>JADMLD010000666.1:0-584440 GCA_017589585.1 Phylloscopus whistleri | reverse complement strand
TTATCTGAGTCCTGGGTCAAGGGTCCAAATTCCTGGCCTCCCCCCATCTAGTTGGACACCTGTGCCCATAAGATCCCAAACCCGAAGTAGCCAGGCTGTGTAAGCCTCACGTCCCCGCCGTACAATATCTTTTTGCAGATTACGGAGACTTTCATACGACAGGGGTCTCAGTGATGATCTGAACATGTGATTCCCTTGTGTCTTGTGAGGGCCCTCCCTTCTTATCTTTACTCTCTGGGTTTGCTGTTTTCACTTTAGATTTCCTTGTTTCCACAGGGGCAACTGCTGCTGGCTGTGACTGCCCCTGTGTGTCAGCTGGAACCTGGACAGTTGTAATGTCTGCGGGTTCTGTATCAGATTCTCTTTTGTCAGGGCAGGGCGAGGGTTTTCTCACCAGCTGGGGAAATGTACTCTTTCAGCATCTGGTTCATCTATGCATTTCTTTATCAGAGCCTTTCACCCAAACGGGTGGTTTATGCCTGAGGCTGGCTGTGGGACAGGGGTGGGCTCTTGGGCAGCATCATTATTCTTTGGGGTAGTTATCAGAGTGCTTACCCAGGCCAGTCTCCCTTTATCTCTGAATACCAAATAGAATAGGCCTATAAGCAGCACCAACCACTGTATGACGTCATTAGCATTCAGAGGGAAATTTAACCCTTGAAAAGCTGGTGGAGTAGACCCAAAAAACTGAGTGAAGGATTGGGAGAAAATTTCCCCAGGTGCCATTTCCTCACAATATGTACCATTATTAAAGTAACCCCAGAAACACAGAGTTAGTCTATGATAGCCCTGAATCCATGTGCCTGCTTTCCAAAGGAAGTTAAAAATCCACGAATTCCTCACCTTATTAACCCACAAAATAAACTGGATGCCAGCCACAGTAGCCTTGGTTATAGGGCCCATGTTTAGATAAGGGCCAGCAAATGGCAGAAATACAGCCACAACCACGTGCCAGCCAAACCAGGGAAAGCTGGACCACATGATTTTGAGCAGTAGACTTCTATCTAGTACACAAGAACTGTTATTCCTCTGTCTCAATGCCCTTGTGCCCCACACTTGGGCGCCAAAATCTGTCTTGGTTTGACAAGACAGGTGTCTGCCAGGGAAACTGGGGTTTCCCTTAGAATAGAGAATGCAAACCCCCCGCCCCTGCCAAATTATAAATTTTCAATTAAGGGCTCTCAGGCAAAGATTTGGGAATAGGAATAACAGTTCTTTACTAGGAATATCAATAATACAAATGTGGTAGGAAACAAAACTACCCCACCAAACCAGCAAACAAACGACAACAATTTGGGAAAGCCCTGACAGAATCAGAGCTGCCACCTGGCACCCTGTTAGTCAGGGTGTTGGAAGCAGTCCAGAAGTGAGTCCTGGGATGACAGATGTGGCTCTGTTGGAGCAGGGACGATCCTGTAGCCAAAAAGGGTCTAGGAGTGATGAGGAGGGGTCCAGGGGTGAGGTGATGGTGAGATGGGGTCCGGCGATGATGAGATGGGGTCTGGCGAAGATGAGATGGGGTGCCGTCTTCCTCCCAGGAATCGGGGTGAAGCAAGTGAAGTCTGTCCCCGGCCGGCTCAGTTTTCCTGGCAGCAATTGTAGACTCCCCCCACTGGGTGGGGCATCCCACAATAGGACCATGCATGCAGATGGGGCTTCTGGGGCTCTGGGGGGAGCGGGTATAGTCCGGGGGTATAGTCTGTTGATGGCCCATTACCCAAAAGGCACCCGCCCCTCCCCCCCGTCCCCCTCCTTCCAAAGTTACAAGAAATAAAGAACAATTCCCCAACTGCTTTCAGCAGATGAAAATAGAATACACATTTTTGATTCCATAACCCAGGACAATACTCCATGAGGTAACCTCTGGTCTTTTCTTCGAGAACATGGAGAAGACATGAGGAAGTGGGATGGACAACCCACCTCCTCCTTAGCAGCCCGGTTACGTGAACTGAAAAGAGGGACACCTACCACGAGGAGCTCATCTAGAGTCAAGGCTGCTCCAGTCTCTCGTGCACAGAACTCCAGACAGTATAGAAATGGTGATGTGACTGATCCTCTTGAAGGGACCTCAGGAACATATTTACAGGAGGAGAGCAACGCGCACCATGAGCAGGAATAGGGGGGCCCTGCCTCTAGCCAGGTAGAGGAAAGGGATAATAGGATCTACTGGACTGTGTGGATCCGATGGCCTGGCACATCCGACCCACAAAAATATAAGGCTTTGGTTGACACTGGTTCCCAATGTACCCTGATGCCATCGGGGTATGTAGGAGCAGAACCTATTTCAATTTCTGGAGTGACAGGAGGGTCCCAGCAGCTGACTGTCTTGGAGGCCGAAGTGAGTATGACTGGGAATGGGTGGCAGAAACACCCCATCGTGACTGGCCCAGAAGCTCCATGCATCCTCGGCATAGATTATCTCAAAAATGGATATTTCAAAGACCCAAAAGGATATCGTTGGGCTTTTGGAGTAGCTGCTGTAGAGAGGGAAGACATCAGACAACTAAATACCCTGCCTGGTCTCTCAGACGACCCTTCTGCTGTGGGACTGTTAAGAGTTGAAAAACAACGGGTACCAATCGCCACGGCAACAGTGCACCGTCGGCAGTACCGCACTGACAGAGACTCTGTGACTCCAATCCATGAGATGATTCGTAAACTGGAGAGCCAAGGGGTGGTCAGCAGGGCTCATTCACCTTTCAACAGCCCTATATGGCCAGTGCGTAAGTCCAATGGAGAATGGAGACTGACAGTGGATTATCGTGGTCTGAATGAGGTCATGCCACCACTGAGTGCTGCTGTACCAGACATGTTGGAGCTTCAGTATGAGCTGGAGTCCAAGGCAGCAAAGTGGTACGCGACCATCGACATTGCCAATGCCTTTTTCTCCATTCCTTTGGCAGCAGAGTGCAGGCCCCAGTTTGCTTTCACCTGGAGGGGCGTGCAGTACACCCGGAACCGACTGCCCCAGGGGTGGAAGCACAGTCCCACCATCTGCCATGGATTGATCCAGGCTGCATTGGAAAAGGGCGAGGCTCCTGAACATCTACAGTACATCGATGACATCATCGTATGGGGGAACACAGCAAGGGAAGTCTTCGAGAAAGGAGAGAGAATTATCCAGATTCTGCTGAAAGCTGGTTTTGCCATTAAGCGAAGTAAGGTTAAGGGACCGGCTCAAGAAATCCAGTTCCTGGGAGTGAAGTGGCAAGATGGACATCGCCAGATACCCACAGAAGTAATCAACAAGATCACCGCGATGTCTCCACCAACGAGCAAGAAGGAAACACAAGCTTTCCTAGGTGCCATAGGCTTTTGGAGAATGCACATTCATGAGTATAGCCAGATTGTGAGTCCTCTCTACCTGGTTACCCGCAAGAAGAATGATTTCCACTGGGGCCCAGAACAGCAGCAAGCCTTTGCCCAGATCAAACAGGAGATCGCTCATGCGGTAGCCCTTGGCCCAGTGAGGACAGGACCAGATGTGAAGAATGTGCTCTACTCTGCAGCCGGGAACAATGGCCTGTCCTGGAGCCTTTGGCAGAAGGTGCCTGGTGAGACTCGGGGTCGACCTCTGGGATTCTGGAGTCGAAGCTACAGAGGGTCTGAAGCCAATTACACTCCCACGGAGAAGGAGATCTTGGCCGCCTATGAAGGAGTTCAAGCTGCCTCAGAAGTAATTGGCACTGAAGCACAGCTGCTTCTGGCACCCCGACTGCCGGTGCTAGGGTGGATGTTCAAGGGAAAGGTTCCTTCCACGCATCATGCCACCGACACTACTTGGAGCAAATGGATTGCCCTCATTACACAGCGTGCCCGTATTGGAAACCCAAATCGCCCTGGGATTCTGGAAGTTATAACAAACTGGCCTGAAGGTGAGACTTTTGGATTATCCTCTGAAGAAGAAGAGGAGCAAGTGACACGTGCCGAGGAGGCCCCACCATATAACGAGCTACCGGAGACTGAAAGACGATATGCTCTCTTCACTGATGTTTCCTGTCGAATTATAGGCGCTGACCGGAAATGGAAAGCTGCAGTATGGAGCCCCACACAACGAGTTGCACAAGCTACCGAGGGACAACGTGGATCGAGTCAGATGGCAGAGCTTAAAGCCGTCCAGCTGGCATTGGGTATTGCTGAACGAGAGAAGTGGCCGAGGCTCTATCTCTACACCGACTCATGAATGGTAGCTAATGCCCTGTGGGGATGGCTGAATCGCTGGAAAAAGGCCAACTGGCAGCGCAGAGGGAAACCCATCTGGGCTGCTGAGATTTGGCAAGACATTGCCACCCGAGTAGAGAAGCTAACCGTGAAGGTTCGACATGTGGATGCACACGTACCCAAGAGTCGGGCTAATGAGGAGCATCGCAACAATGAGCAGGTAGACAAAGCTGCCAAGGTGAAAGTATCACAGGTGGATCTAGACTGGCAGCACAAGGGAGAATTATTCCTAGCTCGTTGGGCCCATGATGCCTCTGGTCATCAGGGAAGAGATGCAACATACCGATGGGCCCGTGACCGAGGGGTGGACCTTACTATGGACAGCATCTCACAAGTCATCCATGACTGTGAGACCTGTGCTGCAATCAAACAGGCCAAGCGAGTGAAGCCTCTGTGGTACGGTGGACGATGGTTGAAGTACAGGTATGGGGAAGCCTGGCAAATTGACTACATCACCCTTCCCTAGACCCGCCAAGGCAAGCACTATGTGCTGACCATGGTAGAAGCAACCACAGGATGGCTGGAGACCTACCCTGTGCCTCATGCTACTGCCCGAAATACCATCCTGGGCCTTGAAAAGCAAGTCCTGTGGAGACACGGCACCCCAGAGAGAATCGAGTCAGACAACGGGACACATTTTAAGAACAGCCTTATAAACACCTGGGCTAAAGAACATGGTATTGAATGGATATACCACATCCCTTATCATGCACCAGCCACCGGGAAAGTTGAACGGTGCAATGGACTATTAAAGACTACCTTGAAGGCACTTGGCGGAGGGACCTTCAAGAATTGGGACATAAATTTAGCCAAAGCCACCTGGATGGTCAACACCCGAGGCTCCATCAATCGAGCTGGTCCTGCCCAGTCTGAACCCTTGCACACAGTGGATGGAGATAAAGTCCCCGTGGTGCACATGAAAGGGATCTTAGGAAAGACTGTTTGGATTAACCCCACCTCAGGCAAAGGCAGACCCATCCGTGGGATTGTTTTTGCTCAAGGACCTGGTTACACTTGGTGGGTAATGCAAAAAGATGGGGAAACCCGTTGTGTACCGCAAGGAGACCTGATTTTAAGTGGGAACTAGAATTAGTGTGTAGGGTTTCATTCTGTGTATATACATATGTATCTGTGAGAGTGTATGATGTAGATGGTGATAGAATAAGGGGTGGATTATGTCCTAGGTTACAATGTAAAATTGTGCCTAGGGTATGTATTCTATCCCCATGAGCCGTTGGAGCCAAGGTGGGGCAGTGTTTTCCTTATCTTCTGTTAATGAGCCCAACAATGCTTTGCCACATGAGTCATAGATAACTCCCTCCGGGAGTTATCTCTGTTTAATGGGCCATCAAGGACCCACTGCATGACTCATCATCCCATTGTGAGATGCTCCGCCCAGGGGGAGGAGCCAAACATTCCCACCTGGATAAATCCAGGGTTTGGTACAGCACAGACAGCTTTTCATCCACTGGACTCCCAGAGGAGACAAGAGCTACCAGACGCTTCTACAGGATCACTGCTTAGACAAGACCATCTCATCTGGACTGCCACTACCACCCTAACAGGGTGTCAGGTTGTATTCTGACTCTGTCAGTGTTTTTTTTTTTTGTACTATTACTTTTATTTCATGTTATTTTTCTTTTATTTTTTCCTCTCTTCTCCTATTAAATTGTATCTCTGACTGAGAGTCTCACTGGTTTTTCTTTCAAACCAGCACAATTTAATATCCCAGTTTTGTTCTTATAAAGATGTGTCCAAGAGACACATTGCTGTGGCCTGATCAGATAAAACTGCACTGTAGGCATTTCTCAGGAGCCAACCTCCAGCCCTGCTGCTGTATATTCCTCAGATCCATGGCACTTTTTCATCCCTGATTCCCACTCATTCCCATGACTGTTACAATCCTACCCATTGGCCCAAGCCCTGCTCAGATCAGTCTCTAGGAACACACATCAAGCCCTGGGTGATTCTGCAGCACAAGTCATTGAATCTGCTCCTTGCCCACAACAGCTGCCAGTCCTGTGCTCTCAGATAAGACCTGGTGGGGCTGAGAACAGAGCCCAGTTGACTCTCTGTCTGCCATGCCCTGTTGGCACAAAAAGGGCATTGATCTGTACCTGGGTGTGTCTGATCCCAAAGCCAGTCCTGTTGTGTCCTGAATGGGGGCACCAGCTTGGAAGGGGCTGGCTCTGGCTGTGCCTTCTTCCTATTGCTTGTCAGTGCTCGTGCTTGGGCTTTGGCAGCTTTTTGTTATGCAGCTGACCACAAAGAAGTCAGAACCCCAGACAGTGGGGCTGCCTTTTGTATCTCTTGGCTGGTGGGATCTCTGCTTTCAAGTGAGCATCTTGCATTTTGTTTCCCTCAAGGCAAATGGTGAGCATGGAAAATCCCCGGATGAAATACATCGAACTGGAAAATCTTGGCAGAGGGTGAGTCCAACCACAGTTACTCCTACACAATCATGGGGCAGGTGATTTGCTGCTGGAATATCTATGGAGAGTGAAGTCAGGCAAGCTGCAAACTGCAGACTGCAAACTGAAAGCTGCAAGTCAGGCAAGCTGCAAACATATTCAGACCCTAGGGTTAGCCTGCCCCATCTCTCAGTACCGGCCAGAATTTGTTTGGTTAGAAGGCATTGTCAAAGATACTTCTATTTCATTGCCAGAAACAGCAACCCATCCCCTTATCATAGCAGTGGGGTAACAGTTCTCAGGAACATTTCTTCCCAAGAGTTTGCTGAAGGAAATAGTCTGTAATCAGGATAAAAACTGCCCATTTTGGAAACTGAAATCCAAGATGAAAGAATAAATTGGCCTTTTGAGCTGAGGCAGTAAAGCCCAGTGCTTCAGGAACAGGCCCAGTGCCCATGCACTTCAGAGGAAAATGCATCATCTGCCTTCTGACAGACCCCTCCTGCTTCCTGCAGGTTTGAGGCATTTACAGCACACATCTGCTGTCTGAGCTGGCTTTCCCTCCAAGATCTAAATGGCTTCTCCTTTCTTTGCTGCTCTTTTGTTTCTAGGACTTTTGGAGATGTTTGTAGAGCTGTCGACACTGCCACAGGAGCAGAGGTAAATGTCAACAGCCCCTGCAGATTCTGCTGCTCTCCAGGGCTTTCCTCTCTTGTGTCAGCTGTGGCTGGAGCTTTGGGTAGAGCTGTGCTGCCAAGGCACAAGAAGCACAGACTGGGGCCAGCCTGCCAAGTGCATTTGGGACAGTCTTTGTCCTCAGCTGCCAGAAGGAAGACAAGGAGGGCAGTGATTCCTTTCAGAGAAGGACGCTCTCCCTGATTCTCAATTGCTCCAACAAAGGTGGTGCCTTAGAGCATCTCACTGCTCTCTGGGGCTATTCTCCTGAATGAGTCCCAAATTCTCATTTCTGGCTGCCAGCAAATACATCTGAATGTTCCTGGCAGTTCTTTAGCCACTTGCAGTGCTGCACTTGGGAACTGCATGTAGGGAGAGGTTTGCAAGGCATCCCTCAAAGCCCTAAGCCCTGCTTAGAGCCCAAGATGTATCCACAGAGTACCAAGGCAGGGATTCCTTCTTCTGATATACAGACAGAGCAACAGAGAGTGTGCTCAGAGCTTTGTGGGTGATAGCTGAGACACCCTTGTTAACAAGTGAACAAGGCAAAAGATCAGTGGCCACATGTCCTGTAAGTGGCCCCCAGAGGAGCAGAGAAATGGGCTGTTGGAATGTCAGTTCCTAATTACTCCTTTGTCTAATCACAAGGCACTTTGGCACGGCTCGGCTGTGTCATTGCAAAATCACTCGCTCTGTGTGTGTTGTGGTCTCGTGCCACCAACTTCTCAAGTGACTGATTTTCTCTGTCATTCTAGGTGGCCATCAAGAAAATAAAACTTCAAGGACTGATTAGGAAGCAAGTAACCATTAACGAAATCACAGTCATGAAGAGGAGTAGGAGTGCCCATGTTGTGAATTATTTAGACAGGTGAGTGATCATGGTCTTATCCCATGAATGGTTGCTGACATACTAAAAACATGTGAGGTTAAAAAGCCACTTTGGACACTGGCAGAAAATAGAATTGTTCATTATTGGTTAATTATTATTTCTCTACTCATCTCCAATGGATGGCAAGAGAGTGCATTTTGTCTGCATGAGTCTTGCCTGGCTTTCAAACACATACTTTGAAAATTGTTCAAAAGCCTGGATCAACCCTATCATACTAAGTCAATCCCTGTAAGTTCACTGCCTTCATGTTGTTTCAGGATTGATTTTTTGAAATTTCTTCAATGCCGATGAAGCATTCTAGAGAGGATTTCCCTTGGATTGTTGCCCCTCTTTTCCATGGCTGTCCATGCCAGGAACACTAGGTGCTTATTTCCAGACATACCGTGTGTGACAGGCTTTTCATCTTGGCTGTTACTAAACTGCACATTTTGCTTGCTGGCCATCTAAGACATCTCCTTTTTCACAGATGTGCCCTTCTCCTTGGGACTGCACAGACTTCAAACAATGCACAGCCTAGAGGGAATGTCTATTCCTTTAATTCTGTCCTTGTCACAAAGGGAACCAGAAACAATAATCAAGCACAAAACCAATGTAGCCGTGCCTGTTCATCTGCATGGCCTTGTTTCCTTCTTTCAGCTACCTTGTGCATGAAGAACTCTGGCTGGTGATGGAGTACATGGATGGAGGCACTCTGAGCAATGTCATCAGAGAGACTGACATGTTGGAACAGGAGATTGTAGTTGTCAGTCGGGAGGTGAGGGATCCCACCTGTGCTTCCGAGGGCTTGGGCAGGATTGTCTTGGAAATGGGCTCAGAACAGGAGCGATTCCATGTGCCAGGCTTTGTTTCTGTGTCGCTGCTATGCTCTGGGCAAGCAAGAGCATCTCAAGTGAACTGCCTGCCAGTGCCCCTGCACTCACTGTACTCTGTTCTTGTGCTCTTATCTCCTGCTGTTGCATTCTCACTCTGTCTCTTGGATTTGCTGTTCTCCGTCTTGCCTCTCTAAACTTTTGCCTGTCTGCACTGCATTCCTTGCCTGTAAAAGCAAAGATGGTGGTGGCAGGATTGGAAATGAACAGCAAAGAAAAAAGAGACTCATTTCTCTCAGTCCTCAGCTGGAAGGGTCAGCAGTGCAGCCAAAGTGCTCTTTACTTCTGAGCACATCCACTGCAGCAGCAGTCATTGTGGCTGGTGTGCAGGGGAGAGTCTACAAGAGCAGTTGCTGTTGCTCTTTGCAAAGCTGACATGCCTTTCTTTAGAAAGGTGCTGCTCTACCAGTGTTGGAGCAGCAAGCTCTTGCTCTCCATGGCACTGTGTTCTGCCAATACTCCCCATTCCCCTTTTTCACAGGGGACAGAGAATCTTTGAGAGCTGTTTTCTTGTGTGATGAAATCACATCAGGGATTTTTGCCCTCCTCTTTCTGTTTTCTCTCTCAGTGCCTGCAAGGATTGGATTTTCTTCACTCAAACCATGTGATGCACCGGGATGTGAAGAGCCTCAACATCCTTCTCAGAACTGATGGCTCTGTCAAGCTGGGTCAGTATATTCTTGGTCAGCTGCAGCACTCCAGGGATATGTGGGGTGTGGGGCTGCTTTGGAGTGACTGCCAGCCCCCCAAAAATGGTGCTAGTGGCAGTGCAGGGACCCCTGCTGTGAGCTGACCACACGGTTGCCACATGCACAGACCTAGCACAAGGAGTGCTTTGCTCCAGAGTGGCTTTGCTCTGTGTGTGTCCATTCCAGAAGGAGGGAGCTCCAAGTCTAAAGCTTCAGGGGAACAAAAGCCACTGCTGGAGGCAGTGTAAAATATGTGGGGATTTTTTCAGTAGCCAATGCCATATTTCCTTGGCTGAAGTCCTGAGGAAAGAGAGCAGGGACAGTTATCCAGGAGATTCAACAGCACAATCTCCAACTTCTTCTGGGCAATTCTTTTGCTTGCTTTCCTCCCTGCACAGTATTCAAATAAAAACAGTCTTTTGCTTTCTCCCCAGCTGATTTTGGCCTCTCTGCTCAACTCACCCACGAGCAGAGTAGATGCAGTTCGGTGATTGGGACTTCTTGGTGAATGACGCCTGAAGTGGCCAAAGGTCAACCCTATGGCCCCAAAGTGGACATCTGGTCCTTTGGAATTGTGGGCATTGAAATGGTGGAAGGAGAAGTTCCTTACGGGAATGAAAGTTCTCTCTTGGTAAGGTGTCAATACTCTCTGATCTCGCTGTCTTTCTCACCTGTCCCACGTTCTTTCTGTGTGCCACTGGACAAAATCCCATTGCCATCTGCTGGAACTACTACACCACAGTCCCTTTCTAAAAATGTCCCTGCAGCACATCAGCATCTGCTGTAGTTTGGGTTGCATCAGTGGGGGAACTCAAGCCTTACCCCACACAAACAATCTCCATTCTCAGGCAACATTTTGCTTTGGCTTAGAAGTCATTCCAGCTCTCGTGGCTATGTGGATGGCCCTAAGAACAGGAAACAAACATCTGAGAACTGGTGTTATCTTTTCTGAAATGAAGAAAAGAAACCCAAACCCAACAAAGTTTCTAGAAGAGTGGTTTGGAGAGAAGAAATGAACCCCCATTCTAATCACAGGGAAACTTGTCTGAAACCTGGACACGAGGGTGTGAAGGCCACAGAGTCTCCTGTGTTTCTTGTGCAGTGCTGCTGAAACACTCAGTGACCACATTTCCTTCCTAAGCCAAGCCACTTTCTCCATGTCACCAAGCTGAAGCCTGGCAATGTGGAGAACCTGCCAAAACCACCCCTTTGTTTCCTGGCACTTTCTAGCATGGGCACACCATGAATGCATTGACTTGAGTATCCAAATGAGCAGAGGGCTACCATAGGGATGGCATTTCTCCTTCTTCTTATTTGACCACAACTATTTTCCTTTTGCCGTGCAAGAGAAGCTGAAATTTGCAGTCTGCTGAGAGACAGAGCTGCAGGTGTTCCCTGTGTGCCCAAACAGGCATTTTCATCCCAATACATTTTTGTGCATGCATCTTCATGCATCTGTGTTGAAGATGAGATTCCAAATGTTTGTTTCCTTACCTGAGGAATAACTGGTGGATTTCCTTTCTTCACTTTCAATTACCATTGTTTTCAAGAACAAAGCAAAAAGCTTGATGACTTTTGTTTGATGGCAGCTGTGCTTAAGGGACCAACAAGCACTGCAGAGATGCTTTTCATGTAATAATCCTTGGAAACAGTAGAGTGAGCTAGTAGAGCAAAGTCCCTCTTCCAAATAGCCTGTCAAGCTGGTCGAGGGAATGCTCAGAGAAGCAAAGGTGCTTTTGCTGATGTAGTTTCCACTCATGAGGTCAGTCAATGAAATCAGCTGCCAAGGCCAGATCTGCTGGATGTTGGAAAAGCTGTGGCTGCATTGGGGTTTGGGTTTTTTGTTGGTACAGGAAAGGCATCTGTGCCTCTGTGCCACGGCAGAAACTGCCACTGCAGAGTGGAGCTTAAACAATGGGATCTGGGAGAGCAGTTACAGATGTGAAAGAAGCAGGCGAGAGACTCGTGTTTCCTTTTTCTCCAGGCCCAACTCCTGATAGCCACAGAAGGCATCCCAGAGCTGCTGCAGCAGCCCAGGCTCCTCTTGCCTTTTCTGCATGACTTCCTGAGCTGCTGCCTGCAGAGAGACGAGGCGCGGCGCTGGTCTGCCCAGGAGCTCCTGCAGGTAAAATGCCCAGGGGCTGCAGGTGGAACAGTGCCCCAGGGATGAGCTCCTCCTCCACTGAAGTGCAAGGCATCAGATGAGCCCCCCTCCTCCTCACCTTCACTCCTGGTGCTGTTTCACATGGAAACAGTCAGGAATCCTGGCCTGGGCTGGGCTGGCAGGGACCTGTAAAGCTCATCTGCTCCAAGTGCCCTGCAGTGAGCAGGGAAATCTTGAAAGAGACCAGGATGCTCAGACCTGAAATGTTTCCAGGGCTGGAGCTCTTGCATCAAGCTGTGCCGTTGTTGTCCCATGGTCCTTAGACTTACTCCGACTCAATCCCCTTTTCATTTCAAAAATATTACCCTGCCTTTGAGGCTCTTACCTTGCAAAGTAATGGTTCATTGTTGTTTTTTTTCCTTTGTGCAGCATCCGTTTTTAACATCTGCCAAGCCTGCGTCAAGCCTGGTGCCACTCATTACGTGTGTGAAGAGGTGGAAGGAGCAGACAAGAATTTGAAAATCACCTTTTAACTGCTCACTCCATGACCAGCTTAGAGGAGGATTGTAGAGTAGAATTATAGATAGGATTATAGAATAGGATTGCAGTATAGGATTGTAAATAAAGTTTTTCAAAGACTCAACTCATTTTGAAGATTCCTCTCCTTCTGACCTGTGAGAAAGCTCAGCATTTCCTTCTGAACTGTCAGTTTTTCCTTACAGGTGGAAAGTGACATTGATGGCTTCTTTGGTACGGTTAGAAAGGGGGGAAGGCTCTTCTTCATCCATCCTCTCCAGACCACAGTGTCTTTGGAATATGGCCCACTGGCTGGGTCTTCCCCAGCTGTGGCACTTGTGTTTGAGGCAGAAAGGGCAGTGGCATTTGCAGGCAGAACCAAAGGAGGAGTGGGGGCAGCCCAAATATCCTGTGCAGATGCAGGCCTTGAGCTATGACTGGAGAGCATTTGGGTTCATGCCGCTTGGGTTTGTATCCCTAAGTGCAATCTCTTTGGCTGGAGGAGAGTTTTGCTCAAGTGAGGAAGCAGAAAGATAAGGGAGGCTGCTGGGAAAGGTGCAGAGCTGGTGCAGAGCTGTCAGCGACTGCCAGGTGAGACTGGGCCCTGCCTTGTCCAGGCCAGAGCCCCAGCAGAGCCCTGGCAGAGCCGGGAGCAGCCTGAGCCTGGGCAGAGGAGGCTGCCATGAGGCCCTTGGAGCTGCAAGAGGCAGCAGCCCAGCCCTGGGTGCCTCTTGGTGGCCCCGGGCGAATCCTCGGCTCTCAGAGCCCAGCTGGCAGCTGGCTGCTCCCGAAGGGAAGCGCAGCCGTGCTGGGCACAGCACAGCCTGGTGGCATTGGCCCTGTGGAGTCTGCACAGCAGGAGAGAAAGGCAAAGGACAGCCGAGGGCTGGAGGTCTGGCTGAGGATTCCGGCTCTTGTGCCGGCTGCCCTGTAACTCCTGGCAAAGGTGAGCAGTGTGTGCAGCACTCGGCACAGCGGGAGGGAGCCGGGCTGCTCCGCAGGCTCCGGCACAGGGCAGCGTCCTTCAGGCACGGTGCTTCTGCCAGGGGAACCGAGGGCAGCGTGAGGCAGGGACAGCTTGTCAGGGCACATCTGCAGCAGCCAGGGCCTCACACAGCTCTGGGAGGAAGCGCCTGCACTCCTGGAGTTCTGCACCGAGCCAGAGCAAAGGGGTGAAATGCAGAGTGTTGTGCAGAAATATTCAGGGGCACCAGGCCAGCCTGCTTTGTGCTGTGTGGCACACAGCAAGCACTGTGCAACACAGCCCTGAGCTGTTGGGAGAGAGGTGTTAGAAAGGAGCCAACTCTTCGATGAAATTCAATGGGGACAAAGTCATCAAAGCAAAAGAGAACAGTTTCTTAGTAAGGATTCACCTGAGCTGGGTGTGTATCTCACTCTCCCAAGAGCCGAACACACACAAACACTCCAGCAGAATGCTTCTTTATATTGCCTTTCCCAGCCCAGGGTGAACTGTGTCCCCTTTCCCTTTGGCTGGGTACTAGTGATAAAAGGTTGCAAAAATAATGATGAGGCCGTGAATCCAAAAATGTTCAAAAAGGAAAGGCCAACTGTTTATTATTATAAAATGGCTACAGGAACAAGGGGCTGAGCTAGTCCCAGCCCCTCACGGCAAGTCAGAGTAAACAAACACGTGCACATGGGCCACCCCTCAGAATAGTCTGTTTGTGAGAGCGAAGCCACCACTGAGGGTTGTGGTCAGTCCCTTTTATAGTCTCAGTCCCCTCAGGGATTGGTCCGTTTTGGATCCTTTACCTGATTGGTGCATTCTTCGGGCTCTCATTGGTTCTTAGCAGGGTGCTTTCTACACCAATCATTCTTTCCCGCCGTGTTTTGATTGGGTGGTCGTGTTCTCCAATGAAAGCGCTGGGAGTGGTCTCAGTCTCTGGGTTATCTGGGGAGAGTAGAAGATTCCCCCACCCCCCTTCCCCTGGTATTATCCCTTTAACTGCATTCGGGGATGCAGGGCACAAAACTTCCACAAACATTCGTAACTAAACACTGCAACACTATCTAACAACTACCCCAACAACATTGCAACAGTAAGTATTTGTAACAACTCAGAACTGGTTGAAAAATAAACACCGTTGGGAACGGAAATTGAAACACACAGCCAGTATACAGACACAACTATTAAAAAGTTTCAACTTTTTTTTTTTTCTTTAAATCTTTTTTTTTTATCTATAACACTAGGGAACTTATATTCTCTCCTCACAGTCTACTTGTCTGTCCCTTCCCCTCTTATCCTACTTCCCTTTTGGTCTGGTCTTCAAGCTGGCCCCTCTCCCAGCTCACAGCAACACCCAACAAATTAACTAGAACAAATCCAAACCCTAAAGAGCAACACCTAAAACCAACAACTTTCATTCTTTTTTCTAATAATCTTTTGGCTGCAGCAAAATATTATCTCATATCTCACCAAGGGAATCAGGGATGAGCCTGTGGGTTGTGCTTGAGCACTGAACAGATTTGGAAGGGAGCAGAAGGGTTGCAGTAGGGAATTTGTGTTTTCTTTCTCAATTGTTGAAGGAAAGACACAATGTGGCTTCAGTCAGCAAAAGTATTTTCAAGGTGCATTGAGGAAATGCTTGTGAGCAATTCCCAGAGAAGGAAGGTGGTGAGAAAATGTTGAACTGTAACAAGTCATGAATTGCGTTAGCATGAACAGACAGTGTTGAGCCCTCTATTCCCCCAGTGCAGTGATTGATGTGTGCAAGTGGCTCCCTTAGCCTTGAAAATAGAATAAGTCCTCCTAAGAATGTTGCTGGAATGCATTCAGGGGGAAGAAAGTGTTTGTAGGAGGCTCTTGAGCATCCAAGGAGAATTTGAGGAGTGGGATGTTCCCCAAATGACCACCAGAGACCCTCAAGAGACCCCTACTCTCCCGTCAGTAACTTCTGAGAAGGGATTTAAATATGTCAAATAATTTGAGGGAAATGTTTTGCCTGTGAGTTTCAGCAAAGGAATGAGTAGGTCTTACCTGCATGGTGACAAATTAGTAGGTGAGATTTGTGAGTGAGCACGTGTTAGAAAAGTGCTTCCCCAGGCACCCAGCACTGAAAAAAAGTCATGCCTCCTTTCTCACTCTGAGCTGGCACGGGGGATCAGGCCCTGCTTGCTAACTTCCATTTTAGTCACTTCCATGGAAAGGTGAAAAATGAAACCTTTTCCAGCTGTTTCCCTCGGGTTGACCTTTTTGGAGGCCAGAGCTCTGTGCTGCAGGTGGTCCAGGTGTGTGCAGAGCAATGCAGCCTCCACAAACCCCTTGGTTTTCCCCCCAAGGTCATCATGATTTGTTGCCAGGTGTGCCCAGCTGTGGCAGGAGGAAGAGCCCGCGGTGCAGTGGGCGCCGTGCCCTGCCCAGCCAGGGCTCTCTGGCACAGAGCAGCAGCAGTGCCAGCACCTTTCAACCCACTCCTGCCTTGGCTTCACCTGGGACACTGAATCCTCTGGAAATCAGCACCACCTGTCCCCTTCCCAGCTTGGAGCAGCTCCTGCTGCTGATGGGCACATCCTGCCCCTTCTGCTGCTTCCAGACAGGAATCAGGGCACAGGTGGAAATGGACATACAGAGAAGCCCTGGGCTTGCCCAATACACGGGCAAATGCACGGGGGAATGTGTTAGGAATTATTTCAGCTGTTATGCCAATACTGCCTTCTCTCCTTTTCTCTCTTTACATTTCCTGTTCTTTTCCCTCTCACATTTCCACCCCTTCCCCCTCTTGAGTCTCACCGTTTTCCTCTCATGTTTCCCTCCAAAGTTTTACTCTTTTCCCCCACCCTTTTCAGCTCACTTTCCTCACACTTTACCTCTCACATTTCCCCACCTTCCTGCTGTTTCCTGTTTTGTTCTTCCCTCATGTTCCTCACAATTTTCCCCTCACTTATCCTGCCCTTTTCTCCCCTCATGTTTATCTCCTTTTCTCAGTCATTTTTGTCCAAGTTGTCTCCTCACGTTTCTCACTTTTGCCCTCATGTTCCTCACCCTTTTCCTCTCCCATTTCTCACACTTTTCCCCTCATGTTTATCATTCTTTCCCCCTCATGTTCCGTATACTTTCCTGTTCGCATTTTGTGCCCTTTTTTCAATCCTGTTTTCTGCCACTTTTCCCATCAAACTTCCCACCCTTTCCCCCCCTCATGTTTTCTGCCTTTTTTTGCCCTCTGGTTTCTCACTCTTTCCCCCTGAAGGATTCCCCTCACATTTGCTGCCTGTTTCTCTCTCTTTGCCAGTAAAATCTCTCACTCTCTTCCCCTCACATTTCTTACCCCACCGGTTCCTGTCAGAGATTGTTCCTCTGCAGTAGTTGATGGGCTTCTCTTCTTTTTTCCCTGCAATCCCCTCCTCCAAGGAATGGGTGCCAGAGCAGCGCTCCAAGAAGCCCCTGCCTGTGCGTCTGCTGAACACAATGTCTGTGATCAGCTTGAAGGGTCTCATGAAGAACAACCTAAACTGCACTGGACTTCCTGCTGCAGTTTTGGTTGCTATTTCAATTCTCTGTAGTCTTCATAGTGTTCTAAAGAAATAGGTACCCTGAGGGATGCACATTGCAGGTGGGCAGCCACTGCACCCTGCACCTCAAGCAGATCCCATCTCTGTTTTTATCACCTCACAGTCACTATGACTCCTGCCTGGATGAAACCACTTGTGATGCTTCTTGATGCTAAACAAAGTCCATCTGCACAGGAAATGCTTTTGGCCCTCTTTTGGAAAAAAAAATAAAAATATTTTATTTTAAAACATTTAATCCCTGGAGTTTCTTTCTATTTTCACCTATGTGAATATCCTTGACATCAGAATACTGCCAGCCGACATTCCAAACTGGCTGGTCTATGTTTGTGTGCACAGAGCAAAGGTGCCACACCGTGTCCATTTCCCGGGTGTTTGTTAATGTCCATTTCAACAGAGGGCTGAAGGGCGAGGCTCTGCCTGCCCCGCGTGGCTCCGGGGCTGGGGCTGGGCTGCCAGGGGCTGCAGATC
Source organism: Phylloscopus whistleri (assembly GCA_017589585.1). Lineage (NCBI taxonomy): Eukaryota > Metazoa > Chordata > Aves > Passeriformes > Phylloscopidae > Phylloscopus > Phylloscopus whistleri. The sequence goes on along the minus strand of JADMLD010000666.1, from coordinate 567,068 downwards.
GTGCTGGGAGGCACAGCCTGGGCCCAGCCACCATCTTGTGTGTGGCTGCCTCAGCCCCAGCCACCATCTTGTGCGTGGCTGCCTCAGCCACGGCCACCATCTTGTGCATGGCTGCTGTGGCTCTGGCCGTCACGTTGTTTGTGCACAAACCCTTTTCCACCTGCCTTCCTCACCTGGCTGTGGTGTCCCTGTTCCTCAACACTGTTTGCTCACCTGAAGCCGCCATCCTTCTCTTCCCCGTCCCTGGATGGGGCACTGTCAGTTCTGTACCCAGTGGTGTCTCCAGCCCTGAACCCCCTCATCTACAGCCTGAGGAACCAGGAGTTCAAGGCAGCTCTCAGGGGACTGATGTCTGGATGCTTTTCAGCTCCCACACACTGCCTGCTTCATTCTGCCGTTGGCTCCTGGTGCACAGCACGACAGAGCAATACTCTCCTTATTTATATTTCTTCTACTTCTGATGCTGTTGTCTTCCAAAGAAATGATGGTATTCATTCCTCCAATTTAATAATATCCCCTTGTTTTGTGACCCAGAAACTGTGGTAGAGGTGGACACGACACTCCGTGCAATGTATCAAAAGTGTTCCATTTATTTGTTGTGTTTCCTTTTTATAAATGTCTAAACAAAGCATGCACAGAACACACTTCTAAATAAAGCGTATACTTAAATTATTGATTAATTAAAACAGCTCATTGTGTTCATTGGTACAAAGCAATTAGCATCAATATTTGGCAAACATTAATAAAAAAATCTAAAGACACATTTTCATTTCTATGAAACTGAAAACCTGCAAATAGCCTTTTAATTGTCTCTATTTTATCGATTCCCACGCCAACAACCTTGTCTTTTTCCTTTCACAGGTATAAAACAAATCTCTTCTGCTAACTCAGTTATTTGGTACACAGACCGGCTGTGAGCCTCCCCAAGAAGAAACTTCACATAAATGAGAAGACTTGTATTTAAGCAAAATAAATGAACTTGCAAGAACATTTTTGTTATTTGATTACTCCCCCCATCAGAGCAGGAAAGAAAAAAAAATTAGCACAGCTTTCTGGCTGCCCCAGCTTTGGGATGGGCCCTGGGCCTGGAGCAGGAGCAGCTCCTGAGGGCCCCAAGGCCGGGGCTGTTGTGCTGGCCTGGGCAGATGGGATGGCAGCAGGGGCTGCAGAGCTCTCAGGAGCTCAGGGAGAGGGGAGCAGGGCACCCAGGGAGCCCCCTTCTCCCTTGGCCCAGCACCTTCTCCATGGCTGGGGCTGAGCCCTCTGGGAGCTGCAGCTGCTGCTGTGCCCTTGCGAGGGGCTGAGGCCGTGGGGCTCCTGCCCAGAGCAGCCTGCCCTGAGCAGAGCTGTGGGGCCAGAGCCGGCTGGGCTGTGCTGTGCTGGGGAGAGGCCCTTGGTGCTGCAGAGAGCTCAGGGCAGCTGGCAGAGCTTGGAGGGAGCTGGGCTGGGCTGAGAGAGCCTGGCTTGGAAACCATCAGTGTCCATCTCAGCCTGTGTGAGCGTGCAGGGGCAGGACTCAGCCCAGGGCTGGTGGGGCAGGGCCAGCGCCTGCGGCAGGCATTGAAAACAGGCAAGAGAGGAGGCTGCTGTGTGCCCTTGGTGGCATGGACAGAGCAGGGAGTGGGCCCAAGGCTGCTGCGGGCCCCACGGCAGAGGGGCCATTCCCCCCGCAATGCTCCTGTCCTGCCCTGGGCCTGCACAGGCCCTGTGGCACCATGGCTGAGCCAGCATGGCACAAAGGGGCCATGCAGCCGCTGCCAGGGCTGACAGCAAGGCCAGGCACACACAAGGAATTGCTGGGCATTGCCTGGCCTGGGCAAGGCTGCCTGTGCCAAAGGCACAGCTCAGCTGCCCTTGGTGCCGGCAGGAAAAGTCCAGAGCCCAAAGAGCCTCCATGGCTGTTCTGGAGACCAAGGCTGGAGGAGGGAAAGGCAGGGCTGCTGAGGGGTGGGGAGGGGATTGAATTCCAGCACACACCTCAGTTCTCAGATGATCCTGGCACGATGCTGGTCCCTGTTCCAGAATGGAGCAGAGCAGATGTTTATGGGACAGGAGCCCTGCGGGGCTGTCAGGGACCTGCAGCTTGCAAGGTGCTCTGCTCTCCCTCAGCTCCTGTCTGAGAGATGCCAATCCCAGCTCAACACCTCAGGGCACAAGTGGCACTGCCTGTTCATGGGCACACAACTGATGTCTGCCTGGAAAGGGGCACAGGTTAATTCCTGTTAGTTTCATATTATACAAGCAAATCTTTATTATCTGGGTCATTTGAGTACTTTTAAGAAGTGGCAAAGTTTTCCCACCAGGAACAGGAATTTCCCAGATCTACTCGATTCTTCTACTGATGGCAGGAGAAGAAATACTGACCTTCCTCTCTACCTTTGCCATCAACATTCAGTCTAATATTTCATGACCCTTTTCCTTCAGGTGTTTCCAGCTCTCCTGTTTAAATGGTCATGTCTAAGGACATCTTTTCATGTAGAGCAGCTGGATCTATGTCCTTCCTGTTGCTCCCAGATTTTGTCCTGTCGCTCTTCTCTGGTCATTCCAGTGTGTATCCCTTGACTGGCTTCATGCTTTGAGCTTCAGGGATTTACCCTATCTTTCAGAAGTATAAATAACTCCTTAGTCAGCATCTTAGTTGTATTTTGATCTTTTCTATCACCTCTTCTTATGGCTTTGTCTAAAATTTTTCCTGTATGGCAATCCCTTGTGGATGGCGGACATGTCAGATGTTGCTGGGATGTCACCAGGAGCTGAGGGAAGTGTTTTGATGTTTATTAATTTTATCATGTTCACATTTTTTATGTTGGCCATGAAGAGAAACCTTTCTGCGCCTCTGAGTCTCACCAGTTCCTGCTCCCTCAAAGGACACAAGCCTGATGAGTTGTGGTTCCCACTCCAGTGGCTGCACTTGGACCTCCCTCCATAGCCAGGGCAGAGCTCCCTTGTCCCAGAAAGGCCCTGGCAGTGGAGGGACAAAGGAAAAAGGACAGGCTGTGGGGATCAGGTGCAGGGCAGAGCCAGGGAGAAGAATGACTTTTGCATTTGATTGAGCTGTGCCTTCCCTTGGGTTTGCTTGCTGACAAGAAATGAACATCCCTCGGTGTCTCGGGCAGCTCCTTCTGCAAGGAAAGAAGGTGGGAGTTGCAGCCAAGGAGCTGAAAGCTGCAGATCCAGCCTGGGGTGGAGGAAGCTCAAATTTGCACAGGGCTGCTCTGAGTCTCAGGGCTTGGATGGGGGAAATGGTGGGGTAGGGGTAGGGACAGAGTCTGATAGATTGTCAGCCGTGAAGAGTCTCGATTTTCATGTCTATTCAAACTGCCTGAGGAGGTACTTGGGTTCAGTGTCAATGGGAGATTGAACATATCAATGTATTAATAGGAATAAAAACCAAAACAACAAACTAAACAGGACCTAAAAATATTTCCTCGGTGTGTTTTTAAATAACCTATATTCACTTTGAATGCAGTTCTGAAATCTGTCTAATTAACCACAAAAATTTGAAAACTTAAATCAAATTATTCCCAGAGGCTTGGCTTGTTGAGGTGTTCTGAATGTTAATGAGCCCTGGGCCACTGAATTCCTGAACTGAAGAGCTGAAGGCTGAACTTGACTTTGTAGAAGTCAAATCCAGCAGCAGCTCCCAAGTGTCTGAGGATGTCAGCAGCCCCCACTGAGGCCATCCCTGCCCCCTGGGGCATGAGTGCCTGTCTTATGGGGTGGTCGAGTGCCACCATCCAGGGCATCATTGTGCACATGGGGCTCATTGATGCGGATTTCACAGGACAGATTTCTGCATGGCCTCCACACCCACCCTCCCCCTCACTATCCTGAAAGGGACACGGATTGCTCAACTTGTCCCCTTTAAGTCTTCTGTTCGCACGACAGTTGACCGATCCCGGGGAGACGGTGGCTTCAGATCCACTGGGCCACCTCACGTTCACTGGACTGCTGTCCTGACCAAGGAACGTCCCAAGACGCTGTGTACCCTGTCTATCCCTGGTGCGACGCCACTGGAGAGCCATCTCTGCGGGCTTCTTGACACCGGCGCGACATCACGATACTCTCCCTTGCTGCTTGGCCCCCGGAGTGGCCCCTGGATCCCGTGAAGACGCCTGTTGTGGTGTTGCCCGATCCGAAGAAGACACAAACAACCGAAGTCGTTTATGCGGTGCTTTATTGAGGGCCCGGGAGCCTGTGGACTAGCGTCCAAAGACAGAGCCCCACTTCACAGAAAATTTACAGGGTTTTTATATGTTTCTCTACATGATTTCTTCATCATAACAAATTCTTACTTCATTTTCACTACCTAGTGCAATTATCTCTATGACATTTAAGTTTTTGCCAAAAGATACATTCTCTAGATAAATGGATACACTCCGTAAGATAAGTATACATTCTTAAAGATAAGTGATTATCTCTCAGCTACACTGCTTGCATTGCAAAATCTGTTATAATAGTTCATCTGCAGGTTACATGCGGCCTACCAGGCTTTAGCATGACTACTACTAATGTCAACTAATGTCAACTATTAGCGTTTGCTACTATCTTAATACAGTCTATTAAGTCAAATGGCAACAATTCCCCCCTTTTGAGCATTCTTCAGTCTTCTGCAAGGATGCTCAACTCTTAGTCATCATTGGTTCCTTCAAATGCTGGATTTTCTTGCCCAATGGCATCTTCATACTTCGGAGGAGGCAGGTGCATCTCATTGGTCCTTACCAAGGCTTTCATTACTCTTCTAGTACGTTTTGTTTCCTTTTCGATGACTCCTAAAACACACTTATACATTAACCAAATAATTAATAATAAGACTACAAACAACGGAATGTACTGTATCACCGATGAAACCCATCCGGAAACCTGAAGTCCTAAAGATTCCAAAATTGCTCCGATCCAATTATGTTGTGCTTCTCTTTCAATTTCTTTTGTTTTGGATTCAATTGTTTCTAATTGGGAAATGTCTTTTTCCACTTCAATGGTCATGCTTGGAATATGGATGCAACAATGGTCAATTTTCCTACTTAGGAACTTACACACACCATGTTCTTTTAACAATAGCATATCTAGTGCCATTCTATTCTGTAAAGTCATTTGGGATGTGGCTTGTAATTGTAAATTCATATCTTTGAATCCTTTCTTAGTGGCTGCTGCTAATCTCTCAGTTTGCCCTAACAATTTATACAACATTTCTCTGTTCCTATATGAGGCTATAGGTGCGAATAGTGATTCTAGCGCCCACCCAAATTTAACTCCACCATCAGGTTCGTGCCATTCATTTTCTAGCTCAGTGAATTCATCTACTTCTCTTTTCTTCCGGTTAGATCCTAATTTTGATTGTTTCCACAGGGGGCAGAGGGTTGGGATTCCTGGAGTGATTTGTGTTACAGGCCCATCTATAGGAATGTGTGTAGTCCATTGTCCATGTCTCATTACCCAAACTAGATTTCCTGGACTTCTAATTGTAGTATCTTTGCAACTTACGGCCCTTTGAATTCCATTGTTTTTGCCCAATGCGAATGCCTTTCCTGAAATTGTATGATTAAATTCCCTACATTCACATCTCCACTTAAGTAAGACTCTAAGAGGAGCTAAACTAATTTGACTTTCAGGGGTGTCACATGTAATAACTTTAGTACAATTCCAACTTTCTCTAGTTTCTTTAATTTCTCTTGTAGAGGTTTCTGTCTTATAGACTCCTACAAAGGTTTGATTTTTACTTCCTACCCATTGTACACACCAGTCTACTGCTCCAATATAGCTATAATGTTCTAATAAACTCGGACCCCACACGGCTTTCCAATCATCCCAAAACACATGCTGCTGGCTTATATTTTGACACTTAACTTCCTGGTAAGGTTGCTTTGTTTTAACTTCTATTACTTTAGCAGCATACTGCGCTGCATCCCATACCTTTTTAACAGTCACTATTTCTTTTTCTTTGACATACGGTAGATATGTTTTCTGCTGCTTCAGGTGGTAATGGAATGGGAATTATTCCCCACGGAATTGGTTCTCCTGCCGCTTGTGGGAGTGGCAAGCATGCTGTAATTCGGGATACGTTTTGCACTATTCTAAAATCTCTAATCAATTTTACTACCAAATTCTCTCGTTCATAACTTTGATGTACCGCTACCTCTGTATCTCCTAACTCTTTATGCTTCTTTCCTATTAGGGATACTATGTGAGTGGGCCTGATTCTTTGTTCTTGATGTGACCTAGCTTCTGCTTCCTTATTCTATAATCAGCATTAAGTCCACACATCACTAGACACAAATATTTTCCTTCAGAAAAGCCAATTTGAGGGTTACTAACATTCAACTATCTTATACCTTTTTCAGACTTTTCTCACCAGCTAATTCCTTGGTCTATTCTATTCCATAACTTCTGATTGTCTTCTCTCCACCAAAGCTTTCTCGGGATTTTACAATGCACATGTATACTTCTATATCTTCTTGCCTAACTTGCTTCAGTTGTAATGTGGTATTTCTTCTCTGTGCATCCTTATTCTAAACTGTGACAACATTTGCCTTTGGATAATCAGCACCTTTTTTTCAGACTGCTTGTACATTCTGGACTTCAGTTTTCTGGTCATTCGTTACAAAACAGGTCAGGTTCACATCTATTCTTTCTATAACACCAACCACTGGTTCGGTAACTGCAACTACAACAGAACCATTAACAGGAATTGCTTTCGTTATTACTAGTAACAATATAATCAAAAATGCTACTTTCCGCGAAAGATCATCCGTGTTGGAGAGACTAGCTGAGTCTCCCATTGTACAGGGACTTTCTTGACCCAAGTGTAATGGATCCATGAGTCGATTCCCTCGACTTTTACTGCGGTGTAAGTTGTCAGGATCACTTGACGTGGTCCGTCCCATGCCTCTTTCAAGGAGTTGGTGGACCAATTCTTCACATACACTTGGTCTCCTGGTTGAATGTCATGCACTGGATTTTCCAGTGGCATAGGTCGGTTCCACTGCAGAGTTCCCCTTAAAGCATTAAGAATTTTGTTTAATGACATGACATAACCAAATATTGTCTGATCACCTTGCACATGCAAATCTCCTTTCAACACATTAGCATGGTATGGTTTCCCATATAGGATTTCATATGGGCTAACTCCCAATCGCTCCCTGGGTTTGATTCTGATTCTGAGCAATGCTAATGGCAGTGCCTGTGGCCACTGTATTTTTGCCTCTTGACAAATTTTCTTAATTTGTCCTTTAATTGTTTGATTCATCCGCTCTACTTGACCACTCGATTGAGGTCGCCAGGGGGTGTGTAAGTCCCAAGATATATCTAACATCCTGGCTACCTCTTGTACTATTCCTGCTATAAAGTGTGGGCCTCTATCTGATGACAACCCCAACGGTACTCCAAATCTAGGAATGATTTCCTTCAACAGTGTTTTGACTACTTCCTTTGCTTGATTTGTTCGACAAGGAAAGGCTTCAGGCCAGCCTGAAAAAGTGCATACATACACTAAAAGATATTTATAGTTCTGTGCTTTCGGTAATTCTGAAAAGTCTACTTGCCAGTAATCTCCTGGTTCGGGTCTGTGATGGTTTTATCACGTTCTATATCTCATTTGACTGGAAGAATATAAAAGCAAACAGGCTTATCTTTAAATTACAAAGATAGTTTATTAATACACACAAAAACAACAAAAAAAAGGGAAAAAAAAACAACAACAAATGAAACTTCTAAAACATCTTTCTTTCTCTTTCTAAGTTTTTTACCTTTCTTCACTCAACATAAAAAGACATGACCTGCAACCTCAGCCAGTTTTACCATTTTAAAAATAACCTTTTATCAGTTCTTTTAGGAAAGGAGTCTCTCTGGGTTCTATATAGACATCCCATGCTCTACATCTGCGAGGATTTTAAAAGAACTCCTGCAAACTGCGAAATCCTACCCATTAGCAGCTCTCTTAACACTGCACATAGGCCATATTTGCTTATTGGGGTACTGTTTAAGGATGCCTCCTCTAGTATGACACAAAGATTCTCTTCTTCTATTTCCAAAATCATCTCAAGACCCAAAAACAAATCTCCTCTTTCTTTAGGAGCAAAAAGCTTCATATCACTTTTAACTAGAACCTTACATCCCCCCAAAAGCATTTATATGTTACAGGAAAAAAAAACTAGTTCAGTCTCTATAGTTTACCAGAAATGTCCAGCCAAAATTAGGCCACTCCTTGTCCTTTTGCCTTAAAGTCCTTTTCACTCTCCCTTCACCGACTGTAGCTTCATGCCGTGTCCTTCTATGGTTCGTTCGCTATAGCTGTTCTTCTTCCGGAGAAAGATGATGTTTAGGAAAGTCCATCTGCTAGCAACAAAGGGTTAAACTTTTCGGGCTGCCGGGCTGCCCACGTGGCTCTGCGGCGGGAAACTGAGTCGTTTAGAAGCCCTGAGCTGGTTTCTTCGGCTTGAAAAGAAGAGCAAGGGCGAAGGGGCACTCCGTCCGAGCTCCCTCTCCTCTCCATGCTGCCCGCCTCTCTGCGAGACAGCGGCTCCTAAAGCTCCGGCCCGGCCCGGCCCGGCTCCAGCAGCATCGGGGCCCGGCCCGGCCCGCCGCAGCCGCCCGGGGTGGGGGGGGGGCACCGAGGCCGGCCCGGCCCCGGCGGCTCCCTGTCTCCAGCCTGCTACCCTGGAAGACAAAGAGGTCGCTCCTCCCCCACCCAGCCTTTTTAAGCATTTCGCCAAAAGTCGCAGCTTGTCTTCTACTGGATAAATTGCTTGTCAATCAAAAAAGCTGACCCCGATTGGAACAAAATCAGGCTTTTCCTAGCCTATGACAGGGTCCCACTTGTAATTTCCCTAACTGGATCTGTTTTCTAACTATTGGGTTATTCTTCAAACAAGTTGGACACATGGCATTCACCCGTTTTGCCAATGTTAACATCTGGTTAGAAATTACTTCTTTTTTTAGAAATTTTACCAATGCTTCTGCTCCCCAATGGCATTTATTATGTTCAGTTTCTAAGATAGCTCTCATAATTCGGGTAGGAACTACAACTTGTCCCATGGCTGTTACGTACCATCCAGTTGCATTCCTTTGCGCTCTCAGCAGTGATGCTAGTTTTTCATCATCTAGAGAATACTTCAGTTCCTGAATTAAATGTGGAGTTACAGGGCTCACCTTAGTGGGTATCAAAGCCATTTGGGTCCACACTTCTCTAGCCACTTCTCGTGCTGTGACATCAGCCAAATTGTTTCCTCGATATATTTTTCCTTCTTCTTTCTGGTGACCTCTCACATGCATCACTGCAACTTTTTCGGGTTGGTGTACTGCATCTAGCAAGGCTAGAATTTCTGTTCTATATTTGATAGTAGTTCCTTGAGAGTTCAGCAACCCTCGTTCCTTCCACAAGGCGCCATGAATGTGCACAACCCCAAAAGCATATTTAGAATCAGTCCATATATTCACTTTCTTTCCGGAGCTCAACATTAGGGCTCTAGTGAGTCTAATGATCTCAGCTCGCTGAGCTGAAGTTCCAGGGGTCAAGGCTTTTGCTTCCACTACGGTTGTAACTGTTACCACTGCATATCTCGCATACCTGGTACCATTTTCTACAAAGCTGGACCCGTCGGTAAACAGCTCCCAATCTGGATTTTCCATTGGGACATCTTTCAAATCAATTCGGCTGGCATACACTTGTTCAATCACTTCCATGCAGTCATGTACTAGTTCTCCTTCTTCCTGCTCACTGCGGAGAAATTCTGCTGGATTAACGTGATTAGTCATTTTCAGGTCACATCGTCCTGTTCTCTCAGAATTGCTTGATATTGTAGCATTCTGCTGGACGAAAGCCAGTGACCCCCCTTTTGTTCCAAAACTGCCAGTACCATGTGAGGCACAAATACCTCTATTTTCCTTCCCAAAGTCAATTTCCTGGCCTCCTGGATGAGGATCACTGTGGCCGCAACTGCCCGCAAGCATGACGGCTAACCAGCACTTACTGCATCTAGTTGCTTCGAAAAATACCCTACCGGGCGTTTCCATGAACTAAGTCTCTGAGCTAGCACTCCCAGTGCTAATTTTTGTCTCTCATTCACATATAACTGAAAGTCTTTATTTAAATCTGGAAGGCCTAATGCCAGAGCTTCCCTCAAGGCCTGTTTCAAGTCTTCAAAGGCCTTTTTCTTTTGTCGATCCCAGTTCATCTGCGGTTCTTTCAAAGCTTCATTTCAGCTAGAAGTCCAAAATTCAGAATCCACAGCCTGCACCATCCCACCATTCCCAGAAAAGACCTTAATTCCTGATGGTTCCTGGGAAGGGGAATAGCACAAATAGCTTCCACTCGATTGACTCCTAACCGTCTCTGGCCTTGGGCGATTTCACATCCTAAATATATTACACTTTCTTTTATTAGCTGTGCTTTCTCTTTTGATACTCGATAGCCGGCCTGACCCAGCATATTCAACAAAGCAATAGTCAATTTCAGCCACATCCCTTTTTCCTCTGTTGCTAAAAAGATGTCATCCACATACTGGAGAATGACATAAGAGAAAGGTGACTCTCTTACCTCTGCAATCTTTCACTCTTCTAATTCTTTTGCTAATTGATTTCCAAATATTGTAGGGCTGTTTTTGAAACCTTGAGGCAATCGGGACCAGGTGAGCTGTCTCTTTCTTCCAGTATCAGGACTTTCCCATTCGAAGGCAAAGTATTTCCTACTTTCCAATGCCAAAGGGATGCAGAAGAAAACATCTTTCAAATCAATAACAGAAAACCATTTAAATTTTTCTGACACAGATGCTAATAGAGTGTACGGATTGGCAACCACTGGGTGAATGTCTTTAACAATGTTATTAATTGCCCTTAAATCCTGCACTAACCGATACTTACCATTTGGTTTCCTGACTGGAAAAATAGGAGTGTTAAATTCCGATTCACATTCCTGCAGAATCCCTTGTGCTAGAAACTGAGTTATCAAAGGAGCAACACCTTCCTTAGCTTCTAATTTAATTGGGTATTGTTTTATTCTAACTGGCTGAGCTCCTTCTTTTAATTCCACTACCACTGGCTGAGCAGCCTTTGATTTTCCAGGGTTCCCCGTCTCCCATACCCAAGGTACTACAGTCTGATCTACTTCGATAGGGATAGGAGAGGGATCAATTTCCTTTATTACAAACAATTTAGCAATTTCTTCTCTCGGAACTTCTAATTTTACCTTTCCATGCTCAAATATAATTTTGACATTTAATAATGACAATAAATCTCTGCCAAGCAATGGCTTGGGGCAATTAGGCATATACAAGAACTGATGGTCTAATTCTTTCCCTCTAAATTTCAAATTTAATGGTTGTAAGAAGGGTCTTTCTTCCAATTGTCCTGTTGCCCCTACTACCTGTATGGTAGTATTACTAATAGGTCCCAATCTCTTATTTAAAACCGAATGTGTTGCTCCCGTGTCCATGGTAAATTTTTGTTCTTTTTCATCAATATTAATTCTAACTTTCAAGTCCTGTTCTAGTCAGCTTTGAGTCTGATAGTTTCCCAAAACCAATGCTTGGGCGACACCTTCTGGATTCATGGGGTAACTTGCTGGTCTATTCACTGGCACTTCTCCCAGTCCAGCTTTCACCAGACATTCACAGTTCCTCCAGCTTGTACTGGTTTAGGATAAATTAAGGGGAGAATCTCTAAAAGGGAGTCCCCTCAAACAAACCTCCACCACCCCTCCCCCCCAGCCCGGGGTTGGGAAGGAAATTCTTTGGAGGAGGAAAAAGTGGAAAAAACCGGTTTTGTTGACAAATGAACAAAAATCTCCCCACCCCGAGTGGAATGAAAGGCGCAGGATTACTCAGGGGGAGGGCTCCAAGCTTCTTTGGCGGGCTCCGGGTCTTCTCAGACGTCTCAGGTCAGATCAGTTCCAGAGCCGGTCCGGTCTTGTGGGGGGGGGGGGGAAGGGAAAAAGAGGGGGAAAGAAAGAAAACGGAGAGCAGGCAGCAGAGGCAGCAGCAGCAGCGGCAGCGGCAGCAGCAGCAGTAGCAGCGGCAGCAGTAGCAGCAGAGGCAGCGGAAGCCAAGCAGCAGCACAAGCAGCAGCTGAAGCAGCGGCAGCCAGAAGCAGCTCTGCTCGGGCAGCAAAAGCCCCGCGAGCAAAACAGCGCTGCTAGACATAACAAAAACAGTCCACTGATACGGGATAGAGGCACTGTCAACCCAGAACATTCCACCCCTTATCCCATATAGTGGACGCACAATAAAACTTTCATCTCACTTACTCAAACCTTAGACACTTACACATTTCCATCCGTCTTGCTCAGACTTTTGACACTTGTACGTTTCCTTCTGACATATGAGTCTTACCCCACATTCAGATCTCCCTGAGGTACACATCGTGTTGTTCCATCTTTCTGCATTATCCACCAGGTATAACCCGGTCCTTGAGCAGAGACAACTCCACGGATGGGTTTGCCTGTACTCGAGGTAGGGTTGATCCACACTGTCTTTCCCAACAAATCTCTAACATGGGCCACTGGGACTTTATCTCCATCTACTACATTACGGAGCTGAGACTGAGCAGGACCCGCTCGGTTGGTAGAACCTCGGCTGTTGACTAACCAGGTGGCCTTTGCTAAATGCTGCTCCCAGTTCTTTAAGGACCCCCCACCCAGTGCTTTCAGAGTGGTTTTTAACAACCCATTGTACCTCTCCACTTTGCCTGCAGCTGGTGCATGGTAGGGGATATGGTACACCCACTCAATGCCATGCTCCCTAGCCCAGGTTTTAATAAGATTATTTTTAAAATGAGTCCCATTGTCTGACTCAATTCTCTCGGGCGTACCATGCCTCCAAAGGACCTGCTTTTCAAGGCCCAGGATGGTGTTGCAGGCTGTAGCATGAGACACAGGGTAGGTTTCCAACCATCCTGTGGTGGCTTCTACCATGGTCAGCACATGGCGCTTGCCTTGGCGCGTTTGAGGCAGTGTGATGTAATCAATCTGCCAGGCCTCCCCATACTTGTACTTAGACCAGCGCCCTCCATACCAGAGGGGCTTCATCCGCTTGGCCTGCTTGATGGCAGCGCACGTCTCACAGTCTCGGATAACTTGAGAAATGCTGTCCATGGTTAGATCCATCCCTCGGTCTCGTGCCCACTTATAGGTGGCATCTCTGCCCTGATGACCTGAGGCATCATGGGCCCATCGAGCTAGGAACAACTCTCCTTTGTGCTGCCAATCTAAGTCTATCTTAGACACCTCTATCTTTGCAGCCTGATCTACTCGCTCGTTGTTCTGGTGTTCCTCATTAGCCCGACTCTTAGGAACATGGGCATCTACATGACGGACCTTCACATGTAGTCTCCCTACTCTGGTGGCGATGTCCTTCCACTCATCAGCAGCCCAGATTGGTTTTCCCCTACGCTGCCAGTTAGCCTTTCTCCACCTTTCCAGCCAGCCCCACAGAGCATTAGCTACCATCCACGAATCGGTGTAGAGGTAGAGCTTTGGCCACTTCTCTCTTTCAGCGATGTCCAGGGCCAATTGAACAGCTTTGAGTTCGGCAAGCTGGCTTGACCCACCTTCTCCTTCTGTGGCTTGTACAACTTGTCTCGTGGGGCTCCATACGGCTGCTTTCCACTTCCGGTTCATCCCTACGATGCGACAGGAACCGTCAGTGAAAAGAGCGTAGCATGCTTCTTCTGCTGGCAGTTGGTTATATGGTGGAGCTTCTTCAGCCCGGGTTACCTGCTCTTGTTCTTCTTCCTCGGTGAGACTGAAATTCTCAGCTTCCGGCCAGTTGGTGATCACTTCCAGAATCCCAGGGCGATTCAGGTTTCCGATACGGGCGCGCTGAGTAAGGAGGGCGATCCATTTGCTCCAGGTGGCGTCAGTGGCGTGATGGGTGGAGGGAACCTTTCCCTTAAACATCCATCCCAGCACCGGTAGTCGGGGTGCCAGGAGGAGCTGTGCTTCCGTGCCAATCACCTCTGAGGCGGCTTGAACTCCTTCATAGGCAGCCAAGATCTCCTCTCCGTGGGAGTGTAATTGGCTTCAGACCCTCTGTAGCTTCGGCTCCAGAATCCCAGTGGCCGGCCTCGAGTTTCACCTGGCACCTTCTGCCAAAGGCTCCAGGACGGACCATGGCTCCCGGCTGCGGAGTAGAGCACGTTCTTTACCTCTGGTCCCGTCCTGACTGGGCCAAGGGCCACCGCATGAGCGATTTCCTGCTTGATCTGGGTAAAGGCGTGTTGCTGTTCTGGACCCCAGTGGAAATCGTTCTTCTTGCGGGTAACCAGGTACAGAGGGCTCACAATCTGGCCATACTCAGGGATGTGCATCCTCCAAAAGCCTATGGCGCCTAGGAAAGCTTGTGTTTCCTTTTTGTTGGTCGGTGGGGACATGGCGGTGATCTTATTGATGACCTCTGTGGGGATCTGACGCCGTCCATCTTGCCATTTTACTCCCAGGAACTGGATCTCTCGGGCAGGCCCTTTGACCTTGCTCTTCTTGATGGCAAAGCCGGCTTCCAGGAGAATCTGGATAATCTTCTGTCCTTTCTCAAAGACTTCCACTGCCGTGTTTCCCCACACAATGATGTCATCAATGTACTGTAGATGTTCCGGAGCCTCACCCTTTTCCAGTGCAGCCTGGATCAGTCCATGGCAGATGGTGGGACTGTGCTTCCACCCCTGGGGCAATCGGTTCCAGGTGTACTGCACCCCCCTCCATGTGAAGGCAAACTGGGGTCTGCATTCGGTTGCCAAAGGAATGGAGAAAAATGCATTGGCAATGTCAATAGCGGCGTACCACCTCGCTGCCTTGGACTCCAGCTCGTACTGGAGCTCCAGCATGTCTGGCACGGCAGCACTCAGTGGTGGAGTCACTTCATTCAATGCACGATAGTCCACAGTCAATCTCCATTCTCCTTCAGACTTACGCACAGGCCAAATGGGACTGTTGAAGGGTGAGTGGGTTTTGCTGACCACCCCCTGGCTCTCCAGCTCATGGATCAACTTATGGATGGGGATCACAGCATCTCGAGTCGTTCTATACTGCCGGCGGTGCACTACTGAAGTGGCAATGGGTACCTGTTGATCTTCCCCCTTCAGAAGTCCTACTGTAGATGGATCCTCAGACAGTCCAGGCAAGGTATTCAGTTGCTGGATGCCCTCTGTCATTACAGCTGCCACCCCAAATGCCCACCTGAGTCCCTTTGGGTCTTTGAAATACCCACTTCGGAGGTAATCTATGCCCAAAATGCATGGGGCCTCTGGGCCAGTCACAATGGGGTGTTTCCTCCACTCATTTCCAGTCAGGCTCACTTCTGCTTCTACCAAAGTAAAATCTTGTGACCCCCCGGTCACGCCAGCGATAGAGACAGACTCTACCCCTACATGTCTTGATGGAATTAATGTACACTGCGCACCTGTATCAACCAAAGCCTCATATTCTTGTGGTTCCGATGTGCCAGGCCAACGAATCCACACCGCCCAAAAAACACGATTTTCCCTAGCCTCTACCTGGCTAGAGGCAGGGCCCCTCTAAGCCTGGTTGTCCTTCCTTCCTTGGGCATATGTCTTAGAAGTTCCTTCAAGGGGCTCGGACACGTCATCATCATCACACTTGGCAGTTCGGCTACGGGCAACTGGAGCTGCTTCCCTTCTAGTGGAACTTCCTCTCTGAGTCTTGCCTTCCTTCAATTCACGCACCCGTTGTGCCAAAGCAGCAGTAGATTTTCCGTCCCATCTCCTCATGTTCTCTCCAGATTCACGCAGGAAAAACCACAACTCAGCTCGTGGGGTGTACTTCCTCTTCCCATCAAAGGTGCGCCTGCGTTGGATACCAGGGCCTCTAATTTGCACTGCTGAGATTTGGAGAAGGTCCTCTCTAATCTCCTCCCTAAGTTTCTTATGATTCTCCTCCAGCTTATCTTCTAGTTTCTGGAGACGTGTTTCCACTGCTGCGATTCTGGCATGTGTTGGGCCATGCACAGCATCTGCATATGCTCAGAGCTTCTTTGCCATATCAAGTACAGTCTCCCCTGTGTCCTCCCGCTTCATTACTGCTAAGGCAGAAGCATATTCTAATGGCCCAAGCCGTATAAGTTTTCGCCACATCACAGACGTACACGGTACCAAGTCTGGGTTCCTAATATTTATGTCATCAGAGAAGATCATCTCTGCCACTGCCATTTCCCTCAAGCGTTGAATCCCTTGTTCTATGGTCTTCCATGGGGTTTGCTGCATATAAAGATCATCTGCACACAGGTATCTTTCTGCCACACTTCCTAGGACCCGTACCCAGAGGCTGTGTGGATTAGCCTCTCTCATCATCTCTTGGTCGATGACTGGATCAAGTGACAGGGATCCCAAATGTCTCGCTTCAGTGCCATCCAGAATTGTAGCCTCTCCTGCGGCATCCCAAAGACGGACTAGCCAACTAATGATAGGTTCATCAGGTTGTCGCCTGTAATCCTTTCTTAGGCCCCGAACGTCCTTCAGGGAAAAGGAATCAGTGTTGGCTTCTGATCCTGTGCCAGGTGCTTTGGCTTCGGATCTTGGTGAAGGTCCTTCTCCTGGGTCATCATCGTCCACTGGTCGGTCGGTTTTGTGTGTATGCTTCTTTGCTGGAGCAACTGCCAGGGGCTTAGGCTTACTGTCAGGTTTAGCTGCTAACTCAGGCTCAGGTTCTATCTTAGCTGCTGGCTTCACAACTGGGGTGCTGGCTGCAGACTTAGCGACTGGGGTAGCTGTTGATTTACGTTCCTGCCCCCCTGCCTCCATCTGCTGCCCTACACTATCTAGCAGTGTACGATAAACATATGCCAAGGCCCAGCTCACTGCAATAATCCTTTTCTCTTTAGTATTACCATAACACTTCTCTCTCAAATACTTGGCCACCTCAGCCGGGTTCTGAATTTGTTCAGATGGGAAGTCCCAGGCTATAGGATCAGAGAATTCTTTTAAAATTTGGCCCATGTCTTCCCATTTTCCACTCCAATCAAGATTTCTTCTACTTGGCTTTTCCCTTACATCAGAGGTCTCATTAGCTCCTTTGGAAATCTCAGCTCTCAATTTACATAAACTGCAGACAGTATAGAGGAAGCTTACTAAATTAAATGCCAGAAAGATGGTTTCCTTTACACTCAGAGAGAACTGAACATTCTCTAATAGAGATATAAACAATTCTGAGGAGAAGAGGGAAAACAGAGGCTGAAAGTACTCTGCCCCTGCTTCTCTTCTCACAAACTGAGTGCCTAACCATAACAACGAACCATCAAGTGTATTTACAGCCTTCCTGTAAATCATTACAAACAAGCCTAGCCCAATGAATATTCTGACTAGTGCCCCACGGCTACATAAACTACATATTAGGAGCAATACCAGAGCTATTTCAGGATAAGGAAATAGCCCTAGGTACCACAAAGGTAGTAACACCTCAAAAAACCCTAGGGACCAGAAATATTGGCAGGCTTTCACCCCGAATGACATTATGAGTTCACAAAAAACCATCCCGACACACCCACAAACAATCAGAACCACCAATATTATTATTAAGGTTTTTTCCACTTTCTTGGGTTCGTTTCCCAGGCCAACGCACCAAAAAGTGTATTGGTTTAGGATAAATTAAGGGGAGAATCTCTAAAAGGGAGTCCCCTCAAACAAACCTCCACCACCCCTCCCCCCCAGCCCGGGGTTGGGAAGGAAATTCTTTGGAGGAGGAAAAAGTGGAAAAAACCGGTTTTGTTGACAAATGAACAAAAATCTCCCCACCCCGAGTGGAATGAAAGGCGCAGGATTACTCAGGGGGAGGGCTCCAAGCTTCTTTGGCGGGCTCCGGGTCTTCTCAGACGTCTCGGGTCAGATCAGTTCCAGAGCCGGTCCGGTCTTGTGGGGGGGGGGGAAGGGAAAAAGAAGGGGAAAGAAAGAAAACGGAGAGCAGGCAGCAGAGGCAGCAGCAGCAGCGGCAGCGGCAGCAGCAGCAGTAGCAGCGGCAGCGGCAGCAGCAGCAGCAGAGGCAGCGGAAGCCAAGCAGCAGCACAAGCAGCAGCTGAAGCAGCGGCAGCCAGAAGCAGCTCTGCTCGGGCAGCAAAAGCCCCGCGAGCAAAACAGCGCTGCTAGACATAACAAAAACAGTCCACTGATATGGGATAGAGGCACTGTCAACCCAGAACACAGCTAAATGCAGTCTAATCATTTCCCAAGCACGCTCTTTCATTGCCCGTAACACCATCTCTTTTTCAGTGGAATCTATTAAAGTATCTAACAAAACCTGCATGTCATTCCAATCTGGATTCTGGGTTTTAATAATCATTTTGACCACCCGTGCCACTCTTTCTGGATTCTCGCGGTAACTACCTGCTGACTGCTTCCAAATCACCAAATCTCCTGGGGAGAAGGGCACTTCCACAAGCACTTTCTCTCCTTGGGGTCCCATAGCTTCTCTTAAAGGGGCAATAAGCTGGGGTTCCCCATGATTCTTACGTCCCTGTCTAGTTCGTGCCGCGAGCAGAGTATTCCGCCGATTTTGGGAAGAAACAGGGGAAGGGGTTGAAGGATGCATAACAACCTTTTTAGCGTTCCCTGGCACCACTGTTATGTTTGCCCCCTCCTCATCCTCTTCCTCCTCAGTACTGCTTTCAGGTAACGGTGGATACAAAGAGGGACGGGGTGAGACAGAGGGGAGGGGCGAGACAGCAGGAGGGGGTGAAGTGGGAGGCGCACATGGTGATACCATTAAAGACAAATCCTCTTCTGGCCGAGAGGTTACGGCTAAACACTGAACACATTTAGATTTCTCTTTACAACCCCTGCACTCAGATTCTTTCATTTCCAATACCATTATTCCACATTCAGTTTGCCATTCCTTTTTCCGGCGCAGTAAATGAAACAGGTCTAAATACTGTATCTCATCCCATTTCTCATTTTCCTGCAAATAGTGCATTAATTAATTTATGGTATCATAATCCACAGTACCATTTTCTGGCCGTAACGGCCCTTCTCGCTAATATTCTGGCCACCAATGATTACAATAATCAATCATCTTATCCTTATTCATCTCCTGGAAAAACCCTTCACTTTTCCACCTCTTTAGTAAACACCCCAGCGGAGTATTTTCTGGTATACCTTTATTAAACTGAACCATAGACTTAAGTGCCTTGAATGGCATTTTGAACCTATTTTACTTTCAACTATACAGCAACTCAACAACCGATCGCAACAATCAATATACAACGACGTACAAAACAATAATAACCACAATCAATAATGACAGTTAAACGGAATCAATCATACCACATACTCACACGACAAAAACAAAGACAAAAATAAATACCAGATAAATACCAGACCAATCCAACTTGCCGCTTCTCGACGCCGCGAGGGGCAAGTGCCGGACCTGCGCAGCTTTCGCCGCGTCTGACAGCCGGCGCCTAGGCTTACCAGACCAACCAGACGTCTTAGCCCAACCCTGCGAGGATCGCCGCCTCGTCTTATGAGCAGGCACCCAAACCAGAACCAGAAAATAAAGCACCTTCGGGCTTACCTCTCGCAGTCGTCCACCAGGTGCAGGGGTTGGGCACGAACCGATGACTCCCCGAGAATCACTCGGTGCTGGCGTGGAGTGGATCAGAACGCGAACCGCCCCAGCCACCTTCGAGGTCCTGCCGCGGTCGCCAGAAAACTGTTGCCCGATCCGAAGAAGACACAAACAACCGAAGTCGTTTATGCGGTGCTTTATTGAGGGCCCGGGAGCCTGTTGACTAGCGTCCAAAGACAGAGCCCCACTTCACAGAAAATTTACAGGGTTTTTATATGTTTCTCTACATGATTTCTTCATCATAACAAATTCTTACTTCATTTTCACTACCTTGTACAATTATCTCTATGACATTTAAGTTTTTGCCAAAAGATACATTCTCTAGATAAATGGATACACTCCCTAAGATAAGTATGCATTCTTAAAGATAAGTGATTATCTCTCAGCTACACTGCTTGCATTGCAAAATCTGTTATAATAGTTCATCTGCAGGTTACATGCGGCCTACCAGGCTTTAGCATGACTACTACTAAGGTCAACTAATGTCAACTATTAGCGTTAGCTACTATCTTAATACAGTCTATTAAGTCAAATGGCAACAGTGGGATTGGGAGGAATTACACGATGCTACATGAGCCAGCTGCCTGTGTTGATCACGAACCCAAAGGGACAGACGGCCATGATTTGGCCTCATGTTACTTCGACTATTGCTAACCTCTGGCGGAGGAAGGTTCTGTCCGCGTGGGGGGTGCACATCGGGATGGATTTTTGGTGGGGGCCACTGTGATGAAGGGCGCAGAGTGTCCTTACGCCTCCTTTACGGTGGCTGGTGGACAAACCCATCTGGGTCAACCAGTGGCCCCTCCCTCAAGACAAATTAGTCGCCCTTTGAAACTTGGTGAAGGAGCAGTTGGACCAGGGTCATCTGGAACCTTCTACCAGTCCTTGGAACACTCCTGTCTTCTGCATCAAGAAAAAATCTGGGAAATGGAGGTTGCTACAAGACCTCCGAAAAGTCAATGCCGTGATGGAAAGCATGGGAACACTGCAGGTGGGCATGCCGTCCCCTACCATGCTTCCCGCAGATTGGCCGGTCCTCATTGTAGATTTGAAGGGTTGTTTTTTTACAATTCCTTTGCATCCAGATGACAGACCAAAATTTGCCTTCTTGATGCCAGCAATTAACAATGCTTAGCCTGCACAGCGATATCAATGGAAGGTGCTGCCCCAAGGCCATTGTTACTTGGATGGATGGATCTGAGTGGCAGGTCCTGGAAGGTCATGAGGATGGGTCAGCCCAGTTGGTTGAATTGAGGGCGGCTGTCATGGCATTTGAGAAATTTTCCCAGGAACCTTTCAGTTTGGTCACGGATTCTGCCTATGTGGCCGACATTGCACAGTGGTTGGGTTATTCAGTTTTGAAGAAGGTCAGTAATCCTGCCCTGTTTCAGTTACTGAAGACCTTGTGGGGTGCGATCCAGGCCCGAGTTCATCTGTACTATGTTCTGCATGTTAGGAGTCACACCGATTTGCC
This sequence comes from Phylloscopus whistleri, assembly GCA_017589585.1. Classification (NCBI taxonomy): domain Eukaryota; kingdom Metazoa; phylum Chordata; class Aves; order Passeriformes; family Phylloscopidae; genus Phylloscopus; species Phylloscopus whistleri. Next base: position 546,036 of record JADMLD010000666.1, on the reverse strand, counting down.
AGGGTTTGTAGCGGAAGGTAACGCGAGGGCTGACAAGTTGGCTAACCCAGTGTGGGCAGCACCTCAGCCTGACACGCTTGCACAGGCCAAGGCATTGCATGGGTTTTTCCATCAGAACGCACATACCCTGCAGAAGCAGTTTCATTTGATGCCAACTGAGGCTCGTGACATTGTCGAGTTGTGTGATGACTGTCAAGTGCTTGCTGCACCTTTGCCAGCAGGGGTAAACCCCAGAGGCCTTAGGGCCTTGGAGCTTTGGCAGACTGATGTCACCCAGATTGCCGAGTTTGGCTGGCTCAAGTATGTGCGTGTCACGGTGGACACGTTCTCCTCTGCGATGTGGGCTTCTGCTCACACTGGAGAAAAGGCCCGCGATGTCATTGCCCACTGGAGGCAGGCCTTTGCCGTTCTAGGCGCACCTTCTGCTGTGAAAACCAACAATGGTCCTGCTCACGCCTCGCGGAAGGTGCAGCAGTTTCTGCAGTCGTGGGGTGTGTCACACAAGCTTGGTATCCCTCATTCTCCGACTGGTCAAGCTATTGTAGAACGCGCTCATGGCACTCTGAAGCAGGTTCTTCAAAAACAAAAACGGGGAATGCAGGGTGAAACCCCGCATGGTTGGCAAAAGCTTTGTACACCATCAGTTTACCTTACGGTGCCGCAGAACTCAAATAATCCTGTCATCATGAATCATCGCTTCTCGTTGCAGAGTTCAGGCGAGACACATCAGCCTCGACCGAAGGTTCAGGTGTGGAATTTAGTCACCAAACAGTGGGAAGGACCCTATGACCTTCTCACTTTGGGGCGTGGGTATGCCAGCGTAGTCACAGATACTGGGGTACACTGGGTACCTTCAAAGTGTGTTCATCCTGACCTGCGACCGCAGAGACAGAATCCGGCCAACAGGCAAAATGGAAACCGTGACCAAACTGAAAGTCATCATGTGGGTGAATCATCGGGTGATGACTCGGATGCGGACAACGCGAGTGATCACTCCGATGATTCTTCCACGAGCGGGCACTGAATATTGTTCATATTTTTCCTTTTTTTTAACATTGTTCATTTTTCTTTTTCCTTTCTTTTTTAAATGGAAAAAGGGTGAGATGTTGTCTGGGTTTTTGCCGTTCTCCTCTGTCCCCTTTAAGGAGTTTGTAAAAGTCTTGTTTTTAGCCTTCTGTGTTTTTGGAGTCAGATACACTTTCGTATAAACAAGCCATTTGTTATTGTAAAATCTAGAGATGTTTACATTCTTTTCATAAGGAGGAGACTGTTGATGGACTGTTGCATGGTCCAGTGTGGTTGGAGAAGAAGATTTTCTTCCTCCAATCCATGATCACTGCTGGAATTCGATAAATGCTGATTCTGTAAATAAAGTTCTCTCTTTTCTGCCTGGGACATTGCAAGGTGTGGGTGTGAGTTCTTTATGTCGACTGCGACAACTTATAGAGGAACTCTAACAAACTTAAGATAGCAGACAACTTCAGCCAAAAGCCAAAAGCTTCAGAAAGTCCTTTTGACTTGTTCTTTTATACTGTTCTGCCCGATGTTCAGGAACAGTGTTTTGGCTGGCATGATGGCATCCTTAACTTGGATGCCCACTCGGCACAGCACACGGCAGCCCAGAACTCCTGGGGCTCAAGTGATCTGTGGAGCTCAGCCTCCCCAGCAACTGGGACTACAGGCCACTGCCACCGTGACTGGCACCAATTTGACTGGGGTTGTTCCTGCCTTTAAGAAGACATAACTCATATGACAGATAAGATTATTTAAAATTTACAGATGATAAATACCTTAACCTTAAAATAATTGACTTTCAGAAACAAACTCCAACAGAGTAGAGTAAAACAAAAATGTTAATGATTACAAGAAAAGCACATATGATCGAACATGCTCTTAATACAAACTTAAGGGAATTTAAATGTAATAAATAATGCTTTCAACCAGAAAAAGGGGAACAAACAACTTTGGAAGGCATCTTGGGGATTATTAACTGGGAAAGAGGGAGCGGATTGAGGGATCAGGGGAGGGTCCCTGACAGTCGGTGCCTTGCTGCCAGGGCTAAGGTGCCGAGGGGGCTGCGGGGAGCCAGGGAGACCAAGGCATTGCCGGCTGCCCTGCGCTTCACGGGTTGTTTCACACAGCCTTCCCAGCCTAGGGGGAAAGGGTTTAGGACTGAGGGACAGGGAATGAGGGACCTGGGTATCAACTGGGGAAAAATAATTTGACTGTTCCTCCACTTTCCCTTGTTGCATTTGGGGAAAACGGAGAAGCAGCCATTTAACAAATCCCTTTAATAATCCCTTTGTAAACTTTTTCTCCCCACCCTCAAGGGTACACACAACTTGGAAAAAGATTTCCCTTTGTTGTGTTGACAGATGAGCACCCATCCCACCAACACAACAATAATCCGCCCTCCCCTGTGGCAAAATAAGAAACTTAAAAGGGTCCCGAGACCACCCTCAACCCACTCTCTACCTGGGTCACACATACTTCGCCCACTCTCCTTCCTTCCACACTTGGGGTTAAAACTCTGTATTATAGCTGGAAATTTAACTCAAAACCCGTCCTTAGGAGACTCAAACCCCTTGACACTTAAATATCAACACCCTCTTCTCATTTGTGAGCCCCTGACCCGGTCAGTCCCAGTCCACCGGGATACTCACCACTCTGTTGGTCTCGGGAAACAGAAAGGCACAGGGAAGGTCCCCTGCCCGGAAGTGATCCTCTTAGGTGCAAGAGGGTTGCCGCCTCCCCCCTGCGAGTACCTCCAACCAAAAAGTGGAGTAATCACCCAGGGGCACTGGTGCACCAAAGGACTCATACAGCCTCTGAGAGGGGTCCCCAGGGCCCCAGCTGACGCGATGCCGGTGTTCTTCAGCCCAGCCAGCTCCCGGCACCGGCGCCAGGAGTGGGCTGCCCCCAGAAAGCCAGGCAATCCGGGGTGCAGCTGTAGGGCACAGTTGCTCTATAGCACAGGTGGCACGTGTCGAGGGCAGGGACAAGGAACAGGGAGAGGCCTTCTGTGTGATTTCCAAAGGTGTTTATTGCCCTGAGGGTCAGGGACAGAAAAAGGCACAGAACCTAGGCTTGCAGGGGCTTATAAGTGGGGGAGGTCTTGGGAGAGGATACAATTTCCAACCAATACCGGTGACATGGGGGAGGAACATAAGGCGGGGAGTACAATGCACAGACCAGTGAAAGAACACAAGGGGAGGGAACAGTTTAAACCAACCACTGGGGCGTCGAAGGTTGGGGGATTGACAGGGAAGGGTCTGGAAGAAGGGGCAGGGTTAGGGAAGGATTGACAATTGTGTAGGAGGAGGGAAGGGCAGGTCTAGGGAAGCTAGACAACCAGGGCAAAACCAACAATACAGGGGGAAAGGAACAATCCATTTGGGATAAAATATACTATAATAATACAAAATAGGGAGGGGATATAAAGCTGACCATTAAAACTGAGCTGCAATTGGAGACACAATAAAAATACACCACAACAACAGATAAACATCTTCCCAGCTGCTTTCAACACATGAAATAGAACACACATTTTTGGTTGCATAATCCAAGACACCCATGCTTGGGTTTGGGGGTTCCAGGCCCCTCCTGCTTAGTCCGGGGATCTCATCCCTCCCTTCCCTTAATTCAGGCACTGCCTGGCCTTTTTTCCTACAAAGAATTCATGAGTTTGGGGATTTTGGGGGGGCAGTTTTAGAGGGGGACAGCTCTCTTTGACTTTCCCCTCCCTGCTGTGGCCTCTCAGCTGCCCTCAACACCCTGGGGCTGCTGGGATTTCTCTCCTGGGGACAAGGACGTTCATTCCATTCCAGGAACCCAATGCCTGGCTGGGGCTCCAGGTCAGGGGCTCCTTGAGCAGCTGCCCCACAACCTCCACCAGGGTCTCCCAGGGCTGCTGGAGCCGCTCAGCTTGGGAACCCCAAAGCCCTCAGCAAGCCCCAAGTCCCTCCCAGGAACCCTCAACTCCCTCACACCCAGCATCCCCCACAGCCCCTCCAAGTTCCCCCCATGGCACCAGCCATGGCCATGTCCCCACATGTCACTGGCCATGTCCCACCATGGCCTCACCCATGGCTGTCTCCCCACCACGTTTCCATCCCTGTCATTGTCACCCACACCTCCATCTGAGCCCGTGTCCCCCTGTGTCCCCATGAATGGCCATGTCCCTCTCCATATCCATGTGTCACCACTTCACGCTACATGTCTACATCCCCCCATGTCCTCACCCAGGTCTTAGTTCAATGTTGTTATTTCTACCCCAGTGTCGGATTTTTTTAAAGGGATGAAGAGAAATGAAAAGCAAATCAAGGTTAAAAGAAAAGGATTTCTGTGTCCTTGCCAGCTGAGGATCCACGTGCTTGGGTGGAAGGGAAGAACGTTTTTTGGAGGGGTTTCCATCCCACTGTCTCCAAAACCTTGATCTTTGCCCCAGATCATCACCATTTCGCTGCAGAAGATGGCCTCAGGAATCAGAAATAAAAATCCTGGAATCCCTGAGTTGGAAAAGACCTCCAAGACCATCCAGGATTCCTTGAGGCCACCAGACAATAGGATTGAACACAAAAGATTTTCTGGGGTTCAAAGTCAACAAATCCACTCTCCCCAAGGAATTCCCAATGTCGGTCTGTGTCCCAATGGATGTTCCTGCCCCTGCATTCATCCCAGGGTGCCCACGAGGAGCCAGGAAGATGTGCAGCCCGCCCAGCCAGGTGTCTTCCAAACAGGGATCACCAGGACCACGGATCACCAGGGCTCTGCCCAACGGGGTCACTGGGGATCATCCATCGCCGATCCTCCCACGGGGGATGGAGATGGAGCAGCGCATGAAGCTCTTCCTGCTATCAGGGCACTCCTAGGGCTTCCCTTAGTGGTGCCTCTGTTGGTGTTAGGTCAAGGCTGAGCTCCGGGAGAAGCTCTTCTCACAATTGGGACACTCCTAGGGCCTCTCCCCGGTGTGGATGCGCTGGTGGACAGTGAGGTTGGAGTTCTGCTTGAAGCCCTTCCTGCAGTCGGGGCAGCGGAAGGGCCTCTCCTCTCTGTGAATCTGCTGATGTTTCAGGCAATCAGAGCTGGTGTGAAACCTCTTCCCACACTCAGGACACTCATAGGGCCTCTCCCCAGTGTGGATGCGCTGGTGGTATTTCAGGCTGGAGCTCCATCCAAAGCCCTTCCCACATTCCAAGCAGGTGTAGAGCTCTTCCCCAGTGTGGATCACCTGGTGCCGTATCAGGGCCCAGCTTTCTCTGAAGCTCTTCCCACATTCCCCACATTTGTAGGGCTTTTCCCCAGTGTGGATTGTCTCATGTTCCTTCAAGTGCCCCTTTCGGCTGAAGCTCTTCCCACACTCCTCACACTCATAGGGCTTTTCCCCAGTGTGGATCCTCTGGTGATCCCTCAAGACGGAGCTACGGCTGAAGCTCTTCCCACACTCCACACACTCATAGGGCCGTGCCCCATTGTGGATCCTCTGGTGTTGCCTAAGACTGTCCTTCAAACTGAAGCTCATCGCACATTCCCCACACTTGTGGGGCCGTTTCCCAGTGTGGATCACCTGGTGCTTGAGCAGATAGTCCTTCTGGCTGAAGCTCTTCCCACATTCCACACACTCATAGGGCTTTTCCCCGGTGTGGATCCTCTGGTGTTGGATCAGGTGGCCCTTCCGGCTGAAACTCATCCCACATTCCCCACACTCATAGGGCCGTTCCCCAGTGTGGGTCACCTGGTGCTGGAGCAGGTGGGAGCTCTGGCTGAAGCCCTTCCCACATTCCAAGCACTTGTGGGGCTTCTCCCCTCCATCAGGCTTCTCCTCCAGCTCTGAGCTGTGGCTGGATCTCTGGCCGCCCTCCTGGCACAGGGGAGGTCTTTCCTCCTCGCAGCTCCCTGGGCTGGGTTTGCAGCCCCTCATCCAGGTGAATATCTGGGGCTTTTCCTCCTCCTCCTCCATCCAGCCACGACCCAGGAATGAAAAATCCTGGTTTAGGGAAAAAACAAGAGCAGAGCGCCTTAGGCTGTGGGTTCCTCCTTGCCCAAGTTCATCTCAGGAAATCATTGGGCACCTTGTTTCTGTAAGAACCTCCAAAACACCAAGATTCAGCCCAAAAGTCCTCCAAACATCAAAACAAAGATCAAAAACTCCCCAAACATCAAGACTCAGACAAAACCTCTTCTAAAATATAAAGATTTAACCCCTTGCAAAATACCAAACCACCAACAAATGCCCAATAAAGCTCAGAAACATCAAGATTCACTCCCATGAAAATCCCGGATCCCCCTCCCCGGTCACCTGCTGCATGTGGGGGGACAACACTCCTGGGCCTGGGGGAGGCTGCAGATCCAGGGAGGGGTGGAACCTTGTGGTGCCTCCTCTTCCTGCTCCTCCTCCTCCTGTGTCCCTACTCTTCCTCACTCTCCTCTTCCTCCTACTACTCCTCCTTCTCCTGCACAATCCCACCTTCTCCTCCCACGTGCATCCTTTGACCATTTTGTTCTTCATCCCTGCTTCTCCTACCCTTCTCCTCCTGCCCCCAAGACTGACTGGGGACCCGAGAGTGTCCAGGAGACAGACAAGTGAAAGATCAGGGGGGTCTGTGAAGAGTCGGCAGGGAGAGAGCACTGAAAATCTCATCAGGGAGGACACTGGGATCTTCAGGGAGTAAACAAGGCAGGGCACCCATGCAGGATGGAACAGGGAAAGCCAGGAAGGGGTCCCGGCAAAAGGGATGATGATCGCAAAATATCTCTGAAGGGTCCCTTGGGAGAATGTTGAGGCAGTTTGCACATTCTCCCAGAGGTAATTAAGGACATGGACACCCAGGGGGGCAATTAGGGAAGTCAAAAAGGAATTTGGACAACAGGGGATGGATGGTGTGGGTGTGCTGAGAAGGGAAAGGGTGAAGGGGAGTGTGCAGGAATATGGTTAAGGCAAGAAGCAGCAGCAGGAATCGCTGTGGTAAGAAAATGGATGATGGAAAAGTGGAGGAAGAGAAAAATACTGAGCACTGGGACGTTCTTCAGCAGGGTGTAATGCTGAAAATTTGCCAGCTGATGCAGATCCCTTGTAACCCCGTGTGATGGTTTAATCACGTTCTATATTTCATTTGACTGGAAGAATATAAAGCAAACCAGGCCCATCTTTAAATTACAAAGATAGTTTATTAATACACACAAAAACAACAAGAAAAGGGAAAAAAAAAAACCAACAACAACAACAAATGAAACTTCTAAAACATCTTTCTTTCTCTTTCTAAGTTTTTTACCTTTCTTCACTCAACATAAAAAGACATGACTTGCAACCTCAGCCAGTTTTACCATTTTAAAAATAACCTTTTATCAGTTCTTTTAGGAAAGGAGTCTCTCTGGGTTCTATATAGACATCCCATGCTCTACATCTGCGAGGATTTTAAAGGAACTCCTGCAAACTGCGAAATCCTACCCATTAGCAGTTCTCTCAACACTGCACATAGGCCATATTTGCTTATTGGGGTACTGTTTAAGGATGCCTCCTCTAGTATGACACAAAGATTCTCTTCTTCTATTTCTAAAATCATCTCAAGACCCAAAAACAAATCTCCTCTTTCTTTAGGAGCAAAAAGCTTCATATCACCTTTAACTAGAACTTTACATCCCCCCAAAAGCATTTATATGTTACAGGAAAAAAACTAGTTCAGTCTCTATAGTTTACCAGAAATGTCCAGCCAAAATTAGGCCACTCCTTGTCCTTTTGCCTTAAAGTCTTTTTCACTTTCCTTTCACCGACTGTAGCTCCATGCTGTGTCTTTCTATTCGCTATATTTGTTCTTCTTCCGGAGAAAGATGATGTTTAGGAAAGTCCATCTGCTAACAACAAAGGGTTACACTTCTCGGGCTGCCGGGCTGCCCACGTGGCTCTGCGGCGGGAAACTGAGTCGTTTAGAAGCCGTGCGCTGGTTTCTTCGGCTTGAAAAGAAGAGCAAGGGCGAAGGGGCACTCCGTCCGAGCTCTCTCTCTCTCCATGCTGTCCGCCTCTCCGCGAGACAGCGGCTCCTAAAGCTCCGACCCGGCCTGCCCCGGCTCCGGCAGCATCGGGGCCCGGCCCGGCCCGCCCGGCCCGCCGCAGCCGCCCCGGGGTGGGGGGGGGCACCGAGGCCGGCCGGCCCCAGCGGCTCTCTGTCCCCCCGCCTGCCACACCGGGAGACAAAGAGACCGCTCCTCCCCCCACCCAGCCTTTTTAAGCATTTCGCCAAAAGTCGCAGCTTGTCTTCTACTGGATAAATTGCTTGTCAATCAAAAAAGCTGACCCCGATTGGAACAAAATCAGGCTTTTCCTAGCCTATGACACCCCGGTTTCCAGGAGAGGAAAACAAGGAGGTCAGGATTTCAGGGGGTTTCTCTGTGCTGGCAGCGGCAGGAGCGGGCGCAGAGCTGCGGCACCGGGAGCACGGGCTGGGGGCCTGTGGGGAGCTGCGGGGCCGGGCCGGGGCTGTGGGGCAGCCGGGGCTCAGCGCTGGGCGCTGCCTGAGCCCAGCACCCCCCGGGCAGGGCCGGCAGTGGCCCCCGGCCCCCAGGAGGCTGCGGGACGCCCCGGCCGCTGCCCGGCCCCGTGGACCTGCCAGCCCTGCCCACTGGGGGAGCCGCCTTTGGACACTGCGGCAGGACAGGCACCGCCTCTGGGATACGGGCTGGGGAGGGCACGGGGAGCACAAGGACCAGCAGCAAGGAACACTTGGGAAATGGGGATTCCACCTGCAAGGATCGAGATTATCCTTGAATGACTTTGTTTGGGGCGCTGCAGAAATGAATGGTTTTGCAGAAAGCTCAGCAGCTGTCAGAGGATGAGCACCCACAGGCACTCAGGGGGGCTGCAGCAGGGGCAGAAGGAGCCCCTGGAGCACTTGGTCACAAAGGCACAGCAGGTGAAGGCAAGAAGGGAGGAGGAAAAGGTCAAGGGGAAGGCAAAGGCCATGGCAGACTTTCTACAGCCCCTGAGGGATCAACCCCAGGGCCCAAGGGGGCCCCAGCACCCAGGGCACTGGCTCGGCCACAAGGACCTGGCAGAGTCATTGCCCTCCTGGGCAGGGGAGAGCCGACCCAAACAGCCCCTGGGAAGGAATCAGGCTTCCATCTGCAGGGCACAAGGACACTGCAAGAAATAATTAGGTTACAAGCTGTCCTCGAAATAAGAACCAAGCAGACAGATCCAGCTCCTGAGTCTGGCCCACCAATCCACTCCAACCAAGAACACATTTCACCATGGGATGGGATCAGATTATCTATGAGCAGAAGGAGGAGCACAGTGTGGAAAATTAAATGACTCAAGATGCTGCTGGCAAAGAGAAGACAACGGAAAAGTGGTGAAACAGAGAACAAAGGAAATAAGTAAGCAGCTCATGTTCCAGCCCAAACGTGCAAAGGATGGGAATGGGACACGGATTCGGGGTTCCCTGGCACACCAGGGGTTAAACGAACGCTCTTCCTCCTCTTCTGTGCTACAGCAACTCTCATCTTTGGGCCATGCAGGACACCTTGCTGAGTGCACCTCATTCAGCAGCTGAGCAAGGGGATGCAGGTGGCAGCCAGGCCTCCTGAGCCACAAACGGCTCCAAAAGGACAGGGAATTGTTGAAAATGACCCGAGAATATTGGCTTTCACATTTGTGTATTGGTATTTGTATGTGGTTATGGATTGCAAGCACAGTGCAGTTTATAATCCCTTTGAGCTGCTTGCTAATTTAACCTCATTTCTCATTTGAAGTGTGCACCATGTAACTCATGGAAGCAGTAGTGTGATGAGTATATTATGTTGATGTAGACACCTTACAGCTGATAGAACTAATAATGGGATGAATGTATTGTACTGTAGGCCTTAGCAAAATACAAAATGGTAAAATACTTGTGTGTAACCCAGAGAACTGTATAAAGCAATCAGGTTGTTTCTCACAGCTGCTGACTGACCTCTCCAAGGGATAAGATAAGGGCAACACAAACCAGAGCACCAGAGAAGAATGAGAGAAGAGTTTGTGAACTGTTCACTCTCTGGGAAGTGTGAAACAACAGGATGACGTCACAAGAAGAAATAAAACACCTGATCTGCAGGATGTTATGTAGATAAGTCAGAGCATTAAAGCAAAATAAAGAAAAGTTTCTATAACATCAAAAGCTGCCAGGAATGTTTGAACAGCCCATGAAACGCATGAATATGTATGTAGCTCAGTAAAGGAACAGTACAGAGATAAGGCTGCCTTAATGTGCAGGGTGTTCCTTGGATAATGGCCAGGAACACGCCAGCGCTGGACACTGTCCTATTTTTTTCCCTTACTGGACTTTTGGAAAATATTCTCAGATTAAATTATCGTTTTTCCAGAATTGAAATCACTGAGAATAATCCCAAAATTAAAGAGGACCCAGGAAGAAAAAACAGAGTCAGTGAGTGAATCTGCTTGGAGATAGTCCCAGGGACTTGGAGATAAAGAAGGAACGGGAGAAACCATCAGTTTCAGAAAATGTTACTCATTGACACGGACTGCTGTTCAGCCAAGATCCTGAACATGGAGAAGAAGAACAAAGCCTGAACAGAGCCAAGAACATCGGATGTTATACAAAAGGGGGGTGCACATTAACGAGGACATGCAGCAGGCGGATCGGGAAGTCTGAACTTTCCAAGGACCTTCCCCACTGGGCAAAAGGAGAGGGAGATGCAGAAGGGAAAATCAGGATAAAAAGGAGGCTGCGTACTACAACAATTGGAGAGACCGCATGGCAAATGCCGCATGGCCTCTCCCTTTCTTCATCAACAAAGTCACTTTGACAGGACTCCACTGTCTCCTTCGGGCACAGAAACCTCTGGCCATGCGAATTTCCCCGCACAGGCCAGGGGACAGCGCAGCCGCCTCCGTCCTACCCACAGGAACCGGGACGAGCCAGCGCTGCTCCGGCACCGGCTCCTGCCCAGGCACCCACGGGAAGGAGACCGCGGGCAGCCGCTCCCGCAGCGCCCTCAGGGCACGGGGAACACGGCGCGGACACGGCACAACCAAGCCACAGCCAGAGCCCCCTGCCGCCCCCTCCGCCCGCAGCCAGCCCCGAGCCCCGGCACAACCCAGCGCGGCTCCCACCTGCGCCGGGGCCGCCTCCGAGCTCCGCCGCCGCCTCCCCGGGCTTCGGCCGCTGCCGCCGCTCCAGGGCCCGGTCACAGACGCTCCGGCAATGGCCTCTCCGCCAGGGGTGAGGGACGCGGGCTCTGCTCTGCCCAATCAGCGCGCAGCGGGAACCTGGAGTGACGGCCGAGCCAGCCAATCGCGGCGAGTGGCGGGCTCTGCACAAGGCACAGCCCCTCAGATCCCGCGGTCTCAGGCCCCGCCCCCGGGCTGTGTGAGGGCAAAGCCGGAGATGGGGAACCGCCCTGGGAGGGGCCCGGGCCCGAGGCGGGATTGAGCTGAAAACACAAACAAAGTTCTCCGCACCTCCCGGACCGCCTAGCCCAGCCCTGCGCCGATCGGTCTCGTAGCCACGCCCACAGAGGGGTGACAGTGGGGGTGGGTACACTGTGCCGTGTGTAGAGCCCGCCCCTTGTTCGCTGCCATTGGCTGATGGTGCCGTCACTGCTGGTTCTGGCTGCGCGCTGATTGGGCGGACCGGGGAGAAGCGCGGCCCCAGTGCCGGCCCGCGGGCGGCCCTGGCTCAGGGGAGGCGCCATTTTGCGGGGAGTCTGTACGGGCCCGGGGCTTGCAGGTGGCTCCCTGCTCCATCCCGGCCTCAGCCGCAGCTCCCAGCGCCCTCCGGTCCCGCTCCCCCCGAGCTCCCGGCGGTTCCGGGCAGCAGCGCTTCCTTGGCCTCCTGCCCGGGCCGGGCCCAGCGCCGGGGCCGCTCCTCAGCCGAGGTTGGCGAGAAATGCCGGAGTTCAGCGAAAGGGAGCCGAGTCCCTGCCCCGTGCAGAGCCCGTCTAAAGCGCTGCTTCTTTCTCTTCTGCTGTTTTGTCTCCAGGGCTTTCGGGACGGTTCATAAAGGACTCGACAGGGCCTTTGGAGGAGAGGTCAGTGCCAACACGCCCAGCACGTCTGGCAGCTCTCCAGGGCTTTCCCCTCTGCTGGGAGCTGTGGCTGGAGCTCTGGGGGCCCAGCAGAGCTTTCCTGCACAGGCTGCTCCTCTGAAGGCAGAGCAGTGTCAGCCTGCCGGGCACAGCTGGGACAGACTTGGTCCTTCTGAAGTGCCCAAAGGAATGCAAGGAGGTCAGCGGGGTCTGTCAGAGCAGGACACGCTGCCTTGGTCTTCGTATCTGAAACTGGGAATGCATCAGCTGGTGGAGACTGAGGCCCAATTCACCTCCATCCCAGCCTCGGGCAGGAACACTGTGTAGCAGTTTTTCCATGCTGAGTTTCACCTTCAAAGGGAACCTCAAGGGCTAATTAGGGAGAGATCCTGCTTGGGATCAGTTTGGGGTTTTAGTCCTACAGCTGCACTGGTGTGGAACTCTGAATTTCAGACAAAGTGTGAGCAAGTTCTCCTCAGAGCTCACTCAGACAAAACAATTCCTTCTCCAGCCCCAGAACCAAGGGCACTGCTGCAGCTTTGGGCCCCAAAAGTGCAAACAGCAGCGAATTGAGGAGAGCGATCTGGGGGGGTGGGACTTCATCACCTGAAGTGTAATTGGACAATTAACCCTAGTATGGAAATGAACCAAAACTTCTAAAAGAGTGAAAGTCGTGACCAGGATCCATTTTGGGTCCTTTTCAGGTCCATCCTGGGTGTAGCCCTGGCCAGGCTCTTGTGCTGCCCCAGGTGAATCCTTTGAACCCTTTCCATAAATCCCTGTTTTGTTCATTTCACTCTGTCCAGCCTCTGTTCCAGGAGCCTCTCCAGGCACCAGCTCCACTGGAGGGGCTGCGGGTGCGGATTTTGGGAGGGTCCCGGTGCCCCCCGGGGCGGGGTCAGTGCTCAGCAGCGGGGCCATGATCGGGTGTGGCGGGGGCTGCCCGGAACCCCCTGGCCCCCCAAATCACACCCGGGTGTGAAAAACAAAGCTCACTCTTTGAAATTGTTACAAGTTTAATGAGGGATGAAAAAGGGACAATATCCAGCGCTGGGGTGTTTTAGAACAATGTTCTCTATGCACGGCTCCATTGCTGGGGCACATACACATTCATGAGTTTGGACATCATTCAAACATTCCTGTGAGTTTTGGATGTTCCAGGAACTCTCTCTCTGACTTGTCTGCAGGACATCCTGTACATCAGGTCCTTGTATTTTATTTCTTCTCCTGGTCCCACCCTGTTGTTCCACACTCCCTGGTAAATCAATAAATTCTTCTCCAGGGCTCTGGTTTCTGTCACTGTTATCTTATCACGGGTCCCAGTGTCCCCACCCCATTGTCCCCAGATCAAAGTCCCCATCTCAGTGCCTGCCACCGCCCCATTGTCACCATAGCAATGTCACCAGCCCGGTGTCCCCACTTTCAATCCAGTGTCCCCACCCCCACTGTCACCCTGCCAGTGCCGCCACCCCAGTGAGTCATCCCAGGGTCACCCCAGTGTCCCCAGTGCCACCCATGCCATCAGCCCAGTGCCCCCAGTCCCGTTCCTGTGTCCTCATCCTGGGGCAGGGGACGTCCACTGGGGCAGGGGACATTGTGAACTGGTCTGTACTGGTCTGAACTGGTCTGTACTGGTTCCCTGCTGCCCCATGCTGCTCTATACTGGCCTATGCTGGTCTACACTAGTTCATACTGGGTAGGGCAGGGGAAAGTCTCTGTAGGTCTGTAGGTATTCATACTGGTCCATAGGTAACTGGCTTATACTGGTCTGTACTGGTCTGAATTGGTTTATACTGGTCTGTACTGGTTCATAGTAGTCCATACTGGTCAAGGCAGAAGAAAGTCCCACTTGGTCTGTAGAAACTCATACTGGTCTGAACTGGTCCCTATTGCTCTATACTGGTTCATACTGGTCCTTACTGCTCTATAGTAGCTCATACTGGTCTGTACTGGTTTATACTGGTCCCTGCTGGTCTAAACTGGTCAGGGCAGGGGGAATTCTCTACTGGTCTGTAGATATTCATACTGGTCTATACTGGTCTGAACTGGTTTATACTGCTCTGTACTGGTCCATACTCATCTATACTGGTCTATACTGGTCTATACTGGTCTATACTGGTCCACACCGGTTTTTACTCACACATGGCTGCACACAGCACCATCAGCCCCACGGGCAGCCCGTGCTCAGCCCAGAGCCCAACTCATCCAAATGGGTCTATACTGGTCTATACTGGTCTATACTGGTCTGTACTGGTCTATACTGGTCTATACTGGTCCATACTGGTTTTTACTCACACATGCCCGCACACAGCACCATCAGCCCCATGGCCAGCCCATGCCCAGCCTGTAGCCAGCGATGGCACTGCCATGCCCGGCGCTCCTCACGCTCCAGCTCCACCGCTGCCGCCTCGGCCACAGCCTCGAGCTGCTGCAGCTGCTTCAGGTCCTTGTCCCCGAGGGTCCCCAGGGCTCCGCCAGGGCCTCCCCACGGCCTCCCGGGCCACCTCCAGCCCCCTCAGAGCCACCTGGGCCCAGCCCAGTGCAGCTTCGGCCCGGACCAGCACCGCGGGGACACTGCCCGGTGTCCCCAAGGCCTCGGCCAGGGCCACCAGGGCCACCAGGGCGCAGTGCCACAGGGTGACCGCCGGGGCCACCTCGGCAGGGAGGGAAGGGGGGGACACCTGGCTACAGGAAAGGGGGATCAAGGGCGTGGGGGAGGGTTTTGGAGCTCCCAGGTGGGGTTTGGGGGGTGTAGTGGTGTGTTTGATTTTTGCTGTTAAATGTTTGTTTGTACTGTTTATTTGGTTCGTTCCATGTACCCCCATTTAACCCCCATTTGTTTCACACCACTGGGTTGTTTACCCAGTTTCGGTTCTATGTCAGTCTCCTGCTCCCTACCCCCAAGGACCTGTCCATCTTACCGAGGCCTCTCCCTGGGTCTAGAAAGTTCCAGGGAAGCTGTCATGTGATAGGCCAGGATCTGAGGAAGTCCCTCCTTCCCCGCAGGGATTGGCTCCTGGAGGAGTCTCATTCCCATGGCCACTCTCTGGCCCTCCCTGGTTGGTCCCTTCCCTGATCCTTCCCTCTGCTCCTCCCCCTGTTAAAAGCAGCTGACACAAGGCAGTCTGTGCTCTGCTGAGGCAGACTCCCTGGGGTGAGGTTGTTCCCTCGAGACCCTCAATAAACTTCAGTGGCAACTCCTCAGCAGAGTCCTGCTTTATTGTCCTCACCTTCATCACAGCTTCCAACACTGGAGCTGGGCTGTAAGGAACCCCCCAGATGGGCTCAGTTGCTTAGCCTGCTGAGCTGCAGCGCTTGCCTGCAGCCGGTGCCAGGGCTAGCTGGGGCAGGCGAGGGCAGAGTCAGCAAGACACGGCTCCAGAGCCCTGAATTGCAAAACTATAATGATTTGGAGGGGGTGAGGGGTTTACATTCTCCATTCCAAGGGAAACTGCAGCTTTCCCTGGCAGATACCTGTCTTTCCAAACCAAGACAATGGGAGATGGCAGTGGCTAATTGGAGGTAGTGGGGAAAGGGATGGAAAAGTGGGGGATTAGATGGGACTGGGACCCCGCTCAAGCAGGGAAGGGGTTGGGACCCCCAAATTGCATTGGGAGGGGTCCCACTTCTCCTCCTTTCTAATCCCTGGGATGGAGCCAGGGGAGGTCGGGCTGGGGCAGCACTGGGCTCTTGGCCCAGCCTGGGCACCCCCCATGAGCCCCCTCCTCAAATTCCCCTGGCAGCTTAGAGGGTTCTTGGCATCTTTTGGGGTTCACTGGGTGCCGTGTTGGGGTTCAGGTGCCTCCCAAAGAGTCCTCAGAATGGAGTGACACTCGGGGGACACACAGGGGTCCCCATTCCTGATCAGTCCTGGGACCGGCTCTGCCCCCCTCAATCACAGCCCTCCCCAGTGTCCCGCAGAAACGGGACTGGGTCTAACTGGGAAGCTTTATTGGGAACACTGGGAGCAGCCGGGTGGGGACAGAGTGACAGCGGGGCTGGGGGGACACACGATCCCCCAAAAATCAGTGTGGGGACAAAGCGGGGGGTACTGGCCGGACCCAAGGCCACGGGGAGGGGCTGCAGCTGCTGCTGCATCAGGAGCTCTGTGGGCAGAGAAAAGGGGGTGACACCGGGCTGGGGGGCCCTGGGGGGAGCACACACACTCCAGGGGAGGGGGGACATGA
Source organism: Phylloscopus whistleri (assembly GCA_017589585.1). Taxonomy (NCBI): domain Eukaryota; kingdom Metazoa; phylum Chordata; class Aves; order Passeriformes; family Phylloscopidae; genus Phylloscopus; species Phylloscopus whistleri. The sequence goes on along the minus strand of JADMLD010000666.1, from coordinate 529,831 downwards.
CCCCCAGGACCCCCCCTCACCTTCCTGTGCAGGTAGAAGCCGAGCCCCAGTGCCAGGAAGATGAAGCCCAACACAAAGCCCCCAGTCCCTGTCAGCATCTTGCTGTGGGCGGCGTCCAGAGGCATCTCTGGGGGGTCCGCAGGGGTCAGGACCCCCCAAAACCTCTCACAGACACCCAGAATGGTGTCATTGTCAATTCCATTGGGAAATGGGGCTGGTTGACATATGGGGCCCTCTGTTCCCCTCAGAAGGGAGTCACCCACTACCACCATCCTTCTTTTCTTCTTGTTGTTAGAGGCAGTAATCCGACTTACAGATGAATCATAATCAGGAGGTGTCGCACACAATACAAAGAAATGACACCCACACGCTGAGATGTCCCAGGTAGAAAAGAGGCAGTTTATTTACAAACTTCAACATTTATAGCATTCCAGCAGTGGCCAGGGATTGGAGGAAGAAAATCTTCCTTTTCAACCACACTGGGCAACCCAACAGTCCAATAACAGTCTTCTCCTTATGAGAAGAATATAAACATGGTTATACCGTTACAATAACAATAAAGTTGTTTACGTAAAATCATGTCTGGCTCCATTGCAAAAGGTAAACACAGAAGGCTAAAACAGAATGTTAGAAAAACTTCTCAAAGAGACAGAGGAGAACAGCAAAAACCCAGACAACATCTCACCCTTTTTCCATTTAAAAAAGAAAAGAAAAAACGAAAAATGAACAATGTTAAAAAGGGAAAAATATGAACAGTGTTCAGTGTCCAGTCATGGAGGAATCATTGGAGTGATCACTCACGTTGTCCGCATTGGAGTCATCACCCAATGATCCATCCACTTGATGACTTTTGGTTTGGTCGTGGTTTCCATTTCGCCTGTTGGCCGGATTCTGTCTCTGCGGTCGCAGGTCAGGATGAACACACTTTGAAGGTACCCAGTGTACCCCAGTACCTGTGACTACGCTGGCATACCCACGCCCCAAAGTGAGAAGGTCATAGGGTCCTTCCCACTGTTTGGTGACTAAATTCCACACCTGAACCTTCGGTCGAGGCTGATGTGTCTCGCCTGAACTCTGCAATGAGAAGCGATGATTCATGATGACAGGATTATTTGAGTTCTGCGGCACCGTAAGGTAAACTGATGGTGTACAAAGCTTTTGCCAACCATGCGGGGTTTCACCCTGCATTCCCCGTTTTTGTTTTTGAAGAACCTGCTTCAGAGTGCCATGAGCGCATTCTACAATAGCTTGACCAGTCGGAGAATGAGGGATACCAAGCTTGTGTGACACACCCCACGACTGCAGAAACTGCTGCACCTTCTGCGAGGCGTGAGCAGGACCATTGTTGGTTTTCACAGCAGAAGGTGCGCCTAGAACGGCAAAGGCCTGCCTCCAGTGGGCAATGACATCGCGGGCCTTTTCTCCAGTGTGAGCAGAAGCCCACATCGCAGAGGAGAACGTGTCCACCGTGACACGCACATACTTGAGCCAGCCAAACTCGGCAATCTGGGTGACATCAGTCTGCCAAAGCTCCAAGGCCCTAAGGCCTCTGGGGTTTACCCCTGCTGGCAAAGGTGCAGCAAGCACTTGACAGTCATCACACAACTCGACAATGTCACGAGCCTCAGTTGGCATCAAATGAAACTGCTTCTGCAGGTGTCCTGGGTTATGGAATCAAAAATGTGTATTCTATTTTCATCTGCTGAAAGCAGTTGGGGAATTGTTCTTTATTTCTTGTAACTTTGGAAGGAGGGGGACGGGGGGGAGGGGCGGGTGCCTTTTGGGTAATGGGCCATCAACAGACTATACCCCCGGACTATACCCGCTCCCCCCAGAGCCCCATTTGCATGCATGGTCCTATTGTGGGATGCCCTGCCCAGTGGGGGGAGTCTACAATTGCTGCCAGGAAAACTGAGCCGGCCGGGGACAGACTTCACTTGCTTCACCCCGATTCCTGGGAGGAAGACGGCACCCCATCTCATCTTCGCCAGACCCCATCTCATCATCGCCGGACCCCATCTCACCATCACCTCACCCCTGGACCCCTCCTCATCACTCCTAGACCCTTCCTCATCACTCCTAGACCCTTTTTGGCTACAGGATCGTCCCTGCTCCAACAGAGCCACGTCTGTCATCCCAGGACTCACTTCTGGACTGCTTCCAACACCCTGACTAACAGGGTGCCAGGTGGCAGCTCTGATTCTGTCAGGGCTTTCCCAAATTGTTGTCGTTTGTTTGCTGGTTTGGTGGGGTAGTTTTGTTTCCTACCACATTTGTATTATTGATATTCCTAGTAAAGAACTGTTATTCCTATTCCCAAATCTTTGCCTGAGAGCCCTTAATTGAAAATTTATAATTTGGCAGGGGCGGGGGGTTTGCATTCTCTATTCTAAGGGAAACCCCAGTTTCCCTGGCAGACACCTGTCTTGTCAAACCAAGACAGATTTTGGCGCCCAAGTGTGGGGCACAAGGGCATTGAGACAGAGGAATAACAGTTCTTGTGTACTAGATAGAAGTCTACTGCTCAAAATCATGTGGTCCAGCTTTCCCTGGTTTGGCTGGCACGTGGTTGTGGCTGTATTTCTGCCATTTGCTGGCCCTTATCTAAACATGGGCCCTATAACCAAGGCTACTGTGGCTGGCATCCAGTTTATTTTGTGGGTTAATAAGGTGAGGAATTCGTGGATTTTTAACTTCCTTTGGAAAGCAGGCACATGGATTCAGGGCTATCATAGACTAACTCTGTGTTTCTGGGGTTACTTTAATAATGGTACATATTGTGAGGAAATGGCACCTGGGGAAATTTTCTCCCAATCCTTCACTCAGTTTTTTGGGTCTACTCCACCAGCTTTTCAAGGGTTAAATTTCCCTCTGAATGCTAATGACGTCATACAGTGGTTGGTGCTGCTTATAGGCCTATTCTATTTGGTATTCAGAGATAAAGGGAGACTGGCCTGGGTAAGCACTCTGATAACTACCCCAAAGAATAATGATGCTGCCCAAGAGCCCACCCCTGTCCCACAGCCAGCCTCAGGCATAAACCACCCGGTTTGGGTGAAGGCTCTGATAAAAGAAATGCATGAGATGAACCAGATGCTGAAAGAGTACATTTCCCCAGCTGGTGAGAAACCCTCGCCCTGCCCTGACAAAAGAGAATCTGATACAGAACCCGCAGACATTACAACTGTCCAGGTTCCAGCTGACACACAGGGGCAGTCACAGCCAGCAGCAGTTGCCCCTGTGGAAACAAGGAAATCTAAAGTGAAAACAGCAAACCCAGAGAGTAAAGATAAGAAGGGAGGGCCCTCACAAGACACAAGGGAATCACATGTTCAGATCATCACTGAGACCCTGTCGTATGAAAGTCTCCGTAATCTGCAAAAAGATATTGTACGGCGGGGACGTGAGGCTTACACAGCCTGGCTACTTCGGGTTTGGGATCTTATGGGCACAGGTGTCCAACTAGATGGTGGGGAGGCCAGGAATTTGGGACCCTTGACCCAGGACTCAGGTATAAATCAGGTATTTGTAAGGGAGCCTGGACCTCTTTCCCTCTGGCAGCGGCTTTTAACGAGTGTGAGAGAAAGATTTGTCCACAGAGAAAGAATGCAGGAGCACCACCATAGAATGCGCTGGAAAACTCTGGAGGAAGGAATCCAACAGCTGAGGGAAGTGGCAGTACTAGAGGTACTTTTTGGGAGGAGTGGACAGCATGATAATGATCCTGACAAGGTTAGATGCACAGCGCAGATGTTATGGAACCTGGCAAATCTGGGGCCATCTCAGTATACTACATTCATTGCAACCATTAATGCTGAGGACAACCGAGTGACAGTGGGGGCTGTTGCCAATAAGCTTAGGAATTATGAGAGCATGATCAATGGCCCGCTGCAGGCTCATATCTCTGCTGTGGTGAAAGAGCTCAAAGAGGAAATGAGGGAGGTGAGGGAGGAGATGAGGAAGAGCAGTTCCAATGTGGCACCGGTGCGAGTCACAGGCCCCAGAGTCAGAGCCCAACGACCCCCAGCCAGAGAGAGAGGGTACACCCCGAGAGCTGACCTGTGGTTTTACCTGCATGACCATGGGGAAGACATGGGAGTGTGGGATGGGAAACCCACCTATGTCCTGGCAGCACGGGTGCGTGAGCTCAAGGAGAGGAACACTCACCAAAGGGGTGCCACTAAAATGAAAGTATCCTCAACCTCCTATGCCCAGGCTGTCAGTAGTCAGGATGCTGGAACCTCTAGTATGTATGCTCAGGGAGGGAATAACCAGTGCTAGAGGGGCCCTGCCTCTAGCCAGGTAGAGGAGAGGGACAATCGGATCTATTGGACTGTGTGGATCCGATGGCCTGGCACATCTGACCCACAGAAATACACGGCTTTGGTTGACACTGGCTCCCAATGTACCCTGATGCTGTCGGGGTATGTGGGAGCAGAGTCCATTTCTATTTCTGGAGTGACAGGGGGGTCCCAGCAGCTGACTGTATTGGAGGCCGAAGTGAGTTTGACTGGGAATGGGTGGCAGAAACACCCCATTGTGACTGGTCCAGAGGCCCCGTGCATCCTTGGCATAGACTATCTCAAAAATGGACATTTCAAAGACCCAAAAGGATATCGTTGGGCTTTTGGAGTAGCTGCTGTAGAGACGGAAGACATCAGACAACTAAATACCCTGCCTGGTCTCTCCGACGACCCCTCTGCTGTGGGACTGCTGAGAGTTGAAGAACAACAGGTGCCAATCGCCACAGCAACAGTGCACCGTCGGCAATACCGTACTGACAGAGACTCTGTGACTCCGATCCATGAGATGATTCGTAAACTGGAGAGCCAAGGGGTGGTCAGCAAAACCCACTCACCCTTCAACAGTCCCATTTGGCCTGTGCGTAAGTCTGAAGGGGAATGGAGATTGACTGTGGACTATCGTGCATTGAATGAAGTGACTCCACCACTGAGCGCTGCCGTGCCGGACATGCTGGAGCTCCAGTATGAGCTGGAGTCCAAGGCAGCAAAGTGGTACGCCACTATTGACATTGCCAATGCCTTCTTCTCCATTCCTTTGGCAGCAGAGTGCAGGCCCCAGTTTGCTTTCACCTGGAGGGGCGTTCAGTACACCTGGAACCGACTGCCCCAGGGGTGGAAGCACAGTCCCACCATCTGCCATGGACTGATCCAGGCTGCACTGGAGAAGGGTGAGGCTCCGGAACATCTACAGTACATCGATGACATCATTGTGTGGGGAAACACGGCAGTGGAAGTTTTCGAGAAAGGAGAAAAGATCATCCAGATTCTCTTGGAAGCTGGCTTTGCCATCAAGAAGAGTAAAGTCAAGGGACCTGCCCGAGAGATCCAGTTCCTGGGAGTGAAGTGGCAAGATGGACGGCGTCAGATCCCCACAGAGGTCATTAATAAGATCACCGCGATGTCTCCACCGACCAGCAAGAAGGAAACACAAGCTTTCCTAGGTGCCATAGGTTTCTGGAGGATGCACATCCCTGAGTACAGTCAGATTGTGAGTCCTCTGTACCTGGTTACCCGCAAAAAGAACGATTTCCACTGGGGCCCAGAGCAGCAACACGCCTTTGCCCAGATCAAGCAGGAAATCGCTCATGCGGTGGCCCTTGGCCCAGTCAGGACGGGACCAGAGGTAAAGAATGTGCTTTACTCCGCAGCCGGGAGCCATGGTCTGTCCTGGAGCCTTTGGCAGAAGGTGCCTGGTGAGACTCGAGGCCGGCCACTGGGATTCTGGAGCCGAAGCTACAGAGGGTCTGAAGCCAATTACACTCCCACGGAGAAGGAGATCTTGGCTGCCTATGAAGGAGTTCAAGCCGCCTCAGAGGTGATTGGCACTGAAGCACAGCTCCTCCTGGCACCCCGACTACCGGTGCTGGGGTGGATGTTTAAAGGAAAGGTTCCCTCCACCCATCACGCCACCGATGCCACCTGGAGCAAATGGATTGCCCTCATCACTCAGCGCGCCCGTATTGGAAACCCGAATCGCCCTGGGATTCTGGAAGTGATCACCAACTGGCCGGAAGCTGAGAACTTCAGTCTCACCGAGGAAGAAGAACAAGAGCAGGTAACCCGGGCTGAAGAAGCTCCACCATATAACCAACTGCCAGCAGAAGAAGCACGCTACGCTCTTTTCACTGACGGTTCCTGTCGCATCGTAGGGATGAACCGGAAGTGGAAAGCAGCTGTGTGGAGCCCCACAAGACAGGTTGCACAAGCCACTGAAGGAGAAGGTGGGTCAAGCCAGCTTGCTGAACTCAAAGCTGTTCAATTGGCCCTGGACATTGCTGAAAGAGAGAAGTGGCCAAAGCTCTACCTCTACACCGATTCGTGGATGGTAGCTAATGCTCTGTGGGGCTGGCTGGAAAGGTGGAAAAAGGTCAGCTGGCAGCGTAGGGGAAAACCAATCTGGGCTGCTGATGAGTGGAAGGACATCGCCACCAGAGTAGGGAAACTACCTGTGAAAGTCCGTCATGTGGATGCCCATGTTCCCAAGAGTCGGGCTAATGAGGAGCACCGGAACAACGAACAGGTAGATCAGGCCGCGAAGATAGAAGTGTCTAAGATAGACTTGGATTGGCAACATAAGGGAGAGTTGTTCCTAGCTCGGTGGGCCCATGATGCCTCAGGTCATCAGGGCAGAGATGCCACCTATAAGTGGGCACGAGACCGAGGGGTGGATCTAACCATGGACAGTATCTCTCAGGTTATCCATGACTGTGAGACGTGTGCTGCCATCAAGCAGGCCAAGCGGGTGAAGCCCCTCTGGTACGGTGGACGGTGGTCCAAATATAAGTATGGGGAGGCCTGGCAGATTGATTACATTACCCTGCCCCAAACCCGCCAAGGCAAGCGCTATGTGCTGACCATGGTGGAAGCCACCACTGGGTGGCTGGAGACCTATCCTGTGCCTCATGCCACCGCCCGGAACACCATCCTGGGCCTTGAAAGACAAGTCCTGTGGAGACACGGCACCCCTGAGAGAATCGAGTCAGACAACGGGACCCATTTCAAGAACAGCCTTATAAACACCTGGGCTAAAGAACACGGCATTGAATGGATCTATCACATCCCTTATCATGCACCAGCTGCCGGGAAAGTGGAACGGTGCAATGGACTACTTAAGACCACTCTAAAGGCACTTGGCAGAGGGACCTTTAAGAACTGGGAAGTGAACTTAGCAAAAGCCACCTGGATGGTCAACACCCGAGGCTCCATCAATCGAGCTGGTCCTGCCCAATCTACCCCTTTGCACACAGTAGATGGAGATAAAGTCCCTGTGGTGCACATGAGAGGTATTTTAGGAAAGGCTGTCTGGATTAACCCCACCTCAGGCAAAGGCGAACCCATCCGTGGGATTGTTTTTGCTCAAGGACCTGGTTACACTTGGTGGGTAATGCAGAAAGATGGAAAAACCAGTTGTGTACCCCAGGAAAACCTAATCCTAAGTAAGAACTGAGTGTAGGGGTTCATTTTGCATAGTAGTTCATTGCTTTAGGTATGATGCAGATGATAATAGAATAAGGGGTGGATAATGTCCTGGGTTATGGAATCAAAAATGTGTATTCTATTTTCATCTGCTGAAAGCAGTTGGGGAATTGTTCTTTATTTCTTGTAACTTTGGAAGGAGGGGGACGGGGGGGAGGGGCGGGTGCCTTTTGGGTAATGGGCCATCAACAGACTATACCCCCGGACTATACCCGCTCCCCCCAGAGCCCCAGAAGCCCCATCTGCATGCATGGTCCTATTGTGGGATGCCCTGCCCAGTGGGGGGAGTCTACAATTGCTGCCAGGAAAACTGAGCCGGCCGGGGACAGACTTCACTTGCTTCACCCCGATTCCTGGGAGGAAGACGGCACCCCATCTCATCTTCGCCAGACCCCATCTCATCATCGCCGGACCCCATCTCACCATCACCTCACCCCTGGACCCCTCCTCATCACTCCTAGACCCTTTTTGGCTACAGGATCGTCCCTGCTCCAACAGAGCCACGTCTGTCATCCCAGGACTCACTTCTGGACTGCTTCCAACACCCTGACTAACAGGGTGCCAGGTGGCAGCTCTGATTCTGTCAGGGCTTTCCCAAATTGTTGTCGTTTGTTTGCTGGTTTGGTGGGGTAGTTTTGTTTCCTACCACATTTGTATTATTGATATTCCTAGTAAAGAACTGTTATTCCTATTCCCAAATCTTTGCCTGAGAGCCCTTAATTGAAAATTTATAATTTGGCAGGGGTGGGGGGTTTGCATTCTCTATTCTAAGGGAAACCCCAGTTTCCCTGGCAGACACCTGTCTTGTCAAACCAAGACAAGTATATCCTCTCTCTCTGGCTGGAGGACGCCTGTTCCTAATGGCAGAGACTCTTATTGGTTCTGGTGAGATGTGGTAAATTTCTTCCTTAAGTTCCTTCTTCAGTTTCTGATGGCCTTCTTCAATCAAGCTCTGGACTTGCTCAGCCAGCCTTGTTTCCACGGATGAGATGGGTACGAAATGGGGCAGTGACAGTGTCCTCATAAATTCTTAGTTTGTTGACCAAGACGCCCACCCTGTCCTCGCCTTCTCTCCATTGCAGCGTTGCCAGGTAACGGGAGTACATGTCTGGTCCAAGTCGTGCAAATCTCAACCACATCTGCGACGTGCACTGGACATCATCTGGGCTTTTAGGAAATCTTTCGTCTTCTGAGAAAATGATCTCCAGCACAGCCAATTCCCTCAGGCATCGGATACCTTGTTCCATTGTGCTCCATTTTCCTTGATGCACCTGGAGGTCTTCTTTACAAAGGTATCTGTCCTTCACACTTGTCAGCAGTCGTCGCCAGAGGCTGAGAGTTCCTTGGGTCCTTCCGATGCCCTGGTCAATGACCACATCCCGGGACAGCGATCCCAGTTGCCTGGCCTCACTTCCATCCAGAATGGTCTCATTGGCTGCAGCGTCCCAGATGCGGAGCAGCCAAGTCAGGATGGACTCATTTGTCTGGCGGGTGAATTCCCTCCACAGGTCACGCAGCTCACCCAGAGACAGAGAGCGAGTGATGATCTCTGGCTCTGTCTCCTCTGCTGGGTGCGAAGGTCCTGCTGCATCCTCGTCAGTCACTATGCGAACTGATTTGCTCTTTGATTTCTTCTTCTGAACGGGGGCAACTGCTACTGGTTTAGGCTGTTTTGGTTCAGTGATGGTTTGTGTGGAGGTGCTGACGGTGTCTTTGGTTCCTTCTTCCTCTATGACAGCCTGTGTAGATGTGGATGCTGTTGCTTTGCCTTTGGTTCCTTCCTCCTCTGTGACAGCCTGTGTAGATGTGGATGCTGTTGCTTTGCCTTTGGTTCCTTCCTCCTCTGTGACAGTCTGCGTAGACACGGACACTGTTGCTTTGCTTTCGGCTCCTTCCTCTTCTGTGACAGTCTGTGTGGACATGGATGCTGTTGCTTTGCTTCTTTTTCCTTCTTCCTCAAGAGGACACTGCATCACACCATGTGGTGTTTTGTTTCTAAGCATGCTGCAGGCTGTGCAGAGAAGACAAAGCAGAACTAACAACAACATTATGTTGACCTTGGCATCCAGAGAGAACTCAATATTTTCAAAAACTGCTGTGCCAGGCCTGAAAGGCTGGAAAAAATCATTCTTCACCCCTTCCCACAGGGGCTTGCTGAAACTCCAGACATAGCATCCTAGACTAGGACAAGAAAACATAGAGTATATATTCTGAATGATGTTCATTGCCTCAGAGGTTAGAATAAAATAGACCAATAAAGCAATCCTAATACCATACCCTGGTCTACACATGAGTATTAAGATTGGCAGATAGTGCCCCACGTGCGGAAAAATATAGAGAGCTAGGTACAAGACACATGTAAGTATGTTAAGCAACATAGCTAACAGGTGCCTTTTCCAGTACAAAACTGTAACTCTGACTTTTCTCAGTACCTTGTGCCCCACGTTGGGCGCCAAAAATTGTGCTGGTTTGAAAGAAAAACCAGTGAGACTCTCAGTCAGAGATACAATTTAATAGGAGAAGAGAGGAAAAAATAAAAGAAAAATAACATGAAATAAAAGTAATAGTACAAAAAAAAAAAACCACTGACAGAGTCAGAATACAACCTGACACCCTGTTAGGGTGGTAGTGGCAGTCCAGATGAGATGGTCTTGTCTAAGCAGTGATCCTGTAGAAGCGTCTGGTAGCTCTTGTCTCCTCTGGGAGTCCAGTGGATGAAAAGCTGTCTGTGCTGTACCAAACCCTGGATTTATCCAGGTGGGAATGTTTGGCTCCTCCCCCTGGGCAGAGCATCTCACAATGGGATGATGAGTCATGCAGTGGGTCCTTGATGGCCCATTAAACAGAGATAACTCCCGGAGGGAGTTATCTATGACTCATGTGGCAAAGCATTGTTGGGGTCATTAACAGAAGATAAGGAAAACACTGCCCCACCTTGGCTCCAACGGCTCATGGGGATAGAATACAAACCCTAGGCACAATTTTACATTGTAACCTAGGACATAAATACAGATTGTTCTCAAAGCATCTGTTTTTTTCATTGGGAGCACAATTAAGACACCTCTTGCTCTCTGTTTCTGCTGTCACCTGATATACTTTCAAAGGAGTTCTCACTGACAAAAATAAAATATTCTCATTAAAAAAGCTGTAGATGCAGTAGTGGTAATAAGAAGAGTCATAAAATGACACCAGTAAGACACATGGGGCAGAAGAGCACCTTCAGGATGGAGAAAAACACTACCCAAAAAAATGCAGAAAAAAACCCGAACTAAAAACAAAACCACAACCAACAGACAAAGTGCCCAAACCAATCACTTTCTGTGAAGTCTTTTTGCTCTGGTGACGGGTAAAAAGTCAGGAGTCTAAGGAGAATTTAGGAAGCTAACTATTCTATCCAGTTTGGCCACGAGCACACAGGACTTGCCTGCGACACTTGCTAGGTCACAGCCTTGTGCTGATGCAAGAACAATCCCTGCTTCCACCTCTAGCAGATGGGGAAGCTCAGGCAAACCCAAGCATGTCCAAGCTGCCCTCAGAGGCAGCAGGAACAGCCAGAGCACTCTCTTGCTGCCTTGGAGCACAGCATTTCCTGTGGGGATTCCTCAATGTCCCTGTGACACCAAACTGAGGAGGATTGTTTGGTACAGCTCTGCTGACACGTGCACACAATGCACTGTCCCTCAGAGAAGAAAGACACCAGACGTACCCAGGAGCTGCAGGGAGTCATCCTCCATCTGCTGGTGCTGAGCAGCAGCTCTGTCAGGGCTGGAGATGAACAAACTGCCCGGGCTCCACTTCTTAGCTTGGGCAGCAAAGGCTCCTTTAGGTGACACTGCTGCTGCTGCTGCAGGTTCAATAGAAGAGCCTGTGTAGAGCTGAGACAAGAAAGGAGTTTGTGTCAGAAAAGTGGCTGGCAGAGATGAGCCCTAGATCCCATTGCAAATGCAAGCCCTTAGGAAGATGCTGCCATCCACATGCAGGGCTCTGTCATGGGTTTTTTCTGGTGTGCACTTCTCAAAGGCTGGTTTTACTCAAGCTCATGGCCAGATTCATTTTCCATTTTCTCCAAAATCCATTGTCATGGATTTTCTGAAGGATGACTGCCAAAATGACCATTCCACTTTCTCCCAAGGACCCTTTTCCTCCTCCAAGGGCTGCAGACACACTTGCAGCTTCTTGTTCAAATGTTCTACCTCCTCCCACGGAGTCCTCTTTTCCTCCACCATCTTCAGAACAGGCTCAACTGGCAGCACTTCTGCTTGGGACAGTTCCTCTGCCTCACAGGAATCTCCAGGCTCCTCGTTGCCAGTCCCTTGCTGGAAATCTTTGCAGGCTGCCAGGTAAGATGTCAACACGTCCACCTCAAGTCAAAGAGAACAAAGCAGTCAGAGAGTACAGCTTGTCCCTGTCAGCCCAGAGTCATCGACTGTGAGAAAAGGGAGAGGACCAGATTCACAATGAATACAGACAGCTTGTTTCAAGATCCATCTGGGTCATCGTGTTCACCTGCAAGAACACCTCCAGAAACAAGGAGAGAGGGAACAGGCCAGCAGGAGTGCATTCAGATAACTGCTGGCCAAAAGGACAAAGCACCAGTCCCACTGTCCAGGGCAGCAGCTGAGATTCAGCAGAGCTGGAAGTGTCCTTCAGAGTGGCTGGGATGGACACTGGAGCAGGATGGCACTCAGAGGCATCACCCCAGCCCCTGCTGCTCTGCAGGGGAAAGGCAAGAAGGGCAGAAAGCACCAGTTTGGTGACTGCAGTGGCTATGGTTCTTTCACTCACTTGTTTTTTTAGTCTCTCGTTCCTCAAGGAGGAGATGAATTGTCACTTGTCTTTGTCTTAGGATTTTCATTTCTTCCTCCAGTCTCTTGTCTATTGCTTTGATCCGAGCCCGAGTTTCCTGCAGCTCTGTCTGCAGCTTCTCACCAGGGCTCTGTAAAGAAGAAGAGAGGGAAACTTGCATGAGTGGAGTGGCTGCCACTCCTCCACTCACCTGGTTTTGCCTGAGCTGCTGCTGCCATTCTTCAGCTGGAAACAGCTCTCCCTGAATCTGGCATGGCTGGCAGGGCATCTCTGAGAAAGCCATCTGCTCATGCTCTTTCTCTACAGGGACCTGCACAGGAAGCAAGAGAAGATGGGTTTCAACTTCCCCTACAACATTGGTGGGCCAAGATTCCAAGACTGCTGGGCTCACACAAGATTCCCAAAGCACTGTGCTGCTGCTGCTCTCCTGGGTCATTCTCTGCCCGTGGGGAGGCATGGATTCCAAAGTGACCCTGGCAGTACAATCAGGCTCCATCTGGGGCTGAAGCTCCAACAGCCTCTTAGGAAGCTGACAAGGGAACTAGTCTTTTGCCACACAAGAGAAGAGTGGCCCCCCACGCATTCATGGACAACACAATCATCTCTTAGCAGCTCCTTAAAAGCCAAAAGACAGGTGGACTCAGAGCGCCTGTCAGCTCTGCTGCTGACTGCTCTGCCTGAAGAGGCAGAAGAACAACCTGGCAACAAAGACACCAAAATCCCTGACTTCAAAGCAGCAACTCCACATCCCCAGTGTGTCTCTGAAATGCTGCCAGGTAAGCACAGCCAAGAAGTTCAGGGGGACAAACCACCCCAAAGAGCTGGTGTTGTCAGATCAATATTTTTGTGCCTGTAGCTGCTTGGCAAGTCAGTGGAGGGGCTCAGGTGTCTCCAGCCCACAATGTCCCCTCCATATCCAACAAGGCTGAGCACAGGGTCTTTGACATGCTCCCTCCTCTGTAGACAGGGAGCCTTCCTGCTTCAGGCTGGCCCCTCTCAGAATCCCAGCCAGCTGGGGCCTGAACATGACAGGTCAAAGCCCATTGTCCAGGTGTCACTGGCTGAGGGGAATGGCTCGGTCCTGGCAGGACTCCAGCGCTCAGCATCCTCAGCCACCAACAGCAAGAGCTGGCTGCTCAGAAACTTGCAGCTCTGCCTTGCACTAAAGACAGCACCCTCCAGAAATGGCACTTACTGTCCTGGAAAGTTCTGGCTGTGGTGTGACCACAGCTGGAGGCTTGGGGTCATTTGGCTCCTCTTGGGCCTCTTCTGCAGGAGCAGAGGGAGCCAGAGGAGAGTCTGCTCTTGGTTCTGTGCTCTGTGGACAGACAGTGGTGTGAGACACAGACCTATCATTTATAACCTTATTCCTACCCAGCTCTAGAACCAGCTCTGCTAAGCACAAATCATCAGCTTTGACAGCAATGGGATTCTGAGTCACTCAGACTCAATTCAAATGGGCTGATTCAAGTGTACTGCTAATTGCTCTGAATTAGATATTCCCCCCCGCTACTATCAGGAAACAACGTTCTCTTGGCAAAACTGGGCTTTTAGTTCTTTTCAAGCTCTGAAATGGAAAACTAGGAAATGGAACATTTGGAAATAGCCAGTGATGCCTTTGCTCTTGCTGCTGCAGACATGGAAATGGATTTTCTTTCAGCCTACTCAGCTGGCCCTCTACACTCTACTGCCACAGGCCAAGCTCACAGCTCTTAATGCCACAATTCTTAAACAGCAGGAACATCAAATATTCCTTTCTCACTCACCTCAGGATCGGCACCTCTGAACACGCCTCTCAGGTGACCTGCAGTGAGCAAGGGAAAATGAATGAGATTCTTGGAGAAAACTGGAGACAACCACTGCATTTTTAGAAGGTCTTCCAAGAAGGTCTCCCAGTCTACATTTTGCAAGTTGTCCTGCTTGCCCCAGCAAAGGGAGGAAATGACAGACTCTGCTGCCACAGACTCTCCCATGGAGGGAACACAACCCCTGCAGGTTCCCTTGCAAATGCTGCCTGCAGAGCCCTGGCTACAGATACCCCCTTTTTAGCTGAACGTGTTGCCAGGAGTTTTACCCAAGTGCCATCCAAATGGTCTTCCTGTTTCTAAATCAACTCAGTCACTGAGAAAGAGCAGGAAGACATCCAAAAGACAGATTAGGTGACACCCAGGGAAAAACTCTACTTATGTGCCAGGTGAGTCAGGAAATAGCCAGAATAAGTAATGCAGTGCAAACTATATACAGTGCAAACTAATATACAGTGCAAACTGCAGCAGCGAGTGGCCCAATCATTGTGTGTCTTGGTTTGACAAGACAGGTGTCTGCCAGGGAAACTGGGGTTTCCCTTAGAATAGAGAATGCAAACTCCCCACCCCTGCCAAATTATAAATTTTCAATTAAGGGCTCTCAGGCAAAGATTTGGGAATAGGAATAACAGTTCTTTACTAGGAATATCAATAATACAAATGTGGTAGGAAACAAAACTACCCCACCAAACCAGCAAACAAACAACAACAATTTGGGAAAGCCCTGACAGAATCAGAGCTGCCACCTGGCACCCTGTTAGTCAGGGTGTTGGAAGCAGTCCAGAAGTGAGTCCTGGGATGACAGACGTGGCTCTGTTGGAGCAGGGACGATCCTGTAGCCAAAAGGGTCTAGGAGTGATGAGGAAGGGTCTAGGAGTGATGAGGAGGGGTCCAGGGGTGAGGTGATGGTGAGATGGGGTCCGGCGATGATGAGATGGGGTCTGGCGAAGATGAGATGGGGTGCCGTCTTCCTCCCAGGAATCGGGGTGAAGCAAGTGAAGTCTGTCCCCGGCCGGCTCAGTTTTCCCGCCAGCAATTGTAGACTCCCCCCACTGGGTGGGGCATCCCACAATAGGACCATGCATGCAGATGGGGCTCTGGGGGGAGCGGGTATAGTCCGGGGGTATAGTCTGTTGATGGCCCATTACCCAAAAGGCACCCGCCCCTCCCCCCCGTCCCCCTCCTTCCAAAGTTACAAGAAATAAAGAACAATTCCCCAACTGCTTTCAGCAGATGAAAATAGAATACACATTTTTGATTCCATAACCCAGGACATTGTGCCAACTGCTGTGCAAGTTTGCAAGCTGTGCTCCAACACAAGAAAAAGCAAGTTTCCTGTCAGTGTGCAGCTGCCCACTGACAAAATCCTGAACCAGGAGGGTACTCCTGCACTGAGCAAGCCCAAGAGCTGCTCTGACACCACCGAGGCCAGGCGTGCACCAAGGCAACCTTGTGATCTCAGCACGAGGACATGGCAACCGTGTTCTGACATCACAAAGCAAACGCTCTGCCCTGGTCTGTGAATTTATGCAGATGGATAGACCAATGTTTGTGTAGGCCTAGACTGCATTTTTAGCTCTTTCCCTCCTCGGCTGCCTTTTTCACCCCTTGTTTTTCCCCCTGTGCCCCTGTGTCCCTGTCCCTGTGCTGGGTCCGAGCTGGCGGCCGGATCGGGCGGAGCAGCAGTTCCAGCCCCGGGTGTCCCTGGAGTGCTGGGAGCTGCCGGTGGCCCCAGGCCCTGTCCCCTGAGGAGCTGCTGAAGGATGGGGAGACAGAGGGGACAGAGGGGGCTGAGGAGGCGGTGACGCTGCAGGGACAGTGACCTTGAGGTGCTGGGGGCACTGAGGGCTGTGGGGGAGCAGAGGGCGATGGTGGCACTGAGGTGACAGGGCAGTGGCACAGGCTGAGGGGGGTGGTGGGTCTAAGGGGACGGGATGGGTCAGAAGGGATTGAGTGGGGTGAGAGGACTGTGAGGGGCTGAAGAAACTGAAGGGGGCTGGGGTTTGCTGAGGGGACGGTGGGGCTGAGGGGATAGAAGGGCCAGCAGGGAGCACAGAGGGCTCCGGGACTGCAGTTCTGCCAGGCCTTGGAAGGAATTCCAGAGCCTCCACTTTTGCCACAGATGCCCTGCAGAGCTTGAGGACACGTGGAGACTGACAGGAGGCAGCAGGGAGAAGCTGAGGGCCACCAGCTCCAGCAGTGAACAGGGAGCTGCTGCCAGCCCAGAGCCCGGGTGAGGCCGCAGGGCCGGTGAGGCACAGTGGGGTGAGGGTGGCATGGGCTTTGGCCATGGGCAGTGCCCAGCTGGGCAGGAGCAGGTTCTTGGTGTGAAGTTCCTTGGAGGAACTCCCAGGGGAGTTGCTGCCAGGATCAGCAGCAGCAGAAGCCAGTAGGATCTGGTCCTTTTCCTGGCTCTGTGTGCAGCTCCCAGGCTGTGATGGCCCCTGCTCCCACAGAGCCCTTGCCCATGGAGGCTGCAGGGTAAAAGCAATCCCATGGCCAAGAGAGGCTTGGCAGCTGAAGTCCACTGCCCTTGTGTTTTGGGCTTGAATGGCTCTCATGCCAGAGCACAGCAGGTAACCAGGGCTTTGGGAGGCAGAGCCTTTCGAGGGAAAGAGAGATCAGGCACTCACATGCCTGAGACTCCTTCAGTTCTCTGCTTTTGTAGAATGAGAAAGAAGCAAGCTGGGCAGAGAGAGGCACATGCAGTCCTTGGAAAAAACATGGTGCCTCACCAGTGCTGTGGGAGAAGAAAAACAGGGAGCAACCTTGCCTTGTTTTCCATAGCCTGTGTCTTCTGCACAGGAGACAATGGGATGGACAGGAGGGGAGGAATAACTGTGCTAACCCAGTCTGCCTGGCTGTGTACTGACAGACTCTGCAGCAGTCAGCATTGTAGGAAATGCCAGATTGTTATTTAGCACCATGACACGCTGCTGTTTCATTGCAAAACTGCCTCAGCCTGGAGAAAATCAGCTGAATTTACTGTCAGTTGAAGTAGATGTGGTGAGAAACAGTGACACAGATTAAAACAGGTTTTCTAACCTCGTCACCAAGAGGGAATTTTGCGTTGTGTTTTCTTCATTGTCTGCACAACCTTTTTGAGTTGTTCTGTATCCTTCAGGGAGGTATCCACTAGTGACCAAAAAATAAAAGGGGGGATATGGCATTCATTCTCTTTTAACACATATTTGCACTAAGCTGTGGCTTAAACTCAGTAAGGCAAAGGAGAGATTTTCTTTAGTCATGCAGTGTGGAATAAATGGTGCAGGAACAGCCACAATCCAAGCTGTAAGAACAGCCTGTTCTTGGTCCTAACAGGACATGCTGTACAAGAAAGCACCAGAATCCCAAAGATTCACCTCTTAGGTAAAAGCAGAATGGTTCCTGGTGTAAAACCAGCAGGTGATGGAAATAACAAATGTCCCTGGGATGGGGCAGAAGCCTGGGAGTCCAAGGCTTGGCAAAAGAGAGCTGGCAAAGCCAGCCCAAGGTGCAGGCTGGAGGCAAGAGGGAGCTGGTGCTGCCAGCACGGGAAGGGACTGCAGGCAGAGGAGCTGGCCGGCGGCAGGGAGTTTCCACTCACTCCCAGTTGCTCCCCGTAGCTTCCAACATGATTCCCTGCTCAGAGCCACTCCAGTTGTCACACACGACACGAAGAAATGACACCCACACGCTGAGATCTCCAGGGCAGAAAAGAGGCAGTTTATTTACAAACTTCAACATTTATAGAATTCCAGCAGTGAGTGTGGATTGGAGGAAGAAAATCTCCCTCTTCAACCACACTGGGTAACCCAACAGCCCACCAACACTTGAGCAGGCCATGCAGGCTGCCAGCGTGCTGGCTGGCATCAGGCGGGGGGGTCGCTGCCACAGCCGTGGCTCCTGACAGGCACTGAGCCCCATCTTCTCCCCGGCCACTCACCTGAGCAGGGGGAGTTTTTCTTCATCAATTCCAGTAGCCTGCAGCTGCTTCACATCGCCGGCCTTTCTGCCGTGCCTCTTCCCCCCCTGCCGTCTCCTGAGCGAGGCTTCCTGCCGGGGCAGCAGGGATGTTTTCAGTCGGCTTTTCTGCTCTTCCTCAATTCCTCTTTCCACTCTCCTGCAGCATTCGAGGAATCCAAGGGTCTGGTCCCTATCTCGGGGGCCACTTGCAGGAGAATCAAGAATGGGCCATCACTCCATGATCAATATGATCAAACTGAGCCATTTATTGCAATGTGACAGTGCCTTTTATACAGTTTTCAGCCTTAATCACGCGTTACATGCTGCTTTGCAATTGGATATACCCTAAAAGCACACGTCAGCCTTTTAGCCCAGACTGGTTGATGGCTTTTGCACATACAGCAGGTTTATGCAGTCCTTCATTTGGCTTCTATCCAATTCTCACATTCTGAAGCTGTTAGCATCCTTTGTTCTTCTTGGGATGTGACTTCTGTCATCTTTTGTTCCTTCTTGTACGTGGCTGCTCTGCCCTTGAATGGTTACAGGCCTTATTTATCCAGAGAAGCTGGATTGCTCACATGTCCCCATTTCTGGAGGAACCCATCCTTCACACCTCCCCACCGCCCCCCATAAACGGGAGTGGGGCAAACTGGGAAGCTTTACTGGGAACACTGGGAGCAGCCGGGCGGGGACAGAGTGCCAGCGGGGCTGGGGGGACACAAGACCCCCCCAAAATCAGTGCGGGGACAGAGCGGGGGGTCCTGGCCAGGCCCGAGGTCACAGGGAGGGGCTGCAGCTGCTGCTGGCTCAGGAGCTCTGTGGGCAGAGAAGAGGGGGTGACACCGGGCTGGGGGGCCCCATGGGAGCACACACGCTTTAGGGGAGGGGGGACGCGACCCTCAGGACCCCCCCTCACCTTCCTGCACAGGTAGAAGCCGAGCCCCAGTGCCAGGAAGATGAAGCCCCCGATCCCCGTCAGCATCTTGCTGTGGGCAGCGTCCAGCAGCATCTCTGGGTGGTCTGCAAGGGTCAGGACCCTCCAAAACCTCTCACAGACACCCTAAGCCCCTCCAAGCTCCCTCCCAGTCTCCCCCAGCCCACACAGGACCCCCTGAAACCTCCTCCCAATCCCTTCCCGGCCTCCCCAGGACCCACCAAAGTCCCTCCTGTCCCTCTTAGGATCCCACAACCCCCTCCCAGTTGCCCCCCAGCGCTCCAGGACCCCCAAACCCTCTCCCAGTCCCTTCCCAGCCCCTCCAGGACTCACCCAGACCACTCCCAGTCTCTTCCCAGCACAAACAACTTCATCCCAAACCCCGCTTTCCAATCCCTAATCTCCTTCCAGCCCCTCCAGGCTCACTCCAATCCCTCCCAGTTCCTCCCAGCACAGCCCAATCCCCTTCCCAGTCCCCCCAGTGCCTCTCCTGTGCCCCAGTGCCGGCTCAGGGGCTGCTCCAGGCTGACGTGCTCCACCTGGCAGCTGGAAGTGACCCCGTGTTCAGGGGGGTTTCCAGCAGCACCAGGAGATGCTGAGTCCAGTCCCCGCTGGGACCACGGCGGTGGCCACCACGTGCCCCGAGAGCTCCTGCTGGCCCTGGAACCACCTCACCCGGATCTGGGCAGGGTAGAAATCCATCCCGGAGCAAAGCAGGCGGCCGAGGCCAGGCTGGGAGCTCGAGGGCAGCAGCGAGATGGAAACGCTGGGGGGCACTGGGAGAGAGTGGGGCCACACTGGGATCAGCTGAGGGGAGCTGGGAGAGACAGGAGAGGGTTGGTGTGGCATTCAGAGGTCATCTGGTGGGTTTTTAATAAGTTTTGATAAGTTGTTAAGTTATTGTTAGGTTGTTATCCCAATGGTTTGTTCCTGTTACCCCTCCCTGAATGGGTTGGTTCTACCTCAAGGTTTCCCCTCCCTTGCCAGGCTGTCCTTCACCCCCAGACACACCGGCTGCTTTCTTCACCTAATGTCAATCCTCCCAATCCACTACCCTTATTTCCAGAGGTTTCTCTGTCAATCCTAAGCTCCGCCTGGGTTTTCCCCTTTTCCACAATGCCCCGTTGGTGCAGGTGACCCTTTCCTCGCCCCTCGCCTTCCCGAGTGGCTGTCAGACCGTGGGAACCCCCTCACTCCCCTCCCCGTTGTTTGCCCAATTGGTTGGAAAATGCGACCTCCCCTTGACCCTCCCCCGGCTAAAAGAGAATGGAAAGGCGGGCATTTTCGGGTTTTGGCCACGGCACCCCTTGGGGAATGAACCTCTGGGGAGCGCATGGAAAATCCTTCTCTATGTCCTGGTGTTATAGATACAAAAAAGAAGTTAAAACTTTTTAGTAGTTGTGTCTGTGTACTAGCTGTGTGTTTCAATTTCTGTTTGTAACTGTGTGTATTCTAACTAGTTATAAGTTGTTATGGGCACTTGCTGTTGTATGTTGTCAAAGTAATTGTTAGATATTGTTGCAGTGTTTAGTTACCAATGTTTGTAAGTTTTGTGTGGCTGCCTCCCCGAATTCAGTTAAAGGGACAACATGAGAGAAAAGGGGAATCTTTTACCCTTCCCCAAATAACTCAAAAACTGAGACCACCACCCAGTGCCTTCATTGGAGAACACGACCATCCAATCAGAACAAGGCGGGAAGAAATGATTGGTGTAGAACGCATGCCGTTAAGAGCCAATGAAAGCCCGAAGAATGCACCAGTCAAGAAAAGGATCCAAAATGGACCAATCCCTGAGGGGACGGAGACTTTAAAAGAGACTGACCACCCTCAGGGGAGGGGCTTCGCTCTCAGGAACTAGACTGTCCTGAGGGGTGGCCCATGCGCATGTTTTGGTTTCTCTGACTTGCCGTGAGGGGCTGGGACTAGCCCAGCCTCCTGTTCCTGTAGCCGTTTCTATACCAGTAAACACTTGGCCTTCCCTTTTTAACATCTTTGGATCTACGGCCTCGTCATTAAATTGGCAACATTGTAACACTCAGCTCTGATCCCAGAAGCAGCACAGCCAGAGCCCTGGAGAGCTGGCGGTTCTGCTCAGCACCACGCTCCGAGCTCAGGAGCAGTGAGCACGGAGGCAGCTGCTGCAGGCGCCAGGGGCCGGGGAGTGCGAGCCGGGCGGGCAGATCCGGCCTGGAGCGTCAGCTGTGCCCAACGTGAGGGTTTTGGGAGAGCCCCGCGGTCCGGGCTCTTTGTTCCGGCTTCTTGGGGCCTCCGGGAATTGGTAGCTTGTGGCAGCCAGAGCTCCAGTTCGAGCCATCGCATTTTGGTCAGCGGAGCTGGCCAGAGAGGAAAAGGCAGCTTCCGAGCAGCGGGAGGTGTTTTCCAGGATCGGGAAGCTGCTTGAGGGTTTTCTTTGCTTCCGAGGCGGCAGGAGCTGGTGAGCAGGTGCTGCCCGGCAGGCGGGCTCGGGCGGTTCGGGTCGGAGGAGACGCCGGCGGCCACGGGACTCGTTCCGGGCCATGCCGGCCTCGGCGAGTGCGGGTGGGGCTCAGCGTGAGCTGCTGACCCGGCGGGCGGGCGCGGGCGGGGCAGGGCTGTCAAATCCCTTCCCAGTAAATTGCAGTCTCATTTAGGAGCAAATAAAAGTTCATGTGTTTCAAACCCATTGCCCACCTCTGCTAAGAGTGGTCTGAATAAAAAACATCTGCTCATCTTTCCCACTTATCCCCTGAATAGTCAAAGACATTTTGGTATTTCCCCCTCTTTAGGTCTGAGATTTAGAGTGAATGGAGAGGCCCCTGTGTCTGTGAGGAAAGGCCTCCTGTCGATGCAGAGCCATCCTGAATGTTCTCAAGGGCTCCAGTGCGGTGGGTCCCTGGTCTAATGGGAGCTCTGCCACCCCTCCCAATCCATGTCCCTGCAGGGGTGGACTTGCTCCTGGTGAGGGTGCTGCTGTCTGTGCTTGCAGTGTCCTTGTGCCCTGCACATGGAAGCCTGATTCCTTCCCAGGGGCTGTTTGGGTCGGCTCTCCCCTGCCCAGGAGGGCAATGCCTCTGCCAGGTCCTTGTGGCCAAGCCGGTGCCCTCGGTGCTGGGGCCCCCTTGGGCCCTGGGGTTGATCCCTCCAGGGGCTGTAGCAACTCTGCCATGGCCTTTGCCTTCCCCTTGGCCTTTTCCTCATCCCTTCTTGCATTCACCTGCTGTGCCTTTGTGACCAAGTGCTCCAGGGGCTTCTTCTGCCCCTGCTGCAGCCCCCCTGAGTGCCTGTGGGTGCTCATCCTCTGACAGCTGCTGAGCTTTCTGCAAAACCATTCATTTCTGCAGCGCCCCAAACAAAGTCATTCAAGGATAATCTCGATCCTTGCAGGTGGAATCCCATTTCCCAGCTGTTCCTTGCTGCTGGTCCTTGTGCTCCCCGTGCCCTCCCCAGCCCGTATCCCAGAGGCGGTGCCTGTCCTGCCGCAGTGTCCAAAGGCGGCTCCCCCAGTGGGCAAGGCCGGCAGCTCCACAGGGCCGGGCAGCGGCCAGGGTGTCCCGCAGCCTCCTGGGGGCCGGGGGCCACTGCCGGCCCTGCCCGGGGGGTGCTGGGCTCAGGCAGCGCCCAGCGCTGAGCCCCGGCTGCCCCACAGCCCTGGCCCGGCCCCGCAGCTCCCCACAGGCCCTCAGCCCATGCTCCCGGTGCCGCAACTCTGCGCCTGCTCCTGCCGCTGCCAGCACAGAGAAACCCCCTGAAATCCTGACCTCCTTGTTTTCCTCTCCTGGAAACCAGGGATACAAGGGATCTGGAGCAGCTGGCAAATTCTGAGCATCACACGCTGCTGAGGAACATCCCAGTCCTCAGTATTTTTCTCTTCCTAGTCTTTTCCAACATCCTTTTCCTTACCACAGCGATTCCTGCTGCTGCTTCTTGCCTCAACCATATTCCTGCACACTCCCCTTTACCCTTTCCCTTCCCAGCACACCAACACCATCCATCCCCTGTTGTCTAAATCACTTCTTGACTTTGCTAATTGCCCCCCTGGGTGTCCATGTCCTTAATTACCTCTGGGAGAATGTGCAAACTGCCTCAACATTCTCCCAAGGGACCCTTCAGAGATATTTTGGGACCATCATCCCTTTTGCCGGGACCCTTTCCTGGCTTTCCCTTTTCCACCCTGCATGGGTGCCCTGCCATGTTTCCTCCCTGAAGATCCCAGTGTCCTCCCTGATGAGATTTTCAGTGCTCTCTCCCTGCTGACTCTTCACAGCCCCCCCTGATCTGTCACTCGTCTGTCTCCTGGACCCTCTTGGGTCCCCAGTCAATCCCCGGTGCCGCCGCCACCCAAGGGAGCCGATCACCCAAACTGGGTGAGGCACCTTGAGCTCCACTCACTGCCCGCTGCCCCGGGTGGTGGAAAGAATTCCAGACGAGCCCCAAGGTGTGTGGAAAAATTCCCATCACCAGAGGTTTGTGTCCACAAAGAAGGCAGAGGAGTCCTGTACAAGTCATTTCATTCATAAAAAGAGGGAGAGGCCTGGGACATTTTCCGTGGGGTGTCTCCAAGTGTTGGAGGACGCAGCCTTCTTTTCATCCTAATTTTCCTGGCATCATCTCCCTCTCCCTTTCCCCATTGCCTGAAGTACTTGAGAGGTACAGACTTCCCAATGCACCTACCACATACCCCCCTTAATATGCACCCCACTTCTGTCTGGGTAGGGATATTCACAGCTCTCTTAAGTCTTTGTTCTTCTTCTGGAAGTTCATGAATTGAGCAGGACCTTGGCTGAGCAGCAGTCCGTGTGGTCAGTTAATAACATTTTCTGGAACTGAGGGCTTCTTCTGTCCCTTCCTTGTGTCCAAGTTCCTGGCCCTATTCCAAGGAGATTCGCAGCATCTGTTTGTCAAGACACTTTCCTCTTCTTCCTTCCCTGGGGGTCCCCTGTTTGCGGGACATCCTTATGGTTGTCTTGGTTTGACAAGACAGGTGTCTGCCAGGGAAACTGGGTTTCCCTTAGAATAGAGAATGCAAACCCCCCACCCCTGCCAAATTATATATTTTCAATTAAGGGCTCTCAGGCAAAGATTTGGGAATAGGAATAACAGTTCTTTACTAGGAATATCAATAATACAAATGTGGTAGGAAACAAAACTACCCCACCAAACCAGCAAACAAACAACAACAATTTGGGAAAGCCCTGACAGAATCAGAGCTGCCACCTGGCACCCTGTTAGTCAGGGTGTTGGAAGCAGTCCAGAAGTGAGTCCTCCTGGGGTGACAGACGTGGCTCTGTTGGAGCAGGGACGATCCTGTAGCCAAAAAGGGTCTAGGAGTGATGAGGAAGGGTCTAGGAGTGAGGAGGAGGAGTCCAGGGGTGATGAGGAGGGGTCCAGGGGTGAGGTGATGGTGAGATGGGGTCCGGCGATGATGAGATGGGGTCTGGCGAAGATGAGATGGGGTGCCGTCTTCCTCCCAGGAATCCGGGTGAAGCAAGTGAAATCTGTCCCCGCCCACCCCCCGGCTCAGTTTACCCGGCAGCAATTGTAGATTCCCCCCACTGGGCGGGGCATCCCACAATAGGACCATGCATGCAAATGGGGCTTCTGGGGCTCTGGGGGGAGCGGGTATAGTCCGGGGGTATAGTCCGTTAATGGCCCATTACCCAAAAGGCACCCGCCCCTCCCCCCCGTCCCCCTCCTTCCAAAGTTACAAGAAATAAAGAACAATTCCCCAACTGCTTTCAGCAGATGAAAATAGAATACACATTTTTGATTCCATAACCCAGGACAATGGTTTAGAAGAGGTTTTGGCTGAGTCTTGATGTTCGGGGAGGTTTTGATCTGTGTCTTGATGTTTGGAGGACTTTTGGGCTGAATCTTGGTGTTTTGGAGGTTCTTACAGACACAAGGTGCCCAATGATTTCCTGAGATGAACTTGGGCAAGGAGGAACCCCCAGCCTAAGGCACTCTCTTCTCGTTTTCTCCCCAAACCAGGATTTTTCATTCCCAAGGAGTGCCCGGATGGAGGAGGAGGAAAAGCCCCAGAGATCCCGCAGGAGGAGGGGCTGCAAACCCAGCCCAGGGAGATGCGAGAAGGAAAGACCTCCCCTGTGCCGGGAGGGCGGCCAGAGATCCAGCCGGAGCTCAGAGCTGGAGGAGAAGCCTCATGGAGGGGAGAAGCCCCACAACTGCTTGGAATGTGGGAAGAGCTTCAGCTACAGGTCCCACCTGCTCCAGCACCTGGTGATCCACACAGGGGAATGGCCCTATGAGTGTGGGGAATGCGGGAAGAGCTTCAGCCACAGATCCAGCCTGATCCGGCACCAGATGATCCACACTGGGGAAAAGCCCTACAAGTGTGGGGAGTGTGGGATGAGCTTCAGCCAGAAGGGCAGTCTTAGGAAACACCAGATGATTCACATGGGGGAAAAGCCCTATGTGTGTGGGGAATGTGGGAAGAGCTTCAGAGTAAGCTCAGCCCTGATCCGGCACCAGGTGATCCACACTGGCAAACGGCCCTACACCTGCTTGGAATGTGGGAAGAGGTTTGGATGGAGCTCCCACCTGAGAAAACACCAGCGCATCCACACTAGGGAGAGACCCTACGAGTGTCCTGGGTGTGGGAAGAGGCTTCATACCAGCTCTGATCTCCTCATCCATCAGCGGATTCACACAGAGGAGAAGCCCTTCTGCTGCTCCGACTGCGGGAAGGGCTTCAAGCAGAACTCACGCCTCATCAGGCACCAGCGCATTCACACCGGGGAGAGGCCCTATGAGTGTCCTGAGTGTGGGAAGGGCTTCTCACAGAGCTCAGCCTTGACCGAACACAGGCAGAAGTACCACTAAGGGAAGCTCTGGGAGTGCCCTGAGTGCGGGAAGAGCTTCGTGCGCTGCTCCAGCTCCATCCCCTGTGGGAGGATCGGCATTGGATGGTCCCCGGTGACCCCCGTTGGGCAGGGCCCTGGTGATCCGTGGTCCTGGTGATCCGTGTTGGGAAGACACCTGGCTGGGGGGGCTCCACATCTTTTTGGCTCCCCGTGGGCACCTGGATGAACGCAGGGGCAGGAACATCCATTGGGACACAGACCGACACTGGGAATTCCTTGGGGAGAGTGGATTTGTTGACGTTCGACCCCAGAAAATCTTTTGTGTTCAATCCTATCTTCTGGTGGCCTCCAAGAATACTGGATCGTCCTGGAGGTCTTTTCCAACCTCTGGGATTCCACAACTTTTATTTCCTGTTGCCCAAGGGCGTCTTCTGCAGCTAAATGGTGATGATCTGGGGCAAAGATCAAGGTTTTGGAGACAGTGGGGTGGAAACCCTCCAAAAAAGGTTCTTCCCTCCCACCCAAGCACGTGGATCCTCAGCTGGCATGGACACAGAAATCCTTTTCTTTTTTCCTTGATTTGCTTTTCATTTCTCTTCATCCCTTTAAAAACATCTGATACTGGGGTAAAAATGACGACATTGAACTAAGACCTGGGTGAGGACATGGGGGGACATAGACATGGAGAGTGACGTGAGGACACGTGGACATGGAGGGGGACGTGGCTATTCATGGGGACACAGGGGGACACGGGCTCAGATGGAGATGTGGGGGACAATGACAGGGATGGAAACATGGTGGGGAGACAGCCATGGGTGAGGCCATGGTGGGACATTATTGTTAACCACTGCTAACAATATGAGTGGGGAACAGCAAGGCACAGGCGAACCTTCACTGAACCTAATCCCAGGGCATGGGTGGCTGCCACAGCTGTCGAGGCGCAGGCAAAGGACACGAGGGAGGCTGTTTCTTCCTGAGGTTCCGGGGTTTATTGATACCGAAGTGTTCAGGATGGGTAAAAAGCAGCTACGAGCTGCTGTGCCCCAGCTTTTACATGGGGGTGGAACAAGGGGAGGTACAGAGCATCAACCAATGGGATTTTACAGGGTGGGGTTTACAGAGGGAGGTGCTAGGGGACACAGCCAATGGGGTACACGCAGGGGTGTTCAGGGCCAATTAGGCATCAAAGAACATAGAACTTTCTGGAAAGAGAGGTAGGGACAGCTGTGATGGGCAGATAAGGGAGGTTGGGTTAACTTTCGGGGTATACCAACATTGGGGAAATAAAGGGGAATCGGGACATACCACAACATCTCCCCCTTTCTTTTTTGCTTGATCAACTCAAGCACATTCTGATGGAACATTTGATGACTTAGCTTGCTGGAAAAGATCTGGGAATCTGCAGAGCCCAACAGAGGCAGCGGCTAGGGAATCACCATGGCTGTTTCCCTCCACGATCAACCCTGGCAAATCAGTGTGCGACCTCACGTGCATGACAAAGAAGGGATGCTCTCGATGGGAGACAGCCTGGATCAATCTCAAGAGCAACTCAAACAGTGCCTTGTTTGAGATCTCCTTCAGGACAGAGTGCTCTGCCCTGGCTACCGCTCCTGCTACATATGCCGAATCAGTAACCAAATTGAATGGTTCCGTAAACCTCCTGAAGGCCCTGACGACTGCAGCCAACTCAGCAATTTGAGGGGATCCCTCAACATACTTAATATCTGCCTCCCATTGCTGAGTTTCGGGGTCCCTCCAAGTCATCACTGACTTTTTGGTCGCCCCGGACGCATCTGTGAACACTGTCAGCGCCTTGAGTGGCCTGCGGCTCCTTTTGTCTTTTGGAACCAATTTGAATTTGGCAGTGAACAATTTGTGAGCAGAAGCATGGATGGAAACCTGTCCACTGTAGCCCGCAAACACAACCTGCAAGGCTGCATGATTGCGCAGGAGATGCTCGAACTGTTCCTTTGTCAATGGTGCCGGGCACGATTCGTCATTAGACAAATCGACTGGCAGGTAAACACGTGAAGTCACAACCGGCCAATTCCCAGATTCTGTTCCTTGATTTGCAGACTAGTTGAGCCATCAATTCGTGTGGCCTTGTGATGTTTTTGGACTGTTGGTGACTGAGGAACACCCACTCCATGATCAGGAGTGGATCCCTCTGGTCCTGGTCCCACTGGAAAATCAACCCATACGGATGGGGCATGCGTCCCAGTACTATGAATTTGAATTGCAACTCAGGGTTGCACCTATGTGCCTGTCTCCTCTCCAAATGTCTTTCCACATTCTCCAGGGCAGCTTTTGCCTCTGGGGTCAGAGTCTTAGGAGAACTTAGCTCCTCTCCCCCCTTCAATAAATTGAAGAGAGGGACTAGGTCTTCGGTAGTGAGACCCAGCCAAGGTCTGACCCATTGCAAAGTCCCACACAGGGAGTGGAGAGCTGCCAAGGTTTTTGGATTACGGCTGAAAGCCAGTTTTTGAGGAACAATGGTCCTCTCCGTAATCCTCAGGCCCAAATATCTTCAAGAGGGCATCCGTTGTACCTTGTCCTCTTGGAGGGCAAATCCTGCGGCTGTCAGAATGCTGACCACTTGGTCAAGGATGAGTTGAAGTCTGTTGTCACTGGGGGCACAAACCAAAACATCGTTCATGTAGTGAAGTATGATTGCATCTCCCGCCGTGGCATGGACAGCAATGAGGCGATATACCACTGGCAGATGGTGGGAGAGTTCTTCATTCCTTGGGAAAGAACTCTCCAGTGGAATCTCCTCATTGGGGCTTCTTGGTTGATGGTGGGAACCAAGAAGGCAAACCTCGGGGCGTCGTCTGGGTGTAGGGGAATTTTGAAGAAACAGTCTTTAATGTCTGTAACAGCCAATTTCCAATTTTGTGGGAGCATCGATGGGGAAGGCATCCCTGGTTGGAGAGGCCCCATGTCCTCAATGATTTTATTTATTTCTCTGAGGTCATGGAGGAGATGCCACTTGTCCTTCCCTGGCTTCCGAATAACAAAAACCGGAGAGTTCCAAGGGCTAAAAGTGAACTCGATGTTACCTTGAGCTAATTGCTCTTCCACGAGCTCATTGAGCCTTCAATTTAGCAGAACTCAGCGGCCACTGCTCCACCCAGACAGGCGAATCAGTAGTCCAATTGAGTTTCTGGGTGGGGTGCTCCTCAGTGGCCACAACTAAAAATCCCGAGGGGTTTTCGGGATCTCAATACGAACCCCCCATTGGGATATGGCCCCACAAGGTACTTTATAATCTGCAACTAATGGGCGTAAAGAAGCCAATTGCCCATCCGGCCCCTTAATTGTCACGATGTCCCTTGATATTTATGCCAATTGTACACCCCCTATACCACTGATCTTGACTGTCAATGGTTGCAACTCCCAATGCGACGGCCATTTCCTTGAGGGGATGATCATCACATCTGCCTCTGTATCAAACAAGCCTTTCATGCTGAGGGTCTCTGACCCCTGTTTAAGATAGCAGATCAGCATGGCTTGTTCTCGCCCACAACCTCCGCCCAGTATATCTCTGGGGCATGGTCATCCGCAATGATGTGTGGTGGGATTGGGATGGCGTGTGCGATGGTCTCTCCCTTAGCTAGGAAGAAAGGAGGTTGTGTGCACCGTGCCAAAAGAAAGAAGCCCTCTGGGTCCACTGGTATGGTCTCCAGAGAGATCTCTATCTCCGGGGAAGTGCTCTTTGTGTCCCCGATGACAAGGTACTTACAACGAAGATCTTGAAGCACCTTATCTCCCCCGATGGTGGTCACTGAGATCAAGGTCCAGTTCCTAGAATTAAAGAAATAGTTTTTACATGCAGTCAGTGGGAATGGTGACTGCGGCCGCCAGACCTGTATGTCCTGTCTGGCTGGAGTGTCTTGTCCGGTTTGGGTGTCAAGTTCAGTATAGAGGTCACATCCAGTCCCCACCCCTCCCCCAGAACCTTCTCCCTCTGAGCCTGCTCCATTTAGTTTTCGCGCGGGGTGGGCTCGCGCTTCCCCCTCAGTTTTTTGACTCTTGGCTTTTGTTAATTTTTACCACCCCCCCTTTTGGGTTTGGTGCCAGACAGTTTCTGGCCAAATGTCCTCTTTGGCCATAATGGCAGCAAGTGAATGGTTGACGAGCTGGCTGTGTCTACAGTTCGGGAGGTGATGCCGGCATCATCATTGACACTGGGGCTTCTAGGAGGAGCTGCCTCTTCCTTTCTTCTTCTGCCCGGACCAGGAAGGGCACCTTCGCCGAGCAAGCTTCGATGATGGTGCTCAATGTGGGCGGTGGGTCGATGGGAAGGCCCACGATGACTTGCTGGCATATCGTGTTTGCATTGGTTTTCACTTGATTGAGCAGCAGTCCATTGTGCAGGGTGGGGTCTTCAACCTGCTTCTCAATGAGGGTCTTGACCCTGTTAACAAAATCTATGAATCTTTCTTCCGGTCCTTGCCGAATGTCGGCAAAGTTGGCCAGGGCCTCTTGTGATGGTAGAGAGGCAAAGGCTTGGACTGGTGCCTTTTTCACACGATCTAGAAGATGTTTAGGGAGGGCCCGTACTTGGTCTTTGGGGTCTGCCCACTCCCCCTCGCCGCTCAAGTGATCTAATGTTATTACTTTGCCAAAGGCATCAAGGGTGCCACTGGAGCTTTGCAGGAGCTCAGAGCGAATTCCCTTCAATGACCTCTTCCATGCCCCCTCCCAGAGCATATACTCTGGGGACTCGAGGAGGCATGAAAGAAGGTCTTTAATATTGAATGAGGTGAGGGTATTAGAAGAAAAGGTGGCTTTAAATAAATTCTTAAAGAAAACACTGTCTCTTCTGAAGTCCCTCTGAGCTCTTGCAAGCTTTTCTTTAATTTGGAATGAGAAAGACTCCCATTTGGGCATGTGTCTTTCCCCATCACTGTATGAAACTGGAGCGACATGAAGGAGTGCATCTGGTTCCTGGTTCTGGGCCCCTGGCTTGTCACATCCAGCCTCCAAGGCGTGGGAACCGGAAGTGAGAGCATGGGAACTGGAAGTAGGAAGAGATGGGGCAGAGCCACAAGGGAAGGAGGAGGAGTCATAGGCAGGGTAGTGACTTTGAGGAACAGGTGTTTCAGGAGGAGGGGCAGGATTGTAGGTGGAGTCGAAGGGAAAAGGAGGAGGAGGAGTTTGGGGAGGAGCATGAGGCAGAAAGGGGTTGGGTAAGGGGAGAAAGGGATTTTGGGAAGAAGAAGCACAAGAGAGGGGACCGACCATGCGGCCTCCGCCATCTTGTGTCCTTTGGGGGCCATTTTGTGGGGTTTAGGGTAAGGAGGGAGAATGAAGGAAACAGGGTGACTGGGGAGGATCCTCAAATCTGACAACTTTTGGAGTAGAAACTGGGATGGAGGGTTTTCGGGAAGGGTCTCTGGCAGCATGGCCAGTGCTACCAGAGCAAGGGTGCTGGAGGAGATGTGGAGAACCAGGGAGACTTAGGTTTGCCTGGCTGCCCTGCACTCTGTAGGCTGCTCTGCATGTCTCCCCTGGTGTGGGACAAGGGGTTTGGGAAAGTGGGGTTCGGGGAGAAAGAACTGGGGTGGATGGCTGTCTCTGCACTCCCCCTCTTTCAATTAAAGTGAGCCGAATTAAAACAAACAAATAAATAAATTTGGAAGCTGATTTGTCTCCCTGATTCATTAGATCAGTCAATTTTCGCCCCACTCTGTCCCAAAAGGGGACAGAGATGGGGTCTGCAGGGGACACTGTGGGGAAATGCAGGTGCAGCCATCTGACAAACCTTTTTACCAACCCTTTTGAAAACTTTTTGTTCCCACCCTCAAGGATACCCACAATTTGGAAATAAATCCCTTGCTGGTGTGCTGACAACTTTGCACCCATGATTTTAACTTAGGGTCAGCACACACACAATCCACCAGCAGCAGACAGCAAAGGAGAACAAAAGAGAAAGCAAAAGCAAAAGGGGTGGAGCTGGCAATGGAAGGGAGAGCCTGAAAAGAATACTCACAGGGTCCCAACCATACACTCACAGACACACACAATGATCCTTCCCCCCCCGGGAAAGAGATCACTCACCAGCTCCAGCCGGGGTGCTGCTGCCACTGTCCTGTGCCTGGAGACCTTCCTCGGGTGCAGCGAGGTGCAGGGTCTCCGTCCTCGGAAGCGCTGCTGAACAAAAACTGGCCTGCTACAACCGAGGTAGCTGCTGATCCAAAACTGTAAATCCAAATAAGGTACCAGTCGTCCATGGGGTTGAACTGGAGATGCAGACGGCCTGTCCACGGTGGACACAGCTGACAGTGTGGTAAATCCCGACCACGTGGGCGCCAGATATTGTTAACCACTGCTAACAATATGAGTGGGGAACAGCAAGGCACAGGCGAGCCTTCGCTGAACCTAATCCAAGGGCGTGGGTGGCTGCCACAGCTGTCGAGGCGCAGGCAAAGGATACGAGGGAGGCTGTTTCTTCCTGAGGTTCCGGGGTTTATTGTTACCGAAGGGTTCAGGAAGGGTAAAAAGCAGCTCGGAGCTGCTGTGCCCCAGCTTTTACATGGGGGTGGAACAAGGGGAGGTACAGAGCATCAACCAATGGGATTTTACAGGGTGGGGTTTACAGAGGGAGGTGCTAGGGGATACAGCCAATGGGGTACACGCAGGGGTGTTCAGGGCCAATTAGGCATCAAAGAACATAGAACTTTCTGGAAAGGGAGGTAGGGACAGCTGTGATGGGCAGATAAGGGAGGTTGGGTTAACTTTCGGGGTATACCAACATTGGGGAAACACAGGGGAATCGGGACATACCACAGCAGGACATGGCCAGTGACATGTGAGGACATTGCCATGGCCAGTGCCGTGGGGGGAACTTGCAGGGGCTGTGGGGGATGCTGGGTGTGAGGGAGTTGAGGGTTCCTGGGAGGGACTTGGGGCTTGCTGAGGGCTTTGGGGACCCCAGGCCGAGTGGCTCTGGCTGCCCTGGCAGAGGTTCTGAGGCAGCTGCTCAAGGAGCCCCTGACCTGGAGCCCCAGCCAGGCATTGGGCTCCTGGAAGGGAATGAATGTCCTTGTCCCCAGGAGGGAAATCCCAGCAGCCCCAGGGTGTTGGGGGCAGCTGAGAGGCCACAGCAGGGAGGGGGAAAGCCAGACAGAGCTGTCCCTCTCCAAAACTGCCCCCCAAAAATCCCCAAACTCATGGATTCTTTGCAGGAAAAAGCTTCCAGGAGGTGCCTGAATTAAGGGAAAGGAGGGATGGGACCCCCAGACTGAGCAGGAGGGGCCTGGAACCCCCAAACTCAAGCATGGTGTCATGGTTACATGGGTTATGTAACCAAAAAATGTGTATTCTATTTAATCTGTTGAAAGCAGGTGGGGATATGTTTATCTGTTGTTGTGGTGTATTTTTATTGTGTTTCCAATTGCAGCTCAGTTTTAATGTTCTGTTTTATACGCCACCCATATTTTGTATTGTTATAGCATATTTTATCCCTAATGGATTGTTCTTTTCCCCCTGTATTATTGGTTTTGCCCTGGTTGTCTATCTTCCCTAGACCTGCCCTTTCCTCCTCCTACACAATTGTCAATCCTTCCCTAACCGTGCCCCTTCTTCCACACCCTTCCCTGTCAATCCCCCAACCTTCGACACCCCAGTGGTTGGTTTAAACTGTTCCCTCCCCTTGTGTTCTTTCATTGCTCTGTGCATTGTACTCCCCGCCTTATGTTCCTCCCCCATGTCACCCTTATTGGTTGGAAATTGTATCCTCTCCCAGGACCTCCCCCGCTTATAAGCCCCTGCAAGCCCAGGTTCTGTGCCTTTTTTTTGTCCCTGACCCTCCGGAGAATAAACACCTTTGGAAATCCCACAGAAGGCCTCTCCCTGTTCCTTGTCCCTGCCGTTGACATGTGCCACCTGTGCTATAGAGCAACTGTGCCCTACAGCTACACCCCGGATTGCCTGGCTTTCTGGGGGCAGCCCACTCCTGGCGCCGGTGCCGGGAGCTGGCTGGGCTGAAGAACACCAACATTGTGTCAGGAAGAGCTGCACACCTCCTCCTCTGAGTCGCTTCTTGAAGCAGTGGCAGCGTGCATGTGACCCGTCGGGCCCCCACCCTAAGCTGATTCCAATAAAGGCTTTAAAATGGAGGAATGTCTCCTGCCCTGTTATCATCAGCCGGGGACTCGTCCAGGATCACCACGCCCACAGGAGACCTCTGGACAGGACGGCCGCCTGCTTCGAGGGACCCTTGGGAATTGCTGGTGACCCCCAGACCCTGGGAATCAGCAGGGGATCAGCGACGCAGAGGAGCGCCGGATTGGTGAGAAAATCCGGTGGTGGGAGTAGAGGCGAGTGAGTGGGCAAGTGAGTGAGATGGGGGCCGGCAGCTTGGACCCCCGAAGTGAGTGTGGACCTCTCAGTACCGCAGTTCCGGACTCCCGCGAGGGGGCTGGCCAGGAACAGAGGGAAGCGAGTGGGAGATGAAAGATTGAGGCACCTCTAGGCATAGAGAGAACCCCACCTCTGGGCGTGCGGAGGAATCTTAGTGAGTGAGTGGCACACAAGGATAGGCCTCCCACAATTGGATAGGGGTGTAGGGAGGAGCAAGCAGAGTTCAAGCCCTGTTAGGACTTTGCCTCAGGAAAGGGGTCAGGGGAACTCCAATTGGACAAGGGTGTAGGAGGGGGCAAGTGGAGTTGCAAGCCCCGTTGGGACCTTACTTCTGGACAAGGGTCAAGTGGACTCTAAACTAAACACAAAAAGGGGGCCCAGTAGGCTCCCACAATCCAAGTCTCTTGACGTCAGGAGTCCAAGCATTGGGCAAGGTGTGGAGGCAGTAGAGTGCGTCAGTTGAGGTTTAGAGTTCTGTTGGCTGTCGTTAACTTTCAGTTCGGGTAGGTGCAGAGCTAGAAAAGGACTTTTACGTTAGAGAAAGATTTTTTTCAAGGCCAAGGAAGTTTTGGTTACAGTTTGAATTTGTGTTGCCCGTCGTTAGTTTTCAGTTTGGTTGGGGCACCTTAACAGTTTCGTTTGAGGCCTAAAAGTATGGGAGGGTGTGTAAGCAAGAGAGCAAGTACTCCTAAAGAAGAAAATCAAGAGTATTCCTCCTAATAGTCCCTTGGGGAAGTTATTGGATGGATGGGAGGATTGGGAAGTGATGAGGGAACTTGATAAGAATTATTCGCTTCTGTGTGGATGTATGGCCCCAATTAGATTTACCAGGAGAATGGCCGTGGGTTGGAACTCAGGACCGATGGATGTGCAGACAGTTAAATGAATACCTGAAAGCACACGAGGAGTTTGATTTAGAGGAACTAAGATACGCTGCTTGCTGGATAGAAAATGCGGCAAAGGATAAGGAAACAAAGATTTGTAAGCTGCAAAATAAAAGGGAAGAAGTTGAAAAAGAAGAAGGGATTAACAAGAAGTGGGACCCCCTCGATTACTTGCCTCCTCCAACCCCTCCAGCTATCCCTCCTGCTGCACCCCCAGTACCTTCTCTCGCCCTCCGGCGTCAGGCCCGACTCCTCCCCCAGCCATCCTTCCTTTACCGCCCCCACCTTTTCCAACGACCACTTCTTCCCCACCTCCCAACCCAACTGTGCTCCTGGTCCCTCCTTTGACCCCAGTCTTCTATCCTTCCCCAACTGCTATTCCCTTACCCCCTCCTAATTTGGATTCAAGTAAACCCTCACCACTTCCACAACCCCCTTGTGATTCCTCACATATTGTCCCCCTGCTGTCTGATGCTACCACTAATCTTCAGCAAGGCCCTGCCTTTCAAATGAACGATTCTAAGACAGACGATGGACCGTATTGTAATACTCGGTCAAGAACCTGCAAGGTAGAGAAATTGTTCCCTCTTAGAGAGGTTCCTGTGGGTGGGGTAGCTGGTGGAATTGGGTTTGTGAATGTTCCCTTGACTGCTTCAGAGGTCAGAAGTTTCAAGAAAGCAATAGGGAGTTTAACAGAGGACCCTGTGGGAATAGCTAATCAGGTCGACCAATTCCTAAGACCCAACACATATACATGGGGAGAACTTAACTCTATTTTTAACATATTATTCTCCCTGGAGCAGGTCTGGCTAATAAGGACTGTGGGAATAAAGATTTGGGAATGGGAGAACCGACCAGGACCTCCAGGAGATCAGAAAATACCCCTGACAGACCTTAATTGGGACCCCAACAAGGAAGAGGGAAGGCGGAGTATGAGGGAATATAGGCCTCTGATGGTTAGGGGCATAAAGGAGTCAGTTCCCAGAGGGAGTAACGCCAAGTTAGCGGTTGATGGCACACAGGAGAAAGATGAAACTCCAGCAGCATGGCTGAACTGGTTAAAGCAAAATTTCCAGTTGCATTCTAACATTGATCCAGATGGCCCAGAAGGCCTGATGCTGCTAAAGGTGCAGTTTGTGACCAAGACCTGGCCAGATATTAGGAGGAAGCTGGAGGAAATGGAAGATTGGCAGGAGAAAGGGATTAATGAACTTCTAAGAGAGGCCCTGAAGGTGTATTTGCAGAGAGAAGAAGAAAAAGCCAAGACAAAGGCTAGGATAATGGTGGCGGTTGCTAAAGCAAGTGTAAGGTCAGAAAAAGGGAAGTTGGCACCATCCAGTCAGGAGAAGCCAGGATCAGTGAAACCTTAGAAGAAGTATCTGGAAAAACCAGGAAGGCCAGGAGCTGGACATTGTTTTGACTGTGGTGAGGCAGGGCACCTTAAAAAGAACTGTAAAAAGCTGGAGTTTGATGAAGCCATCGCAAGGGAGCAAGACCTCCTGGGGAAGATTTTAAAAGGAGATGATTAGGGGTGTCGAGGGCTTTACATAATGGAGGACCCCATGAAACATCTGATGGAGCCCTTGGCAAACTTTGAGGTGGGTCCATTCGGAGAGGATATGGAGTTTTTAATATATACTGGGGCTAAAAGGTCCAGTGTAAATAAATTGCCATTAGGGGTCACTTTAAGTAAAAGAACTTGAGACGTATTAGGAGCTGAAGGGAGGCCATTTAAAGCTCCTGTGATTGAAAATGTAGAGATAAGGGGAAATTCCAAACAGTGAAGAGTGGACTTGATTTACCTAGCAAGGCTGTAAAGTAACTTGTTGGGGAGAGACCTCCATGTTCGTTTAGGGGTTGGAGTAATCCCTGAGAATGGGAAAACGGTAGTGAGGATCATGGCACTCACCCAAAGTGAAATGGAAGAAATCAATCCTGAGGTGTGGGCTGGGCAAGGAAAAACAGTGGAAATGGTAGATAATACTCCACCAGTGAGGGTTAAATACCCCATTTCACCTGAAGGAAGAGAGGGGTTAGCCCCGATAATCAAGCAATTACTGGAAGAAGGGATTTTAGAGCCCTGTATGTCCCCACACAACACACCCATTTTGGCCATGAAAAAGGCCAATGGAAGCTATTGACTAGTGCAGTGTGGGAAACACTAAAAGCAAAAAAGGATTTTAGGGAGCTGAAAAAGCAGGCTTCAAACAGAAAAAGCTGAGATCTCAGAATTCGCAGCAACTGAGAAAAGTTGGGATCTAGGAAAGATACAGTAGTATATAATAGTATAGCCAACGAGGACATGGAAAACAAAGGCCTAGTTTTTAGGTTTAGCTTGAATAAGTCATAACACTGCAGAAAGTATATGCCAGACAAGATAGTAGAAGGTCTTAAGCTTAATAAGGGTATTGTGTATTGTTAATAGAGAAGCATACAAATGACTATTGTTTGAAATAGGTGTACGTGGGCTGTAATTGATTGGTTAAAACAACTGTCTGTAAGTTTTAGTAATATACTATTGGCTGAAAAGTCCTTAAGATGCTTTGTAACAGAGAAATTGTGGCTACTGTGGGCTGCTGCTGCTGCTACTGCTGGCTGCTACATGGATAGCAGCTGTGAGCTGCTGCTTTGCCTTTACGTCTGTGATGAGACTGATGCTTCATTAAAGAAAATAACTACCACAGCAGTCCGGTCCACTTCCTGCCTGCATAGCCACAGTGCAGGACCTACGAGAAGCAAACAAGAAGACTGTTTCTAGACACCCAGTTGTGCCAGATCCTTACACACTCCTCAGTAGGGTGCCGAGGGAACATGAATGGTTCACGACCATAGACCTGAAAGATGCTTTTTGGACGTGTCCCCTGGCAGAGGAGAGTAGAGACTGGTTTGCTTTTGAATAGGAGGATCCTGCCACCAGGAGGAGACAACAATTCAGATGGACACGTCTCCCTCAAGGATTTTCAGAATCTCCTAACCTCTTTGGGCAATCATTAGAAAAATTACTAGAGCAATTCAACTCAGAAAAAGAAATACAAATTCTCCAATATGTAGATGACTTATTAATTTCAGGAGAAAGCCAAAGTCAAGTGAGGAATATCAGTATACGGCTTCTAAATTTTCTAGGTGAACAAGGACTGAAAGTAACAAAAAGTAAATTGCAATTTGTGGAACCAGAAGTAAAATTCTTAGGGAACTTGTTGTGGTGTGCCTTTAAGGCTTTCCAGGTGAGCCCTCTTTTAGGGGCTTTTCCCCCCCCCAGGGTAGGTTTTTCCCAGCCAACCCTGAAGGAATGATTATAATACACAGGGTTTACCAAGCAACCTGAGATTCTGCAGGAGCCAGCCATCAAAGGAATTGGCCAGGGCAGAAAGGGCCCACCTCTCCTCACAGGTGATATGACCTTTAGGCTGCCCTTTAGCCCTCGGGTCACACCCTGTCCCTTTCTGATAGGTAGGCTGTATGGCCTCCCCCATCCCCCTCTCCCAGGTAAAAACCCAGGACAAGCACATGGTCGGCGTTCTGCTCAGGGAAGTCACACGGTTCAGAAGTGCTGCTGCACTGGAATAAAATCTCTGGACAAGACTCCTGAAGCAGATCAGTTTCCTTCTTCCACTGATTGGTTCAACTTCTCTGAAGGAGTCACTCAGGATTCATCTTGCTACATTTATCTCCCTGCTGCACCCCAGGTCCTACGCTGCCTGGAACAAGCCTAGACTTGTCTGAGGGGTCTGTGCCTGTGTTGGAGTGCAAGGAGAGTATCCTTTTAGGACAAACCATGAGGCTGCTCTCCCAGCACAGCTACCACACAGACCCCACAAAATAGCAGTGATTAATTCGCTGTTACAGCCAGGCAATCCGGGGTGCAGCTGTAGGGCACAGCTGCTCTATAGCACAGGTGGCACACGTCGAGGGCAGGGACAAGGAACAGGGAGAGGCCTTCTGTGTAATTTCCAAAGGTGTTTATTGCCCAGAAGGTCAGGGACAGAAAAAGACACAGAACCTGGGCTTGCAGGGGCTTATAAGTGGAGGAGGACTTGGGAGAGGATACAATTTCCAACCAATAAGGGTGACATGGGGGAGGAACATAAGGTGGGGAGTACAATGCACAGACCAATGAAAGAACACAAGGGGAGGGAACAGTTTAAACCAACCACTGGGGCCTCGAAGGTTGGGGGATTGACAGGGAAGTGTCTGGAAGAAGGGGCAAGGTTAGGGAAGGATTGACAATTCTGTAGGAGGAGGGAAGGGCAGGTCTAGGGAAGACGGAAAACCAGGGCAAAACCAACAATACAGGAGAAAGGAACAATCCATTAGGGATAAAATATACCATAACAATACAAAATATGGGTGGTATAAAACTGACCATTAAAACTGAGCTGAAATTGGAAACACAATAAAAATACACCACAACAAGAGATAAACACCTCTACAACTGCTTTCAACACATGAAATAGAATACACATTTTTGGTTGCATAGCCCAAGACACCTATGCTTGGGTTTGGGGGTCCCAGGCCCCTCTTGTTCAGTAGATTGGTCTCATCCCTCCTTTCCCTTAATTCAGGCACCTCCTGGAAGCTTTTTTCTGCAATGAATCCATGAGTTTGGGGATTTTTGGGGGGCAGTTTTGGAGAGGGACAGCTCTGTCTGGCTTTCCCCTCCCTCTTGTGGCCTCTCAGCTGCCCCCAACACCCTGGGGCTGCTGGGATTTCCCTCCTGGGGAAAAGGACGTTCATTCCCTTCCAGGAGCCCAATACCTGGCTGGGGCTCCAGGCCAGGGGCTCCTTGAGCAGCTGCCCCAGAACCTCTGCCAGGGTCTCCCAGAGCTGCCAGAGCCGCTCAGCCTGTGGTCCCCAAAGCCCTCAGCAAGCCCCAAGTCGCTCCCAGGAACCCTCAACTCCCTCACACCCAGCATCCCCCACAGCCCCTGCAAGTTCCCCCCATGGCACCGGCCATGGCCATGTCCCCCCATGTCCTCATCCAGGTCTTAGTTCTCCTTATTTTTACCCCAGTGTCGAATTTTTTTAAACAGATGAAGAGAAATGAAAAGCAAATCAAGGCCAAAAGATTTCTGTGTCCGTGCCAGCTGAGGATCCATGTGCTTGGGTGGGAGGGAAGAACCTTTTTTGGAGGGGTTTCCACCCCACTGTTTCCTAAACCTTGATCTTTGCCCCAGATCATCACCATTTGGCTGCAGAAGACACGCTTGGGCAATCGGAAATCAAAATTTTGAAATGCCTGAGGTTGGAAAAGACCTCCAACACCATCCAGTATTCCTTGAGGCCACCAGAAGATAGGACTGAACACAAAAGACTTTCTGGGGTTGAAAGTCAACAAATCCACTCTCCCCAAGGAATTTCCAATGTCGGTCTGTGTCCCGATGGATGTTTCTGCCCCTGCGTTCATCCAGGTGCTCATGGGGAGACAAAAAGATGTGGAGCCCCCCCAGCCAGGTGTCTTCCCAACAGGGATCACCAGGACCACGGATCACCAGGGCTCTGTCCAATGGGGGTCACTGGGGATCATCCAACGCCGATCCTCCCATGGGGGATGGAGCTGGAGCAGTGCACGAAGCTCTTCCTACTCTCAGGACACTCCCAGGGCTTTCCTTAGTGGTGCCTCCGTTGGTGTCTGGTCAAGTTAGGCCTGTCTGAAAAGCTCTTCCCACACTCAGGACACTCGTAGGGCCTCTCCACAGTGTGGATGCACCGGTGGATGGTGAGGGCGGAGTTGCAGTTGAAGCCATTCCCACAGTCAGGGCAGCCGAAGGGCCTCTCCTCTGTGTGAATCCGCTGATGTTTGACAAGATCAGAGCTGCTGCGAAACCTCTTCCCACACTCGGGACACTTGTAGGGCCTCTCCCCAGTGTGGATGCGCTGGTGTTTTCTCAGGTGGGAGCTCCATGCAAAGCTCTTCCCACATTCCAAGCAGGTGTAGAGCCCTTACCAAGTGTGGGTCACCTGGTGCAGGATCAGGGACGAGCTTACTCTGAAGCTCTTCCCACATTCCCCACACTTGTAGGGCTTCTCCCCAGTGTGGATCCTCTGGTGCCCGATAAGGGCCAAACTTTCTCTGAAGCTCTGCCCACATTCCCCGCACTTGTAGGGCTTCTCCCCACTGTGGATCCTCTGGTGCCGGATAAGGCTGGAATTCTTGCTGAAGCTGTTCCCACATTCTTCACACATAAAGAGCCGTTCTCCAGTGTGGATCCTCTTGTGCTCGATCAGGCTGGACCTGCGGTTGAAGCTCTTCCCACATTCCTCACATTCGTAGGGCCGTTCCCCAGTGTGGATCCTCTGGTGTTGAGTCAGGAAGCCCTTCCGGCTGAAGCTCTTCCCACATTCCCCACACTTGTACGGCTTTTCCCCGGTATGGATCGTCAGGTGTTGCACCAGGTGGGAGCTCCGGCTGAAGCTCTTCCCACATTCGCCACACACAGAGCCACACACAGAGCAGTTCCCCAGTGTGGACCACCTGGTGCCGGATCAGGTGGCACCTCTAGTGGAAGCTCTTCCCACACTCCCCATACTCATAGGGTCGTTCCCCTGTGTGGATCACCCTGTGGTGACGCATCAGGTCCACTCTCCGTCTGAAACCCTTCCCACATCCCAAGCACTTGTGGGGCTTCCCCCTGGTGTGGATGCGCTGGTGGACAGTGAGGGCAGAGTTCTGCTTGAAACCCTTCCCGCAGTCGGGGCAGCGGAAGGGCCTCTCCTCCGTGTGAATCCGCTGATGTTTCAGGCGATCAGAGCTCATCTTAAACCTCTTCCCACACTCAGGACACTCGTAGGGCCTCTCCCCAGTGTGGATGCGCTGGTGGTTTCTCAGTTGGGAGCTAATCCCAAACGCCTTCCCACAATCCAAGGTGTAGGGCCCTTCCCCAGTGTGGATCACCTGGTGCTGGATCAGATCGTAGCTTACTCTGAAGCTCTTCCCACATTCCCCACACTCGTAGGGCTTTTCCCCAGTGTGGATCCTCTGGTGTCGTGTAAGGTGGCCCTTCAGGCTGAAGCTCATCCCACATTCCCCACACTCATAGGGCTTTTCCCCAGTGTGGATCACCTGGTGCCAGATCAGGCTGGAGCTGTGGTTGAAGCTCTTCCCACATTCCCCACATTCATAGGGCTTTTCTCCAGTGTGGATCACCTGGTGCTTCATCAGACTGTCCTTCCGGCTGAAGTTCTTCCCACATTCCCCACACTCATAGGGCCGCTCCCCAGTGTGGATCCTCTGGTGTTTCACCAGGTTGGAGCTCTGTCTGAAGAGCTTCCCACATTCCCCAAACTAATAGGGCCGTTCCCCAGTGTGGGTCAACTGGTGCCGGAGCAGGTCGCAGCTCCGGCTGAAGCCCTTCCCACATTCCAAGCACTTGTGGGGCTTCTCCCCTCCATCAGGCTTCTCCTCCAGCTCTGAGCTCTGGCTGGATCTCTGGCCACCCTCCTGGCACAGGGGAGGTCTTTCCTCCTCGCAGCTTCCTGGGCTGGGTTTGCAGCCAATCCTCCTGTGGGATCTCCGGGGCTTTTCCTCCTCCTCCATCCGGACACTCTTTGGGAATGACAAATCCTGGTTTGGGGAAAAAACAAGAGGAGAGCGCCTTAGCCTGGGGGTTCCTCCTTGCCCAAGCTCCTCTCAGGAAATCATTGGGCACCTTGTGTCTGTAAGAACCTCCAAAACACCAAGATTTAGCCCAAAAGCCCTCCAAATATCAAGACACAAATCAAAAGCTCCTCAAACATCAAGATTCAGCCAAATCCCCCTCCAAAATAGAAAGACTCAGCCCTTGAAAAAACACAAAGCACCAACATTTAGCCCAATAAAGCTCAGAAACACCAAGATTCACTCCCATGAAAATCCTGGATCCCCCTTCCCGTTCACCTGCCGCATGTGGGGGGGGCAACGCTCCAGGGGCTGGGGGAGGCTGCAGATCCAGGCAGGGGTGGAACCTTGTGGTGCCTC
This sequence comes from Phylloscopus whistleri, assembly GCA_017589585.1. NCBI lineage: Eukaryota > Metazoa > Chordata > Aves > Passeriformes > Phylloscopidae > Phylloscopus > Phylloscopus whistleri. The sequence goes on along the minus strand of JADMLD010000666.1, from coordinate 486,837 downwards.
CTCTTCCTGCTCCTCCTCCTCCTGTGTCCCTCCTCTTCATCACACTCCTCTTCCTCCTACTATTCCTCCTTCTCCTGCACACTCCCACCTTCTCCTCCCACGTGCATCCTTTGACCACTTTGTTCTTCATCCCTGCTTCTTCCTCCTGCCCACAAGATTGACTAGGGACCCGAGAGTGTCCAGGACACAGATGAGAAACAGATCAGGGGGGTCTGTGAAGAGTCAGCAGGGAGAGAGCACTGAAAATCTCATCAGTGAAGACACTGGGATCTTCAGGGAGTAAACGTGGCAGGGCACCCATGCAGGGTAGAAAAGGGAAAGCCAGGAAGGGGTCCCAGCAAAAGGGATGATGATCCCAAAATATCTCTGAAGGGTCCCTTAGGAGAATGTTGAGGCAGTTTGCACATTCTCCCAGAGGTAATTAAGGACATGGACACCCAGGGGGGCAATTAGGGAAGTGAAAGAAGGATTTAGACAACAGGAGATGGATGGTGTTGGTGTGCTGGGAAAGGAAAGGGTGGAGGGGAGTGTGCAGGAATATGGTTGAGGCAAGAAGCAGCAGCAGGAATCGCTGTGGTAAGAAAAAGGATGATGGAAAAGAGGAAGAAGATGGGAAATGTGGATTCCACGTGCAAGGATCGAGATTATCCTTGAATGACTTTGTTTGGGGCGCTGCAGAAATGAATGGTTTTGCAGAAAGCTCAGCAGCTGTCAGAGGATGAGCACCCACAGGCACTCAGGGGGGCTGCAGGAGGGGCAGAAGAAGCCCCCAGAGCACTTGGTCACAAAGGCACAGCAAGGGAAGGCAAGAAGGGAGGAGGAAAAGGCCAAGGGGAAGGCCAAGGCCATGGCAGAGTTTCTACAGCCCCTGAGGGATCAACCCCAGGGCCCAAGGGGGCCCCAGCATGCAGGGCACCGGCTCGGCCACAAGGACCTGGCACAGGCATTGCCCTCCTGGGCAGGGGAGAGCTGACCCAAACAGCCCCTGGGAAGGAATCAGGCTTCCATCTGCAGGGCACAAGGACACTGTAAACAATAATTAGGTTACAGGCTGTCCTCGAAATAAGAACCAACCAGACAGATCCAGCTCCTGAGCCTGGCCCACCAATCCACTCCAACCAAGAACACAACATTTCACCATGGGATGGGATCAGATTATCCATGAGCAGAAGGAGGAGCACAGTGTGGAAAATTAAATGACTCAAGATGCTGCTGGCAAAGAGATGACAACGGAAAAGTGGTGAAACAGAGAACACAGGAAATAAGAAAGCAGCTCATGTTCCAGCCCAAACGTGGAAAGGACGGGAATGGGACACGGTTTCAGGGTTCCCTGGCACACCATGGGTTAAACGAATGCTCTTCCTCCTCTTCTGTGCTACAGCAACTCTCATCTTTGGTCCATGCAGGACACCTTGCTGAGTGCAGCTCATTCAGCAGCTGAGCAAGGGGATGCAGGTGGCAGCCAGGCCTCCTGAGCCACAAACAGCTACAAAAGGACAGGGAGTGAGGTCACTGAGAATAATCCCAAAAGCAAAGAGGACCCAGGAAGAAAAAACAGAGTCAGTGAGTGAATCTGCTTGGAGATAGGGCCAGGGACTTGGAGATAAGGAAGGAATGGGAGAAACCATCAGTTTCAGAAAATGTTACTCATTGACACGGACTGCTGCTCAGCCAAGATCCTGCTAAATTCCTGAACATGGAGAAGAAGAACAAAGACTGAACAGAGCTAGGAATATCGGATGTTATACAAAAGGGGGGTGCACATTAACGAGGACATGCAGCAGGCGGATCGGGAAGTCTAAACTTTCCAAGGACCTTCCCCACTGGGCAAAAGGAAGAGGAAGATGCAGAAGGGAAAATCAGGATAAAAAGGAGGCTGCGTACTACAACAATTGGAGAGACCGCATGGCAAATGCCGCATGGCCTCGCCCTTTCTTCATCAACAAAGTCACTTTGACAGGACTCCTCGGTCTCCTTCGGGCACAGAAACCTCTGGCCATGCGAATTTTCCCGCACAGGCCCGGGGACAGCGCAGCCACCTCCGTCCTACCCACATTAACCGGGACGAGCCAGCGCTGCTCCGGCACCGGCTCCTGCCCAGGCACCCGCGGGAAGGAGACCGCGGGCAGCCGCTCCCGCAGCGCCCTCAGGGCACGGGGAACACGGCGCGGACACGGCACAACCGAGCCACAGCCAGAGCCCCCTGCCGCCCCCTCCGCCCGCAGCCAGCCCCGAGCCCCGGCACAACCCAGCACGGCTCCCACCTGCGCCGGGGCCGCCTCCGAGCTCCGCCGCCGCCGCGTCACCGGGCTCCGGCCGCTGCCTCCGCTCCCGGTTGCCCGCACAGACGCTCCGGCAATGGCGCCTCTGCCGCGTCACGGCCGCTCATGAGCCGGCACCGGGGCGGCGCTTCTCGCCGGTCTGCCCAATCAGCGCGCAGGGAGAACCAGCAGTGACGGCATCGTCAGCCAATGGCAGCGAGCGAGGGGCGGGCTCTGCGCACGGCACAGCCTCTCAGGCCCCGCGCTCTCAGGCCCCGCCCCCGGGCAGTGTTAGGGCAAAGCCGGCGATGAGGAACCGCCCTGGGACGGGCCCGGGCCCGAGCCGGGATTGAGCTCAAAACACAAACAAAGTTCTCCGCAGCTCCCGGACTGCCTTGCTCAACCCTGCGTGTTCACTGGCAGAGGCTCAGAGGAAAGCCCTCAGTTCTCCTACCCGTAATTAGGAGTATCAGTGCACGGCTTGGATTTCCCCCCAAAAGGGAAAGAACAAACCAAACTCAAGTGAGGTGCGACCCCCCACCCATCCCGGGGGGTTCGGCCCCTCACGTTTCACCCCCGGGAACAGCGCCGGGACTGGGCGGATCCGAAGCGGGACTAGGGGGGGGGCATAGGGGACTCCCCAGTAGCGAGGGGGACCCTTGGGGCTCGGTCCTGTCCTTCCCCCCGCCATTATCAGTGGGGACCACCCTTATCACCAGGGGCCCACGCTCCCCGGAAATTACCGGGGCCCCCCCACTCACCGGGACCCTCCCATTGTCTGCCACCCCTCCTTCAACGACCCCCCCAAAGCTCTAGGACCCCTCCAATCCATGAGCCCCCCCAGTGCGCCAGGACCCCCCACTCACCGCCCCTCTCCCAGCCATGGGAACCCCCCGTCACCGCGCCCCCCCCCAATCACCAGGACACCCCAATCCATGGGACCCCCGCACTCACCACGCCCTCCCCCCGGCACCCCTCGGGCGCCCCCATCGATTGAACCCCCCCGGAACGCCCCCAGCCCCTCCCCGCTCGGCCCCCCGAGCCCCCGGCCCGCGTTGGGCCCCGCCGGGGCCGGGCTGGCTCCACCCCCCGGGGCCGCCGCTCTGTGGAGCTGTCAATCAACGCCGATCGGTCTCGTAGCCAGCCCACAGTGGGGTGACAATGGGGGTGGGAACGCTGTGCCGTGTGCAGAGCCCGCCCTTCGCTCGCTGCCATTGGCTGATGGTGCCGTCACTGTTGGTTCTCCCTGCGCGCTGATTGGGCAGAGCGGGGAGAAGCGCGGCCTCGGTGCCTGCGCGCGGGCGGCCGTGACGCGGCAGAGGCGCCATTGCCGGAGCTTCTGAGTGGGCCCAGGAGCAGCGGCAGCGGCCGGAGCCCAGGGAGGCGGCGGCGGAGCTCGGAGGCGGCCCCGGCGCAGGTGGGAGCCGCGCTGGGTTGTGCCGGGGCTCGGGGCTGGCTGCGGGCGGAGGGGGCGGCAGGGGGCTCTGCCTGTGGCTCGGTTGTGCCGTGTCCGCGGCTGAGGGCGCTGCGGGAGCGGCTGCCCGCGGTCTCCTTCCCGCGGGTGCCTGGGCAGGAGCCGGTGCCGGAGCAGCGCTGGCTCGTCCCGGTTCCTGTGGGTAGGATGGAGGTGGCTGCGCTGTCCCCGGGCCTGTGCGGGAAAATTCGCATGGCCAGAGGTTTCTGTGCCCGAAGGAGACAGAGGAGTCCTGTCAAAGTGACTTTCTTGATGAAGAAAGGGCGAGGCCATGCGGCATTTGCCATGCGGTCTCTCCAATTGTTGTAGTACGCAGCCTCCTTTTTATCCTGATTTTCCCTTCTGCATCTCCCTCTTCCTTTGCCCAGTGCCAAAGGTCCTTGGAAAGTTCAGACTTCCCGATCCGCCTGCTGCATGTCCTCGTTAATGTGCACCCCCCTTTTGTATAACATCCGATATTCCTAGCTCTGTTCAGTCTTTGTTCTTCTTCTCCATGTTCAGGAATTTAGCAGGATCTTGGCTGAGCAGCAGTCCGTGTCAATGAGTAACATTTTCTGAAACTGATGGTTTCTCCCGTTCCTTCCTTATCTCCAAGTCCCTGGCCCTATCTCCAAGCAGATTCACTCACTGACTCTGTTTTTTCTTCCTGGGTCCTCTTTGCTTTTGGGATTATTGTCAGTGATTTCAATTCTGGAAAAACGAAAATTCAATCTTAGAATATTTTCCAAAAGTCCAATAAGGGAAAAAACTAGGACAATGTCCAGCGCTGGTGTGTTCCTGGCCATCAGCCAAGGAACAGCCTGCACATTAAGGCAGCCTTATCTATGTGCTGTTCTTTTACTGAGCTACATACATATTCATGAGTTTCCTGCATTGTTCAAACATTCCTGGCAGCTTTTGATGTTATAGAAACTTTTCTCTATTTTGGTTTTCTGCTCTGGCTTATCTACATAACATCCTGCAGATCAGGTCAATCTACTTTATTTCTTCTTGTGGCCTCATCCTGTTGTTTCACACTTCCCCTGGAGCAAACAGTTCACAAACTCTTCTCTCATTCTTCTCTGGTGCTCTGGTTTGTGTTGCCCTTATCTCATCCCTTGGAGAGGTCAGTCAGCAGCTGTGGGAAACAACCTGATTGCTTTATACAGTTCTCTGGGTCACACAGAAGTATTTTACAATTTGTATTTTGCTAAGGCCTACAGTACAATACATTCATCCCATTATTAGTTCTATCAGCTGTAAGGTGTGTACATCAGCATAATATACTCATCACACTACTGCTTCCATGAGTTACACAGTGCACACTTCTAATGAGAAATGAGGTTAAATTAGCCAGCAGCTCAAAGGGATTATAAACTGCACTCTGCTTACAATCAATAACCACATATAAAGACCAATACACAAATGTGAAAGCCAATATTCTCGGGTCATTTTCACCAATTCCCTGTCCTGTTGTAGCTGTTTGTGGCTCAGGAGGCCTGGCTGCCACCTGCATCCCCTTGCTCAGCTGCTGAATGAGCTGCACTCAGCAAGGTGTCCTGCATGGCCCAAAGATGAGAGTTGCTGTAGCACAGAAGAGGAGGAAGAGCATTCGTTTAACCCCTGATGTGCCAAGGAACCCGAAACCGTGTCCCATTCCCATCCTTTCCACTTTTGGGCTGGAACATGAGCTGCTTTCTTATTTCCTGTGTTCTCTGTTTCACCACTTTTCTGTTGTCATCTCTTTGCCAACAGCGTCTTGAGTCATTTAATTTTCCACACTGTGCTCCTCCTTCTGCTCATGGATAATCTGATCCCATCCCGTGGTGCAATGTTGTGTTCTTGGTTTGAGTGGATTGGTGGGCCAGACTCAGGAGGTGGATCTGTCTGGTTGGTTCTTATTTGGAGGACAGCTTGTAATCTAATTATTTCCTGCAATGTGCTTGTGCCCTGCAGATGGAAGCCTGATTCCTTCCCAGGGGCTCTTTGGGTCGGCTCTCCCCTGCCCAGGAGGGCAATGCCTGTGCCAGGTCCTTGTGGCCGAGCCGGTGCCCTGGGTGCTGGGGCCCCCTTGGGCCCTGGGCTTGATCCCTGGGGCTGTAGAAACTCTGCCATGGCCTTTGCCTTCTCCTTGGCCTTTTCCTCATCCCTTCTTGCCTTCCCCTGCTGTGCCCTTGTGACCAAGTGCTCCAGGGGCTTCTTGTGCCCCTCCTGCAGCCTCCCTGAGTGCCTGTGGGTGCTCATCCTCTGACAGCTGCTGAGCTTTCTGCAAAACCATTCATTTCTGCAGCGCCCCAAACAAAGTCATTCAAGGATAATCTCGATCCCTGCATGTGGAATCCCCATTTCCCAGCTGTTCCTTGCTGCTGGTCCTTGTGCTCCCCGTGCCCTCCCCAGCCCGTATCCCAGAGGCGGTGCCTGTCCTGCCGCAGCGTCCAAAGGCGGCTCCCCCGGCGGGCAGGGCCGGCAGGTCCACGGGGCCGGGCAGCGGCCGGGGTGTCCCGCAGCCTCCTGGGGGCCGGGGGCCACTGCCGGCCCTGCCCGGGGGGTGCTGGGCTCAGGCAGCGCCCGGCGCTGAGCCCCGGCTGCCCCGCAGCCCCGGCCTGGCCCCGCAGCTCCCCACAGGCCCCCAGCCCGTGCTCCCGGTGCCGCAGCTCTGTGCCCGCTCCTGCCGCTGCCAGCACAGAGAAACCCCCTGAAATCCTGACCTCCTTGTTTTCCTCTCCTGGAAACCGGGGATGCAAGCAGTCTGCATCAGCTGGCAAATTCTGAGCATTACACCCTGCTGAAGGACATCCCAGTCCTCAGTATTTTTCTCTTCCTCCTCTTTTCCATCCCTTTTTTTACCACAGCGATTCCTGCTGCTGCTTCTTGCCTTAACCATATTCCTGCACACTCCCCTTCACCCTTTCCCTTCCCAGCACACCCACACCATCCATCCCCTGTTGTCTAAATCCCTTCTTGACTTCCCTAATTGCCCCCCTGGGTGTCCATGTCCTTAATTACCTCTGGGAGAATGTGCAAACTGCCTCGACATTCTCTCAAGGGACTCTTCAGAGGTATTTTGGAATCATCATCCCTTTTACTGGAACCCCTTCCTGGCTTTCCCTTTTCCACCCTGCATGGTTGCCCTACCATGTTTACTCCCTGAAGATCCCAATGTCCTCCCTGATGAGATTTTCAGTGCTCTCTTCCTGCTGACTCTTCACCGACCCCCTTGATCTGTCACTCGTCTGTCTCCTGGACACTCTCGGGTCCCCAATCAATCCTGGGTGCAGGAGGAGAAGGGAAGGAGAAGCAGGGATGAAAACAAAATTGTGAAGGGATGCACGTGGGAGGAGAAGGTGGGATTGTGCAGGAGAAGGAGGAATAGTAGGAGGAAGAGGAGTGTGATGAAGAGGAGGGACACAGGAGGAGGAGGAGGAGCAGGAAGAGGAGGCACCACAAGGTTCCACCCCTCCCTGGATCTGCAGCCTCCCCCAGCCCCGGGAGTGTTGCCCCCCCGCATGCAGCAGGTGACCAGGGAAGGGGGATCCAGGATTTTCATGGGAGTGAATCTTGGTGTTTCTGAGCTTTATTGGCTAAATGTTGGTGCTTTGGGTTTTTGCAAGTGGTTGAGTCTTTATATTTCAGAAGAGGTTTTGTCTGAGTCTTGGTGTTTGGGGAGTTTTTGTTCTGTGTCTTGATGTTTGGAGGACTTTTGGGCTGAATCTTGGTGTTTTGGAGGTTCTTATAGACACAAGGTGCCCAATGATTTCCTGAGAGGAACTTGAGCAAGGAGGAACCCCCAGCCTAAGGTACTCTCCTTTTGTTTTTTCCCCAAACCAGGATTTTTCATTCCTGGGGCGTGGCTGGATGGAGGAGGAGGAGGAAAAGCCCCAAATATTCACCTGGAGGGGGGGCTGCAAACCCAGCCCAGGGAGCTGCGAGGAGGAAACAACCACCCTGTGCGAGGAGGGCGGCCGGAGATCCTGCTGGAGCTCAGAGCTGGAGGAGAAGCCTGATGGAGGGGAGAAGCCGCACAAGTGCTTGGAATGTGGGAAGGGTTTCCGGTACTTGTGCCACCTGCTCCAGCACCAGGTGATCCACACTAGGGAACGGCCCTATGAGTGTGGGGAATGTGGGAAGAGCTTCAGCCACAGCTCCAGCCTGATCCGGCACCAGAGGATCCACACCGGGGAAAAGCCTTTTGAGTGTGGGGAATGTGGGATGAGCTTCAACCGGAGCTCTGCCCTGGTGCAACACAAGTGGATACACACCGGGGAAAAGCCCTACAAGTGTGGGGAATGTGGGAAGGGCTTCAGAGTAAGCTCAGCCCTGATCCGGCACCAGGTCATCCACACTGGGGAAGGGCTCTACACCTGCTTGGAATGTGGAAAGGGCTTTGGATGCCGCTCTGAGCTGAGAAACCACCAGCGCATCCACACTGGGGAGAGGCCCTACGAGTGTCCCGAGTGTGGGAAGAGTTTTCACACCAGCTCCGCTCGCCTGAAACATCAGCGGATTCACACGGATGAGAGGCCCTTCCGCTGCCCTGACTGCGGGAAGGGCTTCAAGGACAACTCCAACCTCACTGTCCATCGGCGCATCCACACTGGGGAGAAGCCCTACAAGTGTCCTGCGTGTGGGAAGGGTTTCTCACAGAACTCTAACTTGAGCCATCACCAGCAGATGTACCACTAAGGGAAGCCCTGGGAGTGCCCTGAGAGCAGCAAGAGCTTTGTGTGCTGCTCCAGCTCCATCACCTATGGGAGGATCGGCGTTGGATGATCACAAGTTACCTCTGGTGATCCGTGGTCCTGGTGATCCCTGTTGGGAAGACACCTGGCTGGGGGGGCTCCACATCTTCTGGCTCCCCATGGGCACCTGGATGAGCGCAGGGACAGGAACATCCATTGGGATACAGACGGACACTAGGAATTCCTTGAGGAGAGTGGATTTGTTAACTTTCAACCCTAGAAAATCTTTAGCATTCAATCCTATCTTCTGGTGGCCTCAAGGAATACTGGATGGTCTTGGAGGTCTTCTCCAACATCAGGGATTTCACAACTTTTATTTCCTGTTGCCCAAGGGCATCTTCCACAGCCAAATGGTGATGATCTGGGGCAAAGATCAAGATTTTGGAGACAGTGGGGTGTAACCCCCTCCAAAAAAGGTTCTTCCCTCCCACCCAAGCATGTGGATCCTCAGCTGGCACAGACACAGTAATCCTTTTCTTTTGGCCTTGGTTTGCTTTTCATTTCTCTTCATCCCTTTAAAAAAATCCAACACTGGGGTAAAAATAAGGACATTGAGCTAAGACTTGGTTGAGGACATGGGGGGACATCATAGACATGGAGAGTGATGTGGGGACACATGGACATGGAGGGGGATGTGGTCATTCATGGGGACACAGGGGGACACGTGCTCAGATGGAGATGTGGGGGACAATGACTGGGATAGAAACGTGGGAAGACAGCCATGGGTGAGGCCATGGTGGGACATGGCCAGTGACGTGTGGGGACATGCCCACTGCCAGTGCCATGGGGGGAACATGCAGGGGCTGTGGGGGATGCTGGGTGTGAGGGAGTTGAAGGTTCCTGGGAGGGACTTGGGGCTTGCTGAGGGCTTTGGGGACCCCAGGCCGAGCGGCTCCAGCAGCACTGGGAGACCCTGGTGGAGGTTCTGGGGTAGCTGCTCAAGGAGCCCCTGACCTGGAGCCCCAGCCAGGCATTGGGCTCCTGGAAGAGAATGAACGTGCTTGTCCCCAGGAGGGAAATCCCAGCAGCCCCAGGGTGTTGGGGGCAGCTGAGAGGCCACAGCAGGGAGGGAAAAGCCAGACAGAGCTGTCCCGCTCCAATACTGCCCCCCAAAAATCCCCAAACTAATGGATTCTTTGCAGGAAAAAGCTGCCAGGAGGTGCCTGAATTAAGGGAAAGGGAGGATGGGAGCCCCGGTCTGAGCAGGAGGGGCCTGGAACCCCCAAACCCAAGCATGGGTGTCTTGAGTAATGTAACCAAAAATGTGTATTCTCTTTTTCATGTGTTGAAAGCAGTTGGGGAGATGTTTTTCTTCACCTCTTGTAACTCGAGGGGGGAGGGGGACTGATGCTTTCTGATAATGGGCCAGCTGTTCAAACCAGGTGGGGCAGTGTTTCTTCTCTCTTTCACCACCTGTCTACCTTCCAGGGGTAGATCTGCTGCTAAGGGGCCATTAAGGCTTACCTTCTGGTAATGGCTCATGAAGGATTATCTTCTGCTAATGGGCCATGAAGGCTCACCAATGACAGGACACATTCCGTCATCCCGTTGTGAGATGTTCCTCCCAGTGTGGAAAATACCTGAGAAAAAATGAGACGTAGGAACATGAGAGATCTGGTTCCACTGGATTCCCAGAGGAACACCAGACCCTTCTCACCATCACTGGACTCTTTTCTCTCAGGATCATCTCTACCCCAACATACCCACATCTGCCATTCCAGGAGGACTTACTGTAGACTGCTTCCAACAGCCTGACCAACAGGGTGTCAGGCTGTATGTAGCTTCCTTGACCTGCCCCGGCTAGCCCTGGCACCAGCTACAGGCAAGCGGTACAGCTCAGCAGGCTGACCAACCGAGCTCATCTGGTGGGTTCCTTACAGCCCAGCTCCAGTGTTGGAAGATGTGATGAAGGTGAGGAGAATAAAGGAGGACTCTGCTGAGGAGTTGCCACTGAGGTTTATTGAGGGTCTCAAGGGAGCAGCCTCACCCCAGGGAGTCTGCCTCAGCAGAGCACAGACTGCCCTGTATCAGCTGCTTTTAACAGGGGGAGGAGCGCAGGGAAGGGACCAACCAGGGAAGACTGGGGCATGGTTCCAGGGATGAGAGACTCCTCCAGGAGCCAATCCCTGGGGGGAAGGAGAGACCTCCTCGGATCCTGGCCTACCACATCACGCCTTCCCTGGAACTTTCTAGATGCAGAGAGAGGCCTCGCTAAGACGGACAGGTCCTTGGGGGTGGGGAGCAGAAGATTGACATTTAACCAAAACTGGATAAACAACCATGGTTTGAAACAAATGGGGTTTAAACGGGAGTACATGGAATGAACCACACGAACAGTCTGAACAAACGTTTAACACAGAAAATCAAACACACCACTACATCTTCCCCTTATCTTTTCTTTAAAATGAGGTGGATTGTGTTTGTGGTGCAAGATATTCTGATTCAGGGTAGGCATTCCCAAACCATGGTTGGTGTGTTGGCCATATACTGTAGCCTTCCTCTTGGGGTGAATTGATACCTTCAAGGTCTCTCTCTTCCTTGGGAGCACTTGGTACGATGACCTGATTCACCTCGGGAGGGAAAGTAATGTTTGAAATCATGCACTTAATTATTCCAAAAGCAATTTAAAAAATGATAATGATAACTAAAATCAGTCCAGTCTTAATCAGTGACCCTGCCCACCCAGAGAGTCCCCAGTTCTTGAAAAGTCCGCTCAACCTTTCTTCTGTCTTAATTTTTTATTTCCCCGACCATGTCCCTCACCTTCCAGATAGTTTTATGGATGTCTTCAGCCTTTTATGATAAATTAAAACAACACAGGCTTTCAAACTCCTCACACTGTTGTCCATGGAGGAGGAGCAGGTAATCAATCGCTGCCCGATTCTGTAGGGTTGCTTGCCTCGTTATTTCCTCGTCTGATAGGAGGTCACCTAAGGCATTGGATGTTAAATTCGCCTGCTTCGCTAATATCCCCAGCTGGTGAAGGGGGGTCCGTAGCTTGGACCCCCAAGGAGAGCCGAGCCACCCCAGAAAGTATCTCCTCTGAGACACCCCCTAGGGGGCCGAAGGCACTCCTCTCAGCTGGTGGGTAGTGAGCTCAGCAGGAGGCAATATTCAGCTCTTAGTGATTTCGCTCAGTGGTTTCAGCTTTGCCTCCTGTGAAGCTTCGCTTCCCCCGGTAGCCGGCCACGGGTGTGGAGAGAGAGAGGGCCTCGTCTCGGCGAATTCCGCAGAAGCAGCTTTATTGTGGAGACATCAGCAAAGGGAGCCGAGGGGAGAGAAAACCCTGCATGAGGACGATTTTTCAGGGGGTTTTATAGGGAGCTAGGTGGGAGGGGGGAAGGGTACAAAACCAATCAGTTACAATAGATCTACATAAGGTCCCGAGGGTGTTTGTGGGTCTTCCTGGGTACTCGCCGTGAGCTGGGGTAGCTTTGTTATCTCCGGGTCTGGGTGGGGTTGCGCAATTTCTTCTTACCTCCTCAGCATGCTTCCCTCCAAGGGAGAGTCACTGGGGCTCCGCCCACCCCCACACTTCGCCACCCAACATTCCAATCGACCAAATTCTCCTATACTTTTGGCGACTGAGATCCAGGGCAGAAAGACAGTGACAGCAGTTGCATTTGTCCTGGACCAGTGTATGATTTCTGAATTACAGTCAGAGTCGAGATCTGTGAGGTCTCTCTGTTGGACCGCCAATTTATTAGTGCTTTTTTTTCTCTGCCAATCCATAATTTGAGTTTTATTAGGGGTGAAGAGGCCCAACCGACCTAGCACGCAAGGACCTCTGATAAGGTGAGGGGGGATGCCTGGCCATGCCCAGTCACCGCAAATCAAGAAAACTCCCTTAGGGAGGGACAGTGGTTTATCATTTACAGTGGAAGCCATTTTTACGTGGGCGATCCATTTGCACCACTTTCCGGCTGTATAAACATTTTTAATCTGTAAAACTGAGTAAAACAACTTTTCCTGATTCTTTGGGTGGGTGAAGATAAATTGGATACAATAGGTGGCTTCGGACGAGCTGAGGAGTTCCAGCTCCTGCAGCTCATCTGATGACTGGGGCAGTTCAGGGATCCAGTCTCTCCATAAAATAAGAGGATTCAAAACAAGGAGGAAGACCTTGCGCTCTGCACGTTCTTCTAGGAACGAGCAGTATATATGACCAGGGGCATTGTCATTGATATCCTTCATGACTTTCAGAAGGGTAGAGGGAAACTCTTGGGGTTTGAGCAGGATCCCCACGAGGCAAGTGGACATTGGGTCAACAGCTGAGGCTGAAGAGAGGCATATGTGGTCCTGACCCATGGATCGTGCAAGGGTGGCCCACACATTCGCCTTTGGTTGAGGGACGATCCAACAGGAGGTTGGTACCAGAAGACTGGTGAGCAGGATCAACTGCAGTAGACCGGCAGTTGAAGAGGCTTCCATCTGGGTAGGATTCAGAGTCACTATAATAAACTTAAAATAATAACATAATTAGATTAAAAGCCAGGAAGGTAGGGGCAGGAAGAACTCTTCCCAAGATGCCTTTCCACGTTTCTTTCTTCACCAAGACACCATCGACACCTGTGACACCTTTTTCCTCTGATCAGAGACTTTTGGGACATAGGGCCTCACCCACTTGGATGGTATCCACCTTAAACCGGTGGGGGCGGACATGCAGGCATACCCCACGTCCCCAGGTGACTAACTCATGGGGTCCCTCTGTCCCTCCAGTCTCTAGATCCTTAATCAATACTGGTGGTTTATCCCTCAGAGCCAACTGGCTGCTTCCTCCAAAGTGGCGGATGATTGGCGGATTTAAGGTCTCAAAAGAACAATTCAAAAAATTAATTATGAACAGTGCCTTGGACAAGCGGATTGATGGGGGTTCAACTTTCAGGACTTCCTCCTGTTGATCGAGGACCGTCTTGATGTCTCAGTGGGTCTTCTCCACCACGGCTTGACTTGTCGGGGAGGGGGGGGATGCCTTTTTTGTGTTTCACTCCCCATTGCTGCAGGAAGCTGCGGAATTCCTTGGATCAATAGGTGGGTCCGTTGTCGGTTTTCAGGGCCTTCGGGATACCCAAGAAGGAGAAAGCCTGGACAAGATGCTTTATCGCATCCCAGGATTTCTTCCCTGTGTGGGCAGAGGCGTAGTCAGCACCGGAAAAGGTGTCCACCGAGACGTGCACGTACTCCAGCTGGCTGAATTGCGGTACGTGTCTCATGTGTGTCTGCCACACCTCGCAGCTGCTCAATCCTCTGGGGTTTGCGCCAGCACTTAAGGTGGGAAGCGTGTGCTTCTGACAGGAGGGACATGTGGCCATGATCACCTTGGTCTGCTCCTGGGTAATGTGAAACCAGCGAACAAGACCTGGCGCGTTCTGATGAAACAACTGGTGGCTGATTTTCGCCTGTTCGAAAACATTTGGAAGGGGGCCCATCTCTGCAGGAGCATCAAGAGCATCGGCTCTCCTGTTCCCCTCAGCGATGAACCCAGGCAAATCCGTGTGTGACCTCGTGCGCATTACGAAGAAAGGTTGCTCTCGGTGGGAGACTACTAGCTTTGAGAGCAATTGGAAGAGGGCAGTGTTGGATACCTCTTGCAGTATTCAGTTCTTACTGAATACTCTGCTCTGGACACCACTTCCACAAGGTATGCGGAGTCTGTAACTAAATTAAATGGTTCAGAGAACCTTTCAAAAGCCCGGACGACTGCAGCCAACTCAGCAACCTGAGGTGATCCTTCTACCTCAGCAACGTCTGCCTCCCACTGCTGAGCCTGAGGGTCTCTCCAAGTCAGGACTGACTTGTGATACCTCCTGGATGCGTCCGTAAAAACTGTCAGGGCTTTCAAAGGTCTTTTGCTCTGAGCGCTCTCCAAAGCCAATGTGAATTGGGCATCCTGATTGAAAATTTGGTGGGCAGGCCGATGAATCGAAATTTGTCCTGAAAAGGAGTCCACAGCAAACTGCAATGCTTCATTCTCTTGAAGCAGTTGTTCCAACATCGCCTTGGTAATTTGGCCCATTTTCAGCCTGATTGGTATGTGAATGCACTCAAAGTCGCATCCGGCCAGTTCCCTAATTTGGGTCCTAGCCTTCTGGATTACTTCAGCTGCCAGCTCCTGTGGCCTTGTCATCCTTTGGACCTCTGGTGGCTAAGAAAGACCCACTCTATCACCAAGAGGGGATCTCTCTTGCCTCAGTCCTTCTTGGAGGTGGAAGTCACTGTATCCCATTGGAAAATGACCCCGTGAGGTGTGGCAGGTTTCCTAAGATGATGAAATTGAAAGACAGGTCAGGTTTGCACCTGTTTGCCTGCCTGGTGGACATGTTGATCTGAACCTTTTCCAACACCTTTTGCGCCTCCAGGGTGAGCGCCCTTGGAGAACTGAGCTCCTCTCCCCCTTTTAATAAATTATAAAGAAGGGCTAGGTCTTTGGTGGTCAGGCCTAGCCAGGGCCTCACCCAGGTCAAAGCCCCACACAGTTGATGGGCATCTGTGAGGGTCCCGATTTTTGTTTTAATAGCCAATTTTTGCGGTACAAAGGTCTGCTTCCCGATTTCCAGGCCCAAATACCACCAAGGTGGCACCCTTTGAATCTTTTGCTCCTGCAGCTCAAACCCTGCAGCAATCATGCATTGATTGTCAGGTTGAGCGTGTGGGCAAGTATATCACCCTTGGGGGCGCACACAAGGACATCATCCATGTAGTGATTGATGATGGCCTTCTCCATGGCTGCTCAGACTGGGGACAGCAAGGAAGAAACATATCACTGACAGATGACTGGACTGTTTTTCATCCCTTGCGCGAGAACCTTCCAATGGCACATCTTCCTTGGGACCTCTCTGTTGATGGTAGGAACCGAGAACGCGAAACACGGGGCATCGTCTGGGTGCAGGGAAATTTGAAAAAAATAATCTTTTATATCAATGACTGCCAATTCCCAATTTCGGGGGAGCATTGTCAGGGACGGCATCCCAGGCTGGAGAGATCCCATGTTTTCTATTACATTGTTAATTTGTCTGAGGTCGTGGAGGAGCCACCAGCGGGTTTTGTCAGCCTTTTGGATGACAAAAACTGGGGAGTTCCACGGTGACGTGGTCTCCTCCATGTTACCTTTCCTGAGCTGCTCTTCCACGAGCTCATTGAGCACTTTCAATTTCTGTTAAGAAAGTGGCCACCTGTTCCACCCAAACTGGTACATCTGTCTTCCAATTCAGTTTTTGGGGGGCGCTCCTCAGTGACCGCCGCCCAAAAATCCTGTGAGGGGTCTGGGATGTCAACTGTGACCTGCCACTGGGCCATCAGGTCTCTCCCTAACAAGGTCTCCGTATAGTCCAAAATGAATGGGTGGAGGCTTGCCAATTGCCCATTCGGCCCCTGAATTTGTACAATGCTCTGTGACTGCTTTGCCAATTTTTAGCCCCCTACTCCTTGAACGTGACCAGCCACGTTTTGCAAGGCCCAATGCGACAGCCAATCTTGTATGATCGTCACATGTGCCCCTGTGTCCAGGAGACCATTGATGTTTAGTGTTACCCCACCCACTCGAACCTCACAGTTCACCTTAGTTTTTTCTCTGCTAATAGCTCTGACAGGGCAAACCAACAGGACTTCCTTCGGTGGGTCCCCAGTGGGAATCACCCGAGTGATGATTTGCCCTTTTGGTAAGAAGACTGGTGGGTGAGTGCAATGCAGCCAGAGACCAAAGCGCCCAGGGTCCGATTTGACAGTCCCTGGAGCAACCTCGATCTCATGCGGGGTGTACTTACAGTCCCCAATGACAATATGCTTGTGTCTGATCTGTGTTCAAGAGCCCTGCTTATCTGGGTTAACTGAGACAAAATGCCAATTGTCATCACTAAGATGAAGTGGCTCTGTCAGGTGTAACCTGAAGGGCTCATACCATTAGCTGGTAGTCAGAATTGGTTCTGCAAAGTCGTGGTTGCAGGGTGTTGTGTTCGGTGGCGAGTCCTGGGAAGGAACTCCTGTCGTGTCTGGGTTTTCAGAATGAATAGAGGTGTTATTGTCCTTCTTAGTTCTCCGCAAATACTTTTTTTTTAACTTGAAGCTCAACAGCCTGTGTGAGCTTTTCCACAAACTGCACGAAAGGCTCTGAGGGTCCTTGCTTGATTTTGGTGTATGGAGGCATTGGGCCATCTGGCTGCCAACTGAGAAATGCCCTTTCAGCAGCATCTTTTATGATTTCCAAAACAGGGACTGGGATTTCAGCGGCTTGGGTAGGGGCAAGAAGCCATTGGTCCTCACCACAGAGATGATCCAGGGTTATTTCATTCCCATTCTCATGTACCACAGTGTTAGGATCTCTTAACATACTCGGAAGGGTGTTCCTCAGCAGGTTTTTCCACGCTGCCTCCCAGAGCATGTACTCCATGGAAGTCATCAGACATGAAAAAAGCTGCTTATTGTCAAATGGAACCGTTACCATTCCGGCCAGGCTGGCACGTAACAAACCACAGAAGTACGGGCTTTCACATCCGTACTTCTTGTGGGCCTTACACAGATCCTTGATAATTCCCTGTGAGAAGGGCTGCCAGTTGGTATGAGTGATGCTTCCACCCCTTGACCCGCAGAAGGTCACTGGAGCAAGGGGTGGAAGTTGGGCCTGGGTTGGGTCATCAGGTTCCGACTCCCCCTCCTTGGCGTCCGAATCGTGGGGACCGGAAGGTGGAGAGTGGGAACCAGAAGTGTGACATGGCTTCCGCTTTGGAGGGGGTATGGTCTGGGATGAGGATGACATCACATGAGGGGTGTGTCCTTGGGCGGAGCGAGCAGGAGGGGTTTGAGGAGGAGGCGGAGAAAAGATGTCTTGGGAAGTGGGAGGAATTTGGGACAGGAAGGGTGAAGAAAGGGATTATAGGGAGGAAAAAGGATTGACCAAGAGGACGACTGTGCCATGCGGTTGCCGCCATGATAGGGAGGAGAGGTAGGGAGGCCATTTAGTGGCAATCCCTTTTCTGTTAAACTAAAACGAACTCGTGGTTTGGTAACTGGGTAAGATGGGGATGGGGAAGATTCCCGAGCAGCCTGGCCAGGGCCACTGCAGGAGTCCTGAGCAGTCCCAAGACTGCTCGGGCGGGGGGACCTTGGCAGCTGTGGGGAGCCAGGGTTGGCAGACAAATTTTTTGCCGCCACTCCCTTTAGAATGCCCGCTTTATGGGTAGAGGGTTTGGGACTAGGGCGAGGGGAAACTGGGGAAGGCTGTCCATAGTCTAGCCCTTTCTCCACTCCTCTTTTTTCTAAAATAGCAGAATGAATCTGCAATGGCCAATAAGCTAATTTGGTGGCTGTCCTGTCTCCTGATCTGACCAAATCAATAATTTTTGCATTGACAGCGTCCCAAAAAGGAATACTGTTCACAAGATCAGTAGACGTTTGGGGGAAGTGGAGGAAGAGCAGACAGACAAACCTTTTCAACTGTCCTCTAGAAAACTTTGCTTTAGTAACTGTAAGAACACTAAGAATTGAATAAAACATTCCTTTTTGAGCTGTGGAGAGCCGTGCATCCATAGTGGCTCGATGGCAGGTTCCACAGCAGCCACCCAACAACTGAAGCAAAGAAAGATGCAACCAAAGTGTAAAATCCCCAAACACCTAAAAACCGAGGGGTCCACTCCCTCGGGGTGTTGTAAAACTTAGGAGGACCGATAACAAGACCGACCCGTGTCGGGGGTTACCGGTCACTAAAACGTAAAAAGGAGAGTAAAGAACAGAAAGAAATGAGGAGGTCGCACTCAGAAAACCTTCTGAGAGAGGGAAAAAGGCTTCTCCCCATGGGCTGCGCAGCCTTCCCTGGCTCAAAGAGTGAGGCTGCTTTTGATGTGTTGAGACTTGAAGCCTCTGTCCCAAATAGGGACCCTGAGTGTCTTTCCCAAAGGAAACAGAGAGCACTCACCCTTGTCTGGTGTGATGTGAAGAAGGTCAGTTGTAGGGGGAGTCCTCACCGGAGGACTTCCCAGGTGCTGGAGGCTACCTTCCTCTCCTGCTGGGAATGCACTCTCTGGGCAAGAGCTGCTTCTACCAGCAGGTGCGTGCTGTGCCAAAGGTCCTCTGCAGACTCTAAAGGAATAAAATCCAGACAGTCCAGGGACCTGCTCCGCAGGGTCTGGTGATGTCTCAGACCAAACCGCGCTGGCCACCACACTGTCACTGTCCGAGCTCAGTGGCTGTGAGACCACGGTTGGGCACCACACTGAGGCTGTGCCTGCTTTCTCTGCCCTTGCCTGCTCTGGCTAGCCCTGGCACTGGCTGTAGGCAACCAACTGAGCCGATCAGGTGGGTTCCTTACAGCCCAGTTCGAGTGTTGTGATGCTGTGATGAAGGCGAGGAGAATAAAGGAGGACTCTGCTGAGGAGTGGCCACTGAAGTTTACTGAGGGTCTCAAGGGAGCAGCCTCACCCCAGGGACTCTGCCTCAGCAGAGCACAGACTGCCCTGTATCAGCTGCTTTTAACAGGGGGAGGAGCGGAAGGAAGGATCAGGGAAGGGACCAACCAGGGAGGGCCAGGGAGTGGCCATGGGAATGAGAGACTCCTCAGGAGCCAATCCCTGGGGAGAAGGAGGGACCTCCTCGGATCCTGGCCTACCACATCACGCCTTCCCTGGAACTTTCTAGACGCAGGGAGAGGCCTCGGTAAGATGGCCTGGGTAAACCACTTTGGTATGAAACAAATGGGGGTTAAACGGAGGTACATGGAAGGAACCAAATGAACAGTCTGAACACATATTGAACAGAGAAAATCAAACACAGCACTAAAGGGCTTTCAGGCAAAGATTTGGGAATAGGAATAACACTTCTTTACTAGAAGTATTCACAATACAAATATAGGAGAACAAAATAAACCCAAGCCAACAAACAAAAATCCTAGAAACCCTGACAGAGTCAGAGCTACAACCTGACACCCTCTTGGTCAGGCTGTTGGAAGCAGTCCACAGTAAGTCCTCCTGGAGTGGCAGATGTGGTTCTGTTGGAGTAGAGATGATCCTGAGAGAAAAGGGTCCAGTAAAGGTGAGAAGGGTCTGGTCTTCCTCTGGAAATCCAGTGGAACCAGATCCCTCGTGTTCCTACATCTCAGTTTTATCCAGGTAGGAATGGTTGGCTCCTCCCACACTGGGTGGAGCATCTCACAATGGGATGATGGAACGTGTCCCGTCATTGGTGAGCCTTCATGGCCCATGAGAAGAACATATCCCCCTGGAGGGTGGACATGTGGTGAAAGAGCTAAGAAACACTGCCCCGCCTGGTTTGAACAGCTGCCCCATTATCAGAAAGCATTAGCCCCCCTTCCCCCTGGAGTTACAGAAAAACATCTCCGCAGCTGTTTTCAACAGATTAAATAGAATACACATTTTTTGGTTCTTTGGGTTTACATAACCCAAGACACCATGCTTGCCTTTCAGGGTTCCAGGCCCCTCCTGCTCAGACCGGGGGTCCCATCCCCCCTTTCCCTTAAGTCAGGCACCTCCTGGCAGCTTTTTCCTGCAAAGAATCCATGAGTTTGGGGATTTTTGGGGGGCAGTGTTGGAGAGGGACAGCTCTGTCTGGCTTTCCCCTCCCTCTTGTGGCCTCTCAGCTGCCCCCAACACCCTGGGGCTGCTGGGATTTCCCTTCTGGGGACAAGCACGTTCATTCCCTTCCAGGAGCCCAATGCCTGGCTGGGGCTCAGGTCAGGGGCTCCTTGAGCAGCTGCCCCAGAACCTCCGCCAGGGTTTCCCAGCGCTGCCAGAGCCGCCTGGCCTGGGGTCCCCAAAGCCCTCAGCAAGCCCCAAGTCCCTCCCAGGAACCCTCAACTCCTTCACACCCAGCATCCCCCTGCAAGTTCCCCCCATGGCAATGGCCATGGCCATGTCCTCACACGTCACTGACCAGGTCCCACCATGGCCTCACCCATGGCTGTCTCCCCACCATGATTCCATCCCTGTCATTGTCCCCCACATCTCCATCTGAGCCCGTGTCCCCCTGTGTCCCCATGAATGGCCACATCCCCCTCCATGTCCATGTGTCCCCACGTCACTCTCCATGTCTATGTCCACCCGTGCCCTCACCCAGGTCTTAGTACAATGTTCTTATTTTTATCCCAGTGTCGGATTTTTTAAACGGATGAAGACAAATGAAAAGCAAATCAAGGCCAAAAGAAAGGATTACTGTGTCCATGGCAGTTGAGGATCCACGTGCTTGGGTGGGAGGGAAGAACCTTTTTTGGAGGCGCTTCCACCCCACTGTCTCCAAAATCTTGATCATTGCCCCAAATCATCACCATCTGGCTGTGGAAGATGCCCTTGGGCAACAGGAAATCAAACTTGTGGAATCCCTGAGGTTGGGAAAGACTTCCACGACCAACCAGTATTCCTTGAGGCCCCAGAAGATAGGATTGAACGCAACAGATTTTCTGGGGCTGAAGTCAACAAATCCACTCTGCCCAAGGAATTCCCAGTGTCCGTCTGTGTCCCAATGGATGTTCCTTGCGTTCATCCAGGTGCCCATGGGGAGCCAGGAAGATGTGGAGCCCCCCCAGCCAGGTGTCTTCCCAACAAGGATCACCAGGGCTCTGCCCAACGGGGGTCAGTGGGGATCATCCAGCACCGATCCTCCCATGGGGGATGGAGGTGGAGCAGTGCACAAAGCTCTTCCCACTCTCAGGACACTCCCAGGGCTTTCCTTAGTGGCGCCTCTGTTGGTGTCTGGTCAAGTTAGGCCTGTCTGAAAAGCTCTTCCCACACTCAGGACACTCGTAGGGCCTCTCCACAGTGTGGATGCACCGGTGGACAGTGAGGGCGGAGTTGCAGTAGAAGCCGTTCCCACAGTCAGGGCAGCCTAAGGGCCTCTCCTCTGTGTGAATCCGCTCATGTTTGACAAGATCAGAGCTGGTAGGAAGCCTCTTCCCACACTCGGGACACTTGTAGGGCCTCTCCCCAGTGTGGATGCGCTGGTGTTTGCTCAGGTCGGAACTGCATGCAAAGCTCTTCCCACATTCCAAGCAGCTGTAGAGCCCTTACCAAGTGTGGATCACCTGGTGCAGGATCAGGGACGAGCTTACTCTGAAGCTCTTCGCACATTCCTCACACTTGTAGGGCTTTTCCCCAGTGTGGATCCGCTGGTGCCCGATAAGGGCCAAACTTTCTCTGAAGCTCTGCCCACATTCCCCGCACTTGTAGGGCTTCTCCCCACTGTGGATCCTCTGGTGCCGGATAAGGCTGGAATTCTTGCTGAAGCTGTTCCCACATTCTTCACACATAAAGAGCCGTTCTCCAGTGTGGATCCTCTGGTGCCCGATAAGGGCCAAACTTTCTCTGAAGCTCTGCCCACATTCCCCGCACTTGTAGGGCTTCTCCCCACTGTGGATCCTCTGGTGCCGGATAAGGCTGGAATTCTTGCTGAAGCTGTTCCCACATTCTTCACACATAAAGAGCTGTTCTCCAGTGTGGATCCTCTTTTGCTCGATCAGCTTGGACCTGCGGTTGAAGCTCTTCCCACATTCCTCACATTCGTAGGGCCGTTCCCCAGTGTGGATCCTCTGGTGTTGTGTCAGGTAGCCCTTCCGGCTGAAGCTCTTCCCACATTCCCCACACTTGTACGGCTTTTCCCCGGTATGGATCGTCAGGTGTTGCACCAGGTGGGAGCTCCGGCTGAAGCTCTTGCCACATTCGCCACACTCAGTGAGCAGTTCCCCAGTGTGGACCACCTGGTGCCGGATCAGGTGGCACCTGTACCGGAAGCTCTTCCCACACTCCCCACACTCATAGGGACGTTCCCCTGTGTGGATCACCTGGTGATGCATCAGGTCCACTCTCCATCTGAAACCCTTCCAACATTCCAAGCACTTGTGGGGCTTCTCCCTGGTTTGGATGCGCTGGCGGACAGTGAGGGCAGAGTTCTGCTTGAAACCCTTGCCGCAGTCGGGGCAGCGGAAGGGCCTCTCCTCCGTGTGAATCCGCTGATGTTTCAGGCGATCAGAGCTGATCTTAAACCTCTTCCCACACTCAGGACACTCGTAGGGCCTCTCCCCAGTGTGGATGCGATGGTGGTTTCTCAGTTGGGAGCTAATCCCAAACGCCTTCCCACAATCCAAGCAGGTGTAGGGCTTTTCCCCAGTGTGGATCACCTGGTGCCGGATCAGGCTGGAGCTGTGGTTGAAGCTCTTCCCACATTCCCCACACTCATAGGGCCCTTCCCCAGTGTGGATCACCTGGTGCTGGATCAGATCGTAGCTTACTCTGAAGCTCTTCCCACATTCCCCACACTCGTAGGGCTTTTCCCCAGTGTGGATCCTCTGGTGTCGTGTAAGGTGGCCCTTCTGCTTGAAGCTCATCCCACATTCCCCACACCCATAGGGCTTTTCCCCAGTGTGGATCACCTGGTGCTTCATCAGACTGTCCTTCCGGCTGAAGTTCTTCCCACATTCCCCACACTCATAGGGCCGCTCGCCAGTGTGGATCCTCTGGTGTTTCACCAGGTTGGAGCTCTGTCTGAAGTGCTTCCCACATTCCCCACACTCATAGGGCCGCTCCCCAGTGTGGATCACCTGGTGCCGGAGCAAGTCACAGCTCCAGCTGAAACCCTTCCCACATTCCAAGCACTGCTGGGGCTTCTCCCCTCCATCAGGCTTCTCCTCCAGCTCTGAGCTCTGGCTGGATCTCCAGCCACCCTCCTGGCACAGGGGAGGTCTTTCCTCCTCGCAGCTCCCTGGGCTGGGTTTGCAGCCTCTCCTCCTGCGGGATCTCCGGGGCTTTTCCTCCTCCTCCATCCGGACACTCTTTGGGAATGAAAAATCCTGGTTTGGGGAAAAAACATGAGGAGAGCGCCTTAGGCTGGGGGTTCCTCCTTCCCAAGTTCATCTCAGGAAATCATTGGGCACCTTGTGTCTGTAAGAACCTCCAAAACACCAAGATTCAGCCCAAAAGTCCTCCAAACATCAAGACACAAATCAAAAGCTCCTCAAACATCAAGATTCAGCCAAATCCCCCTCCAAAATAGAAAGACTCAGCCCTTGAAAAAACACAAAGCACCAACATTTAGCCCAATAAAGCTCAGAAACACCAAGATTCACTCCCATGAAAATCCTGGATCCCCCTCCCCGCTCACCTGCCGCATGTGGGGGGGCAACGCTCCAGGGGCTGGGGGAGGCTGCAGATCCAGGGAAGGGTGGAACCTTGTGGTGCCTCCTCTTCCTGCTCCTCCTTCTCCTGTGTCCCTACTCTTCCTCACACTCCTCTCCTAATACTATTCCTCCTTCTCCTGCACAATCCCACCTTCTCCTCCCACGTGCATCCTTTGACCACTTTGTTCTTCATCCCTGCTTCTCCTCCTGCCCCCAGGATTGACTGGGGACCCGAGAGTGTCCAGGACACAGATGAGAGACAGATCAGGGAGGTCTGTGAAGAGTCAGCAGGGAGAGAGCACTGAAAATCTCATCAGTGAAGACACTGGGATCTTCAGGGAGTAAACGTGGCAGGGCACCCATGCAGGGTAGAAAAGGGAAAGCCAGGAAGGGGTCCCAGCAAAAGGGATGATGATCCCAAAATATCTCTGAAGGGTCCCTTGACAGAAAGTCGAGGCAGTTTGCACATTCTCCCAGAGGTAATTAAGGACATGGACACCCAGGGGGGCAATTAGGGAAGTCAAGAAGGGATTTAGACAACAGGGGATGGATGGTGTGGGTGTGCTGGGAAGGGAAAGGGTGAAGGGGAGTGTGCAGGAATATGGTTGAGGCAAGAAGCAGCAGCAGGAATCGCTGTGGTAAGAAAATGGATGATGGAAAAGAGGAGGAAGAGAAAAATACTGAGGACTGGGACGTTCCTCAGCAGGGTGCAAAGCTCAGAATTTGCCAGCTGATCCAGATCCTTTGTATCCCCGCTTTCCAGGAGAGGAAAGCAAGGAGGTCAGCACCCTCATGAGGAGGAAGTCCACCCCTGCATGGACATGGATTGGGAGGGGTGGCAGAGCTCCCATCACACCAGGGACCCACTGCACTGGAGCCCCTGACAACATTCTGGGTGGCTCTGCATCGACAGGAGGCCTTTCCTCACAGACACAGGGGCCTCTCCATCCACTCTGAATCTCAGACCTAAGGGGGGAAAATGCCAAAAATGTCCTGGATTATTCAGGTGGTAAGGGGGAAAGATGAGCAGCTGTGTTGTATCCAACCCCTACTAGCAGATGTGGGGATGGGTTGGAAATGCAGGATTTTTCATTTGCCCCTAAATATGATTGTCATTTACTGGGAAGGGATTTGATGGCTAAATTTGGAATACAAATTAATATTGGCAAAGGTGATACACAGGCTAGTTCTCCTGTACCTTTGTGACAAATGTCTGGCAAGGCCTGTGCTGAAGTGAACCCAGAAGTGTGGGCAGCCCCAGGGAAATTGGGAAAATCAGATCCCCAGCCTCTCCAAATTCCTCTGAAGCAACCAGGACAAGTGGGGTCTAAAAGCAATACCCCATTCCAAGGTAGGGAAGGAAGGGCTTACAGACTGGTATTGAGCCCCTGGGAAAGGCAGGGCTTTTGGAGCCAGGAGTCTCTCCCTGTAATGCTCCTATGCTGCCAGTCAAGAAATCAGACGGAATCCACAGAATGGTGCAGGACCTAAGAACAATAAACGAGATTATGAAACCCAGGCACCCTACAGTCTCAGATCCTTGCACCATCTGGAACCAGGTTCCCTCCTCACACTGCTCCCATTCAGTCCTTGATGGAAAAGATGCTTTCTGGGGATGCCCACTAACACAGGATGGTGAACAGGGTTTGCCCTTTGAGTGGGAACAAAAGGAAGAAGGGAAAACGGGAAAGATATGGACGGTCCTGCTGCAGGGATGCAGGGAAGCACCAGCCTTATTGAGGCAAGCCTGGCAGAAAACATCCAAAGAATTTACCTCAGCCCCAGGGATTGGGTTAATGCAGGATGTGGATGACTCCAGCTCCAGTCAGCAGGACAAGAAGAAATGGTAGAAGAAGCCTCTGTGAAATGGCTCAGTTTTCAGGATAAAATGCATCTTGAAGTATTTGCAAAACAGAAAAAAGCATAAATGGTGGAGAAAAAGGTAAAATATTTTGAACATATTTTGACTGAAGGTTTGTGGTGTATTGACCCAGAGAGGGTGCAAAGAATCTCAGAAGTAAGCTTATCCAGGACTAAAAAGGATCTGTGAATATTCTGAGGATTAATAGGAATTTGCAGGGCCTGGACTGAGGATCCTCTGCTGCAGCCAGAACATTGTGTGACTTTGTAACCCCAGACAGCCTCAGTGTTATGGTATGGACACGAGAAAGAGAACAAAGCTGGAGAAAATAAAAAAGCAAAATGATTGATGCCCCAGCCATGACTCTCCCAGGCTCAGCAAAGGAACTGGAATTGCCTGTGAATGTCAAAAAGGCCACGAGTGCCCCTGCACTGAAGGCAAGGGAGCAGCAGCCAGGGCTCCACAGCGGGGAAGCCCCTGTGCCTGCCCACAGATCCTCTGCTGGAATGCTCTGCCTGGGCACCCTCCCTTGGCATCTCCAGGCACTGCGGGCCAATCCTTGCTGCCACTGCTGCAGCTTCAGTGCTTTCTGTGCCTGCACTCGCCACAGGGGCTGGGGAGACAACGGGAGAATTCCACTCTGGAGCTCAGCCAGACTCACACACTGGGCTCGGTGGGGTTAGATGGTTGGAAAATAGACCGACTTTAAAATAGTTTTTTATTTTATTTCTCCCCTCAGCGCTCAGGCTCGGTTTGCCTTTGTCCTGGGGAAAGGAATTTTAAAGGTTTTATTTTAAGGGATGTTACACCACTCAACAGAGATGAGTTGAACATCTCACCAGACTGGGAAGAGCCCAAAAGATCCCCACAGAGAGAACGACCATCAACAAAACATCAACGACCATCAGCAAACAGCAACCAACACCCACCCCAGACACTGCCCCTGGAAGAGCTGCACACACCTGGTCTGGAAAAGGCTGACAAGGAAATCCAGGAGTGCAGACCTAATTAACATCAGAGGCAAAGAAATTTGGGTCCAACAGGAAATCAAATACTCAGAACTCAGCAACTTGGAAGCAAAGAACATCAAACCAATGGATTTCTCTGGGTTCAGACTGTAAAAAGTTTAGGAAAAAACCAGTAAAACTCACATGTCATGGAATGATTTTTTTCTGCACACCGGGCTATGTGTGGATGAAATGATTTCTGTTGCCCATCCTGGCCAGAATCAAGTAATGCCTTGACTCTCTAACACTAAAGATATTGTTGGAGAGTTTTGGTTTTTCCCACAGTTTCAGTGACAAGATGACACCATTAGAATAATTTTTGTAATTATCCTACTTTAAATTGTTAGTTAGGTTTGGACCAGGGGTGTGAGAATCAATTTGTAGTCTTACAAGAAGCAGAAAAACCTTGATTGGTTTGGAATGTTTTTGTGTATCTTTGTGTGTGGGTCTCAGTGATCACAAAATTTTGGTACATGGGTTTTTCAAAGTTCATCTTTAGGTTGCATTTTGCAAAACTAGAAGAGCTTTAAAGGTGACCTTTAAACACATACACAGTTAATAAAATATTCTTAAAAAAAAATGCAGATTGTGGTGAGGCCACATGTGAGTTATTCCAGGGCTGCTCTGGAAGAGAAGCTTCCTCCCAGGCAGCCAGGAGAGGAGCTTTAGAAATGCAAATTAACACTGCTGGGGAAAAGTGTGGACAATGCACCAGGGGTTTCTTGCCTGGGGCAGGAATTGGGCTGATTCCCCCTGTCCCTCAGCCCAAGCTCTGCCTGCTTGCACAAATGGAATTGGCACAGCCAAGGGCAGAGCCCAGAGGGAGGATCTCTGACTCTGCAACAGAAAGTGATTCAGCTGCAAAGGAAACAACAAATGGAGAATGTTGGGAAAGCTTCACTAGAATCAGTGGGGGGGAATCATCCCTCTCCCCACTCCAACATGTGCTGTCACTGTCTGTGTCACACAGGGAGCATCAGACCACTGGGGGGTTTCTGCTACCACAAGTTCAGGGAAATCAGTTGGGAATCCAAGAATGTGATGATTGAATTAGAGAGAAGAGACAAATTGATGCAGCCCTGGCTGGAGGGAGCAACCAAAAACGGGGAAAAGATGAACGGCCACCAGAACAAATCCCACAACACCATGGACCAGCCCCTGGGAACCCTAATGAATTCATATCAGGAGCCAGAGAACCCAGTGATCATTTCAATGGCATAATTGAAACGGCTACAAAAGCACAGGGAATGAGGTCACTGAGAGTAATCCCAAAACCAAAGAGGACCCAGGAAGAAAAAACAGAGTCAATGAGTGAATCTGCTTGGAGATAGGGCCAGGGACTTGGAAATAAGGAAGGAACGGGAGAAACCATCAGTTTCAGAAAATGTTACTCACTGACACGGACTGCTGCTCAGCCAAGATCCTGCTAAATTCCTGAACATGGAGAAGAAGAACAAAGCCTGAACAGAGCTAGGAATATCGGATGTTATACAAAAGGGGGGTGCATATTAACGAGGACATGCAGCAGGCAGATCGGGAAGTCTGAACTTTCCAAGGACCCTCCCCACTGGGCAAAGGAAGAGGGAGATGCAGAAGGGAAAATCAGGATAAAAAGGAGGCTGCGTACTGGAACAATTGGAGAGACCCCATGGCAAATGCCGCATCGCCTCTCCCTTTGTTCATGAACAAAGTCACTTTGACAGGACTCCTCGGTCTCCTTCGGGCACAGAAACCTCTGGCCATGCGAATTTTCCCGCACAGGCCCCGGGACAGCGCAGCCGCCTCCGTCCTACCCACAGGAACCGGGACGAGCCAGCGCTGCTCCGGCACCGGCTCCTGCCCAGGCACCCGCGGGAAGGAGACCGCGGGCAGCCGCTCCCGCAGCGCCCTCAGGGCACGGGGAACACGGCGCGGACACGGCACAACCGAGCCACAGCCAGAGCCCCCTGCCGCCCCCTCCGCCCGCAGCCAGCCCCGAGCCCCGGCACAACCCAGCGCGGCTCCCACCTGCGCCGGGGCCGCCTCCGAGCTCCGCCGCCGCCTCCCCGGGCTCCGGCCGCTGCCGCTGCTCCTGGGCCGCACAGACTCCCCGCAAAATGGCGCCTCCCCTAAGCCAGGGCCGCTCGCGGGCCGGCACCGAGGCCGCGCTTCTCCCCGCTCTGCCCAATCAGCGCGCAGCCAGAGCTAGGAGTGACGGCACCGTCAGCCAATGGCAGCGAGCGAGGGGCGGGCTCTGCGCACGACACAGCCTCTCAGGCCCCGCGCTCTCAGGCCCCGCCCCCGGGCTGTGTGAGGTCAGAGCCGGAGATGACGAACATGGCCCGCCCTGTGCTCCCCCAGTTCCGCTCCGGCCCCGACATTCCCGGCGCTATTCCCGGGGGTGAAAGCGGAGGGGTCGAATCCCCCGGGATCGGTGCAGGGCCCCACCTCACTTGAGATTAGTTTCTTCTTCTGAATTACGGGGAAAAACGACTTTGGGAGTTTTCCACCAGAAATCTCCTCCCGCCTCCACTCAGCCGAAGGGGGTTGGGGGTTTCCCTTTTGGGGGGAAATCCAAGCCATGCACTGACGCTCCTTATTAGGGGCAGGAGAACTGACGGCTTCCTCTGAGCCGGTGCCAGCGAACAGGCAGGGCTGGGCATGGCGGTCCGGGAGGTGCGGAGAACTTTGTTTGTGTTTTCAGCTCAATCCCGCCTCGGGCCCGGGCCCGTCCCAGGGCGGTTCCTCATCTCCGGCTTTGCCCTCACACAAAGGTCAAAAGGAGATGACGAACATGGCCCGCCCTGTGCTCCCCCAGTTCCGCTCCGGCCCCGACATTCCCGGCG
This sequence comes from Phylloscopus whistleri, assembly GCA_017589585.1. Classification (NCBI taxonomy): domain Eukaryota; kingdom Metazoa; phylum Chordata; class Aves; order Passeriformes; family Phylloscopidae; genus Phylloscopus; species Phylloscopus whistleri. Next base: position 457,582 of record JADMLD010000666.1, on the reverse strand, counting down.
CTATTCCCGGGGGTGAAAGCGGAGGGGTCGAATCCCCCGGGATCGGTGCAGGGCCCCACCTCACTTGAGATTAGTTTCTCAAGTCCGGGAGCGGAGGCAGCGGCCGGAGCCCGGTGACGCGGCGGCGGAGCTCGGAGGCGGCCCCGGCGCAGGTGGGAGCCGCGCTGGGTTGTGCCGGGGCTCGGGGCTGGCTGCGGACGGAGGGGGCGGCAGGGGGCTCTGGCTGTGGCTCGGTTGTGCCGTGTCCGCGCCGTGTTCCCCGTGCCCTGAGGGCGCTGCGGGAGCGGCTGCCCGCGGTCTCCTTCCCGCGGGTGCCTGGGCAGGAGCCGATGCCGGAGCAGCGCTGGCTCGTCCCGGTTCCTGTGGGTAGGACGGAGGCGGCTGCGCTGTCCCCGGGCCTGTGCGGGAAAATTCGCATGGCCAGAGGTTTCTGTGCCCGAAGGAGACAGAGGAGTCCTGTCAAAGTGACTTTGTTCATGAACAAAGGGAGAGGCGATGCGGCATTTGCCATGGGGTCTCTCCAATTGTTCCAGTACGCAGCCTCCTTTTTATCCTGATTTTCCCTTCTGCATCTCCCTCTTCCTTTGCCCAGTGGGGAGGGTCCTTGGAAAGTTCAGACTTCCCGATCTGCCTGCTGCATGTCCTCGTTAATATGCACCTCCCTTTTGTATAACATCCGATATTCCTAGCTCTGTTCAGGCTTTGTTCTTCTTCTCCATGTTCAGGAATTTAGCAGGATCTTGGCTGAGCAGCAGTCCGTGTCAGTGAGTAACATTTTCTGAAACTGATGGTCTCTCTCGTTCCTTCCTTATCTCCAAGTTCCCGGCCCTATCTCCAAGCAGATTCACTCATTGACTCTGTTTTTTCTTCCTGGGTCCTCTTTGGTTTTGGGATTATTGTCAGTGACCTAAATTCTGAGAAAATCGAAAATTCAATCTGAGAATTTTTTCCAGAAGTCCAGTAAGAGAAAAAAATAGGACACTTTCCAGTGCTGGCGTGTTCCTAGCTATCAGCCAAGGAACCACCCTGCACATTAAGGCAGCCTTATCTCTGTACTGTTCCTTTATTGAGGTACATACATATTCATGGGTTTCATGAGCTATTCTTAGTAGCTTTTGATGGTTTAGAAACTATTCTTTATTTTGGTTTTCTGCTCTGGCTTATCGACATAACATCCTGCAGATCAGGTCAATCTATTTTATTTCTTATTGTGGAGTCATCCTGTTGTTTCACATTCCCTGAGAGCGAACAGTTCACAAACTCTTCTCTCATCCTTCTCTGGTGCTCTGGTTTGTGTTGCCCTTATCCTATCCCTTGGAGAGGTCAGTCAGCAGCTGTGGGAAAACTTGATTGCTTTATACAGTTCTCTGGGTGACACACAAGTATTTTACCATTTTCTATTTTGCTAAGGCCTGCAGTACAATACGTTCATCCCATTTTAGTTCTATCAGCTGTAAGGTGTGTACATCAACATAATATACTCATCACACTGCTGCTTCCATGAGTTATACGGTGCACACTTCAAATGAGAAATGAGGTTAAATTAGCAAGCAGCTCAAAGTAAACTGCACTATTCTTACAATCAATAACCACATATAAAGACCAATACACAAATGTGAAAGCCAATATTCTCGGGTCATTTTGAACAATTCCCTGTCCTTTTGTAGCTGTTTGTGGAGAAGGAGGCCTGGCTGCCACCTGCATCCCCTTGCTCAGCTGCTGAATGAGCTGCATTCAGCAGGGTGTCCTGCAGGGTCCAAAGATGAGTGTTGCTGTAGCACAGAAGAGGAGGAAGAGCATTCGTTTAACCCATGGTGTGCCAGGGAACCCCGAATCCGTGTCCCATTCCCATCCTTTCCACGTTTGGGCCAGAACATGAGCTGCTTTCTTATTTCCTTTGTTCTCTGTTTCACCACTTTTCTGTTGTCATCTCTTTGCCAACAGCATCTTGAGTCATTTAATTTTCCACACTGTGCTCCTCCTTCTGCTCACAGATGATCTGATCCCATCCCATGGTGAAATGTTGTGTTCTTGGTTGGAGTGGATTGGTGGGCCAGACTCAGGAGCTGGATCTGTCTGCTTGGTTCTTATTTCGAGGGCAGCTTGTAATCTAATGATGCCACTGAAATGATCACTGGGTTCTCTGGCTCCTGATATGAATTCGTTGGGGTTCCCAGGGGCTGGTCCCTGGTGTTGTGGACTTTGTTCTGGTGGCCGTTCATCTTTTCCCCATTTTTGGGTGCTCCCTCCAGCTGATCAATTTGTCTCTTCTCTCTAATTAAATCATCACATCCTTGGATTCCCAACTGATTTCTCTGAACTTGTGGTAGCAGAAACCCTCCAGTGGTTTGATGCTCCCTGTGTGACACAGACAGTGACAGCACATGTTGGAGTGGGGAGAGGGATGATTCCCCCCCACTGATTCTAGTGAAGCTTTCCCAACATTCTCCATTTGTTGTTTCCCTTTGCAGCTGAATCACTTTCTGTTGCAGAGTCAGAGATATTCCCTCTGGGCTCTGCCCTTGGCTGTGCCAATTCCATTTGTGCAAGCAGGCAGAGCTTGGGCTGAGGGACAGAGGGAATCAGCCCAATCCCTGCCCCAGGCAAGAAGCCCTGGTGCATTGTCCACACTTTTCCCCAGCAGTGTTAATTTGCATTTCTGAAGCAAAGAAGGCTTCTTTTACCACTTCTTCTTGTCCTCCTGACTGGAGCAAGTCATCCACATCCTGCATTAACCCGGTCCCTGGGGGTGAGGTAAATTCTTTGCATGTTTTCTGCCAGGCTTGCCTCAATAAGGCTGGTGCTTCCCTGCATCCCTGCAGCAGGACTGTCCATGTCTTTCCCATTTTCCCTTCTTCTTCTTCCCACTCCAAGGCCAAACTCTGTTTACCAACCTGTGTGAGTGGGCATCCCCAGAAAGCATCTTTTCCATCAAGTACTGAATGGTAGCAGTGTGAGATGGGAACCTGGTTCCAGATGGTGTCAGGATCTGACGCTGTGGGGTGCTTGGGTTTCAGAATCTCGTTTTTTGTTCTTAGGTCCTGCACCATTCTGTGGATTCTGTCTGATTTCTTGACTGGCAGCATAGGAGCATTCCAGGGAGAGACCCTTGGCTCCAAAAGCCCTGTCTTTCCCAGGGGCTCAATACCAGTCTGTAAGCCCTTCCTTCCCTCCCTTGGAATGGGGTATTGCTTTTAGACCCCACTTGTCCTGGTTGCTTCAGAGGAATTTGGAGAGGCTGGGGATCTGATTTTCCCAATTTCCCTGGGGCTGCCCACACTTCTGGGTTCACTTCAGCACAGGCCTTGCCAGACATTTGTCACAAAGGTACAGGAGAACTAGCCTGTGTATCACCTTTGACAATATTAATTTGTATTCCCAATTTAGCCATCAAATTCCTTCCCAGTGAATGACAATCACATTTAGGAGCAAATGAAAATTCCTGCATTTCAAACCCATCCCCATATCCCCAATAGAGGTTGAATGAAGCACAGCTGCTCATCTTTCCCACTTATCACCTGAATAATCCAGGACATTTTTGGCATTTTCCCCCCTTAGGTCTGAGATTCAGAGTGGATGGAGAGGCCCCTGTGTCTGTGAGGAAAGGCCTCCTGTCGATGCAGAGCCACCCGGAATGTTGTCAGGGGCTCCAGTGCAGTGGGTCCCTGGTGTGATGGGAGCTCTGCCACCCCTCCCAATCCATGTCCATGCAGGGGTGGACTTCCTCCTCATGAGGGTGCTGACCTCCTTGCTTTCCTCTCCTGGAAACCGGGGATACAAAGGATCTGGATCAGCTGGCAAATTCTGAGCTTTGCACCCTGCTGAGGAACGTCCCAGTCCTCAGTATTTTTCTCTTCCTCCTCTTTTCCATCATCCATTTTCTTACCACAGCGATTCCTGCTGCTGCTTCTTGCCTCAACCATATTCCTGCACACTCCCCTTCACCCTTTCCCTTCCCAGCACACCCACACCATTCATCCCCTGTTATCTAAATCCGTCTTCACTTCCCTAATTGCCCCCCTGGGTGTGCATGTCCTTAATTACCTCTGGGAGAATGTGCAAACTGCCTCAACATTCTCCTAAGGGACCCTTCAGAGATATTTTGGGATCATCATCCCTTTTGCTGGGACCCCTTCCTGGCTTTCCCTTTTCTACCCTGCATGGGTGCCCTGCCACGTTTACTCCCTGAAGATCCCAGTGTCCTCCCTGATGAGATTTTCAGTGCTCTCTCCCTGCCGACTCTTCACAGACCCCCCTGATCTGTCTCTCTGTCTGTCTCCTGGACACTCTCGGGTCCCCAGTCAGTCTTGGGGGCAGGAGGAGAAGGGTAGGAGAAGCAGGGATGAAGAACAAAGTGGTCAAAGGATGCACGTGGGAGGAGAAGGTGGGATTGTGCAGGAGAAGGAGGAATAGTAGGAGGAAGAGGAGTGTGAGGAAGAGTAGGGACACAGGAGAAGGAGGAGCAGGAAGAGGAGGCACCACAAGGTTCCACCCTTCCCTGGATCTGCAGCCTCCCCCAGCCCCGGGAGCGTTGCCCCCCCACATGCGGCAGGTGAGCGGGGAGGGGGATCCAGGATTTTCATGGGAGTGAATCTTGGTGTTTTTGAGCTTTATTGGGCTAATTGTTGGTGCTTTGAGTTTTTTCAAGGGCTGAGTCTTTCTATTTTGGAGGGGGATTTGGCTGAATCTTGATGTTTGGGGAGCTTTTGATTTGTGTCTTGATGTTTGGAGGACTTTTGGGCTGAATCTTGGTGTTTTGGAGGTTCTTACAGACACAAGGTGCCCAATGATTTCCTGAGAGGAGCTTGGGCAAGGAGGAACCCCCAGCCTAAGGCGCTCTCCTCATGTTTTTTCCCCAAACCAGGATTTGTCATTCCCAAGGAGTGTCCAGATGGAGGAGGAGGAAAAGCCCCGGAGATCCCACAGGAGGAGGGGCTGCAAACCCAGCCCAGGGAGCTGCGAGGAGGAAAGACCTCCCCTGTGCCAGGAGGGCGGCCGGAGATCCAGCCAGAGCTCAGAGCTGGAGGAGAAGCCTGATGGAGGGGAGAAGCCCCAGCAGTGCTTGGAATGTGGGAAGGGCTTCAGCCGGAGCTGCGACCTGCTCCGGCACCAGTTGACCCACACTGGAGAACGGCCCTATGAGTGTGGGGAATGTGGGAAGCGCTTCAGACAGAGCTCCAACCTGGTGCAACACCAGAGGATCCACACTGGGGAGCGGCCCTATGAGTGTGGGGAATGTGGGAAGAACTTCAGCCGAAAGGACAGTCTGATGGAGCACCAGAGGATCCACACTGGGTCACGGCCCTACAAGTGTGGGGAATGTGGGAAGAGCTTCAGCCTGAAGGGTCACCTTACACGACACCAGAGGATCCACACTGGGGAAAAGCCCTACGAGTGTGGGGAATGTGGGAAGAGCTTCAGAGTAAGCTACGATCTGATCCGGCACCAGGTGATCCACACTGGGGAAGGGCCCTACACCTGCTTGGATTGTGGGAAGGGCTTTGGGATTAGCTCACAACTGAGAAACCACCAGCGCATCCACACTGGGGAGAGGCCCTACGAGTGTCCTGAGTGTGGGAAGAGGTTTAAGATCAGCTCTGATCGCCTGAAACATCAGCAGATTCACACGGAGGAGAGGCCCTTCCGCTGCCCCGACTGCAGGAAGGGCTTCAGGCAGAACTCTGCCCTCACTGTCCACCGGCGCATCCACACCGGGGAGAAGCCCCACAAGTGCTTGGAATGTGGGAAGGGTTTCAGACGGAGAGTGGACCTGATGCGTCACCAGGTGATCCACACAGGGGAACGTCCCTATGAGTGTGGGGAGTGTGGGAAGAGCTTCCGGTACAGGTGCCACCTGATCCGGCACCAGGTGGTCCACACTGGGGAACTGCTCACTGAGTGTGGTGAATGTGGAAAGAGCTTCAGCCGGAGCTCCCACCTGGTGCAACACCTGACGATCCATACCAGGGAAAAGCCCTACAAGTGTGGGGAATGTGGGAAGAGCTTCAGCCGGAAGGGCTACCTGACACAACACCAGAGGATCCACACTGGGGAACGGCCCTACGAATGTGAGGAATGTGGGAAGAGCTTCAACCGCAGGTCCAAGCTGATCGAGCACAAGAGGATCCACACTGGAGAACGGCTCTTTATGTGTGAAGAATGTGGGAACAGCTTCAGCAAGAATTCCAGCCTTATCCGGCACCAGAGGATCCACAGTGGGGAGAAGCCCTACAAGTGCGGGGAATGTGGGCAGAGCTTCAGAGAAAGTTTGGCCCTTATCGGGCACCAGAGGATCCACACTGGAGAACGGCTCTTTATGTGTGAAGAATGTGGGAACAGCTTCAGCGAGAATTCCAGCCTTATCCGGCACCAGAGGATCCACAGTGGGGAGAAGCCCTACAAGTGCGGGGAATGTGGGCAGAGCTTCAGAGAAAGTTTGGCCCTTATCGGGCACCAGCGGATCCACACTGGGGAAAAGCCCTACAAGTGTGGGGAATGTGGGAAGAGCTTCAGAGTAAGCTCGTCCCTGATCCTGCACCAGGTGATCCACACTTGGTAAGGGCTCTACAGCTGCTTGGAATGTGGGAAGAGCTTTGTATGGAGCTCCGACCTGAGAAAACACCAGCGCATCCACACTGGGGAGAGGCCCTATGAGTGTCCTGAGTGTGGGAAGAGCTTTTCAGACAGGCCTAACTTGACCAGACACCAACGGATGCACCACTAAGGAAAGCCCTGGGAGTGTCCTGAGAGTGGGAAGAGCTTCGTGCACTGCTCCAGCTCCATCCCCCGTGGGAGGATCGTGTTGGATGATCCCCACTGACCCCCGTTGGGCAGAGCCCTGGTGATCCTTGTTGGGAAGACACCTGTCTGAGGGGGCTCCACATCTTCCTGGCTACCTGTGGGCACCTGGATGAATGCGAGGAACATCCATTGGGACACAGACGGACACTGGGAATTCCTTGGGGAGAGTGGATTTGTTGACTTTCAGCCCCAGAAAATCTGTTGCATTCAATCCTATCTTCTGGGGCCTCAAGGAATACTGGTTGGTCTTGGAAGTCTTTTCCAACTTCAGGGATTCCACAAGTTTGATTTCCTGTTGCCCAAGGGCGTCTTCCACAACCCAATGATGATGATCTAGGGCAATGATCAAGGTTTTGGAGACAGTGGGTTGGAAACCACTCCAAAAAAGGTTCTTCCTTCCCACCCAAGCACATGGATCCTCAACTGCCATGGACACAGAAATCCTTTTCTTTTGGCCTTGATTTGCTTTTCATTTGTCTTCTTCCCTTTAAAAAAATCCGACACTGGGGTAAAAATAAGAACATTTTACTCTAGACCTGGGTGAGGGCATGGGGGACATAGACATGGAGAGTGACGTGGGGACACCTGGACATGGAGGGGGACGTAGCGATTCATGGGGACACAGGGGGACACGGGCTCAGATGGAGATGTGGGGGACAATGACAGGGATGGAATCATGGTGGGGAGACAGCCATGGGAGAGGCCATGGTGGGACATGGCCAGTGACATGTGGGAACATGGCCATGGCCAGTGCCATGGGGGGAACTTGCAGGGGGATGCTGGGTGTGAGGGAGTTGAGGGTTCCTGGGAGGGACTTGGGGCTTGCTGAGGGCTTTGGGGACCCCAGGCCGAGCGACTCCAGCAGCACTGGGAGACCCTGGTGGAGGTTCTGGCGCAGCTGCTCAAGGAGCCCCTAACCTGAAGCCCCAGCCAGGCATTGTGCTCCTGGAAGAGAATGAACGTGCTTGTCCCCAGGAGGGAAATCCCAGCAGCCCCAGGGTGTTGGGGGCAGCTGAGAGGCCACAAGAGGGAGGGGAAAGCCAGACAGAGCTGTCCCTCTCCAACACTGCCCCCCAAAAATCCCCAAACTCATGTATTCTTTGCAGGAAAAAGCTGCCAGGAGGTGCCTGAATTAAGGGAAAGGGAGGATGGGAGCCCTGGTCTGAGCAGGAGAGGCCTGGAACCCCTGAAAGGCAAGCATGGTGTCTTGGGTTATGTAAACCCAAAGAACCAAAAAATGTGTATTCTATTTAATCTGTTGAAAACAGCTGCGGAGATGTTTTTCTGTAACTCCAGGGGGGAGGGGGCTGATGCTTTCTGATAATGGGCCAGCTGTTCAAACCAGGTTGGGCAGTGTTTCTTATCTTTCACCACCTGTCCACTCTCCAGGGGGTATCTTCTTCTCATGGGCCATGAAGGCTTACGGGACACGTTCCATCATCCCATTGTGAGATGCTCCACCCTGTGTGGGAGGAGCCAACCATTCCTACCTGGATAAAACTGAGATGTAGGAACACGAGGGATCTGGTTCCACTGGATTCCCGGAGGAAGACCAGACCCTTCTCACCTTTACTGGACCCTTTTCTCTCAGGATCATCTCTACTCCAACAGAACCACATCTGCCACTCCAGGAGGACTTACTGTGGACTGCTTCCAACAGCCTGACCAAGAGGGTGTCAGGTTGTAGCTCTGACTCTGTCAGGGTTTCTAGGATTTTTGTTTGTTGGCTTGGGTTTATTTTGTTCTCCTATATTTGTATTGTGAATACTTCTAGTAAAGAAGTGTTATTCCTATTCCCAAATCTTTGCCTGAAAGCCCAGTAGTGCTGTGTTTGATTTTCTCTGTTCAATATGTGTTCAGACTGTTCATTTAGTTCCTTCCATGTACCTCCGTTTAACCCCCATTTGTTTCATACCAAAGTGGTTTACCCAGGCCATCTTACCGAGGCCTCTCCCTGCGTCTAGAAAGTTCCAGGGAAGGCGTGATGTGGTAGGCCAGGATCCGACGAGGTCCCTCCTTCCCCCCAGGGATTGGCTCCTGGAGGAGTCTCTCATTCCCATGGCCACTCCCTGGCCCTCCCTGGTTGGTCCCTTCCCTGATCCTTCCTTCCGCTCCTCCCCCTGTTAAAAGCAGCTGACACAGGGCAGTCTGTGCTCTGCTGAGGCAGAGTCCCTGGGGTGAGGCTCCTCCCTCAAGACCCTCAGTAAACTTCAGTGGCCACTCCTCAGCAGAGTCCTCCTTTATTCTCCTCACCTTCATCACAGCTTCCAACACTCGAGCTGGGCTGTAAGGAACCCACCTGATAGGTTCAGTTGGTCAGCCTACTGAGCTGTATCGCTTGCCTATAGCCAGTGCCAGGGCTAGCCAGAGCAGGCAAGGGCAGAGAAAGCAGGCACAGCCTCAGTGTGGTGCCCAACCGTGGTCTCACAGCCACCGAGCTTGGACAGTGACAGTGTGGTGGCCAGCGCAGTTTGGCCTGAGACATCACTGGACCCTGCGGAGCAGGTCCCTGGACTGTCTGGATTTTATTCCTTCGGAGTCTGCAGAGGACCTTTGGCACAGCAACGCACCTGCTGGTAGAAGCAGCTTTCGCCCAGAGAGTACATTCCCAGCAGGAGAGGAAGGTAGCCTCCAGCACCTGGGAAGTCCTCCGGTGAGGACCCCCCCACAGCTGACTGTCACGACCCGCTAATGCAAGCGAGAATCGTGATGGTTCGTGTGATCTCAGCGCGCAAAAGACACAGTAGGGGACAACAATTTGCTCAACAGCAGTACACTTTATTAAGTGCACACAGCACTATATGCGATAGAGGGAGTAGGAAAAGAGAAAAGGAGAGAGAGATAGAAGAGAGAGAGAGAGAGAGAAGAGAAGAGGGGTATAGCTACCAACGGAGAGACGGAGTCCTCGTGGTGCAGGTGACCAATAGACGCGTCTTCGTCCGTGGGGAGATCTCAGAATTCGGGCCATTTCGAAGGATCTCTTATACCCCTTTTCAAAGCGACAGGCGGCTAGCCAGGAGGTGAACTCAGCATCAGCAGGTGCACTGAAAGCAGGGCGAAGTGCTCCGATGCCTAGAGCAGAATGTCCACTCAGGGAACGGTACAGAGCAAACACAGGACAGACCAGTCCGAGACCAGTCCAAAACCAGTGCCCATTGTCTTCGCCAGGTTCCCATGGAGATGCAATGGTCCACTGACTGCACCTGCATGCAGCCCAACTCTGCCAGGCCACAGCTCCTGTATTGGGGGTCTTTAGATTTCAGTCCCAGTCCCTTTGGAGTCCTCAGGGCGATGATCGTGAGGCAGAATGAGGAACTTAGGGACCGTCTCTTACACCACCCTGTGACTCACGATTGTCGACAAGCAGCAAGGTTCTTCTGTAGTGTTGTCACGAAGTCTTCAGGACTCGTCAATTGTTGGTAGCATAACCCAGGAAAAATAGAGATGAGACGGAGAAAAAGGTCGGGAAAAAAGATAGGAAATATTCAAAACAGTTAGTATAATCACAATGATTATCAAAACAATTTCTTAATCAAAATACAAAATTGGTTAATCACAATGATTATTTAAAACAATTTCTTTTTAAACAATATTCCATAATAATCATAATAAATCATAAAGTCAAAATTGATTCAAAATGTTAAAAGCAATTACAGTTTTCAAGTAGTTATAATAAATTAAACAGGATCAATTTAAAACACATTCAAAGTTTTATAATCCAAGTTACAAACGACTCTGTCTTACATCGATGGCTTTGGGCATATCTATAGGAAAAGGGACACTCATCAAATTGTGTGCATACATGAACAGTTAGTCTTTTGCCCATTTTCCTTGATCTTAAGTTTGAATTAAATCCTGATGAAGCAGCAATTGCTTCACTAAAGTAAGGTTAAACAATATTTTATGTATCAGTGTGTATAGGTTAGTGAAAGGTAACTGGAGCCAAATAAGAAAAATCACATCTGATGATTTTGACAAAATTACAAACACAAAATTTTAAATGATTTCTAGTATCCACTACTATATTTTCTACAAACATAACATCACAAGCAGTTCTTAAGCATATGCATCCATGGCCTATGTATATAAGCACTGTTTTAGGAGTTTCGTTAGGATGAACTTCAAAATGACAGATGTTTTGTTCTGTGTCCAAACAAATATCTTGAGCTATGATTGCATTACTTTCACAAATGAACCCTTGTTCATATACAAGACTCTAAAACCAGTTTGCTATTTCCCACTGATTTGACGGGCCTATTCCCTATGCTTGAAAGTATAGGGAATAGGTCCGTCATGGTTCAGTCCTAAGGCAATGATATCAAATGCACTGAAGCATTCAACACAAAAGCTGTGGCTGTGTTTGTAATAGGGTCGTAAGTGAAATTCACTAATTTCCACCAGGACTGGAATTCTCTTTCAAATTCAGTGGCACTGTCCCAAATTATTTTCCGAATTTCAGTGGGGAAGGTGCCTTCTTCCCCTTCTCTTATAATTGAAGCAGCAACTGACTGCATCCACAGTTGAGCTTGGATGCAGCTGAGAACCAAAAAACCACATTGTTTTGTATAGCACTGAGTGTATCAATTACCAATTTGTGATAATTCACATTTATCCTTTCTCAATTTGGTAATATGTTTGATAACAGCCACTGGTGGATTGTCAAGGCCAGTAAGGACAACTGCACTGGTTGTAGTTTGGTCATATCTCTAGTTGTGGTAACCAGTTTATTCATTAGTCCGAGTCAATACTATTTAATCAATAATCAATAATAATAATTAATAATTTATAATAATCAATACTAATCTTGCATGTCCCTCGGAGTTCTCCTGTGGAAAGTAAACACAACAAGTCTGCCAGCAAGAGGCAGAAAATTAGAATTTAGAGTGTACTTATCCGATGCTCTTTCCCCAGAACATCAAAGGCTCCACTGAAACAGGTAGTCCAGGGTAATGTGCTGGATTCTTGGAATCATTTGGTCTCTGTAGTGAGGGAATTATGCTTGGAGCTGTTGGGCAAAAGCAGTGGTTATAGGGCACCCATTTACCCCCCATCTATCCTGTTAGCTTGAGGGTAGCAAGGGGTGTGAAAAGTCCATTTAATTACTTCACCTTTTGCCCAATCCTGTACAACTTTGTCAGTAAGGTGGGACCCGTTATCAGATTGGATTTCTTGTGGTTTTGAAAAAGTTCCAAACCATTCCTGCAATACTTTAACACTATTATCACCTGTAGCTCTTTTAAAAGCTTCTGTTGAACCAATCCAGATATAATCTCCACTCCTAAAATTTCTTGCCACTTTTCCTTTTGCCACACTGGAACTCTGTTAATTTCCCAATCATTCTGTTGCCAGAAAGGCAGCCACTCAGTACACCCTTTAAACACAGCACCTTGGGAAGGTTTTTGAATTTTCTCCGGGAGAACCTGCAAACCAAGACTTTCTAAATGGGAAATTATTTTCTGTTGAGTATCCCCCACTACTTCTATTTCATCTCCTCCTACCAGAATGTCATTAATATACTGATAAACAGCTACATTTTCAGGTTTAGGTATTGTTCTTTGAGAAGAAGGGGGGTTTGGCTTATTTCCCGGAGCAGGTAAGAAGGGTTGCTTTGGCTCAGTGCCCTGGACCTGTGGGGGAGGGGGAGCACTGGGTGTATTGTGTTGTGATTTAGGTGGTGCTGGTGCCAGTGGCTTGGAATTGCGCCAGTTGGATACTATTTTAACTCCAATGTATCTAACACCCTTTGTTTTTTCCAAATTTTCCTCAGAGGTTTTTACAGCTCCATATTTTCTACTGCAATTAATAAGATCTTCAGCAACCTGACTCCATGTACAAACCTTATGGTCACCAGCATATAGTTTGGGGTGTACAGCTGGCTGTTCAGAGGGGGTAGAATATGGGGTGAATCCAGGATCGGTAGATCCGGTTTGATCACTTGGGTTTCCAAGGAATCTGTCCAGCCTATCTAGAGGGCTTAGGGCCATTATGATTTTTTGTAAAGTAATTGCAGTGGGTTTAAGTGATTCTGAGAGCCCCCGAATTAAAGGAGTCATCATTTCAGGCTGGACAGGCAATTGCATTGGGGATTCAAATCCAGGAGTTAATTTTCTTTCATGTATCATTTGCAGGCAGGTGGCTTTGTGCACACTTTCTAGCAGTTGGTCAGGGGTACAGACTATGGATAAAGGGTCTCCTCTTTACAGAGGATTTATTCCCCCAGCCCAGAAAGCTGCACGCTGTGTCAGGGACCATGTGTATTCTGTTTTTATCAGAGGTCTCAACTGTGGACAACAGTCCTCCCCACAATTTTTCACTGATTCCAATTCTTTCTGGGGGTATATTTGTCTAATGTGGGGTTTTTCCTTTATTTCTGTCAGCTTTGGGGAGTCATCATTGTTTGAATTCTTAAGATATTCCTCCCTCAAGGCAGCCTGTAGCAAATGATTTTCATCTCTCAACAAATGATTTTTATTTCTTTCTTCATCTAATTGTTTCTGCAAAATTTCCACTAAGTTTTGAAGGGAGTCTATTATTGCATTTTCTTCACTTGCCTGTTTAAAACGAGTTTCTATAGCTGCTGTAAGACAAGCTCCCAAAACTGAGCAGAGTATGGTTTTATTCCTGCCCAGTTTAAATTTTTCCTTATGTTGTAAAGAACATATTCTATCTACTACATTCTCTAAATTAAACCAGTTATTTTGAGCCCATTCTTCTCCTTCAGGAGAGGGCCTGGCATTGTGTTTTACTAGCAGAGCATAAAATGCTTCTTTACCTTTTGCACCGGGACTCTCATTCATCTTGTGAAGGGGCCAAAAACCATACACACACACACACAGCTCTGCTGTTTCCCTTTGCTTCCCTATGTGGGTGAAGAGACCAAATCTGCTTGGGAGGTACTCTTCTTAAGTTACTTATGGTTGTCTCTTCGCTACACCAAGCAGTCCAGACTAGTTTACACACAAACTAAAACCGTCCCATCTTTTGCACACAGAGATATTTTGTGAAATCCTGAAAGACAGAGCCCTCAATTCGAGTATGGGGATGTTTTTCACTCAGGCGTGTACAGTTTGTGGGAAATTCGAATCGCCCCCCTTGCTTTCTAGACACCACTCACCCTTTTGAGGTGGCGGGCTAGGTGCGGCTGAAGCGAAACGTCCTTCCCCTGTTATAGACTATACACAACCTACAACCCCTCTGTCTATCAAGGTCCTGTCCGTGACGCCAATTTATGTCACGACCCGCTAATGCAAGCGAGAATCGTGATGGTTCGTGTGATCTCAGAGCGCAAAAGACACAGTAGGGGACAAAAATTTGCTGAGCAGCAGTGCACTTTATTAAGTACACACAGCACTATAAGCGATAGAGGGAGTAGGAAGAGAGGAAAGGAGAGAGAGATAAAGAAAAGAGATAGAGAGAAGAGAGAAGAGGGGTATAGCTACCAACGGAGAGACGACGTCCTCGTGATGCAGGTGATCAATAAACGCGTCTTCTTCCATGGGGAGATCTCAGAATTCGGGCCATTCCGAGGAGTCTCTTATAGTCCTTTTCGAAGCGACAGGCAGTTGGCCAAGAAGTGGGCTCGGCATCAGCAGGTACGGTGAAGTAGGGCGAAGTGCTCTGATGCTAGAGCAAATATTCATTCAGGGAACGGTACAAGACGAGTACAGGACAGACCAGTCCGAAACTAGTTCGAAACCAGTGCCCATTGTCTTCACTGGGTTCCCATGGAAATGCAATGGTCCAGTGACTGCACCTGCAGGCAGCCCATCTCAGCTAGGCCAGAACTCCTGTACTGGGGGTCTTCGACTTTAGTCCCAGACCCTTTGGAGGCTTCAGTCTCCATCTTTGGTGGCGATCGTGAGGCAGAATGAGGAACTTAGGGACCATCTCTTACAGCCTTCTGTGTGATTTCCAAAGGTGTTCATTGCCCAGAGGGTCAGGGACAGAAAAAGGCACAGAACCTGGGCTTGGAGGGGCTTATAAGTGGGGGAGGTCTTGGGAGAGGATACAATTTCCAACCAATAAGGGTGACATGGGGGAGGAACATAAGGCGGGGAGTACAATGCACAGAGCAATGAAAGAACACAAGGGGAGGGAACAGTTTAACCACTGGGGCGTCGAAGGTTGGGGGATTGACAGGGAAGGGTCTGGAAGAAGGGGCAGGGTTAGGGAAGGATTGACAATTCTGTAGGAGGAGAGAAGGGCAGGTCTAGACAGGGCCAAGCCAACAATACAGGGGGGAAGGAACAACCCATTCGGGATAAAATATACTATAACAGTACAAAATATGGATGATGTATAAAACTGACCATTAAAACTGAGCTGAAATTGGAAACACAATAAAATACACCATAACATCTCCTCCTTTTTTGTTTAGAAAAGAGAGAGTGGAAGTTATGGAGTTCAAATAAATTAATGAAGTGCTTAGGTTCAATTACAGAGTGAATGGGGGTGGAATAAAGTAATACAGCCAATGGTTTGGGAGCATAGGGGTAGTACTTGTGCAGGATAAAGTGTAATCACTATTAAGGAATACCTGGATAGATAGGTGGGGAAATTTCTCTAGAAAGGGGAGGTCCTGATGCAGGACCAATACCCTATGCAGAAGTGGGGCACATCACAGGGAAGGAGCCTGACAAAGGAGTAGGAGTGGGGAAAGGTGAAGAAGGGGGTAGTTCAGGAAAACAAACCTAAGGAAAAACAACTGACAAAACTGAAGCAACTTCTAGAGGAACTCTAACAGCACTTAAGATAGCAGACAACTTCAACAAAAAGCCAAAAGCTTCAGAAAGTCCTTTTGATTTGTTCTTCTCTTCTGTTCTGCCCAATGTCCAGAAGCAGTGTTTTGGCTGGTGTGACGGTGTCCTTAACTTGGATGTCCACTCGGCACACTGCATGGCAGCCCAGAACTCCTGGGCTCAAGTGATCTGTTGAGCTCAGCCTCCCTGGCAGCTGGGACTACAGGCCACTGCCACTGCACCTGGCATCAGTTTGACTGGGGTTGTTCCTGCCTTTAAAATGACATAACTCATACGACAGATAAGATTACTTAAAATTTACAGATGATAAATACTTTAACCTTAAACTAATTGACTTTCAGAAACAAACTCAGAGTAATGTAGGGTAAAACAAAAATGTTAACTGATTACAAGGAAAGCATATGTGATCAGAAAAACATGCTCTTAATACAAACTTAAGGGAATTTGAATGTAATAAATAATGCTTTCAACCAGAAAGGGGAACAAACAACTTTGGAAGGCATCTTGGGGATTATTAACTGGGAAAGAGGGAGCGGATTGAGGGATCATGGAAGGGTCCCTGACAGCCGGCGCCTTGCTGCCAGGGCTAAGGTGCCGAGGGGGCTGCAGGGAGCCAGGGAGACCAAGGCATTGCCGGCTGCCCTGCGCTTCGTGAGTTGTTCCACACAGTCCTCCCAGCCTAGGGGGAAAGGGTTTAGGACTGAGGGATGGGGAATGAGGGACTTGGGTATCAAATGGGGAAAGCCAATTTGACTGTTCCTCCACTTTCGCTTGTTTTAAAATCAGGAGACATTTGGGGGAAATGGAGAAGCAGCCATTTAACAAATCCCTTCAACAATCCCTTTGAAAACTTTAACTTTTTCCCCCCACCCTCAAGGGTACCTACCCACAACTTAGAATAAGATCTCCCTTTGTTGTGTTGACAGATCAGCACCCATCCCACCAACACAATAATCCGCCCTCCCTTGTGGCAAAATAAGAAACCTAAAAGAAAAGGGTCCCGAGACCACCCTCAACCCACTCTCTACCTGGGCCAGAGACCATTGCCCACTTTCCTCCCTTCCACACCTGGGGTTAAAACCCGTACTATAGCTTGAAACTTAACTCAAAACCCATCCTTAGGGGACTCAAACCCTTTGACACTTAAATATCAACCCCCTCTTCTCATTTGTGAGCCCCTGACCAGGTCAGTCCCAGTCCAACGGGGTACTCACCACTCTGTTGATCTCGGGAAACAGAAAGCCACAGGGAAGGTCCCCTGCCTGGAAGCGATCCTCTTAGGTGCAAGAGGGTTGCAGGGTTGCTGCCTGCTCCCTGGGAGTACAACCAACCAAAAAGTGGAGTAATCACCCAGGGGCACTGGTGCACCAAAGGACTCACACAGCCTCTGACAGGGGTCCCCAGGGCCCCACATTGGGCGCCAGCTGACGTGATGCCGGTGTTCTTCAGCCCAGCCAGCTCCCAGCACCGGCGCCAGGAGTGGGCTGCCCCCAGAAAGCCAGGCAATCCGGGGTGCAGCTGTAGGGCACAGCTGCTCTATAGCACAGGTGGCACGTGTCGAGGGCAGGGACAAGGAACAAACAAACACAGCCTTCTGTGTGATTTCCAAAGGTGTTTATTGCCCAGAGGGTCAGGGACAGAAAAAGGCACAGAACCTGGACTTGCAGGGGCTTAGAAGTGGGGGAGGTCTTGGGAGAGAATACAATTTCCAACCAATAAGGGTGACATCGGGGAGGAACATAAGGCGGGGAGTACAATGCACAGACCAGTGAAAGAACACAAGGGGAGGGAACAGTTTAAACCAACCACTGGGGCATCAAAGGTTGGGGGATTGACAGGGAAGGGTCTGGAAGAAGGGGCAGGGTTAGGGAAGGATTGACAATTGTGTAGGAGGAGGGAAGGGCAGGTCTAGGGAAGACAGACAACCAGGGCAAACCCAACAATACAGGGGGAAAGGAACAATCCATTAGGGATAAAATATATCGTAACAATACAAAATATGAGGGGGGTGTGTCGCGAGATAGGGACGCCGTGCGCAAAACCCCGCGCTGTACACGAAGGTAGAGACCCTCTCTATCCGGCGTTCGCGACTAATCGCGCTGTGGCTCGTGGCTCCGCGGCGGTGATGTAAGCGCACCGCGGTTACTTAAACGAGCACGCGCCGCGAATAAATGCATTTCTCCGTCCACTGAATAAGTGTTGCGACTGATCTGCCCGAGCAACCTGTCGTATTGTCGCCGTGTCCGTTCCGAACCGGGCCACCACTGCGCATAGTAGCGCCCCCAGCTGCAACATACACCCTAGGGCTGCTGGGATTTCCCTCCTGGGGACAAGGACGTTCATTCCCTTCCAGGAGCACAATGCCTGGCTGGGGCTCCAGGTCAGGGGCTCCTTGAGCAGCTGCCCCAGAACCTCCACCAGGGTCTCCCAGTGCAGCTGGAGCAGCTCGGCCTGGAGTCCCCAAAGCCCTCAGCAAGCCCCAAGTCCCTCCTAGGAACCCTCTACTCCCTCACACCCAGCATCCCCCACAGCCCCTTCAAGTTCCCCCCATGGCACCGGCCATGGCCATGTCCCCAGATGTCACTGGCCATGTCCCACCATGGCCTCACCCATGGCTGTCTCCCCACCATGTTTCCATCCCTGTCATTGTCCCCCACATCTGCACTGAGCCCGCGTCCCCCTGTGTCCCCAGGAATGACCACATCCCCCCTCCCTGTCCAAGTGTCCCCACGTCACTCTCCATGTCTATGTCCCCCCATGTCCTCACCCAGGTCTTAGTTCAATGTCCTCATTTTTACCCCAGTGTCGGATTTTTTTAAAGGGATGAAGAGAAATGAAAAGCCAATCCAGACAAAAAGAAAAGGGTTCCTGTGTCCATGCCAGCTGAGGATCCATGTGCTTGGGTGGAAGGGAAGAACCTTTTTTGGAGGTGTTTCCACCCCACTGTCTCCAAAACCTTGATCTTTGCCCCAGATCATCACCATTTGGCTGCAGAAGATGGCCTCAGGCAATAGGAAATAAAAATCATCCAATTTCAAAGGTTAGAAAAGACCTCCAAGACCATCCAGTATCCCTTGAAGCCCCAGAAGATAGGATTGAATGCAAAAGATTTTCTGGGGTTGAAAGTCTACATATCTACTCGCCCTAAGAAGTTCTCAATGTCTGTCAGTGTCCTGATGAATATTGCTGCCCCGGCGTTCATCCTGGTGCCTATGGGGAGACAAAAAGAAGTGGAGACCCCCAGTCAGGTGTCTTCCAAACATGGATCACCAGGACCACGGATCACCAGGACTCTGCACAACAGGAGTCACTGGGGATCATCCAACGCCGATCCTCCCACGGGGGATGGAGCTGGAGCAGCGCACGAAGCTCTTCCCGCTCTCAGGGCACTCCCAGGGCTTCCCGTAGTTGTGCCTCTGCTGCTGCTTGGTCAAGACAGTCCTGTCTGAGAAGCTCTTCCCACACTCAGGACACTCGTAGGGCCTCTCCCCGGTGTGGATGCGCCGGTGGACAGTGAGGGCAGAGTTGTGCTTGAAGCCCTTCCCGCAGTTGGGGCAGCGGAAGGGCCTCTCCTCTCTGTGAATCCACTGATGGACGAGGAGATCAGAGCTGATCTTAAACCTCTTCCCACACTCGGGACACTCATAGGGCCTCTCCCCAGTGTGGATGCACTGGTGGTATTTCAGGTTGGAGCTCCAGCCAAAGCTCTTCCCACATTCCAAGCAGGTGTAGGGCCCTTCCCCAGTGTGGATCACCTGAAGCTGGATCAGGGCCGAGCTTTCTCTGAAGCTCTTCGCACATTCCCCACACTTGTAGGGCTTTTCCCCAGTGTGAATCATCTGGTGTTTCCTCAGGCCAGAGCTGTACCTGAAGCTGTCCCCACACTCCAAACACTCATAGGGCCGTGCCCCAGTGTGGATCCTCTGGTGTTGTGTCAGGTGGCCCTTCTGGATGAAGCTCTTCCCACATTCCCCACACTTGTAGGGCTTTTCCCCGGTGTGGATCCTTTGGTGTTGCACCAGGAGGGAGCTCTGGCTGAAGCTCTTCCCACATTCCCCACACACATAGGGCCGTTCCCCAGTGTGGATCACCTGGTGCCGGATCAGATGGCAGCTCTGGCTGAAGCTCTTCCCACATTCCAAGCACTTGTGGGGCTTCTCCCCTCCATCAGGCTTCTCCTCCAGCTCTGAGCTCCAGCTGGATCTCCAGCCACCCTCCTGGCACAGGGGGGGTCTTTCCTCCTCCCAGCTCCCTGGGCTGGGTTCGCAGCTCCTCCTCCTGCGAGAGCTCCGGGGCTTTTCCTCCTCCTCCATCCAGACACTCCTTGGGAATGAAAAATCCTGGTTTGGGGAAAAAACAAGAGGAGAGCGCCTTAGCCTGGGGGTTCCTCCTTGCCCAAGTTCATCTCAGGAAATCTTTGGGCACCTTGTGTCTGTAAGAACCTCCAAAACACCAAGATTCAGCCCAAAAGTCCTCCAAACATCAAGACACAGATCAAAAACTCCCCAAACACCAAGACTCAGCCAAAATCTCTTCTAAAATATAAAGACTCAATCACTTGCAAAAACTCAAAGCACCAACATTTAGCCCAATAAAGCTCAGAAACACCAAGATTCACTCCCATGGAAATCCTGGGTCCTCCTCCCCGGTCACCTGCTGCATGTGGGGGGGCAATGCTCCCAGGGCTGGGGGAGGCTGCAGATCCAGGGAGGGGTGGAACCTTTTGGTACCTCCTCTTCTTGCTCCTCCTCCTCCTCTTGTGTCCCTCCTCTACCTCACACTCCTCTTCCTCCTACCATTCCTCCTTCTCCTGCACAATCCCACCTTCTCCTCCCATGTGCATCCCTTCACAATTTTGTTCTTCATCCCAGCTTCTCCTTCCCTTCTACTCCTGCAAAGGATTGACTGGGGACCCGAGAGTGTCCAGGAGACAGACGAGTGACAGATCAGGGGGGGCTGTGAAGAGTCAGCAGGGAGAGAGCACTGAAAATCTCATCAGGGAGGACACTGGGATCTTCAGGGAGGAAACATGGCAGGGCACCCATGCAGGGTGGAAAAGGGAAAGCCAGGAAGGGGTCCTGGCAAAAGGGATGATGATCCCAAAATATCTCTGAAGGGTCCCTTGGGAGAATGTTGAAGCAGTTTGCACATTCTCCCAGAGGTAATTAAGGACATGGACACCCAGGGGGGCAATTAGCAACGTCAAGAAGGGAATTAGACAACAGGGGATGGATGGCGTGGGTGTGCTGGGAAGGGAAAGGCTGAAGGGGAGTGTGCAGAAATATGGCTAAGGCAAGAAGCAGCAGCAAGAATTGCTGTAGTAAGAAAATGGATTATGGAAAAGGGGAGGAAGAGAAAAATATTGAGGACTGGGACGTTCCTCAGCAGGGTGTAATGCTCAAAATTTGCCAGCTGATGCAGATTCCTTGTACCCCCGGTTTCCAGGAGAGGAAAACAAGGAGGTCAGGATTTCAGGGGGTTTCTCTGTGCTGACAGTGGCAGGAGCGGGCGCAGAGCTGCGGCACCTGGAGCACGGGCTGGGGCACCTGTGGGGAGCTGCGGGGCCGGGCCGTAGCTGTGGGGCAGCCGGGGCTCAGCGCCGGGCGCTGCCTGAGCCCAGCACCCCCCGGGCAGGGCCGGCAGTGGCCCCCGGCACCCAGGAGGCTGCGGGACGCCCCGGCCGCTGCCCGGCCCCGTGGAGCTGCCGGCCCTGCCCGCCGGGGGAGCCGCCTTTGGACACTGCGGCAGGACAGGCACCGCCTCTGGGATACGGGCTGGGGAGGGCACGGGGAGCACAAGGACCAGCAGCAAGGAACAGCTGGGAAATGAGGATTCCACATGCAAGGATCGAGATTATCCTTGAATGGCTTTGTTTGGGGCGCTGCAGAAATGAATGATTTTGCAGAAAGCTCAGCAGCTGTCAGAGGATGAGCACCCACAGGCACTCAGGGGGGCTGCAGGAGGAGCAGAAGAAGCCCCTGGAGCACTTGGTCACAAAGGCACAGCAGGTGAAGGCAAGAAGGGAGGAGGAAAAGGCCAAGGGGAAGGCAAAGGCCATGGCAGAGTTTCTACAGCCCCTGAGGGATCAAGCCCAGGGCCCAAGGGGGCCCCAGCACCCAGGGCACCAGCTTGGCCACAAGGACCTGGCAGAGGCATTGCCCTCCTGGGCAGGGGAGAGCCGACCCAAACAGCCCCTGGGAAGGAATCAGGCTTCCATCTGCAGGGCACAAGGACACTGCAAGAAATAATTAGGTTACAAGCTGTCCTCGAAATAAGAACCAAGCAGACAGATCCAGCTCCTGAGTCTGGCCCACCAATCCACTCAAACCAAGAACACAACATTGCACCATGGGATGGGATCAGATTATCCATGAGCAGAAGGAGGAGCACAATGTGGAAAATTAAATGACTCAACATGATGTTGGCAAACTGATGACAACGGAAAAGTGGTGAAACAGAGAACAAAGGAAATAAGAAAGCAGCTCATGTTCTGTGGAAAGGATGGGAATGGGACATGGTTTCAGGGTTCCCTGGCACACCAGGGGTTAAACGAATGCTCTTCCTCCTCTTCTGTGCTACAGCAACTCTCATCTTTGGGCCATGCAGGACATCTTGCTGAATGCAGCTCATTCAGCAGCTGAGCAAGGGGATGCAGGTGGCAGCCAGGCCTCCTGAGCCACAAACGGCTACAAAAGGACAGGGAATTGTTGAAAATGTCCCGAGAATATTGGCTTTCACATTTGTGTGTTGGTCTTTCTATGTGGTTATTGATTGCAAGCACAGTGCAGTTTATAATCCCTTTGAGCTGATGGCTAATTTAACCTCATTTCTCATTTGAAGTGTGCACCGTATAACTCATGGAAGCTGCAGTGTGATGAGTATATTATGTTGATGTACACACCTTATAGCTGATAGAACTAATAATGGGATGAATGTATTGTACTGTAGGCCTTAGCAAAATACAAATTGTAAAATACTTCTGTGTGACCCAGAGAACTGTATAAAGCAATCAGGTTGTTTCCCACAGCTGCTAACTGACCTCTCCAAGGGATAAGATAAGGGCAACACAAACCAGAGAACCAGAGAAGAATGAGAGAAGAGTTTGTGAACTGTTTGCTCCAGGGGAAGTGTGAAACAACAGGATGAGGCCACAAGAAGAAATAAAATAGATTGACCTGATCTGCAGGATGTTATGTAGATAAGCCAGAGCAGAAAACCAAAATAAAGAAAAGTTTCTAAACCATCAAAAACTGCCAAGAATGTTTGAATAGCACATTAAACTCATAAATATGTAGGTACCTCAGGAAAGGAACAGTGCATAGATAAGGCTGCCTTAGTGTGCAGGGTGTTCCTTTGCTGATGGCCAGGAATACGCCAGCGCTGGACATTGTCCTGTTTTTTTCCCTTACTGGACTTTTGGAAAATATTCCCAGATTGAGTTTTCGTTTTTCTCAGAATTGAGGTCACTGACAATAATCCCAAAACCAAAGAGGACCCAGGAAGAAAAAACTGAGTCAGTGAGTGAATCTGCTTGGACACAGGGCCAGGGACTTGGAGATAAGGAAGGAACGGGAGAAACCATCAGTTTCAGAAAATGTTACTCATTGACACAGACTGCTGCTCAGCCAAGGTTCTGCTAAATTCTTGAACATGGAGAAGAAGAACAAAGCCTGAACAGAGCCAGGAATATCGGATGTTATACAAAAGGGGGGTGCATATTAACGAGGACAAGCAGCAGGGGGATGGGGAAGTCTGAACTTTCCAAGGAACTTCGTCAGCGGCCAAAGGAAGAGGGAGATGCAGAAGGGAAAATCAGGATAAAAAGGAGGCTGCGTACTTCAACAATTGGAGAGACCGCATGGCAAATGCCGCATGGCCTCGCCCTTTGTTCATCAAGAAAGTCACTTTGACAGGACTCCTCTGTCTCCTTCGGGCACAGAAACCTCTGGCCATGCGAATTTTCCCGCTCAGGCCCGGGGACAGCGCAGCCACCTCCGTCCTACCCACAGGAACCGGGACGAGCCAGCGCTGCTCCGGCACCGGCTCCCGCCCAGGCACCCGCGGGAAGGAGACCGCGGGCAGCCGCTCCCGCAGCGCCCTCAGGGCACGGGGAACACGGCGCGGACACGGGGACGGGCCCGTGCCCGGGCCCGAGGCGGGATTGAGCTGAAAACACAAACAAAGTTCTCCGCACCTCCCGGACCGCCATGCCCAGCCCTGCCTGTTCGCTGGCACCGGCTCAGAGGAAGCCGTCAGTTCTCCTGCCCCTAAAAAGGAGCGTCAGTGCATGGCTTGGATTTCCCCCAAAAGGGAAACCCCCAACCCCCTTCGGCTGAGTGGAGGCGGGAGGAGATTTCTGGTGGAAAACTCCCAAAGTCGTTTTTCCCTGTTATTCGGAAGAACAAACCAATCTCAAGTGCAGTGGGGCCCCACACTCATCCCGGGGGCTTCGACCCCTCCCCTTCCACCCCCGGGAACAGCGCCGGGAATGTCGGGGCCGGAGCGGAACTGGGGGAGCACAGGGCGGGCCATGTTCGTCATCTCCGGCTCTGACCTCCCACAGCCCGGGGGCGGGGCCTGAGAGCGCGGGGCCTGAGAGGCTGTGCCGTGCGCAGAGCCCGCCCCTCGCTCGCTGCCATTGGCTGACGGTGCCGTCACTCCTAGCTCTGGCTGCACGCTGATTGGGCGTAGCGGGAAGAAGCGCGGCCTCGGTGCCGGCCCGCGAGCGGCCCTGGCTTAGGGGAGGCGCCATTTTGCGGGGAGTCTGTGCGGCCCAGGGGCGGCGGCAGCGGCCGGAGCCCGGGGAGGCGGCGGCGGAGCTCGGAGGCGGCCCCGGCGCAGGTGGGAGCCGCGCTGGGTTGTGCCGGGGCTCGGGGCTGGCTGCGGGCGGAGGGGGCGGCAGGGGGCTCTGGCTGTGGCTCGGTTGTGCCGTGTCCGCGCCGTGTTCCCTGTGCCCTGAGGGCGCAGCGGGAGCGGCTGCCCGCGGTCTCCTTCCCGCGGGTGCCTGGGCAGGAGCCGGTGCCGGAGCAGCGCTGGCTCGTCCCGGTTCCTGTGGGTAGGACGGAGGTGGCTGCGCTGTCCCCGGGCCTGAGCGGGAAAATTCGCATGGCCAGAGGTTTCTGTGCCCGAAGGAGACAGAGGAGTCCTGTCAAAGTGACTTTCTTGATGAACAAAGGGAGAGGCCATGCGGCATTTGCCGTGCGGTCTCTCCAATTGTTGTAGTACGCGGCCTCCTTTTTATCCTGATTTTCCCTTCTGCATCTCCTACTTCCTTTGCACAGTGCCAAAGTTCCTTGGAAAGTTCAGACTTCCCGATCCGCCTGCTGCACGTCCTCGTTAATGTGCACCCCCATTTTGTATAACATCCGATATTCATGGCTCTGTTCAGGCTGTGTTCTTCTTCTCCATATTCAGGAATTTAGCAGGATCTTGGCTGAGCAGCAGTCTGTGTCAGTGAGTAACATTTTCTGAACCTGATGGTTTCTCCCGTTCCTTCCTTATCTCCAAGTCCCTGGCCCTATCTCCAAGCAGATTCACTCACTGACTCTGTTTTTTGTTCCTGGGTCCTCTTTGGTTTTGGGATTATTCTCAGTGACCTCATGCCCTGTGCTTTTGTAGCTGTTTCATTTATGCCAGGGGCTGGTCCATGGTGTTGTGGGATTTGTTCTGGTGGCCGTTCATCTTTTCCCCCTTTCTGGGTGCTCCCTCCAGCCAGGGCTGCATCAATTTGTCTCCTTTTTCTAATTAAATCATCACACACTTTGATTCCCAGCTGATTTCTCTGAACCTGTGGTAGCAGAACCCCCCCAGTGGTCTGATGCTCCCTGTGTGACACAGACAGTGACAGCACATGTTGGAGTGGGGAGAGGGATGATTCCCCCCACTAATTTTAGTGAAGCTTTCCCAACATTCTCCATTTGCTGTTTCCCTTTGCAGCTGAACCAATTTGTGTTGCAGAGTCAGAGATCCTCCCTCTGGGCTCTGCCCTTGGCTGTGCCAATTCCATCTGTGCAAGCAGGCAGAGCTTGGACTGAGGGACAGGGGGAATCAGCCCAATTCCTGCCCCAGGGAAGAAGCCCCTGGAGCATTGTGCACACTTTTCCCCAGCAGTGTTAATTTGCATTTCTAAAGCTCCTCTCCTGGCTGCCTGGGAGGAAGCTTCTCTTCCAGAGCAGCCATGGAATGACACATATCTGGCCTCACCACAATCTGCATTTTTTATTTAACAATATTTTATTAACTGTGTATGTATTTAGGGGTCACCTTTAAAGCTCTTTTAGTTTTGCAAAATGCAGCCTAAAGGTGAACTTTGAAAAACCCATGTACCAAAATTTTGCGATTACAAAGAGCCACACACAAACATACACAAAAACATTCCAAAGCAATCAAGGTTTTTCTACTTCTTCTCCTAAGACTACAAATTGATTCTCACACCCCTGGTCCAAACCTAACTGACAATATAAAAGTAGGATTATTACAAAAATTATTCTAATGGTGTCATCTTGTCACAGAAACTGTGGGAAAAACCAAAACTCTCCAACAATATCTTTAGTGTTAGAGAGTAAAGGCATTACTTAATTCTGGCCAGGATGTGCAACAGAAATCATTTCATCCACACATAGCCTGTTGTGAAGAGAAAATCATTCCATGACATGGGAGTTTTACTGGATTTTTCCTAAACTTTTTACAGTCTGAACCCAGAGAAATCCATTGGTTTGATGTTCATTGCTTCCAAGTTGCTGAGTTCTGAGTATTTGATTTCCTGTTGGACCCAAATTTCTTTGCCTCTGATGTTAATTAGGTCTGCACTCCTGGATTTCCTTCTCAGCCTTTTCCAGACCAGGTGTCTGCAGCTCTTCCAGGGGCAGTGTCTGGGGTGGGTGTTGGTTGTTGTTTGCTGATGGTCGTTGATGTTTTGTTGATGGTCGTTTTCTCTGTGGGGATCTTTTGGGCTCTTCCCAGTCTGGTGAGATGTTAAACTCATCTCTGTTGAGTGGTGTAACATCCCTTAAAATAAAACCTTTAAAATTCCTTTCCCCAGGGCAAAGGCAAAACAAGCCTGAGTGGAGAAATAAAATAAAAAATAATTTTAAAGTAAGTCTATTTTCCAACCATCTAATCCCACCCAGCCCAGTGTGTGAGTCTGGCTGAGCCCCAGAGTGGAATTCTCCCGTTGTCTCCCCAGCCCCTGTGGCGAGTGCAGGCACAGAAAGCACTGAAGCTGCAGCAGTGGCAGCAAGGATTGGCCCACAGTGCCTGGAGATGCCAAGGGAGGATGCCCAGGCAGAGCATTCCAGCAGAGGATCTGTGGGCAGGCACAGGGGCTTCCCCGCTGTGGAGCCCTGGCTGCTGCTCCCTGGCCTTCAGTGCAGGGGCAGTCGTGGCCTGTTTGACATTCACAGGCAATTCCAGTTCCTTTGCTGAGCCTGGAAGAGTCATGGCTGGGGCATCAATCATTTTGGGGTTTTATTTTCTCCAGCTTTGTTCTCTTTCTCGTGTCCATACCATAACACTGAGGCTGTCTGGGGTTACAAAGTCACACAATGTTCTGGCTGCAGCAGAGGATCCTCAGTCCAGGCCCTGCAAATTCCTATTAATCCTCAGAATATTCACAGATCCTTTTTAGACCTGGAAAAGCTTACTTCTGAGATTCTTTGCACCCTCTCTGGGTCAATACACCACAAACCTTCAGTCAAAATATGTTCAAAATATTTTACCTTTTTCTCCACCATTTGCAGGTTTGTTTTTTTGTTTTTTTTCTGTTTTGCAAATACTTCAAGATGCTTTTTAGCCTGAAAACTGAGCCATTTCACAGAGGCTTCTTCTACCATTTCTTCTTGTCCTGCTGACTGGAGCTGGAGTCCTCCACATCCTGTATTAACCCAATCCCTGGGGGTGAGGTAAATTCTTTGCATGTTTTCTGCCAGGCTTGCCCCAATAAGGCTGGTGCTTCCCTGCATCCCTGCAGCAGGACCGTCCATGTCTTTCCCATTTTTCCTTCTTCCTGTTGTTTCCACTCAAAGGGCAAACCCTGTTCACCATCCTGTGTGAGTGGGCATCCCCAGAAAGCATCTTTTCCATCAAGGACTGAATGGGAGCAGTGTGAGGAGGGAACCTGGTTCCAGATGGTGTCAGGATCTGAGACTGTGGGGTGCCTGGGTTTCAGAATCTCGTTTATTGTTCTTAGGTCCTGCACCATTCTGTGGATTCCGTCTGATTTCTTGACTGGCAGCATAGGAGCATTACAGGGAGAGACCCCTGGCTCCAAAAGCCCTGCCTTTCCCAGGGGCTCAATACCAGTCTGTAAGCCCTTCCTTCCCTCCCTTGGAATAGGGTATTGCTTTTAGACCCCACTTGTCCTGGTTGCTTCAGAGGAATCTGGAGAGGCTGGGGATCTGATTTTCCCAATTTCCCTGGGGCTGCCCACACTTCTGGGTTCACTTCAGCCCAGGCCTTGCCAGACATTTGTCACAAAGGTACAGGAGAACTAGCCTGTGTATCACATTTGACAATATTACTTTGCATTCCCCATTTAGCCATCAAATCCCTTCCCAGTAAATGACAATAACATTTAGGAGCAAATGAAAATTCCTGCATTTCCAACCCATCCCCCACATCTGCTAATAGGGGTTGAATAAAACACAGCTGCTCATCTTTCCCACTTACCCCCTGAAAGATCAAAGACATTTTTGGCATTTTCCCCCCTTAGGTCTGAGATTCAGAGTGGGTGGAGAGGCCCCTGTGTCTGTGAGGAAAGGCCTCCTGTCGATGCAGAGCCACCCTGAATGTTCTCAAGGGCTCCAGTGCGGTGGGTCCCTGGTCTAATGGGAGCTCTGCCACCCCTCCCAATCCATGTCCCTGTAGGGGTGGACTTGCTCATGGTGAGGGTGCTGCTGTCTGTGCTTGCAGTGTCCTTGTGCCCTGCAGATGGAAGCCGGATTCCTTCCCAGGGGCTGTTTGGGTCGGCTCTCCCCTGCCCAGGAGGGCAATGCCTCTGCCAGGTCCTTGTGGCCAAGCCGGTGCCCTGGGTGCTGGGGCCCCCTTGGGCCCTGGGCTTGATCCCTCAGGGGCTGTGGAAACTCTGCCATGGCCTTTGCCTTCCCCTTGGCCTTTTCCTCCTCCCTTCTTGCCTTCCCCTGCTGTGCCTTTGTGACCAAGTGCTCCAGGGGCTTCTTCTGCTCCTCCTGCAGCCCCCCTGAGTGCCTGTGGGTGCTCATCCTCTGACAGCTGCTGAGCTTTCTGCAAAATCATTCATTTCTGCAGCGCCCCAAACAAAGTCATTCAAGGATAATCTCGATCCTTGCACGTGGAATCCACATTTCCCATCTTCCTCCTCTTTTCCATCATCATTTTTCCTACTATAGCAATTCCTGCTGCTGCTTCTTGCCTCAACCATATTCCTGCACACTCCCTTCACCCTATCCCTTCCCAGCACACCAACACCATCCATCCCCTGTTGTCCAAATCCCTTCCTGACTTCCCTTATTGCCCCCCTGGGTGTCCATGTCCTTAATTATCTCTGGGAGAATGTGCAAACTGCCTGAACATTCTCCCAAGGGACACTTGGTGGGACAGAGATGTAGAGTGACATGGGGACACATGGACATGGAGAAGGATGTGGCCATTCATGGGGACACAGGGGGACAGAGGCGCAGATGGAGATGTGGGGGAGAATGACAGGGTTGGTGGGGAGACAGCTCTGAGTGAGGTATTTTGGAATCATCATCCCTTTTGCCGTGACACCTTCCTAGCTTTCCCTTTTCCACCCTGCATGGGTGCCCTGCCATGTTCACTCCCTGAAGATCCCAGTGCTCTCCCTGATGGGATTTTCAGTGCTCTCTCCCTGCTGACTCTTCACAGACCCCCCTGATCTGTCACTCATCTGTCTCCTGGACACTCTCGGGTCCCCAGTCAATCCTGGGGGCAGGAGTAGAAGGGAAGGAGAAGCTGGGATGAAGAACAAAATGGTGAAAGGATGCACGTGGGAGGAGAAGGTGGGGTTGTGCAGGAGAAGGAGGAATAGTAGGAGGGAGAGGAGTGTGAGGAAGAGTAGGGACACAGGAGAAGGAGGAGCAGGAAGAGGAGGCACCACAAGGTTCCACCCCTCCCTGGATCTGCAGCCTCCCCCAGCCCCGGGAGCGTTGCCCCCCCACATCCAGCAGGTGACCGGGGAGGAGGATCCAGGATTTTCATGGGAGTGAATCTTGGTGTTTCTGAGCTTTATTGGGCTAAATGTTGGTGCTTTGGTTTTTTGCGAGGGGCTCAACCTTTATGTTTTAGAAGAGGTTTTATCCGAGTCTTGATGTTTTGGGAATTTTTGATCTGTGTCTTGATGTTTGGAGGGCATTTGGGCTGAATCTTGGTGTTTTGGAGGTTCTTACAGACACAAGGTGCCCAATGATTTCCTGAGATGAACTTGGGCAAGGAGGAACCCCCAGTCTAAGGTGCTCTCCTCATGTTTTTTCCCCAAACCAGGATTTGTCATTCCCAAGGAGTGTCCAGATGGAGGAGGAGGAAAAGCCCCGGAGATCCCACAGGAGGAGGGGCTGCAAACCCAGCGCAGGGAGCTGCGAGGAGGAAAGACCCCCCCTGTGCCAGGAGGGTGGCTGGAGATCCAGCCGGAGCTCAGAGCTGGAGGAGAAGCCTGATGGAGGGGAGAAGCCCCAGCAGTGCTTGGAATGTGGGAAGGGTTTCAGCCAGAGCTCCAACCTGATCCAGCACCAGGTGATCCACACTGGGGAACGGCCCTATGAGTGTGGGGAGTGTGGGATGAGCTTCAGCCAGAAGGGTAGTCTGATCCGGCACCAGAGGGTCCACACTGGGGAACGGCCCTATGAGTGTGGGGAGTGTGGGATGAGCTTCAGCCTGAAGCAAGGTCTTCGGCAACACCAGATGATCCACTCTGGGGAAAAGCCCTATGAGTATGGGGAATGTGGGAAGAGCTTCAGAGTCAACTCAACCCTGATCCAGCACCAGGCGATCCACACTGGGGAGGGGCCCTACACCTGCTTGGAATGTGGGAAGAGCTTTGGATGCAGCTCCCACCTCAAATACCACTAGCGCTTCCACACTGGGGAGAGGCCCTACGAGTGTCCCAAGTGTGGGAAGAGGTTTCACACCAGCTCTGATCTCCTCGTCCATCAGCGGATTCACGCGGAGGAGAGGCCCTTCTGCTGCCCCGACTGTGGGAAGGGCTTCAAGCTCAACTCCAACCTCACTGTCCACCGGCGCATCCACACCGGGGAGAGGCCCTACGAGTGTCCCTAAGTGTGGGAAGAGCTTCTCCAGGAGCTCTCACTTGACGAAGCACCAGCAGAGGCACCACTAAGGGAAACCCTGGGAGTGCCCTAAGAGTGGGAAGAGCTTCGTGTGCTGCTCCAGCTCCATCCCCCGTGGGAGGATCGGCCTTGGATGATCCCCAGTGACCCCGTTGGGCAGAGCCCTGGTGATCCGTGGTCCTGGTGATCCCTGTTGGGAAGACACCTGGCTGGGGGGACTCCACCTCTTCCTGTCTCCCTGTGGGCACCTGGATGAATGCAGGGGCAGGAACGTCCATCGGGACACAGAGCGACACTGGGAATTCCTTGGGCAGAGAGGATTTGTTGACATTCAACCCTAGAAAATATTTTGTGTTCAATCCTATCTTCTGGGGCCTCAAGGAATACTGGATGGTCTTGAAGGTCTTTTCCAACCTCAGGGATTCCACAATTTT
Organism: Phylloscopus whistleri; assembly: GCA_017589585.1. Lineage (NCBI taxonomy): Eukaryota > Metazoa > Chordata > Aves > Passeriformes > Phylloscopidae > Phylloscopus > Phylloscopus whistleri. Next base: position 426,310 of record JADMLD010000666.1, on the reverse strand, counting down.
GATTTTCTGTTGTCCAAAGGCATCTTCTGCAGCCAAATGGGGCAATGATCAAGATTTTGGAGACACTGGGGCAGAAACCCCTGCAAAAAAGGTTTTTCCCTCCCACCCAAGCACATGGATCCTCAGCTGGCACAGACACAGAAATCCTTTTCTTTTGGCCTTGATTTGCTTTTCATTTCTCTTCATCCCTTTAAAAAAATCCGACACTGGGGTAAAAATAAGGACATTGAACTAAGACCTGGGTGGGGACATGAAGGGACATAGACATGGAGAGTGACATGGGGACACATGGACATGGAGGGGGACGTGGCCATTCATGGGGACACAGGGGGACACGGGCTCAGTGCAGATGTGGGGGACAATGAGAGGGATGGAAACATGGTGGGGAGACAGCCATGGGTGAGGCCATGGTGGGACATGGCCAGTGACATATGGGGACATGGCCATGGCCGGTGCCATGGGGGGAACTTGCAGGGGCTGTGAGGGATGCTGGGTGTGAGGGAATTGAGGGTTCCTGGGAGGGACTTGGGGCTTGCTGAGGGCTTTGGGGACCCCAGGCCGAGCGGCTCTGGCTGCGCTGGGAGACCCTGGTGGAGGTTCTGGCGCAGCTGCTGAAGGAGCTCCTGACCTGGAGCCCCAGCCAGGCATTGGGCTCCTGGAAGGGAATGAACGTCCTTGTCCCCAGGAGGAAAATCCCAGCAACCCCAGGGTGTTGAGGGCAGCTGAGAGGCCACAAGAGGGAGGGGAAAGCTAGACAGAGCTGTCCCTCTCCAAAACGGCCTCCCAAAAATCCAAAACTCATGTATTCTTTGCAGGTAAAAGCTGCCAGGAGGTGCCTGAATTAAGGGAAAGGAGGGATGAGACCCCCGGATTGAGCAGGAGGGGCCTCGAACCCCCAAACCCAAGCATGGGGATCTTGGGTTATGGAACCAAAAATGTGTATTCTATTTCATGCGAAATTTGTATTCTATTTCATTTCATTTCTATTTCTATTTCTATTTCTATTTCAGATGTTTATCTGTTGTAGTGGTGTATTTTTATTATGTTTCCAATTGCAGCTCAGTTTTAATGGTCAGTTTTATATCGCCTGCCTATTTTCTATTGTTATAGTATATTTTATCCCTAATGGATTGTTCCTTTCCCCCTGTATTGCTGGTTTTGTTCTGGTTGTCTATCTTCCCTAGACCTGCCCCTCCCTCCTCCTACACAATTGTCAATCCTTCCCTAACCCTGCCTCTTCTTCCAGACCCTTCCCTGTCAATGTCCCAACCTTCAACGCCCCAGTGGTTGGTTTAAACTGTTCCCTCCCCTTGTGTTCTTTCACTGGTCTGTGCAGTGTACTCCCTGCCTTAAGTTCCTGCCCCATGTCACCCTTATTGGTTGGAAATTGTATCCTCTCCCAAGACCTCCCCCACTTCTAAGCCCCCGCAAGCCCAGGTTCTGTGCCTTTTTCTGTCCCTGACCCTCTGGGCAATAAACACCTTTGGAAATCCCACAGAAGGCCTCTCCTTGTTCCTTGTCCCTGCCCTCGACACGTGCCACCTGTGCTATAGAGCAACTGTGCCTTCCAGCTGCACCCCGGATTGCCTGGCTTTCTGGGGGCAGCCCATTCCTGGCGCCGGTGCTGGGAGCTGGCTGGGCTGAAGAACACCGGCATCGCGTCAGCTGGTGCCCAACGTGGGGCCCTGGGGACCCCTGTCAGAGGCTGTGTGAGTCCTTTGGTGCACCAATGCCCCTGGGTGATTACTCCACTTTTTGGTTGGTGGTACTCCCAGGGGGGAGGTGGCAACCCTCTTGCACCTAAGAGGATCGCTTCCGGGCAGGGGACCTTCCCTGTGGCTTTCAGTTTCCCGAGACCAACAGAGTGGTGAGTACCCCGTTGGACTGGGACTGACCGGGTCAGGGACTCACAAATGAGAAGAGGGGGTTGATATTTAAGTGTCAAGGGGTTTGAGTCCCCTAAGGAGAGATTTTGAGTTAAGTTTCAAGCTATAGTACGGGTTTTAACCCCAAGTGTGGAAGGAAGGAAGGAGAGTGGGCAATGTGTGTGTGGCCCAGGTAGAGAGTGGGTTGAGGGTGGTCTCGGGACCCTTTTCTTTTAAGTTTCTCATTTTACCCCAGGGGAGGGCGGATTATTGTTTTGTTGGTGGGATGGGTGCTCATCTGTCAACACAACAAAGGGAGATCTTTTTCCAAGTTGTGGGTACCCTTGAGGGTGGAGTGAAAAATTTAAAGTTTTCAAAGGGATTGTTAAAGGGATTTGTTAAATGGCTGCTTCTCCATTTCCCCCAAATGTCTCCTGATTTTAAAACAAGGGAAAGAGGAGGAACAGTCAAACTGGTTTTCCCCACTTGATACCCAGTCCCTCATTCCCCATCCCTCAGTCCTAAACCCTTTTCCCCCTAGGCCAGGAGGACTGCGTGGAGCAACCCGCAAAGCACAGGGCAGCCGGCAATGCCTTGGTCTCCCTGGCTCCCCGCAGCCCCCTCGGCACCTTTGCCCTGGCAGCAAGGCGCCGGCTGTCAGGGACCCTTCCCTGATCCCTCAATCTGCTCCCTCTTTCCCTGTTAATAATCCCCAAGATGCCTTCCAAAGTTGTTTGTTCCCCTTTCTGGTTGAAAGCATTATTGCATTCAAATTCCCTTAAGTTTGTATTAAGAGCATGTTTGTTTCATCATACGTGCTTTCCTTGTCATCAGTTAACATTTTTGTTTTACTCTACGTTACTCTGTTGGTGTTTGTTTCTGTAAGTCAATTATTTTAAGGTTTAGGTATTTATCATCTGTAAATTTTAAATAATCTTATCTGTTGTATGAGGTATGTCTTTTTGAAAGGAGGAACAACCCCATTCAAGTTGGTGCTCAAGCACAGTATCAGTGGCCTTTAGTCCCAGCTGCCAGGGAGTCTGAGCTCGACAGATCACTTGAGTCCCAGAAGTTCTGGGCTGCCGTGTGCTGTGCTGAGTGGGCATCCAAGTTAAGGATGCCATCACACCAGCCAAAACACTGCTTCTGAACATTGGGCAGAACAGAAGACAAGAACACATCAGAAGAACTTGTAGCCCTGGTTCGTGCCTGAGATGTTTTGGTTTCTCTGAAACTCTTTCCCAGAGACTTTTCTATCAACAAGAGACATGTTTTCCTAACTGTAACCTATGTTTACATTCCTTTCCCTAGGAGGGAATTCTTGATGTCCCTCTGACTTGACCAATGTAATTGAAGAAGTTTGTCTTTTTTCCACCCATTGGGTTGTTCTTTTTAAAATAGTATAAAAGGAAGAAATTCCCGGGTAATAAATCAGGGTCATTGTCAGCCTTCTGAGTCGGAGTCCATGCCATTGTAATCTTGAACAGCGTCAGGACTTTATGAAGATTTTGGGTTTTGGCTGATGTTGTCTGCTATCTTAAGTTCTGTTAGAGTTCCTCTAGAAGTTGCCCCAGTTTTGTCAGTTGTTTTCCCTTGAGTTTGTTTTCCTGAACTACCCCCTTCTTCACCCTTCCCCACTCCCACTCCTTCGTCGGGATTCGTCCCTGCGACGTGCCCCACCTCTGCATCGGGTATCGCTCCTGCATTGGGACCTCCCCTTTCTAGAGAAATTTCCCCACCTATCTATCCAGGTATCCCTTAAGAGTGATTACCCTTTATCCTGCACAAGTACTACCCCTATACTCCCAAACCATTGGCTGTATTACTTTATTCTACCCCCATTTCCTCTGTAATTGAACCTAAGCCCTTCATTAATTTATTTGAACTCCAGAACTCCCACTCTCTCCTTTCTAGACAAAAAAGGGGGAGATGTTGTGGTGTGTTTTTATTGTGTTTCCAATTGCAGCTCTGTTTTAATGGTCAGTTTTATACACCACCCATATTTTCTATTGTTATAGTATATTTTATCCCTAATGGATTATTCCTTTCCCTCTGTATTGTTGGTTTTGCCCTGGTTGTCTATCTTCCCTAGACCTGCCCTTCCCTCCTCCTACAGAATTGTCAAGCCTTCCCTAACCCTGCCCCTTCTTCCAGACCCTTCCCTGTCAATCCCCCAACCTTTGACACCCCAGTGGTTGGTTTAAACTGTTCCCTCCCCTTGTGTTCTTTCATTGGTCTGTGCATTGTACTCCCTGCCTTATGTTCCTGCCCCATGTCACCCTTATGGGTTGGAAATTGTATCCTCTCCCAAGACCTCCCCCACTTCTAAGCCCCTGCAAGTCCAGGTTCTGTGCCTTTTTCTGTCCCTGACCCTCTGGGCAATAAACACCTTTGGAAATCCCACAGAAGGCCTCTCCCTGTTCCTTGTCCCTGCCCTCGATGCGTGCCACCTGTGCTATAGAGCAACTGTGCCCTGCAGCTGCACCCTGGATTGCCTGGCTTTCTGGGGGCAGCCCACTCCTGGCGCCGGTGCTGGGAGCTGGCTGGGCTGAAGAACACCGGCATCGTATCAGGAAGAGCTGCACACCTCCTCCTCCGAGTTGCTTCTGGGAGCAGTGGCAGCGTGCGTGCGACCCGTCAGGCCCGCACCCTAAGCTGATTCCAATAAAGGCTTTAAAAAGGAGCAATGTCTCCTGACCTCTTATTATCAGCTTGGGGACTCGTCCAGGATCACCATGCCCACAGGAGACCTCTGAATAGGACGGCCGCCTGCTTCAAGGGGCCCTTGGAAATTACTGCTGACCCCCGGACCCTGGGAATCAGCAGGGGATCAGTGACGCGGAGGAGCGCCAGATTGGTGAGAAAATCCGGTGGTGGGAGTAGAGGCGAGTGAGTGGGCAAGTGAGTGAGAGGGGGCCGGCAGCTCAGACCCCTGAAGTGAGTGTGGACCCCTCAGTACCGCGGTTCCGGACTCCTGCGAGGGGGCTGGCCGGGAACAGGGGGAAGCGAGTGGGAGATGAAAGATTGAGGCACCTCTAGGTATAGAGAGAACCCCACATCTGGGCATGTGGAGGAATCTTAGTGAGTGAGTGGCACGCAAGGGTAGGCCTCCCACAATTGGACAGGGGTGTAGGGAGGGGCAAGCAGAGTGGCAAGCCTTGTTAGGGACCTAGCCCCAAGGACAGAGGTATAGGGAGGGGCAAGCGGAGTTCAAACCCTGTTGGGACCTTGCCTCAGGAAAGGGGTCAGGGGAACCCCAATTTGACAGGGGTGTAGGACGGGGCAAGAGGAGTTGCAAGCCCCCTTGGGACCTTACTTCTGGAGAAGGGTCATGTGGACTCTAAACTAAACACAAAAAGGGGTCCTGGTAGGCCCCCACAATCCAAGTCTCTTGACGTCAGGAGTCCAAGCGTTGGGCAAGGCGTGGAGGCAGTAGAGTGCGTCAGTTGTGGTTTAGAGTTCTGTTGCCTGTCGTTAACTTTCAGTTCGGCTAGGGGCAGAGTTAGAAAGGGACTTTTACATTAGAGAAAGATTTTTTTCAAGGCCAAGGAAGTTTTGGTTATGGTTCAGATTTGTGTTGCCCGTCGTTAGTTTTCAGTTTGGGTAGGGGCACCTTAACAGTTTTGTTTGAGGCCTAAAAGTATGGGAGGGTGTGTAAGCAAGAGAGCAAGTACTCCTAAAGGTGGGAAGAGGAAAATCAAGAGTATTTCTCCTAATAGTCCCTTGGGGAAGTTATTGGATGGATGGGAGGATTGGGAAGTGATGAGGGAACTTGATAAGAATGATCCATTTCTGTGTGGACGTATGGCCCCAATTAGATTTACCAGGAGAATGGCCGTGGGTCGGAACTCAGGACCGATGGATGTGCAGACCGTTAAATGAATACCTGAAAGCACATGAAGAGTTTGATTTAGAGGAACTAAGATACGCTGCTTGCTGGATAGAAAATGCGGCAAAGGATAAGGAAACAAAGATTTGTAAGCTGCAAAATAAAAGGGAAGAAGTTGAAAAAGAGGAAGGGATTAACAAGAAGTGGGACCCCCTCGATTGCTTGCCTCCTCCAACCCCTCCAGCTATCCCTCCTGCTGCACCCCCAGTACCTTCTCTAGCCCCTCTGGCGTCAGGCCTGACTCCTCCCCCAGCCATCCTTCCTTTACCGCCCCCACCTTTTCCAATGACCACTTCTTCCCCACCTCCCAACCCAACTGTGCTCCCGGTCCCTCCTTCGACCCCAGTCTTCTATCCTTCCCCAGCTGCTATTCCCTTACCCCCTCCTAATTTGGATTCAAGTAAACCCTCACCACTTCCACAACCCCCTTGTGATTCCTCACATATTGTCCCCCTGCTGTCTGATGCTACCACTAACCTTCAGCAAGGCCCTGCCTTTCAAATGAACGATTCTAAGACAGACGATGGACCGTATTGTAATACTCGGTCAAGAACCTGCAAGGTAGAGAAATTGCTCCCTCTTAGAGAGGTTCCTGTGGGTGGGGTAGCTGGTGGAATTGGGTTTGTGAATGTTCCCTTGACTGCTTCAGAGGTTAGAAGTTTCAAGAAAGAAATAGGGAGTTTGACAGAGGACCCTGTGGGAAGAGCTAATCAGGTTGACCAATTCCTAAGACCCAACACATATACATGGGGAGAACTTAACTCTATTTTTAACATATTATTCTCCCCGGAGCAGGTCTGGCTAATAAGGACTGTGGGAATAAAGATTTGGGAATGGGAGAATCAACCAGGACCTCCAGGAGATCAGAAAATACCCCTGACAGACCCTAATTGGGACCCCAACGAGGAAGAGGGAAGGCGGAGTATGAGGGAATACAGGTCTCTGATGGTTAGGGGCATAAAGGAGTCAGTTCCCAGAGGGAGTAACACCAACTTAGTGGTTGATGGCTCACAGGAGAAAGATGAAACTCCAGCAGCATGGCTGAACTGGTTAAAGCGAAATTTCCAGTTGCATTCTAACATTGATCCAGATGGCCCAGAAGGCCAGATGCTGCTAAAGGTGCAGTTTGTGACCAAGGCCTGGCCGGATATTAGCAGGAAGCTGGAGGAAATGGAAGATTGGCAGGAGAAAGGGATTAATGAATTCTAAGAGAGGCCCTGAAGGTGTATTTGCAGAGAGAAGAAGAAAAAGCCAAGACAAAGGCTAGGATAATGGTGGCGGTTGCTAAAGCAAGTGTAAGGTCAGAAAAAGGGAAGTTGGCACCATCCAGCCAGGAGAAGCCAGGACCAGTGAAACCTTGAAAGAAGTATCTGGAAAAACCAGGAAGGCCAGGAGCTTGACATTGTTTTGACTGTGGTGAGGCAGGGCATCTGAAAAGGAACTGCAAAAAGCTGGAGTTTTGATGAGGCCATCACAAGGGAGCAAGACCTCCTGGGGAAGATTTTAAAAGGAGATGATTAGGGGTGTCGAGGACTTTACATAATGGAGGACCCCATGAAACATCTGACGGAGCCCTTGGCAAACTTTGAGGTGGGTCCATTAGGAGAGGATATGGAGTTTTTAATAGATACTGGGGCCGAAAGGTCCAGTGTAAATAAATTGCCATTAGGGGTCACTTTAAGTAAAAGGACTTGAGACGTATTAGGAGCTGAAGGGAGGCCATTTCCTGTGATTGAAAATTTAGAGATAAGGGGAAATTCCAAACAGTGCAGAATGGACTTGATTTACCTAGCAAGGCTGTAAAGTAACTTGTTGGGGAGAGACCTCCATGTTTGTTTAGGGGTTGGAGTAATCCCTGAGAATGGGAAAATGGTAGTGAGGATCATGGCACTCACCCAAAGTGACATGGAAGAAATCAATCCTGAGGTGTGGGCTGGGCAAGGAAAAACAGCGGAAATGTTTGTAGAGAATACTCCACCAGTGAGGGTTAAACAATACCCCATTTCACCTGAAGGAAGAGAGGGGTTAGCCCTGATAATCAAGCAATTACTGGAAGAAGGGATTTTAGAGCCCTGTATGTCCGCACACAACACACCCATTTTGGCCATGAAAAAGGCCAATGGAAGCTATCGGCTAGTACAGTGTAGGAAACACTAAAAGCAAAAAAGGATTTTAGGGAGCTGAAAAAGCAGGCCTCAAACAGTAAAAGCTGAGATCTCAGAACTTGCAGCAACCGAGAAAAGTTGGGAACTAGGAAAGATACAGTAGTATATAATAGTATAGCAAACAAGGACATGGAAAACAAAGGCCGAGTTTTTAGGTTTGGCTTGAATAAGTCGTAACACTGCAGAAAATATATGCCAGACAAGATAGTAGAAGGTCTTAAGCTTAATAAGGGTATTGTGTATAGTTAATAGAGAAGCATACAAATGAGTATTGTTTGAAATAGGTGTACGTGTGCTATAATTGATTGGTTAAAACAACTGTCTGTAAGTTTTAGTAATATACTATTGGCTGAAAAGTCCTTAAGATGCTTTGTAACAGAGAAATTTGTGGCTACTCTGGGCTACTGTGGGCTGCTGCTGCTACTGCTGGCTGCTACATGGGTGCTGTGAGCTGCTGCTTTGCCTTTACTTCTGTGATGAGACTGATGCTTCATTAAAGACAATAACTACCACAGCAGTCCGGTCCACTTCCTGCCCGCATAGCCACAGTGCAGGACCTACTAGAAGCAAACCAAGAAGACTGCTTCTAGACACCCAGTTGTGCCAGATCCTTACACACTCCTCAGTAAGGTGCCGAGCGAACATGAATGGTTCACGACCATAGACCTGAAAGATGCTTTTTGGACATGTCCCCTGGCAGAGGAGAGTAGAGACTGGTTCACTTTTGAATAGGAGGATCCTGCCACCAGGAGGAGACAACAACTCAGATGGACACATCTCCCTCAAGGATTTTCAGAATCTCCTAACCTCTTTGGGCAATCATTAGAAAAATTACTAGAGCAATTCAACTCAGAAAAAGAAATACAAATTCTCCAATATGTAGATGACTTATTAATTTCAGGAGAAAGCCAAAGTCAAGTGAGGAATATCAGTATATGGCTTCTAAATTTTCTAGGTGAACAAGGACTGAAAGTAACAAAAAGTAAATTGCAATTTGTGGAACCGGAAGGAAAATTCTTAGGGCACTTGTTGTGGTGTGCCTTTAAGGCTTTCAAGGCGAGCCCTCTATTAGGGGTTTTTCCCAGCCAACCCTGAAGGAATGATTATAATACACAGGGTTTACCAAGCAACCGGAGATTCTGCCGGGGCCGGCCATCAAAGAATTGGCCTGGGCAAAGGGCCCACCCCTCCTCACAGGTGATTTGACCTTTAGGCTGCCCTTTAGCCCTTGGGTCACACCCTGTCCCTCTCTGCCAGGTAGGCTGTATGGCCTCCCCCATCCCCCTCTCCCAGGTAAAAACCCAGGACAGGCACATGGTCAGGGTTCTGCTCTGGGAAGTCACACGGTTCAGAAGTGCTGCTGCACTGGGATAAAATCTCTGGACAAGACTCCTGAAGCAGATCAGTTTCCTTCTTCCACTGATTTGTCCAACCTCTCTGAAGGAGTCACTCAGGATTCATCTTCCTACATTTATCTCACTGCTGCACCCTGGGTCCTACACTAACTGGAACAAGCCTAGACTTGTCTGAGGGGTCTGTGCCTGTGCTGGAGTGCAAGGAGAGTATCCTTTTGGGACAAACCACGAGGCTGCTATTCCAGCACAGCAACCACACAGACTCCACAAAACAGCAGTGATTAATTTGCTGTTATACCCAGGCAATCCGGGGTGCAGCTGTAGGGCACAGCTGCTCTATAGCACAGGTGGCACGCATCGAGGGCAGGGACAAGGAACAGGGAGAGGCCTTCAGTGTGATGTCCAAAGGTGTTTATTGCCCGGAGGGTCAGGGACAGAAAAAGGCACAGAACTTGGGCTTACAGGGGCTTAAAGGGGGGGAGGTCTTGGGAGAGGATACAATTTCCAACCAATAAGGGTGACATGGAGGAGGAACATAAGGCGGGGAGTACAATGCACAGAGCAATGAAAGAACACAAGGGGAGGGAACAGTTTAAACCAACCACTGGGGTGTCAAAGGTTGGGGGATTGACAGGGAAGGGTCTGGAAGAAGGGGCAGGGTTAGGGAAGGATTGACAGTTCTGTAGGAGAAAGGAAGGGCAGGTCGAGGGAAGATAGACAACCAGGGCAAAACCAACAATACAGGGTGAAAGGAAAAATCCATTAGGGATAAAATATAAAAATACAAAATATGGGTGGTATATAAAACGGACCATTAAAACTGAGCTGCAATTGGAAACACAATAAAAACACACCACAACATCTCCCCCTTTTTTGTTTAGAAAAGAGAGAGTGGGAGTTGCAGAGCTGAAATAAATTAATGAAGGGCTTAGGTTCAATTACAGAGGAAATGGGGGTAGAATAAAGTAATACAACCAATGGTTTGGGAGCATAGGGGTAGTACTTGTGCAGGATAAAGGTAATCACTCTTAAGGAATACCTGGGTGGATAGCTGGGGAGGTTTCTCTAGAAAGGGGAGGTCCTGATGCAGGAGCAATACCCCATGCAGAGGTGAGGCACGTCGCAGGGAAGGAGCCCAACAAAGGAGTGGGAGTGGGGAAGGGTGAAGAAGGGGGTAGTTCATGAAAACAAACTTAAGGGAAAACAGCTGACAAAACTGAAGCAACTTCTAGAGGAACTCTAACAGCACTTAAGATAGCAGACAACTTCAACCAAAAGCGAAAAGCTTCATAAAGTCCTTCTGATTTGTTCTCTTCTGTTCTGCCAGATGTTCAGGAACAGTGTTTTCGCTGGCGTGATGGTATCCTTAACTTGGATGCCCACTTGGCACAGCACACGGCAGCCCAGAGCTCCCGGGGCTCAAGTGATCTGTCGAGCTCAGCCTCCCCGGCAGCTGGGACTACAGGCCACTGCCACTGCGCCTGGCACCAATTTGACTGGGGTTGTTCCTGCTTTTAAAAAGGCGTAACTCATATGACAGACAACATTATTTAAAATTTACAGATGATAAATACCTTGACCTTACAATAATTGACTTACAAAAACAAACTCCAACAAAGTAACGTAGAGTAAAACAAAAATGTTAACTGATTACAAGGAAAGAATATATGATCAAACAAACATGCTCCTAATACAAACTTAAGGGAATTTCAACGTAATAAATAATGCCTTCAACCAGAAAGGGGAACAAACAACTTTGGAAGGCATCTTGGGGATTATTAACAGGGAAAGAGGGAGAAGACTGAGGGATCAGGGAAGGGTCCCTGACAGCCGGCGCGCCTTGCTGCCAGGGCTAAGGTGCCGAGGGGGCTGCGGGGAGCCAGGGAGACCAAGGCATTGCCGGCTGCCCTGCGCTTCGTGGGTTGTTCCATGCAGTCCTCCCAGCCTAGGGGGAAAGGATTTAGGACTGAGGGATGGGGAATGAGGGACTTGGGTATCAAGTGGGGAAAACCAGTTTGACTGTTCCTCCTCTATCCCTTGTTTTCAGGAGATATTCGGGGGAAATGGAGAAGCAGCCATTTAACAAATCCCTTTAACAATCCCTTTGAAAACTTTAACTTTTGCCCCCCACCCTCAAGGGTACCCACAACTTAGAATAAGATCTCCCTTTGTTGTGTTGACAGATCAGCACCCATCCCACCAACACAACAATAATCTGCCCTACCATGTGGTAAAATGAGAAACTTAAAAGAAAAGGGTCCCGAGACCACCCTCAACTCACTCTCTACCTGGGCCACACACACATTGCCCAATCTCCTTCCTTCCACACCTGGGGTTAAAACTCTGTACTATAGCTTGAAACTTAACTCAAAACCCGTCCTTAGGGGACTCAAACCCCTTGACACTTAAATATCAACCCCCTCTTCTCATTTGTGAGCCCCTGACCCGGTCAGTCCCAGTCCACCGGGGTACTCACCACTCTGTTGGTCTCGGAAACAGAAAGCCACAGGGACGTCCCCTGTCCGGAAGCGATCCTCTTAGGTGCAAGAGGGTTGCCACCTCCCCCCTGGGAGTACCACCAACCAAAAAGTGGAGTAATCACCCAGGGGCACCGGTGCACCAAAGGACTCACACAGCCTCTGCGAGGGGTCTCAAGGGCCCCAGCTTGGGCGCCAGCTGACGCGATGCCGGTGTTGTTCAGCCCAGCCAGCTCCCGGCACCGGCGCCAGAGTGGGCTGCCCCCAGAAAGCCAGGCAATCCGGGGTGCAGCTGTAGGGCACAGTTTCTCTACAGCACAGGTGGCACGCGTCGAGGGCAGGGACAAGGAACAGGGAGAGGCCTTCTGTGGGATTTCCAAAGGTGTTTATTGCCCCGAGGTTCAGGGACAGAAAAAGGCACAGAACCTGGGCTTCCAGGGGCTTAGAAGTGGGGGAGGTCTTGGGAGAGAATACAATTTCCAACCCATAAGGGTGACATGGGGGAGGAACATAAGGCAGGGAGTACAATGCACAGACCAATGAAAGAACACAAGGGGAGGGAACAGTTTAAACCAACCACTGGGGCGTCGAAGGTTGGGGGATTGACAGGGAAGGGTCTGGAAGAAGGGGCAGGGTTAGGGAAGGATTGACAATTGTGTAGGAGGAGGGAAGGGCAGGTCTAGGGAAGATAGACAACCAGGGCAAAACCAACAATACAGGGGGAAAGGAACAATCCATTAGGGTTAAAATATACTGTAACAATACAAAATATGGGTGGTGTATAAAACTGACCATTAAAACTGAGCTGCAATCAGAAACACAATAAAATACACCACAATAACAGATAAACACCTCCCCAGCTGCTTTCAACACATGAAATAGAAAATATATTTTTGGTTGCGTAAGCCAAGACACCAGTGCTTGGTTTGGGGGTTCCAGGCCACTCCTGCTCAGTCCGGGGGTCCCCTCCTGCCTTCCCCTTAATTGAGGCACCTCCTGGCAGCTGTTTCCTGCAAAGAATCCATGAGTTCGGGATTTTTGGGAGACAGTTTTGGAGAGGGACAGCTCTGACTGGCTTTCCCCTCCCTCTTGTGGCCTCTCAGCTGCCCCCAACACCCTGGGGCTGCTGAGATTTCCATCCTGGGGACAAAGACGTTCATTGCCTTCCAGGAACCCAATGCCCGGCTGGGGCTCCAGGTCAGGGGCTCCTTGAGCAGCTGCTCCAGAACCTCCACCAGGGTCTCCCAGTGCAGCTAGAGCCGCTTGGCCTGGGGTCCCCAAAGCCCTCAGCAAGCCCCAAGTCCCTCCCAGGAACCCTCAATTCCCTCACACCCAGCATCCCTCACAGCCTCTACAAGTTCCCCCCACGGCACCGGCCATGGCCATGTCCCCACGTGTCACTGGCCATGTCCCACCATGGCCTCACCCATGGCTGTCTCCCCACCATGTTTCCGTGCCTGTCATTGTCCTCCACATCTCCATCTGAGCCCGTGTCCCCCTGTGTCCCCACGAATGGCCATGTCCCCCTCCATGTCCAGGTGTCCCCATGTCACTCTCCATGTCTATGTCCCCCCATGTCCTCACCCAGGCCTTAGTTCAATGTCCTTATTTTTACCCCAGTGTCGGATTTTTTTAAAGGGATAAAGAGAAATTAAAAGCAAATCAAGGCCAAAAGAAAAGGATTTCTGTGTCCTTGCCAGCTGAGGATCCACGTGCTTGGGTGGGAGGGAAGAACGTTTTTTGGAGGGGTTTCCATCCCACTTTCTCCAAAATCTTGATCACTGCCCCATTTGGGTGTGGAAGATGCCCTTGGGCAACAGGAAATCAAAACTGTGTAACCCCAGAGGTTGGAAAAGACCTCCAAGACCATCCAGTATTCCTTGAAGCCCCAGAAGATAGGATTGAACACAAAAGATTTCCTGGGGTTGAAAGTCAAAAAATCCACTCTCCCCAAGGAATTCCTAATGTCCGCCTGTGTCCCAATGGATGTTCCTGCTCCTGCATTCATCCAGGAGCCCATGGAGAGACAAAAAGATGTGGAGCCCCCAGCCAGGTGTCTTCCCAACAGGAATCACCACGACCACGGATCACCAGGGCTCTGCCCAACAAGGGTCACTGGGATTCATCCAACGCCAATCCTCCCACGGGGATGGAGCTGGAGCAGCGCACAAAGCTCTTCCCGCTCTCAGGGCACTCCCAGGGCTTCCATTAGTGGTGCTTCTGCTGGTGTTGGGTCAAGTAAGAGCTCCTGGAGAAGCTCTTCCCACACTCAGGACACTCGTAGGGCTTCTCCCCGCTGTGGATGCGCTGGTGGACAGTGAGGTTGGAGTTGCGGTTGAAGCCCTTCCCACAGTCGGGGCAGCGGAAGGGCCTCTCATCCGTGTGAATCCGCTGATGTAGGAGCAGATTAGAGCTGGTCTTAAACCTCTTCCCACACTTGATACACTCGTAGGGCCTCTCCCCAGTGTGGATGACCTGATGTTTTCTGAGGCTGGAGCTCCATCCAAAGCTCTTCCCACATTCCAGGCAGGTGTAGAGCCCTTCCCCAGTGTGGATCACCTGGTGCCGGATCAGGACTGAGCTTACTCTGAAGCTCTTCCCACATTCCCCACACTTGTAGGGCTTTTCACCCGTGTGGATTACCTGGTGCTTAATGAGGTAAGAGCTAGTGTTGAAGCTCTTCCCACATTCCCCACACTTGTAGGGCTTTTCCCCCATGTGGATCACCTGGTGCTTATTGAGGTAAGAGCTAGTGTTGAAGCTCTTCCCACATTCCCCACACTCATAGGGCTTTTCCCCGGAGTGGATCCTCTTGTGCTGGATCAGGTTGGAGCTCCGGCTGAAGCGCATCCCACACTCCCCACACTTGTACGGCTTTTCCCCCGTGTGTATCACCTGGTGCTTAATGAGGTAAGAGCTAGTGTTGAAGCTCTTCCCACATTCAGGACACTCGTAGGGCCTGTCCCCGGTGTGGATGTGCCGGTGGACAGTGAGGTTGGCGTTCTGCTTGAAGCCCTTCCCACAATCAGGGCAGCGGAAGGGCCTCTCCTCCGTGTGAATCTGCTGATGTCTGAGGAGATCAGAGCTGGTGTGAAACCTCTTCCCACACTCAGGACACTCGTAGGGCCTCTCCCCAGTGTGGATGAGCTGGTGTTTTCTCAGGCTGGAGCTCCATCCAAAGCTCTTCCCACATTCCAAGCAGGTGTAGAGCCCTTCCCCAGTGTGGATCGCCTGGTGCTGGATCAGGGCTGAGTTGACTCTGAAGCTCTTCTCACATTCCCCACACTTGTAGGGCTTTTCATCCGTGTGGATTACCTGGTGCTTAATGAGGTAAGAGCTAGTGTTGAAGCTCTTCCCACATTCCCCACACTTGTAGGGCTTTTCCCTCATGTGGATGACCTGGTGCTTATTGAGGTAAGAGCTAGTGTTGAAGCTCTTCCCACATTCCCCACACTCGTAGGGCTTTTCCCCGGAGTGGATCCTCTTGTGCTGGATCAGGTTGGAGCTCCGGCTGAAGCGCATCCCACACTCCCCACACTTGTACGGCTTTTCCCCCGTGTGTATCACCTGGTGCTTAATGAGGTAAGAGCTAGTGTTGAAGCTCTTCCCACATTCAGGACACTTGTAGGGCCTGTGTCCGTTGTGGATGCGCCGGTGGACAGTGAGGTTTGTGTTCTGCTTGAAGCCCTTCCCACAATCAGGGCAGCGGAAGGGCCTCTCCTCCGTGTGAATCCGCTGATGTCTGAGGAGATCAGAGCTGGTGTGAAACCTCTTCCCACACTCAGGACACTCGTAGGGCCTCTCCCCAGTGTGGATGAGCTGGTGTTTTCTCAGGCTGGAGCTCCATCCAAAGTTCTTCCCACATTCCAAGCAGGTGTAGAGCCCCTCCCCAGTGTGGATCGCCTGGTGCTGGATCAGGGCTGAGTTGACTCTGAAGCTCTTCCCACATTCCCCACACTCATAGGGCTTTTCCCCGGAGTGGATCCTCTTGTGCTGGTTCAGGTTGGAGGTCCGGCTGAAGCTCATCCCACACTCCCCACACTCATAGGGCCGTTCCCCAGTGTGGATCACCTGGTGCCGGATCAGGTAGGACCTGCAGCTGAAGCTCTTCCCACATTCCAAGCACTCGTGGGGCTTCTTCCCTCCATCAGGCTTCTCCTCCAGCTCTGAGCTCCAGCTGGATCTCCGGCCACCCTCCTGGCACAGGGGGGGTCTTTCCTCCTCCCAGCTCCCTGGGCTGGGTTTGCAGCCCCTCCTCCTGTGGGATCTCTGGGGCTTTTCCTCATCCTCCATCCAGACCCTCCTTGGGAATGACAAATCCTGGTTTGGGGAAAAAACATGAGGAGAGCGCCTTAGCCTGGGGGTTCCTCCTTGCCCAAGTTCATCTCTGGAAATCATTGGGCACCTTGTGTCTGTAAGAACCTCCAAAACACCAAGATTCAGCCCAAAAGTCCTCCAAACATCAAGACACAGATCAAAAACTCCCCAAACACCAAGACTCAGCCAAAATCTCTTCTAAAATATAAAGACTCAATCACTTGCAAAAACTCAAAGCACCAACATTTAGCCCAATAAAGCTCAGAAACACCAAGATTCACTCCCATGGAAATCCTGGATCCTCCTCCCCGGTCACCTGCTGCATGTGGGGGGGCAATGCTCCCAGGGCTGGGGGAGGCTGCAGATCCAGGGAGGGGTGGAACCTTGTGGTGCCTCCTCTTCTTGCTCCTCCTCCTCCTCCTGTGTCCCTCCTCTACCTCACACTCCTCTTCCTCCTACCATTCCTCCTTCTCCTGCACAATCCCACCTTCTCCTCCCATGTGCATCCCTTCACAATTTTGTTCTTCATCCCAGCTTCTCCTTCCCTTCTACTCCTGCAAAGGATTGACTGGGGACTCGAGAGTGTCCAGGAGACAGACGAGTGACAGATCCGGGGGGGCTGTGAAGAGTCGGCAGGGAGAGAGCACTGAAAATCTCATCAGGGAGGACACTGGGATCTTCAGGGAGGAAACATGGCAGGGCACCCATGCAGGGTGGAAAAGGGAAAGCCAGGAAGGGGTCCTGGCAAAAGGGATGATGATCCCAAAATATCTCTGAAGGGTCCCTTGGGAGAATGTTGAGGCAGTTTGCACATTCTCCCAGAGGTAATTAAGGACATGGACACCCAGGGGGGCAATTAGCAACGTCAAGAAGGGAATTAGACAACAGGGGATGGATTGTGTTGGTGTGCTGGGAAGGGAAAGGGTGAAGGGGAGTGTGCAGAAATACGGCTAAGGCAAGAAGCAGCAGCAAGAATTGCTGTAGTAAGAAAATGGATGATGGAAAAGGGGAGGAAGAGAAAAATATTGAGGACTGGGACGTTCCTCAGCAGGGTGTAATGCTGAAAATTTGCCAGCTGATGCAGATTCCTTGTACCCCCGGTTTCCAGGAGAGGAAAACAAGGAGGTCAGGATTTCAGGGGGTTTCTCTGTGCTGGCAGTGGCAGGAGCGGGCGCAGAGCTGCGGCACCTGGAGCACGGGCTGGGGACCTGTGGGGAGCTGCGGGGCCGGGCCGGGGCTGTGGGGCAGCCGGGGCTCAGCGCCGGGCGCTGCCTGAGCCCAGCACCCCCCGGGCAGGGCCGGCAGTGGCCCCCGGCACCCAGGAGGCTGCGGGACGCCCCGGCCGCTGCCCGGCCCCGTGGACCTGCCGGCCCTGCGCGCTGGGGGAGCCGCCTTTGGACACTGTGGCAGGACAGGCACCGCCTCTGGGATACGGGCTGGGGAGGGCACGGGGAGCACAAGGACCAGCAGCAGGGAACAGCTGGGAAATGGGGATTCCAAGTGCAACGACTGAGATTATCCTTGACTGACTTGTTTGATATTGCTGGAGTATTTCTGTTTTTTCCACAACTTCAGTCACAAGATTACTATTAGAATATTCTTTTGCAATAATCCTGCTTTTTAATTATCAGTTAGGTTTGGGCCAGGGGTGTGAGAATCAATTTGTAGTCTTAGGAGAAGCAGAAAAACCTTGATTGCTTTAGAATGTTTCTGCGTATGTTTGTCTGTGGCTCTCAGTGATCACAAAATTTTGGTATATGGGTTTATCAAACTTCATCTTTAGGTTGCATTTTGCAAAACCAGAAGAGCTTTAAATGTGACACTTTAACTCATAAACAGTTAATAGAATACTGTTAAAGAAAAAAAAAGGAAAAAATGCAGATTGTATGGGGGCCACATCTGAGTCATTCAATGGCTGCTCTGGAAGAGAAGCTTCCTTCCAGGCAGCCAGGAGAGGAGCTTTAGAAATGCAAATTAACACTGCTGGGGAAAAGTGTGCACAATGCACTAGGGGCTTCTTGCCTGGGGCAGGAATTGGGCTGATTCCCTCTGTCCCTCAGCCCAAGCTCTGCCTGCTTGCACAGATGGAATTGGCACAGCCAAGGACAGAGCCCAGAGGGAGGATCTCTGACTCTGCAACACAAATTGGTTCAGCTGCAAAGGGAAACAGCAAATGGAGAATGTTGGGAAAGCTTCACTAAAATCAGTGGGGGGGAATCATCCCTCTCCCCACTCCAACATGTGCTGTCACTGTCTGTGTCACACAGGGAGCATCAGACCACTGGGGTGTTTTTCCTACCAAAAGTTCAGAGAAATCAGTTGGGAATCCAAGTCTGTGATGATTTAATTAGAGAAAAGAGACAAATTGATGCAGCCCTGGCTGGAGAGAGCACCCAAAAATGGGGAAAAGATGAATGACCACCAGAACAAATCCCACAACACCATGGACCAGCCCCTGGGAACCCCAACGAATTCATATCAGGAGCCAGAGAACCCAGTGATCATTTCCATGGCATCATTAGATTACAAGCTGCCCTCGAAATAAGAACCAAGCAGACAGATCCAGCTCCTGAGTCTGGCCCACCAAGCCACTCAAACCAAGAACACAACATTTCACCATGGGATGGGATCAGATTATCTGTGAGCAGAAGGAGGAGCAGAGTGTGGAAAATTAAATGACTCAAGATGCTCCTGGCAAAGAGATGACAACAGAAAAGTGGTGAAACAGAGAACAAAGGAAATAAGAAAGCAGCTCATGTTCTGGCCCAAACGTGGAAAGGATGGGAATGGGACACGGTTTCGGGGTTCCCTGGCACACCAGGGGTTAAACGAATGCTCTTCCTCCTCTTCTGTGCTACAGCAACTCTCATCTTTGGTCCATGCAGGACACCTTGCTGAGTGCACCTCATTCAGCAGCTGAGCAAGGGGATGCAGGTGGCAGCCAGGCCTCCTGAGCCACAAATGGCTACAAAAGGACAGGGAATTGTTCAAAATGACCCGAGAATATTGGCTTTCACATTTGTGTATTGGTCTTTCTATGTGGTTATTGATTGTAAGCAGAGTGCAGTTTATAATCCCTTTGAGCTGCTTGCTAATTTAACCTCATTTCTCATTTGAAGTGTGCACCGTATAACTCATGGAAGCAGCAGTGTGATGAGTGTATTATGTTGATATATGCACCTTACAGCTGATAGAACTAATAATGGGATGACTGTATTGTACTGCAGGCCTTAGCAAAATAGAAAATGCTCAAATACTTCTGTGTAACCCAGAGAACCGTATAAAGCAATCAGGTTGTTTCCCACAGCTGCTGACTGACCTCTCCAAGGGATGAGATAAGGGCAACACAAACCAGAGCACCAGAGAAGAATGATAGAAGTGTTTGTGAACTGTTCCCTATCTGGGAAGTGTGAAACAACAGGATGAGGCCACAAGAAGAAATAAAATAGATTGACCTGATCTGCAGGATGTTATGTAGATAAGCCAGAGTAGAAAACCAAAATAAAGAAAAGTTTCTAAACCATCAAAAGCTACCAGGAATGTTTGAAGAGCATGAAACTCATGAATATGTATGTATCTCAGTAAAGGAACAGTACACAGATAAAGCTGCCTTAATGTGCAGGGTGGTTCCTTGGCTGATGGCCAGGAACACACCAGCACTGGACATTGTCCTATTTTTTCCTCCTTATTGGAATTTTGGATAATATTCCAAGATTGAATTTTCGTTTTTCTCAGAATTGAGGTCACTGAGAATAATCCCAAAACCAAAGAGGACCCAGGAAGAAAAAACAGAGTCAGTGAGTGAATCTGCTTGGAGATAGGGCCAGGCACTTGGAGATATGGAAGAAACGGGAGAAACCATCAGTTTCAGAAAATGTTACTCATTGACACGGACTGCTGCTCAGCCAAGATCCTGCTGAATTCCTAAACATGGAGAAGAAGAACAAAGTCTGAACAGAGCCAGGAATATCGGATGTTATACAAAAGGGGGGTGCATATTAACGAGGACATGCAGCAGGCGGATCGGGAAGTCTGAACTTTCCGAGGAACTTCGCCACTGGGCAAAGGAAGAGGGAGGCTGAGAAGGGAAAATCAGGATAAAAAGGAGCCTGCGCACTACAACAATTGGAGAGACCGCACGGCAAATGCCGCATGGCCTCTCCCTTTGTTCAACAACAAAGTCACTTTGACAGGACTCCTCTGTCTCCTTCGGGCACAGAAACCTCTGGCCATGCGAATTTTCCCGCACAGGCCCGGGGACAGCGCAGCCGCCTCCGTCCTACCCACAGGAACCGGGACGAGCCAGCACCGGTGCTGCTCCGGCACCGGCTCCTGCCCAGGCACCCGCGGGAAGGAGACCGCGGGCAGCCGCTCCCGCAGCGCCCTCAGGGCACGGGGAATACGACGCGGACACGGCACAACCGAGCCACAGCCAGAGCCCCCTGCCGCCCCCTCCGCCCGCAGCCAGCCCCGAGCCCCGGCACAACCCAGCGCGGCTCCCACCTGCGCCGGGGCCGCCTCCGAGCTCCGCCACCGCCTCCCCGGGCTCCGGCCGCTGCCTCCGCTGACGGCCCCACACAGACGCTCCGCAAAATGGCGCCTCCGCCAGCGGGGGGCCGGACGTGGGCGTTTCCCCGCTCTGCTCTGCCCAATCAGCGCGCAGCCAGAACCAGAAGTGACGGCACCGTCAGCCAATGGCAGCGAGCGAGCGGCGGGCTCTGCACACGGCACAGCCTCAGTTGGGAGTAGGAAGGAGGGAGGCGTGAGGGGAGGCTGATTTTAAGGGTCTTTATTTACTTCTCATTAGCGTGCTCTGAATTTTTGGAATTTTCTGCCGGAAATCTCTCCCCTCTTCCACTCATCGACAGGGGTTTGGGGTAGTTTTCCCTTTCTCGGGGAAATCAAAGTGACGAACTGATGCTCCTTAGTTACGGCGTAGAAGAAGTGAGGCTTCGTGGCTTCCCGCTGAGTGGGAGGCGCCCAGCACGCAGGGCTGGGCAAGGCGGTCCGGGAGGTGCGGAGAACTTTGTTTATGTTTTGAGCTCAGTCCCGGCTTGGGCCCGGGCCGGTCCCAGAGCGATTCCTGATCTGCGGCTTTGCCCTCAGACAGCCCGGGGGCGGGGCCTGAGAGCGCGGGGCCTGAGCGGCTGTGCCGTGTGCAGAGCCCGCCAGTCGCCGCGATTGGCTGATTCTGCCGTCACTCCTGGCTCTCGCTGCGCGCTGATTGGGCAGAGCAGAGCGGAAAAAAGCCCGCGTCCCGGCCCAGCCGCTATTTTTTGGGCGTCTGTGCGGGCAACCGGGAGCGGAGGCAGCGGCCGGAGCCCGGGGAGGCGGCGGCGGAGCTCGGAGGCGGCCCCGGCGCAGGTGGGAGCCGCGCTGGGTTGTGCCGGGGCTCGGGGCTGGCTGCGGGCGGAGGGGGCGGCAGGGGGCTCTGGCTGTGGCTCGGTTGTGCCGTGTCCGCGCCGTGTTCCCCGTGCCCTGAGGGCGCTGCGGGAGCGGCTGCCCGCGGTCTCCTTCCCGCGGGTGCCTGGGCAGGAGCCGGTGCCGGAGCAGCGCTGGCTCGTCCCGGTTCCTGTGGGTAGGACGGAGGCGGCTGCGCTGTCCCCGGACCTGTGCGGGAAAATTCGCATGGCCAGAGGTTTCTGTGCCCGAAGGAGACAGAGGAGTCCTGTCAAAGTGACTTTGTTGTTGAACAAAGGGAGAGGCCATGCGGCATTTGCCGTGCGGTCTCTCCAATTGTTCCAGTGCGCAGCCTCCTTTTTATCCTGATTTTCCCTTCTGCATCTCCCTCTTCCTATGCCGGCTGGCAAAGGTCCTTGGAAAGTTCAGACTTCCCGATCCGCCTGCTGCATGTCCTCGTTAATGTGCAGCCCCCTTTTGTATAACATCCGATATTCCTGGCTCTGTTCAGTCTTTGTTCTTCTTCTCCATGTTCAAGAATTTAGCAGGATCTTGGCTGAGCAGCAGTCCGTGTCAATGAGTAACATTTTCTGAAACTGATGGTTTCTCCCGTTCTTTCCTTATCTCCAAGTCCCTGGCCCTATCTCCAAGCAGATTCACTCATTGACTCTGTTTTTATTTCCTGGGTCCTCTTTGGTTTTGGGATTATTGTCAGTGACCTCAATTCTGGAAAAACGAAAATTCAATCTGAGAATATTTTCCAAAACTCCAGTAATGGAAAAAAATCGGACAGTGCTGGCGTGTTCCTGGCCATCAGCCAAGGAACAGCCTACACATTAAGGCAGCCTTATTTCTGTACTGTTCCTTTACTGAGTTACATGCATATTCATGAGTTTCATGCTCTATTCAAACATTCCTGGCAGCTTTTGATATAGAAACTTTTCTTTATTTTGGTTTTCTGTTCTGGCTTATCTACATAACATCCTGCAGATCAGATCAATCTATTTTATTTCTTCTTGTGGCCTCATCCTGTTGTTTCACACTTCCCAGAGAGCAAACAGTTCACAAACTCTTCTCTCATTCTTCTCTGGTGCTCTGGTGTGTGTCACCTTGGAGAGGTCAGTCAGCAGCTGTGGGAAACAACCTGATTGCTTTATACAGTTCTCTGGGTGACACAGAAGTATTTTACCATTTTGTATTTTGCTAAGGCCTACAGTACAATACATTCATCCCATTATTAGTTCTATCAGCTGTAAGGTGTGTACATCAACATAATATACTCATCACACTGCTGCTTCCATGAGTTACACGGTGCACACTTCAAATGAGAAATGAGGTTAAGTTAGCAAGCAGCTCAAAGGGATTATAAACTGCACTCTGCTTACAATCATTAACCACATAGAAAGGCCAATACACAAATGTGAAAGCCAGTATTCTCGGGTCATTTTGAACAATTCCCTGTCCTTTTGTAGCCGTTTGTGGCTCAGGAGGCCTGGCTGCCACCTGCATCCCCTTGCTCAGCTGCTGAATGAGGTGCACTCAGCAAGGTGTCCTGCATGGCCCAAAGATGAGAGTTGCTGTAGCACAGAAGAGGAGGAAGAGCATTCGTTTAACCCCTGGTGTGCCAGGGAACCCCGAAACCGTGTCCCATTCCCATCCTTTCCACGTTTGGGCCAGAACATGAGCTGCTTTCTTATTTCCTTTGTTCTCTGTTTCACCACTTTTCTGTTGTCATCTCTTTGCCAGCAGCATCTTGAGTCATTTAATTTTCCACACTGTGCTCCTCCTTCTGTTCATAGATAATCTGATCCCGTCCCATGTTGTGGATTGGTGGGCCAGACTCAGGAGCTGGATCTGTCTGGTTGTTTTTTATTTGGAGGACAGCTTGTAATCTAATTATTTCCTGCAGTGTCCTTGTGCCCTGCAGATGGAAGCCTGATTCCTTCCCAGGGGCTGTTTGGGTCGGCTCTCCCCTGCCCAGGAGGGCAATGCCTCTGCCAGGTCCTTGTGGCCAAGCCGGTGCCCAGCGTGCTGGGGCCCCCTTGGGCCCTGGGCTTGATCCCTCAGGGGCTGTAGAAACTCTGCCATGGCCTTTGCCTTCCCCTTGGCCTTTTCCTCCTCTCTTCTTGCCTTCCCCTGCTGTGCCTTTGTGACCAAGTGCTCCAGGGGCTTTTTGTGCCCCTCCTGCAGCCCCCCTGAGTGCCTGTGGGTGCTCATCCTCTGACAGCTGCTGAGCTTTCTGCAAAACCATTCATTTCTGCAGCGCCCCAAACAAAGTCATTCAAGGATAATCTCGATCCTTGCCCGTGGAATCCCCATTTCTCAGCTGTTCTTGCTGCTGGTCCTTGTGCTCCCCGTGCCCTCCCCAGCCCGTATCTCAGAGGAGGTGCCTGTCCTGCCACAGTGTCCAAAGGCGGCTCCCCTGGCGGGAAGGGCCGGCAGGTCCACGGGGCTGGGCAGCGGCCGAGGCATCCCGCAGCCTCCTGGGGGCCGGGGGCCACTGCTGGCCCTGCCCGGGGGGTGCTGGGCTCAGGCAGCGCCCGGCGCTGAGCCCCGGCTGCCCCACAGCCCCGGCCCGGCCCCGCAGCTCCCCACAGGTCCCCAGCCCGTGCTCCCGGTGCCGCAGCTCTGTGCCCGCTCCTGCCGCTGCCAGCACAGAGAAATCCCCTGAAATCCTGTCCTCCTTGTTTTCCTCTCCTGGAAACCGGGGGTACAAGGGATCTGCATCAGCTGGCAAATTCTGAGCATCACACCCTGCTGAGGAACGTCCCAGTGCTCAGTATTTTTCCCTTCCTCCACTTTTCCATCATCCTTTTTCTTCCCACAGCGATTCCTGCTGCTGCTTCTTGCCTTAACCATATTCCTGCACAGTCCCCTTCACCCTTTCCCTTCCCAGCACACCCACACCATCCATCCCCTGTTGTTTAAATCCCTTCTTGACTTCCCTAATTGCCCCCCTGGGTGTCCGTATCCTTAATTACCTCTGGGAGAATGTGCAAACTGCCTCAACATTCTCCCAAGATATACTTGGTGGGACACAGACATGGAGAGTGACATGGGGACACGTAGACGTGGGGGGGATGTGGCCATTCATGGGGACACAGGGGGACACAGGCACAGATGGAGGTGTGGGGGACAATGGCAGGGATGGTGGGGAGACAGCCATGAGTGACGTATTTTGGGATCATCATCCCTTTTGGTGGGACACCTTCCTGGCTTTCCCTTTCCCACCCTGCATGAGAGCCCTGCCATGTTTACTCCCTGAAGATCCCACTGTCCTCCCTGATGACATTTTCAGTGCTCTCTCCCTGCCGACTCTTCACAGCCCCCCTGATCTGTCACTCATCTGTCTCCTGGACACTCTCGGGTCCCCAGTCAATCCCCGGTGCCGCCGCCACCCAAGGGAGCCGATCACCCAAACTGGGTGAGGCACCTTCAGCTCCACTCACTGCCCGCTGCCCCGGGGGGTGAAGGAATTCCAGACGAGCCCCAGGGTGTGTGGAAAAATTCCCATCACCAGAGGTTTGTGTGCACAGAGAAGACAGAGAAGTCCTGTAAAAGTCATTTCATTCATAAAAAGAGAGAGAGGCCATGGGACATTTCCCACGGGGTCTCTCCAGTTGTTGGAGGATGCAGCCTCCTTTTCATCCTGATTTTCCTGGCATCATCTCCCTCTCCCTTTCTCCATTGCCTGAAGTACTTGAGAGGTACAGACTTCCCAATGCACCTACCACATACCCTCCTTAATATGCACCACACTTCTGTCTGGGTAGGGATATTCACAGCTCTGTTAAGTCTTTGTTCTTCTTCTCCAAGTTCATGAATTGAGCAGGACCTTGGCTGAGCAGCAGTCTGTGTGGTCAGTTAATAACATTTTCTGGAACTGATGGGTTCTTCTGTCCCTTCCTTGTGTCCAAGTGCCTGGCCCTATCTCCAAGCAGATTCCCAGCATCTGTTTGTAAAGACACTTTCCTCTTCTTCCTTCCCTGGGGGTGCCCCGTTTGCAGGACATCCTTATGATTTAGAAGAGGTTTTGTCCGAGTCTGGATATTTGTTGAGTTTTCGATCTGTGTCCTGATGTTTGGAGGGCTTTGGGCTGAATCTTGATGTTTTGGAGGTTCTAACAGACACAAGATGCCCAATGATTTCCTGAGAGGAGTTTGGGCAAGGAGGAACCCCCAGCCTAAGGTGCTCTCCTCTTGTTTTTTCCCCAAACCAGGATTTTTCATTCCCAAGGAGTGTCTGGATGGAGGATGAGGAAAAGCCCCGGAGATCCCACAGGAGGAGGGGCTGCAAATCCAGCCCACGAGCTGGGAGGAGGAAAGACCCCCCCTGTGCCAGGAGGGTGGCCGGAGATCCAGCCGGAGCTCAGAGCTGGAGGAGAAGTCTGATGGAGAGGGGAAGCCCCACAAGTGCTTGGAATGTGGGAAGGGTTTCCGGTACAGGTGCTACCTGATCCAGCACCAGGTGATCCACACTGGGGAACGGCCCTATGAGTGTGGGGAGTGTGGGATGAGCTTCAACCAGAGCTCCAACCTGGTGCAACACCAGAGGATCCACACTGGGGAAAAGCCCTATGAGTGCGGGGAATGTGGGAAGAGCTTTCACCCAGAAGGGCCACCTGATCGAGCACCAGATGATCCACACTGGGAAACGGCCCCACAAGTGTGGGGAATGTGGGATGAGCTTCAGCCTGAAGCAAGGTCTTCGGCGACAGCAGAGGATCCACACTGGGGAAAAGCCCTACAAGTGTGGGGAATGTGGGAAGAGCTTCAGAGAAAGCTGGGCCCTGATCCGGCACCAGGTGATCCACACTGGGGAAGAGCTCTACACCTGCTTGGAATGTGGGAAGGGCTTTAGACGGAGCTCCAGCCTGAAATACCACCAGCACATCCACACTGGGGAGAGGCCCTACGAGTGTCCCAAGTGTGGGAAGAGGTTTAAGACCAGCTCCCATCTGCTCCTACATCAGCGGATTCACACGGACGAGAGACCATTCCGCTGCCCCGACTGCGGGAAGGGCTTCAACCGCAACTCCACCCTCACTGTCCACCAGCGCATCCACACCGGGGAGAGGCCCTACGAGTGTCCTGAGTGTGGGAAGAGCTTCTCCGAGAGCTCTCACTTGACCAGACACCAACGGAGCCACCACTAAGGGAAGCCCTGGGAGTGCCCTGAGAGCAGGAAGAGCTTCGTGCGCTGCTCCAGCTCCATCCCCCGTGGGAGGATCGGCGTTGGATGATCCCCAGTGACTCCTGTTGTGCAGAGTCCTGGTGATCCATGGTCCCGGTGATCCATGTTTGGAAGACACCTGGCTGGGGGGGCTCCACATCTTCCTGGCTCCCCATGGGCACCTGGATGAACACAGGGGAAGGAACATCCATTGGGACACAGACGGACACTGGGAATTCCTTGGGGAGAGTGGGTTTTTTGACTTTCAACCCCAGAAAATCTTCTGTGTTCAATCCTATATTCTGGGGCCTCAAGGAATACTGGATCTCTTGGAGGTCTTTCCCAAACTCAGGGATTCCACAAGTTTGATTTCCTGTTCCCCAAGGGCATCTTCTGCAGCCCAACGGTGATGATCTGGGGCAAAGATCAAGGTTTTGGAGACAGTGGAGCAGAAACCCCTGCAAAAAAGGTTCTTCCCTTCCACCCATGCACGTGGATCCTCAGCTGGCATGGACACAGAAATCCTTTTCTTTTGGCCTTGATTTGCTTTTCAATTCTTTTCATCTCTTTAAAAAAATCCGACACTGGGGTAAAAATAAGGATATTGAACTAAGACCTGGGTGAGGACATGGGGGGACATAGACATGGAGTGTGACATGGGGACACATGGACATGGAGGGGGACGTGGCCATTCATGGGGACACAGGGGGACACGGGCGCAGATGCAGATGTGGGGCACAATGACAGGGATGGAAACGTGGTGGGGAGACAGCCATGGGTGAGGCCATGGTGGGACATGGCCAGTGACATGTGGGGACATGGCCATGGCCGGTGCCATGGGGGGAACTTGCACGGGCTGTGGGGGATGCTGGGTGTGAGGGAGTTGAGGGTTCCTGGGAGGGACTTGGGGCTTGCTGAGTGCTTTGGGGACCCCAGGCCAAGTAGCTCCCACAGCGCTGGGAGACCCTGGCGGAGGTTCTGGGGCAGCTGCTCAAGGAGCCCCTGACCTGGAGCCCCAGCCAGGCATTGTGCTCCTGGAAGAGAATGAATGTCCTTGTCCCCAGGAGGGAAATCCCAGCAGCCTCAGGGTGTTGGGGGCAGCTGAGAGGCCACAAGAGGGAGGGGAAAGCCAGACAGAGCTGTCCCTCTCCAAAACTGCCCCCCAAAAATCCCCAAACTCATGGATTCTTTGCAGGAAAAAGCTGCCAGGAGGTGCCTGAATTAAGGGAAAAGGGGGAGGGGACCCTCAGACTTAAAACGAGGGGCCTGGAATCCCCAAACCCAAGCATGGGTCTTTTGCGCTATGCAACCAAATATGTGTATTCTCTTTCATCTGTTGAAAGCAGCTGGGGAGATGTTTATCTGTTGTGGTGTATTTTTATTGTGTTTCCAATTGCAGCTCAGTTTAATGGTCAGTTTTATACACCACCCATATTTTGTATTGTTACAGTATATTTTATCCCTAATGGATTGTTCCTTTTCCCCTGTATTGTTGGTTTTGCCCTGGTTGTCTATCTTCCCTAGACCTGCCCTTCCCTCTTCCTACACAATTGTCAATCCTTCCCTAACCCTGCACCTTCTTCCAGACCCTTCCCTGTCAATCCCCCAACCTTCGACGCCCCAGTGGTTTGTTTAAACTGTTCCCTCCCCTTGTGTTCTTTCATTGGTCTGTGCATTGTACTCCCAGCCTTATGTTCCTCCCCCTTGTCACCCTTATTGGTTGGAAATTGTATCCTCTCCCAAAACCTCCCCCACTTCTAAGCCCCTGCAAGCCCAGGTTCTATGCCTTCTTCTGTCCCTGACCCTCTGGGTAATAAACACCTTTGGAAATCCCACAGAAGGCCTCTCCCTGTTCCTTGTCCCTGCCCTCAACGCGTGCCACCTGTGCTGTAGAGCAACTGTGCCCTACAGCTGCACCCCGGATTGCCTGGCTTTCTGGGGGCAGCCCACTCCTGGCGCCGGTGCCGGGAGCTGGCTGGGCTGAAGAACACCGGCATCGTGTCAGGAAGAGCTGCACACCTCCTCCTCCGAGTCACTTCTGGGAGCAGTGGCAGCATGCGTGCGACTCATCGGGCCCCCACCCTAAGCTGATTCCAGTAAAGGCTTTAAAAAGGAGCAATGTCTCCTGCCCTGTTATTATAAGCCTGGCAACTCGTCCGGAATCACCACGCCCACAGGAGATCTCTGGATAGGACAGCCGCCTGCTTCGAGGGACCCTTGGGAATTGCTGGTGACCCCTGGACCCTGGGAATCAGCAGGGGATCAGCGACGTGGAGGAGTGCCGGATTGGTGGAAAATCTGGTGGTGGGAGTAGAGGTGAGTGAGTGGGCAAGTGAGTGAGACGGGGGCCGGCAGCTCGGCCCCCCAAAGTGAGTGTGGACTCCTCAGTACTGCAGTTCCGGACTCCCGCGAGGGGGCCGGCCGGGAACAGGGGGAAGCAAGTGGGAGATAAAAGATTGAGGCACCTCTAGGGATAGAGAGGACCCCACCTCTGGGCGTGCGGAGTTATTTTAGTGAGTGAGTGGCACGCAAGGGTAGGCCTCCCACAATTGGATAGGGGTGTAGGGAGGGGCAAGTGGAGTTGCAAGCCCTGTTAGGACTTTGCCTCAGGAGAGAGGTCAGGGGGACCCCCATTGGACAGGGGTGTAGGGAGGGACAAGAGGAGTTGCAAGCCCCGTTGGGACCGTACTTCTGGAGAAGGGTCAAGTGGACTCTAAACACAAAAAGGGGGCCCGGTAGGCCCCCACAATCCAAGTCTCTTGACGTCAGGAGTCCAAGCGTTGGGCAAGGTGTGGAGGCAGTAGAGTGCGTCAGTTGAGGTTTAGTTCTGTTGGCTGTCGTTAACTTTCAGTTCGGCTAGGGGCAGAGTTAGAAAGGGACTTTTATGTTAGAGAAAGATTTTTTTTCAAGGCCAAGGAAGTTTTGGTTACAGTTTGAATTTGTGTTGTCCGTCGTTAGTTTTCAGTTTGGTTAGGGGCACCTTAACAGTTTTGTTTGAGGCCTAAAAGTATGGGAGGGCGTGTCAGCAAGAGAGCAAGTACTCCTAAAGAAGAAAATCAAGAGTATTCCTCCTAATAGTCCCTTGGGGAAGTTATTGGATGGATGGGAGGATTGGGAAGTGATGAGGGAACTTGATAAGAATGATCCATTTCTGTGTGGACGTATGGCCCCAATTAGATTTACCAGGAGAATGGTCGTGGGTCGGAACTCAGGACCGATGGATGTGCAGACAGTTAAATGAATACCTGAAAGCACACGAGGAGTTTGATTTAGAGGAACTAAGATATGCTGCTTGCTGGATAGAAAATGCGGCAAAGGATAAGGAAACAAAGATTTGTAAGCTGCAAAATGAAAGGGAGGAAGTTGAAAAAGAGGAAGGGATTAACAAGAAGTGGGACCCCCTCGATTACTTGCCTCCTCCAACCCCTCCAGCTATCCCTCCTGCTGCACCCCCAGTACCTTCTCTCGCCCTCTGGCGTCAGGCCCAACTCCTCCCCCAGCCATCCTTCCTTTACCGCCCCCACCTTTTCCAATGACCACTTCTTCCCCACCTCCCAACCCAACTGTGCTCCTGGTCCCTCCTTCGACCCCAGTCTTCTATCCTTCCCCAACTGCTATTCCCTTACCCCCTCCTAATTTGGATTCAAGTAAACCCTCACCACTTCCACAACCCCCTTGTGATTCCTGACATATTGTCCCCCTGCTGTCTGATGCTACCACTAACCTTCAGCAAGGCCCTGCCTTTCAAATGAACGATTCTAAGACAGACGATGGACCGTATTGTAATACTCGGTCAAGAACCTGCAAGGTAGAGAAATTGTTCCCTCTTAGAGAGGTTCCTATGGGTGAGGTAGCTGGTGGAATTGGGTTTGTGAATGTTCCCTTGACTGCTTCAGAGGTCAGAAGTTTCAAGAAAGAAATAGGGAGTTTGACA
Source organism: Phylloscopus whistleri (assembly GCA_017589585.1). Lineage (NCBI taxonomy): Eukaryota > Metazoa > Chordata > Aves > Passeriformes > Phylloscopidae > Phylloscopus > Phylloscopus whistleri. The sequence continues at coordinate 395,736 of JADMLD010000666.1, read as the reverse complement.
GAGGAACCTGTGGGAATAGCTAATCAGGTTGACCAATTCCTAAGACCCAACACATATACATGGGGAGAACTTAACTCTATTTTTAATATGTTATTCTCCCCGGAGCAGGTCTGGCTAATAAGGACTGTGGGAATAAAGGTTTGTGAATGGGAGAATCTGACCAGGACCTCCAGGAGATCAGAAAATACTCCTGACAGACCCTAATTGGGACCCCAACGAGGAAGAGGGAAGGCAGAGTATGAGGGAATATAGGTCTCTGATGGTTAGGGGCATAAAGGAGTCGGTTCCTAGAGGGAGTAACACCAAGTTAGCAGTTGATGGCTCACAGGAGAAAGATGAAACTCCAGCAGCATGGCTGAACTGGTTAAAGCAAAATTTCCAGTTGCATTCTAACATTGATCCAGATGGCCCAGAAGGCCCAGATGGCCCAGAAGGCCAGATGCTGCTAAATGTGCAGTTTGTGACCAAGGCCTGGCCAGATATTAGCAGGAAGCTGGAGGAAATGGAAGATTGGCAGGAGAAAGGGATTAATGAACTTCTAAGAGAGGCCCTGAAGGTGTATTTGCAGAGAGAAGAAGAAAAAGCCAAGACAAAGGCTAGGATAATGGTGGCGGTTGCTAAAGCAAGTGTAAGGTCAGAAAAAGGGAAGTTGGCACCATCCAGTCAGGAGAAGCCAGGACCAGTGAAACCTTGAAAGAAGTATCTGGAAAAACCAGGAAGGCCAGGAGCTGGACATTGTTTTTTACTGTGGTGAGGCAGGGCATTTTAAAAGGAACTGCAAAAACTTGGAGTTTGATGAGGCCATTGCAAGGGAGCAAGACCTCCTGGGGAAGATTTTAAAAGGAGATGATTAGAGGTGTCGAGGTCTTTACATAATGGAGGACCCCATGAAACATCTGACGGAGCCCTTGGCAAACTTGGAGGTGGGTCCATTAGGAGAGGATATGGAGTTTTTAATAGATACTGGGGCCGAAAGGTCCAGTGTAAATAAATTGCCATTAGGGGTCACTTTAAGTAAAAGGATTTGAGATGTATTAGGAGCTGAAGGGAGGCCATTTAAAGCTCCTGTGATTGAAAATGTAGAGATAAGGGAAAATTCCAAACAGTGCAGAATGGACTTGATTTACCTAGCAAGGCTGTAAAGTAACTTGTTGGGGAGAGACCTCCATGTTCGTTTAGGGGTTGGAGTAATCCCTGAGAATGGGAAAATGGTAGTGAGGATCATGGCACTCACCCAAAGTGACATGGAAGAAATCAATCCTGAGGTGTGGGCTGGGCAAGGAAAAACAGCGGAAATGTTTGTAGAGAATACTCCACCAGTGAGGGTTAAACAATACCCCATTTCACCTGAAGGAAGAGAGGGGTTAGCCCTGATAATCAAGCAATTACTGGAAGAAGGGATTTTAGAGCCCTGTATGTCCGCACACAACACACCCATTTTGGCCATGAAAAAGGCCAATGGAAGCTATCGGCTAGTGCAGTGTGGGAAACACTAAAAGCAAAAAAGGATTTTTAGGAGCTGAAAAAGCAGGCCTCAAACAGAAAAAGCTGAGATCTCAGAACTTGCAGCAACTGAGAAAAGCTGGTAACTAGGAAAGATACAGTAGTATATAATAGTATAGCGAACAATGACATGGAAAACAAAGGCCGAGTTTTTAGGTTTGGCTTGAATAAGTCATAACACTGCAGAAAATACATGCCAGACAAGATAGTAGAAGGTCTTAAGCTTAATAAGGGTATTGTGTATTGTTAATAGAGAAGCATACAAACGACTATTGTTTGAAATAGGTGTACATGTGCTATAATTGATTGGTTAAAACAACTGTCTGTAAGTTTTAGTAATATACTATCGGCTGGAAAGTCCTTAAGATGCTTTGTAACAGAGAAATTTGTGTCTACTGCTGGCTGCTGCTGCTGCTACTGCTGCTACTGCTGCTACTGCTGGCTGCTACATGGGTGCTGTGAGCTGCTGCTTTGCCTTTACTTCTGTGATGAGACTGATGCTTTATTAAAAGAAAATAACTACCACAGCAGTCCAGTCCAGTTCCTGCCCGCGTCGCCACAGTGCAGGACCTACGAGAAGCAAACAAGAAGACTGTTTCTAGACACCCAGTTGTGCCAGATCCTTACACACTCCTCAGTAAGGTGCCGAGGGAACATGAATGGCTCACGACCATAGACTTGAAAGCTGCTTTTTGGACATGTCCCCTGGCAGAGGAGAGTAGAGACCGGTTCGCTTTTGAATGGGAGGATCCTGCCACCAGGAGGAGGCAATAATTCAGATGGACACGTCTCCCTCAAGGATTTTCAGAATCTCCTAACCTCTTGGGGCAATCATTAGAAAAATTTCTAGAGCAATTCAACTCAGAAAAAGAAACACAAATTCTCCAATATGTAGATGACTTATTAATTTCAGGAGAAAGCCAAAGTCAAGTGAGGAATATCAGTATATGGCTTCTAAATTTTCTAGGTGAACAAGGACTGAAAGTAACAAAAAGTAAATTGCAATTTGTGGAACCGGAAGGAAAATTCTTAGGGCACTTGTTGTGGTGTGCCTTTAAGGCTTTCAAGGCGAGCCCTCTTTTAGGAGTTTTTCCCCTCCCCCAGGGTAGGTTTTTCCCAGCCAACCCTGAAGGAATGATTATAATACACAGGGTTTACCAAGCAACCTGAGATTCTGCAGGGGCCAGCCATCAAAGGAATTGGCCAGGGCAGAAAGGGCCCACCTCTCCTCACAGGTGATTTGACCTTTAGGCTGCCCTTTAGCCCTCGGGTCACACCCTGCCCTTTTCTGATAGGTAGGCTGTATGGCCTCCCCCATCCCCCTCTCCCAGGTAAAAACCCAGGACAGGCACGTGGTCGAGGTTCTGCTCAGGGAAGTCACACGGTTCAGAAGTGCTGCTGCACTGGAATAAAATCTCTGGACAAGACTCCTGAAGCAGATCCGTTTCCTTCTTCCACTGATTCGTCCAACCTCTCTGAAGGAGTCACGCAGGATTCATCTTCCTACATTTATCTCACTGCTGCACCCTGGGTCCTACGCTGCCTGGAACAAGCCCAGACCTGTCTGAGGGGTCTGTGCCTGTGTTGGAGTGCAAGGAGAGTATCCTTTTGGGGCAAACCACGAGGCTGCTATTCCAGCACAGCAACCACACAGACCCCACAAAATACCAGTGATTAATTCGCTGTTATAGTTTGCAGTTTTATTAGCCTTTCTGGAAAACTCAGACTTTATTTTAGACAAGCGCTAAACTGTATAGAGGAAGATTACTAGGTTAAATATTAGGAGAGTGGTTTTTTTAATATTTAGGGGATACTTACCATTTTTTTTTAAAGTGATGTAATTGATTTAAAAGAGAAGAAGGAAAGAAAAGACTGGAAAGCTTTATTTTTTACTTTTTCTTTTTTAACAAACTGGGTGCAATTATTAATAAATTTTTAAAATATGTTACTGGAACTAGGATGCAGGGTAGGACGAAGAAGTTATAAACTAAATATACTTGGTACAAACTCCAGTACTTGTGTAAGCCTTTTATAAATTATAATTACTGAGCTTAGGAGGATAGCTATTTTAATTTGTGTATTTTTAGTGTAAAAGTTATGTGTTAGGGACAACACTGGATCTATTTTTGGATAAGAAAAATTTAGGGACTAGAAAGGTATTAAAACTTTAAAAAAGCTTAGGGAACAGAAACAGAGAAAGGATTTTATTTTAAGAGACATTAGGAATTTAAGGAGTGTTAAGAAGGAGTCGAGAATTACTGTTAGCCATGTTTGTTGTTGCACAGTTAATGTTGGTTGTGTTAATAATTGTTATAGCTGTTAAATAATGTTAATCACTTACCTTGTACCCCTACTGTACCCCTATCCCAAGTTGCTGTATCCTGTTCCTTGTTCCTGTTCCTACCCCTACTGTACCCCTATCCCAAGTTGCTGTATCCTGTTCCTTGTTCCTGTCCCTGTCGGGCCCCGCCTCCACTGCTCCCCTATACTTCCATACGGCAACCAGTGGCTCCACCTGGTATGCAAACCGTGTGAACTCCCATGGATCTAAGAGACCACAGGAAGTGAAGACCACCGCATGCAGTCCCCCAAAGCCTGCAAGCTGACGTATGAATGCTTTGCCGGACCATGTTAGAAGACTGAGCAGGACAGCAGGCTACCTGTAGAGCCATCTGGTCAACTTGCCATAACCAGAACAAAACTCACTCAGAGTCACCCCCTAGACTTTCAACAAGCCAAATCGGATAAGTCTCCTATAGGACTCTTGTGAGGTCGGAGACCCCAGCTCTGTCTTCGGGCAAAGCTGATTGCACCTCCTCCTCCTCGTTGTCCACAGGGAGTAGTGGCGGTGAGCGCGACCCCTCAGGCCCCCACCCAGGCTGATTAATAAAGGCTTGAAAAAGGAAGCAGGCGGTCTCCTGGCCCTTTCATTTACATCAAGTTGGGGACTCGTCCGGGATCTAGCCACACCCGAAGAGGATGAGGGACGGGACGGCCGACTGCCCTATTGGGCCTCCGGGACAGCTGGCCACCCCCGGATCCAGAGATCAGCCTGGGCAAGGACAATGAAGAGGAGCGCCGGGACTGGTAAGACGCTGGCAGCGGGAGTGGGAGGCGAGCGAGTGCTGTGTGAGTGAGACGGGGGTCGGCAGCTCGGACTCCCAAAGCGAGTGTGGACCCCTCAGTACCGCGGTTCCAGACTCCCACGAGGGTGCTGGCCGGGAACAGGGGGAAGCGAAAGGGGCCTAGTAAGGCCCAGAGGAACGAAAGAGGCGCCTCCCGGGGACAGAAGGGCCCCCCTCCGAGCGTGCGGAGGTTTCCTTAGAGTGTGAGTGGCACGCATAGGGGTAGGTCTCCCTATTGAAAAGACTAAGCGGTCTAGGCCGCTCCGAGCGCGTGGAGAGCCTAGAAAAAGTGAGAGTCACGTGCAAACAATCTAGGTAACTCCCGGGGTGGTGTGTGGGGGTACCTAGGTTAAGTGTGAGTGAACACACCCCTCCCGCTTGGGTATAGGACCTGACCGGGGAATTTGAATTGGGGGTCCCCAGGCCCTACCGACACCAGGTGTCAGTGAAGGACCTTCGCTTTCCAGGGTCTGTGACACAGGATGTGCTGAGAGGCCATAGCTGTCGCGGCTCAGTCTCGGCTCAGGGAGTTCCTGAGAAGGGAGCTTGTCAACTTGCTGCCAGAGAGCACAGGGGCAAGTAGTCTGCGCAGGCGGGCAAGGCAGCTAGGGCAACACACACATACATCCCTTCGCCGAAGCCATCCCTTGGTGGGTGGGGTGGCTAGGAGGCAAGGGGGAATTCTCCCACCACTTTCTCACATTCAGCCCTCGCGCAGAAGCTATCTTCACTGGGGAAGGGGGATAGTCAGGGAGCAGAGGGGCAGGGGGTTCCAGGGTGAGCCCTGTGACCAAAAAAACTGTAAACAGCACTGAGACAGGGACGGGGAAGATCCCAGGTGGTCTAGTGCTAGGGTCCCCTCCACGTCGACCCAGTAGTGCTCACAGTCTCTACTGACAGGGGAGTCAGGTAGGCGAGGCGGGGGGGAACGGAGATCGGACTTTGTCCGATTCAGCCCTCGCGCAGAAGCTTTCCTCACTGAAGGGGGATAGTCAGGGAGTGGAGGGGCAGCCCTCGTGCAGAAGCTATCTTCACTGAAGGGGGATAGTCAGGGAGCAGAGGGGCAGGGGGTTCCAGGGTGAGCCCTACTGAAGAAAAAGTTTTTTATTTATTCTCATGAAAGTTTAGAAGTTCAGTTGCCCATCATTACAAATTTCCGTTTGAGTAGGGGCACATTTATAAAAGTTTAAGTTTAAGTAAGGGCCAGTTATAAGTTGGTTAAAGGTTGTGTTGCCTGTCAGTTGTGTTTCGTTCGGGTAGAGGCACCATCAGTTCTTAAGTTTAGGCCCGGAGTCAAGAAGAGTAATGGGGCAGTGCTTAAGTAAGAGAGCAAACCCCAAAGAAAATAAGGAGACTACCAGAACCATTCCCCCTTATAGCCCGTTAGAACAAATGCTAAATCATTGGGACACACAAGAGGACACCAAGAGCCTAGACCGGATTAAAATGATCCATTATTGTAAAGAAATTTGACCCAAATTAGAGATGCAAAGACAGTGGCCATGGTGTGAGACTAAGAACCCCTGGATGTACTCGAAATTAAACCAGTATCTGAAAGCCCAAGGGAACACAGATACTGGGCAAATCCTCTATGCTGACTGCTGGCAGAAAAACCAGGTTAAGAGTGAACTAACAAAGATCTGTAAACTCCAAGGAGAGAAAAAGGGGAATGAGAAAGAGAAGAAGAAAGAGAGTAAGCACACCTGAAACCCTCTTGACCATTTGCCCCCTCCTCCAGTTTACCCTGAGATACCCCAAGCTATCCCTGCTAATCCTCCAGCCTTTCCTGTGAGCCCTTCCCCACCTCCCCAAACCATGATCCCTATTCCTTCTCCAACTTGCTCCCCAACAGGACTATCCCCAATGGTTACACCCTCTCTATCACCCCCGTCTAACCCGATTATCTCAAAAGCTAACCCCTTCTACTCTCCAGCTCTGTCTTCAATGTCTCCTAACACTGGCCTAGTCTCTTCCCCTTCACCATCCATAGTCCCTGCACCTCCTCACAACTGGGAGCTGGGCTTGCCAACCATTAGTAAAAATTAGTCCAACCTGAACCTGTTTAATGGACAGTTGAAGACAAAAAACAATTAGAAAATTTAAAAACCAAGTTATCCTCAGCCCCAGCTCTCAGTCTTCCCGACCTTAAGAAGGGGTTTAATCTATACATCAATGCAGAAGGAGGAATAGCCTATGGGGTGTTTTAACCCAAGAGTGGGAAGGATGTTGCAAACCCATAGCCTATTTATCAAAACTATTGAACCCGGTAGCCTGTAAATAGCCTACCTGCTTACAATCCATAGCTGCAGCTGCAATTTTAATAGAAGAAGCTCAAAAACTAACCCTACAGGGAAGAATCAGAGTACATACGCCACACGACTTAAAAAAAACAGTCTTGAGTCAGAAGGCTCAGCAGTGGTTGATGGATGCCAGGATATTGAAATATGAAGTCATTCTAATGGATACCAGCAATTTAGAACTAGTGACCTCCAAGAGCTTGAATCCAGCACAATTCTTATCAGGAGAACCTCCACAAGAGTTAGAACATGACTGCTTGGAATTAGTAAATCTCCAAACTAAAGCAAGAGAAGATTTAAAAGATATGCCCCTACCCTACGGAAAAGTATTATTTATTGATAGTTCCTCCAGAGTAGTGGAGGGAAAACGACATTCTGGGTATGCAGTAATCATAAAAACAGAAGAAGGAGAACTGGAGATTCTAGAAAAAGGGAAACTACCTCCTAATTGGTCATCCCAGAGTTGTGAAGTTCATGCTCTGAAGAGAGGTCTGGACTTGTTAGAAAAAGAAAAAGGGACAATTTACACAGATTCAAAGTATGCCTTTGGAATAGTTCATACTTTTGGCAAAATCTGGGAAGAGCGAGGCTACCTGAATTAAAAAGGGAAAAACCTGGCACATGAAAGACTAATAAAATCAGTGCTAGAATCCCTAACCAAACCCACAGAAATTGCAGTAGTCCACATAAAAGGACATCAAAAAAGGAACACTTTAGAAAACAAAGGAAACAGATTGTCTGATCAAGTGGCAAAAGAAGCGGCTGTAGATCCACAAGGACCAGTAAAAATCCTGAAATTAGACAAAGCAATAACTGAAAAAGAAGAGGAAAAAGAACCAATATTTAGTAAAAAAGAATGGGAAGCAATAAAGAAACTGGAGCTATCTCAAAGAGAACGAGGAGAGTGGTTGACATCAGACGGGCGAAAATTTCTGAACGAAGCTTTAGCCCGAGAAATGTTAAATGAGATACATGAACTAACTCATTGGAGAATGCAGGGGATGTGCAGCCATTTCTTAAGAGAAAATCTGTGCCTTGGAGTTTATGATTTAGCAAAAGCTATAACGAGGGGGTGTATAATATGCCAGAAGGTAAATCAAAAAGTAATGAGAAAAGCTGAACCTGGAGGAAAAGAGTTAACCTTAAGACCATTCCAAAGTGTACAAATAGACTTCACAGAAATGCCTCCCATACAAGGATACAAACATTTATTAGTAATAGTTGACCACCTGACACATTGGGTAGAGGCATTCCCCACAAAAAGAGAAACAGCAGAGGAGGTTGCCCGAATAATACTAGAGAGTATAATCCCCAGATATGTTTTAGTTAACACTATTGATTCAGATAGAGGGTCCCATTTCACCTCCCAAGCCCTACAAGCCATTGTAAAAGCCCTAGGAATAAAGTGGAGACTGCACACCCCATGGCACCCCCAGAGTTCAGGTCGAGTAAAACGAATGAATAAAACATTAAAAAACGTGTTAACAAAACTGATGGCTGAAACTCAAACGAGTTGGTTAAAGTGTTTGCTCTTCACCCTCTTGAGAATCAAAACCAGGCCATGGTCCAACCTTGGGGGCATCCCCATACGAAATAATGTTTGGTCTTCCCTTCCTAATAACCCCTTATAGCATTGGAGACTATATAGAAGAAAAGAAAAAAAAAAAAAAAAACAAAACAAAACAAAACAAAAAAAAAAAACACCAAAAAAACAAAACAAACCACACCCCAACCCAATAGCTAAAAAAAGTACTTAGAGACAATTGGAAAGACCCTAAGGAATTTAAGAAAAAAGATATCTCCCCAAACCTCCCCATTTGACATCAATACTCACCAAATTAGTCCTGAGGATTGAGTGCTAATCAAATCCTGGAAAGATACTCCATTAACCCCAAAATTTGAAGGTCCCTCCCAAAATTCTGCTAGTAACCCATGCTGCTATCCAGACCCAAGAAAAAGGTGGACTCACGTCTCCTGTGTAAAAAAACCCAAAAAACAAACCAGTACCACCTCCTCCAGACTGTGAACAGAACCCAGAAAAATCCCCCACGAGTTTCCCCAAGTGGATTGCCATCCAAGATCCTACCAGCCTTAAAGTAACTCTTAAGAAACAACCAAAAACAGACTGAAAGAAAAATAGACAAAACTGCAGAGTCCTGTTAAACAGGATAGTTGTTAAAGTTAATATATATATGTTAAGTTGTTGCTATTGTTAATGTTTGAATACAGAGTAAGTTAAATAAGAGACTCCCCATTAATTTCCCTCACAGAGCATTTCCCAAGGGCAGTTAAGTTAAAAGGTGGGAAAAAAAAAAAAAAAAAGGACCTTATCACCCCTCCAAACCTAAGAGGCAAGACTGGGTGGAGCAAAAAGAAGGTGGGCCATGGAGCTCCCTAAGGCAGAACTAGCCCATACCGGACTCTTAGGTGGACTAATGTTAATCCAGTTAATAAACTTTGCAGTAAGAGAGAGTGGAGAAGCATGCACGAAGTGCTACTACCCTCTTTATGATGAGGAAAATCTAAGATCATTGATGAGGGTCCACACAAACATTAACCCCACCTGTTTTGATCACACACAATTGGAAACTTGTCAAGAAGAAGGAAAAACATACTGGCTCACAAAAAAATACTGCCTCATTTAAGCAGCGCCTAATTGGAGAATGTCCTGTAAGGGAAGCCTGGTTCTGCTTTGAACAAGAAGAAATGAATGACATAATAAAAGAAAAACAATTGATGGTAAAAAGAGAGAGTCTAGATGAAACACGGGGTAAAAATCTATTCATTGACTTGATTGAGAAAATTAGCAAAGATCTAAATTTAACCAATTGTTAGGTATGTGGGAATACCCAAATGTCAGATATTTGGCCCAAGGAGGGAATTAGCTTAACACCTCTAGACATTTTGAGATGGAAATTAACCGAGCTGTCTTGGTTTGACAAGACAGGTGTCTGCCAGGGAAACTGGGGTTTCCCTTAGAATAGAGAATGCAAACCCCCCACCCCTGCCAAATTATAAATTTTCAATTAAGGGCTCTCAGGCAAAGATTTGGGAATAGGAATAACAGTTCTTTACTAGGAATATCAATAATACAAATGTGGTAGGAAACAAAACTACCCCACCAAACCAGCAAACAAACAACAACAATTTGGGAAAGCCCTGACAGAATCAGAGCTGCCACCTGGCACCCTGTTAGTCAGGGTGTTGGAAGCAGTCCAGAAGTGAGTCCTGGGATGACAGACGTGGCTCTGTTGGAGCAGGGACGATCCTGTAGCCAAAAAGGGTCTAGGAGTGATGAGGAAGGGTCTAGGAGTGATGAGGAGGGGTCCAGGGGTGAGGTGATGGTGAGATGGGGTCCGGCGATGATGAGATGGGGTCTGGCGAAGATGAGATGGGGTGCCGTCTTCCTCCCAGGAATCGGGGTGAAGCAAGTGAAGTCTGTCCCCGGCCGGCTCAGTTTTCCCGGCAGCAATTGTAGACTCCCCCCACTGGGTGGGGCATCCCACAATAGGACCATGCATGCAAATGGGGCTTCTGGGGCTCTGGGGGGAGCGGGTATAGTCCGGGGGTATAGTCTGTTGATGGCCCATTACCCAAAAGGCGCCCACCCCTCCCCCTGTCCCCCTCCTTCCAAAGTTACAAGAAATAAAGAACAATTCCCCAACTGCTTTCAGCAGATGAAAATAGAATACACATTTTTGATTCCATAACCCAGGACATTATCCACCCCTTATTCTATTATCATCTGCATCATACCTAAAGCAATGAACTATTATGCAGAATGAACCCCTACACTCAGTTCTTACTTAGGATTAGGTTTTCCTGGGGTACACAACTGGTTTTTCCATCTTTCTGCATTACCCACCAAGTGTAACCAGGTCCTTGAGCAAAAACAATCCCACGGATGGGTTCGCCTTTGCCTGAGGTGGGGTTAATCCAGACAGTCTTTCCTAAAATACCTCTCATGTGCACCACAGGGACTTTATCTCCATCTACTATGTGCAAAGGGGTAGACTGGGCAGGACCAGCTCGATTGATGGAGCCTCGGGTGTTGACCATCCAGGTGGCTTTTGCTAAGTTCACTTCCCAGTTCTTAAAGGTCCCTCTGCCAAGTGCCTTTAGAGTGGTCTTAAGTAGTCCATTGCACCGTTCCACTTTCCCGGCAGCTGGTGCATGATAAGGGATGTGATAGATCCATTCAATGCCGTGTTCTTTAGCCCAGGTGTTTATAAGGCTGTTCTTGAAATGGGTCCCGTTGTCTGACTCGATTCTCTCAGGGGTGCCGTGTCTCCACAGGACTTGTCTTTCAAGGCCCAGGATGGTGTTCCGGGCGGTGGCATGAGGCACAGGATAAGTCTCCAGCCACCCAGTGGTGGCTTCCACCATGGTCAGCACATAGCGCTTGCCTTGGCGGGTTTGGGGCAGGGTGATGTAATCAATCTGCCAAGCCTCCCCATACTTATATTTGGACCACCGTCCACCGTACCAGAGGGGCTTCACCCGCTTGGCCTGCTTGATGGCAGCACACGTCTCACAGTCATGGATAACCTGAGAGATACTGTCCATGGTTAGATCCACCCCTCGGTCTCGTGCCCACTTATAAGTGGCATCTCTGCCCTGATGACCTGAGGCATCATGGGCCCACCGAGCTAGGAACAACTCTCCCTTATGTTGCCAATCCAAGTCTATCTTAGACACTTCTATCTTCGCGGCCTGATCTACCTGTTCGTTGTTCCGGTGCTCCTCATTAGCCCGACTCTTGGGGACATGGGCATCTACATGACGGACTTTCACAGGTAGTTTCCCTACTCTGGTGGCGATGTCCTTCCACTCATCAGCAGCCCAGATTGGTTTTCCCCTACGCTGCCAGCTGACCTTTTTCCACCTTTCCAGCCAGCCCCACAGAGCATTAGCTACCATCCACGAATCGGTGTAGAGGTAGAGCTTTGGCCACTTCTCTCTTTCAGCGATGTCCAGGGCCAATTGAACAGCTTTGAGTTCGGCAAGCTGGCTTGACCCACCTTCTCCTTCAGTGGCTTGTGCAACCTGTCTTGTGGGGCTCCACACAGCTGCTTTCCACTTCCGGTTCATCCCTACGATGCGGCAGGAACCGTCAGTGAAAAGAGCGTAGCTGGCTTCTTCTGCTGGCAGTTGGTTATATGGTGGAGCTTCTTCAGCCCGGGTTACCTGCTCTTGTTCTTCTTCCTCGGTGAGACTGAAGTTCTCAGCTTCCGGCCAGTTGGTGATCACTTCCAGAATCCCAGGGCGATTCGGGTTTCCAATACGGGCGCGCTGAGTGATGAGGGCAATCCATTTGCTCCAGGTGGCATCAGTGGCGTGATGGGTGGAGGGAACCTTTCCTTTAAACATCCACCCCAGCACCGGTAGTCGGGGTGCCAGGAGGAGCTGTGCTTCAGTGCCAATCACCTCTGAGGCGGCTTGAACTCCTTCATAGGCAGCCAAGACCTCTTTCTCCGTGGGAGTGTAATTGGCTTCAGACCCTCTGTAGCTTCGGCTCCAGAATCCCAGTGGCCGGCCTCGAGTCTCACCAGGCACCTTCTGCCAAAGGCTCCAGGACAGACCATGGCTCCCGGCTGCGGAGTAAAGCACATTCTTTACCTCTGGTCCCGTCCTGACTGGGCCAAGGGCCACCGCATGAGCGATTTCCTGCTTGATCTGGGCAAAGGCGTGTTGCTGCTCTGGGCCCCAGTGGAAATCGTTCTTTTTGCGGGTAACCAGGTACAGAGGACTCACAATCTGACTGTACTCAGGGATGTGCATCCTCCAGAAACCTATGGCACCTAGGAAAGCTTGTGTTTCCTTCTTGCTGGTCGGTGGAGACATCGCGGTGATCTTATTAATGACCTCTGTGGGGATCTGACGCCGTCCATCTTGCCACTTCACTCCCAGGAACTGGATCTCTCGGGCAGGTCCCTTGACTTTACTCTTCTTGATGGCAAAGCCAGCTTCCAGGAGAATCTGGATGATCTTTTCTCCTTTCTCGAAAACTTCCACTGCCGTGTTTCCCCACACAATGATGTCATCAATGTACTGTAGATGTTCCGGAGCCTCACCCTTCTCCAGTGCAGCCTGGATCAGTCCATGGCAGATGGTGGGACTGTGCTTCCACCCCTGGGGCAGTCGGTTCCAGGTGTACTGAACGCCCCTCCAGGTGAAAGCAAACTGGGGCCTGCACTCTGCTGCCAAAGGAATGGAGAAGAAGGCATTGGCAATATCGATGGTCACATACCACTTTGCTGCCTTGGACTCCAGCTCATACTGGAGCTCCAGCATGTCCGGCACAGCAGCGCTCAGTGGTGGAGTCACTTCATTCAATGCACGATAGTCCACAGTCAATCTCCATTCCCCTTCAGACTTACGCACAGGCCAAATGGGACTGTTGAAGGGTGAGTGGGTTTTGCTGACCACCCCTTGGCTCTCCAGTTTCCGAATCATCTCATGGATTGGAGTCACAGAGTCCCTGTCAGTACGGTATTGCCGACGGTGTACTGTTGCTGTGGCGATTGGCACCTGTTGTTCTTCAACTCTCAGCAGTCCCACAGCAGAGGGGTCGTCAGAGAGACCAGGCAGGGTATTTAGTTGTCTGATGTCTTCCATCTCTACAGCAGCTACTCCAAAAGCCCAACGATATCCTTTTGGGTCTTTGAAATGTCCATTTTTGAGATAGTCTATGCCAAGGATGCACGGGGCCTCTGGACCAGTCACAATGGGGTGTTTCTGCCACCCATTCCCAGTCAAACTCACTTCGGCCTCCAATACAGTCAGCTGCTGGGACCCCCCTGTCACTCCAGAAATAGAGATGGGTTCTGCTCCCACATACCCCGACGGCATCAGGGTACATTGGGAGCCAGTGTCAACCAAAGCCGTGTATTTCTGTGGGTCAGATGTGCCAGGCCATCGAATCCACACAGTCCAATAGATCCGATTGTCCCTCTCCTCTACCTGGCTAGAGGCAGGGCCCCTCTAGCACTGGTTATTCCCTCCCTGAGCATACATACTAGAGGTTCCAGCATACTGACTACTGACAGCCTGGGCATAGGAGGTTGAGGATACTTTCATTTTAGTGGCACCCCTTTGGTGAGTGTTCCTCTCCTTGAGCTCACGCACCCGGGCTGCCAGGACATAGGTGGGTTTCCCATCCCACACTCCCATGTCTTCCCCATGGTCACGCAGGTAAAACCACAGGTCAGCTCTCGGGGTGTACCCTCTCTCTCTGGCTGGGGGTCGTTGGGCTCTGACTCTGGGGCCTGTGACTCGCACCGGTGCCACATTGGAACTGCTCTTCCTCATCTCCTCCCTCACCTCCCTCATTTCCTCTTTGAGCTCTTTCACCACGGCAGAGATATGAGCCTGCAGCGGGCCATTGATCATGCTCTCATAATTCCTAAGCTTAGTGGCAACAGCCCCCACTGTCACTTGGTTGTCCTCAGCATTAATGGTTGCAATGAATGTAGTATACTGAGATGGCCCCAGATTTGCCAGGTTCCATAACATCTGCGCTGTGCATCTAACCTTGTCAGGATCATTATCATGCTGTCCACTCCTCCCAAAAAGTACCTCTAGTACTGCCACTTCCCTCAGCTGTTGGATTCCCTCCTCCAGAGTTTTCCAGCGCATTCTATGGTGGTGCTCCTGCATTCTTTCTCTGTGGACAAATCTTTCTCTCACACTCGTTAAAAGCCGCTGCCAGAGGGAAAGAGGTCCAGGCTCCCTTACAAATACCTGATTTATACCTGAGTCCTGGGTCAAGGGTCCCAAATTCCTGGCCTCCCCACCATCTAGTTGGACACCTGTGCCCATAAGATCCCAAACCCGAAGTAGCCAGGCAGTGTAAGCCTCACGTCCCCGCCGTACAATATCTTTTTGCAAATTACGGAGACTTTCATATGACAGGGACTCAGTGATGATCTGAACATGTGATTCCCTTGTGTCTTGTGAGGGCCCTCCCTTCTTATCTTTACTCTCTGGGTTTGCTGTTTTCACTTTAGATTTCCTTGTTTCCACAGGGGCAACTGCTGCTGGCTGTGACTGCCCCTGTGTGTCAGCTGGAACCTGGACAGTTGTAATGTCTGCGGGTTCTGTATCAGATTCTCTTTTGTCAGGGCAGGGCGAAGGTTTCTCACCAGCTGGGGAAATGTACTCTTTCAGCATCTGGTTCATCTCATGCATTTCTTTTATCAGAGCCTTCACCCAAACCGGGTGGTTTATGCCTGAGGCTGGCTGTGGGACAGGGGTGGGCTCTTGGGCAGCATCATTATTCTTTGGGGTAGTTATCAGAGTGCTTACCCAGGCCAGTCTCCCTTTATCTCTGAATACCAAATAGAATAGGCCTATAAGCAGCACCAACCACTGTATGACGTCATTAGCATTCAGAGGGAAATTTAACCCTTGAAAAGCTGGTGGAGTAGACCCAAAAAACTGAGTGAAGGGTTGGGAGAAAATTTCCCCAGGTGCCATTTCCTCACAATATGTACCATTATTAAAGTAACCCCAGAAACACAGAGTTAGTCTATGATAGCCCTGAATCCATGTGCCTGCTTTCCAAAGGAAGTTAAAAATCCACGAATTCCTCACCTTATTAACCCACAAAATAAACTGGATGCCAGCCACAGTAGCCTTGGTTATAGGGCCCATGTTTAGATAAGGGCCAGCAAATGGCAGAAATACAGCCACAACCACGTGCCAGCCAAACCAGAGAAAGCTGGACCACATGATTTTGAGCAGTAGACTTCTATCTAGTACACAAGAACTGTTATTCCTCTGTCTCAATGCCCTTGTGCCCCACACTTGGGCGCCAAAATCTGTCTTGGTTTGACAAGACAGGTGTCTGCCAGGGAAACTGGGGTTTCCCTTAGAATAGAGAATGCAAACCCCCCACCCCTGCCAAATTATAAATTTTCAATTAAGGGCTCTCAGGCAAAGATTTGGGAATAGGAATAACAGTTCTTTACTAGGAATATCAATAATACAAATGTGGTAGGAAACAAAACTACCCCACCAAACCAGCAAACAAACAACAACAATTTGGGAAAGCCCTGACAGAATCAGAGCTGCCACCTGGCACCCTGTTAGTCAGGGTGTTGGAAGCAGTCCAGAAGTGAGTCCTGGGATGACAGACGTGGCTCTGTTGGAGCAGGGACGATCCTGTAGCCAAAAAGGGTCTAGGAGTGATGAGGAAGGGTCTAGGAGTGATGAGGAGGGGTCCAGGGGTGAGGTGATGGTGAGATGGGGTCCGGCGATGATGAGATGGGGTCTGGCGAAGATGAGATGGGGTGCCGTCTTCCTCCCAGGAATCGGGGTGAAGCAAGTGAAGTCTGTCCCCGGCCGGCTCAGTTTTCCCGGCAGCAATTGTAGACTCCCCCCACTGGGTGGGGCATCCCACAATAGGACCATGCATGCAAATGGGGCTTCTGGGGCTCTGGGGGGAGCGGGTATAGTCCGGGGGTATAGTCTGTTGATGGCCCATTACCCAAAAGGCGCCCACCCCTCCCCCCGTCCCCCTCCTTCCAAAGTTACAAGAAATAAAGAACAATTCCCCAACTGCTTTCAGCAGATGAAAATAGAATACACATTTTTGATTCCATAACCCAGGACACGAGCAAAAACCCCAAATCACAGGAAAAAGGAGACAAGAACAATGAGATCTGAAACAAGAGTGATTAGAGAAGAATGTATTAAGCTAGTATTCAGATCCCTAAAATAACAGATGAAAAACAAGCCAAAATCATGTTAAAGGGAACTCAAAATCAAGACCAGAGACACAAAACTGCCATACAAATATATACCCAATACCAAAAATTTAGAGAAACACACTCCCATGAGCCAGACATCAGAAATTGATGCGGACTAAAGTTCGATCAAAATATAAGAGAGGGGATATTGTTAAGAAGGAGTCAAGAATTACTGTTAGCCATGTTTGTTGTTGTACAATTAATGTTGGTTGTGTTAATAATTGTTATAGCTGTTAAATAATGTTAATCACTTACCTTGTACCCCCACTGTACCCCTATCCCAAGTTGCTGTATCCTGTTCCTTGTTCCTGTCCCTACTGTACCCCTATCCCAAGTTGTTGTATCCTGTTCCTGTCCCTGTCGGGCCCCGCCTCCACTGCTCCCCTATACTTCTATATGGCAACCAGTGGCTCCACTCGGTATGCAAACCGTGTGAACCCCCATGGATCTAAGGGACCACAGGAGGTGAAGACCACCACATGCAGGCCCCCAAAGCATGCAAGCTGAAGTATGAATGCTTTGCCGGACCACGTTAGAAGACTGAGCAAGACAGCAGGCTACCTGTACAGTCATTCGGTCAACTCACCATAACCAGAACAAAACTCAGAGTCACCCCCTAGACTTTCAATGAGCCAAATCGGATAAGTCTCCTATAGGACTCCTGTGAAGTTGGAGACCCCCAGCTCTGTCTTTGGGCAAAGCTGCTTGCATCTCCTCCTCCTCGTTGTCCACAGGGAGCAGTGGCGGTGAGCGCGACCCCTCGAGCCCCCACCCAGGCTGATTAATAAAGGTTTGAAAAAGGGAACAGAAGGTCTCCTGGCCCTTTCATTTACAACAAGAGTGGCTCTCACGGGACTGTGCACCCAGGGCTCTGCGCCCTTTATATACCCTCAGCAGTGGAACTCTCTCATGTCACAATGGTCTCTGGGCAGCACCATGTTCTGCATCATCAAGGGCCCTGTATCACAAAGAGCCACACCTGGCACCCCCTCAGCAGCCAAGGCCACTGGAAGTTGCATGGAGGAGCCCCCGGAGCTGGGCCCTTGTAGGCCTTGGTGTGCCCAGGCCCCTCCCACGGTCCCATAGTGTGCCCACTGTGCCACACTCCCACTTGGCTGCCTGACTGGCACCCAAAGCACAAGCCCAACCAACTAGCAAAACCCCCAAAACTACTATTAAATCCTTTTCCCTAAAAACCTTCCAAACCTAAAAAAGAATTCCTCTTGACGACCTAATAAATGTAGAATTAGTTAATCAGTCCGTCTTTAAAATGCTGCAAATGAAGCTACAACTCTAGACGGCACTGAAGCAAAACATTTAAATTCCCTATCACAAAATCCAATTCATAACCAAAACAATAATTAAAAAACCTTACCCTTGCAGTCTCTATAAACAAGTCCTAAAAAGTGTAGCACAAAGATATCTGTGTACAAACAATCTCCATATGCAACAAACCCAATAAAAACCCATAAAACAAAAAAGTCAACACTTAATAACAGTAACAAAAATTGTCTTCTCAAATAACCTAAACACTAAAAACCCAGACCTAGTACCATATACACCCGTAATGTAGCAAAAACTTGTACGAATTGGCCCACAAAAATACTCTTCTACTTTAGCAATAATAAAACAAGATGACACAAAAAAACGTGTGCTAAGTATAGCATAGAAGCTCCAAGCATGTACAAATGCCGTGCATAGTCCAACACAAGCAAAAATTGCAGCTATGAAAGCATGTCTGCAAACATTAAAAAACCAAATAAAAAAACCCACAAGCAACTACTAAAAAAAAGGTTTTCTCCAAATCTCTACAATACAAATCAAAATTTCTAGCACCAAACACAAACGTTCCCCGGATAAGGAGAGAAACAACACCCTACGAGCTGAGCTGTAATCCTCCCTGTGTAATTGTAAATAAACCCCATAAAAAATAAAATAAAAATTCACTGCTGCTCTGGAACGACGAGTGTGTAAATAAAAAAACAGCAAAACTCAAAAAAAAGTTCCACCAAAAAAAAAGTAGCCGCAGTTACCCCAAAAAATCCCAAATAACCAAACATACAGGGGCCCTGCCTCTAACCAAGTAAAAGCTAAAAACCCCCATATTTTTTAAACTGTATATATTTGTTAACTTAGCACATTAAAACCACAAAAATATAAAACCTTAGTTAACACTAGTGCACAGTACACATTAATCCCATCGAACTATATATTAAAGAAATCTGTTTCTATTGCTATCGTAACAAAAAATTCACAAAATTTTACTTTAATAAAAGCTAATGTAAGCCTAACTAAAAATAAATTAAAACCCCCACCCTATTATAACCAGCCCCAAACCCCCATACATTTTAAGCATAATCTTCCTCCAAAATCAATATTTCAAAAACCCAAAGAAATTCAAGTAGGCATTCGGGATAGTGGCTATAAAAACAAAAAGTGCTGAACAATTAAACACTTTGCCTAAATTATCAAAAAAACCCATCTTTAGAAGTAAAGCTTCTAAAAAAAACCCCAAAACAACAAATACCAATTACCACTTGAACAGTGCATCGCCAACAATACAAAACAACTCAAAATGCTGTAATTCCCATCCACAAAATAATCCGTAAACTAAAAAACCAAAAAGTAGCCAACAAACCGCACCTTAAGCGCCAATAACAATATATGTTCTGGTTTAGGGCAAATTTGGGAGGAAACTTCTAAAGGGGGTTCCTCTGGAAAGCAAACTCCAATGGCTCCTCTCCCCCCAGCCAGTCTGTGAAAAAGAACATTTTCAGAGAAAAGTGGAAAAAACTATTTATTTAACAAACAAGATGCCCACAAGCACAGAGAGTGCATGATACAAAATAATAAAACTTCTTGCTGCTCTGAAGAGAGATGGCAAATTGAGAAGGTCTTTGCTGTGGGTGTAGCTCAGCTCCCTCAGTCTCTCACCAGTCCCACTCCCTCCGGAGGTCCAGGCCCCGGCGGCCGCAGGTGCCAGCCCTCGCTGCTCCTCTGGGTTTTTAGCAGATTAGTTTAGAGCAGATTTAAACAGTCCCAAGAAAAAGGAAGGGAAAAAAACACAGTCTAGGGAACTTGTCTGCTTCAGCTAGCTAAGACTAACTAGAAGTACCAGAGATCTCTGTCTTCCTGCTGTCCGTGCTTTAGATGAACCGCTGGAGCAAGGATGTCTGGGAGTCAGGCAGTTTTCTCATTTTCTTTTGCTCTTAGAACTGGTTTTAAAGGTACAGAACTTAATATATAATACAAACAGAACAGACCATTGGGGATACAAGCATTATAAAGTCACTCTAGAACACTTTGTCTGCTCTTTTTCCCTGCCAGTGTCTCTCTTTTCCTGTGGCACCTCCCAGCCAAAGACCATCACCTGATTTTTATTTTTTTTTCCCAGTCCAGGCACTAAAACAGCCCTGGATGAAGTTATAGAGGCTGTCAGTGAAATGTAAGAGCTTGCTCCAATTGGGTCTCAGCCCCTTCAGAGCTTTGCCTTGAAGGGCAGGAACATCTTTTCCTTGCTGGAAGCTGGAATTCCAGCCCATTGCAGTGTATACCACGCATCCCCAAGGGCAATTACTGAGGCTGCCAGGGTGCTGCTCCTGCTGTGCCTCCAAGGGAGCTGTGCAGGGGCAGCTGGGTGGGCTCCCAGAGCCGACAGCAAAGGTTGCTTTGCTGCATATTGTCCAGCTGGAAGCAGAGGGAAGAAGGGAAGGGAGTCCCTGACAGAATCCTGGGATGCTTGTGGCTGGAAGGGACCCTGCCCGTGGTTCCATCCAGGCTTAGGATGGCATGAGGGAGAGGTGCCTCTGCCCCAGTGAAGGTGCAGATGAGACCACAGGAGGGGACGACAAGTGGATTTGATTGAGCGTGAATTTTATTGAACAAGAAATGGGGGCTGGGGACGTAGAAGCAGTGAAGAGATCTCAGATGCAGAGAGAGCGCTCAGGAGATGATCAGTTGGATCACTTCTTCATTCGCTTTCTCTTCTTTCCCTTCTTCTGCTTCTTTCTCTTCTTCTTAGTTGCTACTCCTCCTATTACTACACTATCTTCTTCTTTTGTCTCTTATTCTTCTTATTCCTATTTAAATTTTTATTCCTATTTACTACTAACTATTTCTTCTTCGTTATCTTCTTATTCCTATTCCTATTCCTACTCCCTATTCCTATTCGTACTCCAACTCCTATTCCTATTCCTATTCCTATTCCTATTCCTATTCCTACTCCAACTCCTATTCCTATTCCTATTCCTATTCCTATTCCTATTCCTATTCCTACTCCAACTCCTATTCTTACTGGTTTTTTTTACTACTACTACTACTACTACAACAACTATATGTTAAAGTCCAGGTGGTGCTGGTGTGGGCACTACTGCTATGGCTGCGGTGCCAGGCAGGGGCAGCGGAACAGCGCCCCCAGTGCCCTCAGTGCCCGCCTGAGGCGGCCGCGCCATTTGCTGAGGTGAGCCAGCTGGGGAGCTGAGGGGCCGCAGGGGCTGTGCAGGGCAGAGCCCGGGCTCTGTGGCCCTGCCTTGGGCCCCTGCTGGGCCATGGAGTCATGGCTGTGCAGGGAGGGCAGCGAGGCATGGAGTGGCTCTGGCTCCTGGCCCTCAGCCCAGGCCTCCAGTGGGACGGGCACTGGCAGCCCGTCTGCCACAAGACCTGCCAGGCTTTGGGCCTTGCCTTCATCTCCGTCCAGCTCGAGGATGCTGAATTTGTCTTCCTCCAGCGGTGGCGGAGTGGCCCCGAAGGTCAAGATGCTCACGCTGTCTTCCTCCATGGAACTGTCTTGGCTGCTGAGGTCCCAGTCTGACAGTTCTCCGTTGCACAGCTCTGACTCTGCCTCACCGTGGCTCTCTTGGGAAGGCCCAGTCTGGGTGTAGAATTCCCAGTCTTCATCCTCCCCAGCTGGGGTCTCCCCCTGGCTGCCTTCCTCTGCCAGGAGTGACCCCTCCTCTGCCTCGTCCTGCTGCTCACTGGGGGTCTGGGCTCCCATCAGTCTGTCTATCTGTTGCCACAGGTGAAGGCCTTGGGCCCAAACGCCTCCCCTCTGCCAAGGCTCGCCATCCGTGTCAGGTGCCTTCTCTTCGACGAGGACAGCGGCCCCCTCATCCTCCTCAGTGGCTGGCTGTGGCCAGACCGAGGCACCCAGTGCCCCCACCAAGTGCTCGCTGAGGGCCTGGTCTTGTCCCCAGCTGGGCAGGGGGCTGGGTGCCTGGGAGGAGTTGGAGTTTGGCATGTCTGCCTCCATCTCTGCTGTCCTGAAGCACGGACAGGTCCCGGGAGCTGCTTCCTTCTGCGAGAGTGGCTCTCACGGGACTGTGCACCCAGGGCTCTGCGCCCTTTATATACCCTCAGCAGTGGAACTCTCTCATGTCACAATGGTCTCTGGGCAGCACCGTATTCTGCATCATCAAGGGCCCTGTATCACAAAGAGCCACACCTGGCACCCCCTCAGCAGCCAAGGCCACTGGAAGTTGCATGGAGGAGCCCCTGGAGCTGGGCCCTTGTAGGCCTTGGTGTGCCCAGGCCCCTCCCATGGTCCCACAGCGTGCCCACTGTGCCATGCTCCCACTTGGCCACCTGACTGGCACCCTGAAGAGCCCTAGCTTTGGAGAGGGGGCTACTCTGGACATGAGCCATTGGCCTGGGGGACATAGCAGGGACCTTTGGGCAGTGGCTCCATGTGCAGCTGCAGGCTGGGGATGAGGGGAGTCCGTCAGGGCCTTTGCCCTGAGGCCCCTTTGTGGCTTCCCCAAAATGATACGTGCAGTGGATCAAGCACTCCCTCAGCACGTTTGCAGGGGATGGGGATCTGAGTGGGGCAGGGGCTCCATGGCAGGATTTGGTTATGCACAGGGACCTGGGCAGGCTTGAGAAGGGGGACCGCGAGAATCTCACGAGGGCCCACAAGGCCAAGTGCGAGGTGCTGCACCTGGCCTGGGGCAATTCTGAGTCCTAGATTCATCCAGGCCGGAAGAGACCTTCAGGTCTGTCAGTTTGGCAGCCTCTCCCAGCACCTCCAGAACCAGCACTTGGCTGGGTCTTGGGCCTTTCCTGTGCCCATGCCCACTTCCAGCAGGGCCTGCCAGAGGGGAGCACCCCCAGCCTGTGCCTCTGTCCCACAGCTGCTGTGGGCAGGCTCCAGTGGGGAATGTCCTTGCAGCACAAAGTGCCAGAGAGAGCCCAGGGCCAAAGAGTCCCTCATCTGCAGGCACTTCTTCAATGCATTGAAATATTTCCAGTGGTGGAATGGGCTGATGGGTGTTTCCTCATTCCACCGAAAAAGAAGCTGATGGTTGGATATTGTTTGAGAATTTCTCTCAAGTTGAGCCTGGCAGGGGGTTATTTACAGGGAGAAGCTGCTACAATAAATACCCTGATGCCTCCCCCAGGGTCTGTGTATGTTTCAACACTCTTGGGCTTTTTTGACAGTTCTCAAATGAAAAGCAGTTCCTGGGGCAGCAGCAATATTTACCTCTCACCATACAATACTGTTATATAAGTTGGTTTTCTAGTCCATTCAGCTCTTACAGTGGGGATTCTGGCATGTGGGGAATTCTGCATCGTTTTCTGTAGCCACTGTGTCCTTGTGCATCACCCAGATGTGCTTTTTGCATCTGGGGGGGCAATAAATACCAGCTCTTGGTCTGTGCTGCTGCTGTGGTCTCAGGGAATGTGCTGGCACCGTTCCCCATACTCTGAGCATTCTCTTCCTCCAATAAATTCTACCAAGCCCTGTAAGCTTCTTTAGAAAGAATCTACCAAGTCATTTTATTGCTTTGAATTTCTGATTGTTAAATGTGTATTTTGTCAGGCCATTGTTCTCTCTTTGCTTTCCTTCTGAGGGCAGGGTCCAGCACAGTCCATCCCTTCCCATCTCCAATGCTCCACTTGGATTGGTCTTTATTTTGCAGCCCCAGGGTGTCTGGGCTAGAGTGAGAACACCAGCTCTGGTGACTGGTTTTTGTTTGCCTGAACTAGAATTATCAGGTTTTCCCATCAGTCAGAGGAGATACACCCCAAAGCTAAATTTGTATTATTTCAGAAACTTGAGCACATAATGCTTAAACACAAATGGCTTTTGGAGATTTGTGTAGGTTAATTTACTCTTTGTTGGGATCTGAGGGTTATTGGTGCCCCAATTCACAGAACAGCTGATGCTTTTTCCTTTTTTTAACCACTTGCCTAATTGTTTTTCCTCTTCAAGTCTCATTTTAAATGAGGGAAGAACCTTGTCAGCTGTAAAAATATTTGACTATACTTTGAGAATATGTTTATTTGTTCAAAGAAAGAAATACTGTCTCTAGAAAAAGGCTGAGTGGAAGATGAGCACGAGTGATATATTGTGGTGTTGAGTCACATTTGGGGGCTTTATTTGTGTGAAGGGAAAGCAAAATTTTATATTATTCAGCTTGTGACATTTGTAGATCCTATGACAAGACCTCTTTTGGTTTGTAAACACAGTATTTTAGTGTCTGGGCTGAACTGGGGGAGTTACAGGAGAGATGGAGAGTCAAGGGGTGCTCAGGAATTCTGAGGTGGGGTCACTGGGATTTCTTTTCGTGCATAATAGGTCTTTGTTTAATCCAAACTCACTAAACTGCTGCAATTCCCTACTTCACTTAAGCAGTGTGGATCCTGCTCTGTGGAGGGAGGTTCCACACCCTCTGTCATGTTTTCCAGAGAGGAATTGGCACTCCCTGGAGTGAGCCAGATCTGAAATGGCAGTGTCTTTATTTGCATTTTTAGTAACCTCGGTTGTGTAAGCACCGTATTTGTCGTAATTGCTCTCCGTTTTCAATATTTATCTGCTACTTGGTGGCTTCTGGCAAGTGATTAAACCCCTGAATCTGTTGGGTGTTAGAGATCCCCTTGTTGCATCTCACAGGTATTGATCCAGATGTGCTGTGCAAGGGAAAACTGTAGGAGAACTTGCTGCTTAAAATGGGAAAAAATATGTTGTTACTTATGTTTTAATAACATTTGCAATAAGGCCTCGTGGATGGTGTAAGGCACTCTGCTAAAAAAGAATTAAAACAACCTTTCTGCTGAATAATACCTTTTACTTTTGTAATTATACAATTCTCTCGTTAAATCTAGCAATTCTTTTTTTTAAGAATTAATGGAAGTGGTTTAAAGGGATTCCCTCACTATAAGAGACACCTGATAGCAGTCGTGAGTGGGAACCACTAACTATGATTTGCAGGTGTCCTCAGCACTGGCAGAAATAGATGCATTTAAGACATGTAAGAAAGAAGGAGGGAAGAGGGAAAAATGCTCTGAAGCCACATCCTTTTTTAAAATTTATTTGTTGCATAAAAGTACAGCTCGGAGCTTTGTTACTGCCCTGCCCTGTGTGGCTGCAGAACAGCCCCTGAGAGGCAGGAGAGCAGGAGCTGCATTTTGGCTGCCTTTCCTCTGGGAAAACACAGATCTGAGGGCTGCTGATGCTGTGATCTGTGAGGTCTGAATCTCATCCAAGAGATAAAACCATTGACACAATGAACTGCTCCTTGACATCAACACACTTGTTGGAAATCCACTTTCAAGGCTGCCCTGGATGTGAAGGGTGTTGCTAAAATGATCAGGGAAATGTTATATGGCTGTTTTTATGAGACTGTATTTATTAAATAGGTATTTATTACCTGCTTTTCACTGGTTATTCTCAGTATTATTGCATTCCAGCTATTAAAGAAAAAGGTGCAGAAAATATCATGGCTGAAGTGTCTCCAGGAGCTCCCTTTGTTAGCTCAGACCAAGCAATGTCATCTTCAGCTCAGAACTGTAAATGAAATTCCCGAAATTTGGGGGTTTTGTCCAAGGCCACTAAAGGTGAACACAAGATTCGGTCACCACACCTATCCAAGGGCTCACCTTGCAGACAGGAATTGTTCCATTTACTGGGATCTCTTTAGGAAAAGAGAGGAGGGTACACACAAACATATGGAACAGATTCCCTGGCCAGGCCATGCCAGCTTTATTTGGATACATAATGAGCTGTGGGAGGGTTTGAATCCTTGCATTGTAGTGCTGGCACTTGGCTTTTTCTGCTTTTTTTCTTCTGTTTTTCTTTTTTATCCTGGGCCATATGTGGGTTTAGCTACACTGATTTTCTTGAGCCATCAGACTTGTGTGGAACAATTTTAGATCACTACAAGTCCATGAAGCTGAGTTTGTGTTGATCACTTGGAACACTGGGTTTTTCTTGCAGTTTAATGGTGCTGTCTGTATTTCCACCCAGGCCTGAGGCTAAGCATGACACATAAATGTATAGTTTAGCAAAACTCCTGAAAGATGCAGGGTTATTTATCTAGAAATTATTGACAGAATTTGCCTTTTCTGAAGGGATGGGGTAATCTCATTCTCATTCACAATGAGCATTCCTTTCTGAACAAACATTTTTTGACCTTTCTCAAAAATTAGTCTGTGTGGAAGCAGAAAAGGTGTTGATAAAACAGATTTTTAGCTTGTTTTGGGGTTGGTTTTGTTTTGCCTTTTTTTTTATTGTTGTTGGAAGCCAAAATATTTTTAAGCTTTCTTCATTCCTAATACCTGAGATCAAAATAACTGTAGATATAATCACTGTATTTTTGATTTCCTCAGCTAAAATCTGCTCAGATGGTGAAAATAAATAATTGTGTGTCATCCTCTAGTCCATTTCTCAGGAATTTGCAAACCCTTGAACACTTTGAAGATACTCAATGACGTTTGTGGGGGGGGGTTGGTCCAGCAGCATCTTCCCTGTGCATGTTGTACCGTGAGCCCAGTGTGGCTGGGCCAGTGCTGGGCCACTGAGTGCTGCTCCTGGAGGGACAACTCTAGCTGAGATCACACTTGATAAATGAAGCTTTCAATAGACTGATGCTGGCAGTGGTGACACTGATGCTGAGCTTCATTTTCCCCCTGTTCGAGTGTGTTTGGCCTCCATGCCAGAAGCCTTGTGATGCTGAGGGTGCCAGGCTGTGCCCAGGCTTTCCAGGCAGGGACACTCTTTGTGAAGTGGGCACTGCCTTGGAGAGCCATCGGTGTTCCTGAACACAGGCTGGTGTCAGAAATGTGCTGGTGCTAAGGTGAATCCGTCACTGGGGAAGTGACTCAGGGAAGGCACCATTTCCCTGCTCCAATTTCCGTAGGGAGCTCTGGAAATACCCTCTGTGTCTTCTTTCCTAAAGGAGACTGAGATAAAGCTCATTATTTGTTTTTAAGGAACTAATTTTACACCCACCCCTCCTGCTGTGCTCTATAATTTCATGTTGATCAGAGCATTTCCAGTCCAGCCTTCAGCAGCTCCAAAGCAGCCTCTAGAATTCCTGCAACTTCCAGAAAGGTGGATCCATCCTGCTCTCCCCTACCAGTCCCTTCCACATTGGACTTTGCCTTCTTAATTTCTTTCTGCCCCAGAGCTGCATTTTAAGAACAAAAAGGAGGATTTTCCTGTAGAGCAAATCCAATTTTACTGGGATGGCAATCCAGGAAGACTGACAAGATTAAGGCCTGCTGGCTGAGGTGTGGATTCATTAGGCAAACTGCCCTTGGAGTTACATGGAATAAACTTTCTAGTGCAGCCTTGGCAATACCATCCCCTGGGAGCTGTGTCCTTGTATTTATTGCAATTCATGTTGTCTGATAAGCATTTCTTAAGGATTTTAAGCATGGCCAATTTCTTTCCTGGCCCTGAGAGCAGTGTCTGTAGGTACTGGAGACCCCTGCCATCGTTTCTTGAATCTTGAAATTCTTCTGCTGTTATCTTGCTTAAAAAAAAAAAAAATCCTAGAGATGAAGATGAGCAGAATGTTGTCTTCACTCTTAAGTTTGCAGGAGAGGCCACGCATTCAATTTACTGTATTATTTCTACTTTGCATCACTCACATTTGGGAAACAAGTACAAAAGTGTAACGTGACTGTTGGATTTGACCCTCTCTTAACTTCCATAACTGTAATGCTTCGTGCTTCTAATCCCTTTTCTAATCACTTTTCAATATGTTCTTGCAAAGGGCACCTTCCACTATCCCAGGTTGTTACAAGCCACTTCCAGGGATCCAGGGACAGCCACAGCTTCTCTGGGCAACCCTGCCTTCACAGGGAACAATTCCTTCCCAATATACCATTTAAACATATTCAGTTTGAGATTCTCGAGCTCTTTCCCTCTTGCCTGTTGAAAAAACTGGAGTGGCTTACCTGGAACAAACAGAGTGATATAATTTACTAGGAATTTTTAAGTGTTGTTCGGTGTTAAAATTGAAACTCAGAGTTTGAACAGGCACAGACTTGATGGAAACAGTTGGATCATCTTTCAGAGTTAGCAGAGATGGTCATGTGTAGGTGGACTCTTTAAAATGTAAATCAGGCTAAAATGAGCTGTTAAAAGCATACTGTGAGTAGGTTTTGTTGGACTTGTTTGTGATCAAATAATGCAGACAGGGATTTGGGAAACATAAGAAGCAAAAATTCCTCCTTTATGGATGGTTTTTGATAAGCCCAAAAAAAGTAATATCTGCTCCCCTGTAAGCTGCCCCTCCTGCAGCTCGGGATATTGCACGCCTGTAGCTCAGGCTGAGCTGCAATCCAGCACAGGTATCCATATGGATGGCAGTGCCTTTTTGCAAGGCTCATGGGCAACAAAACCAGTTTTCCATTCCCTTTATCCCTATGAAAAGTCGAGTCTCGTGCTTGATGATCCTGCAGTTGGGAAAATGAGCCGCAGCCAGATGGGGCTGGGTTTTATAGGAAAGCTGTTTAATTATCTGCCTTTTTCCTGCCTTTATGGGCTCAAAATGTGAGAGTTTGGAGGCATTAAGTGTTTTATTAGACTGACTGCTGTTATTAATAGCATTACAGGTCAGGTGGTGCTGTTAAATCAAATTTGCTGCTCTCACAGTAGTTGTGCTCAGTGCTCTGGAGAGGGGGCTGAGGTGAAGCTGGGCATAAGCCATAGTGCTTTGGGGAGTTTCAGACACTGGTGCTGTCTGGGTCAGAAATAGTCAGGGCTAGAAAGATATTCAAGTACTCTTGAACCCCCTGTACATCTTTTTAATGCTTCTACTTGAATGATGAGAAGGAGCTTTAATTTGTGGCCTTTTGTTATTGTAAGCATGACTCATTTTTGTGGAAAAGAGTGATAATTTCTGTGATGTCAGAAGTCAACAATCACCTGTGCTGCTGTTTCTATTTATGAGCCTCTGTTTACAGACTCTTTATTTGGTTCTTTGAGAAATACACTTTATTAACATAGTCACAACAGCCTGGACTGGTGGAAGCTGTGTTTGGAAATAATGATGTGTGTTGAAGAAACACCCTCATTGCATTGTGCAGCAGGTTTTTGACAGAGCTCCACGAGAAGCAGTTGAGAATAAGTTCAAGTTGAATTATTAATGATGTCCAGAGCAAGCAGCTGCCTGTGAATTGCAGTGAATATCTGAATTCCATGAATTGTTTTGAGAAATTGCCTAAAATTATTTTAAATAATAATAACAACAATAATGTACAGTGTAATTATTTAATTTTCAATGTAAATTCTGTATAATGGGTGTTGCTTAGTGCACAAGATGAATTGCTGCAGAGTAATAATTTTCTGATAAAGAAAAGCCTGATAAAGAGTTGTTCTGTAGGTGCAACAGCCAAACCCTTTGCTCTTGGATTATGTTGATTTAGAGACTGGATTCACTCACTGCTGTGAATTGGCTGAGTGGGAATGGGCAGGCATTGGCAGTCCTGCCATTCTCACAGGAACACCTTTCTTTTGGAAGCTGTTTCACTTCTGCTTTAAGCCACACTTTGAACTTTTTAAGTTTTGGGACTGGTTTTGTCACTGAAAAATATGAACTACAAATGAGTATAAAAATATTAAATACCTCCCTTGTTTGCAGGAAAGATGGAGTAGAAGCATATGAAAGTGTGTGTCCTAGCAGGGGTGGTTTGTGTACAGTTTCCATCCCTGACATGGAAATGGCAGATGAATTAATTGGTTAATTGTACAGGATGGGGTTATCAGCCTGGCTTTGGGATTCTGTGCACAAAATTCTTCCCTTCTGTGCCTGCAGCAGAGCCTGTCAAGGAGTTGAAATGCTGGGTCCTGTGCTGTTTGCTGCTGCCTGTTCTGGGATCCCAAGTCTGAACTCATGGAAAGGGCACCTTGTGTTCCCTTAGAGAGCCTTGGCAGGGCTGGCAACTCCACAGAGCTGGAGGATCAAAGCTCAGCCACCTCTCTTGGGCAGTGCCTGACAGTTCTGGGTGCTAGTGGCTGAGTTTCTACTGCAGGGAGCCCCAGAATTTCAGTCCTGAATTCCCCCAGCAGCAGAGAGTGTGCAGTGTAACACACACACTGCATTCCATGCTCTCCATGGAAGTCTTGCATTAAATATTTCCTCCTTGAAAGCTTCAAACTCCGTGTTCAGCAATGTGACATCTGTGAAATTTGGACTCTAATATCACAATGCTAATGGAACTTGGGAGGCTTTGCCATTCTGAGATATCCTACATCAATTCCACTGAATTCTGCAGATCCTGAGTTTAACTGATGAGGTTTTAATATGGACATCAAACTAATTTACCTCAAGTGTCCTGTAGGACTGATGACAATTATTTCTGATGCTTTAGCTGTGGTGCTGTTGCTTCGGGGGGAAGAAGCTATAGCAGGCAGGTTTGAGGTATATTATTGATTCCTTCCCTTGTGTAACCCCCCTTCCACCTTTTCTGCCTGTGTCCTTACAGAGGAGATGCTTGGAGTGCCTGTGGACAACAGGAGACCCCGAAGGCATTCATGTAGTCATTCATGATGTGATAAGTGCCAATCACTCATTTTTAGAAATTTCTGAAAATTTAATAAAGAATAAAATTGGTTACAAAAAGAAAATTAATACAAATAAAAGTTTAAAAAGTTTTAGAGACAGGACAAATAAGGAGACAATAAAAGGGGCAAAGAAAATCGGTAAGCAATGTCCTTTCTCCTCCTGACTCCATGTCAAGACAGAGAAAGGCAATCTTTAGTTGAAAACTGCTCCTTTTTGAGGACTGAAACCTCATAATTATGCATGCTTTATCAACAAACTTGTTTTTCAAGAGTCTTTGGCTTAAGCCTTTTGGCGACATAGGATCGTGCTTTTGTTGATTGGGAGCGTCTGCGTTCTGAGAGATGCATTCTTTTGTCTGAAGAGGGAGAGGGGGGGTTTTTATCTCCTGTAAAACATTCACCTGGAATAGCCCTCTCCCTTGAGCTAAGAAAAAAACCTTACACACAGATTTTTACTAAAACTTAATGTTAAAAACTACATTTACTATTTGTTTCAAATGTTAATATTGCATAACTTTTCTAACTAGCATATTACATATAGTAAATATCTGCGTAGAGCCAAAACACCCAATATGCATTTTTCACAATGATTTATGGGCTTGGCAACAAAGGTCTTATCTTTCTCCAGAAGTAAAAGAAAACAAAACGATGTCCTGGGTTATGGAATCAAAAATGTGTATTCTATTTTCATCTGCTGAAAGCAGTTGGGGAATTGTTCTTTATTTCTTGTAACTTTGGAAGGAGGGGGACTGGGGGAGGGGCGGGTGCCTTTTGGTAATGGGCCATTAACAGACTATACCCCCGGACTATACCCGCTCCCCCCAGAGCCCCAGAGCCCCATCTGCATGCATGGTCCTATTGTGGGATGCCCCGCCCAGTGGGGGGAGTCTACAATTGCTGCCGGGAAAACTGAGCCGGGGGGGCGGGGGACAGACTTCACTTGCTTCACCCCGATTCCTGGGAGGAAGACGGCACCCCATCTCATCCTCGCCAGACCCCATCTCATCATCGCCGGACCCCATCTCACCATCACCTCACCCCTGGACCCCTCCTCATCACTCCCGGACCCCTCCTCATCACTCCTAGACCCTTCCTCATCACTCCTGGACCCCTTTTTGGCTACAGGATCGTCCCTGCTCCAACAGAGCCACGTCTGCCACCCCAGGAGGACTCACTTCTGGACTGCTTCCAACACCCTGACTAACAGGGTGCCAGGTGGCAGCTCTGATTCTGTCAGGGCTTTCCCAAATTGTTGTTGTTTGTTTGCTGGTTTGGTGGGGTAGTTTTGTTTCCTACCACATTTGTATTATTGATATTCCTAGTAAAGAACTGTTATTCCTATTCCCAAATCTTTGCCTGAGAGCCCTTAATTGAAAATTTATAATTTGGCAGGGGTGGGGGGTTTGCATTCTCTATTCTAAGGGAAACCCCAGTTTCCCTGGCAGATACCTGTCTTGTCAAACCAAGACATAGGGCTCTGCCCAGTGTGGGTCCTCTGAAGCGGGATGATGTTGGAGCAGTGCAGGGAGCCCTTCCCACAGTCAGGGGACTCGCAGGGCTTCCCTCACCGGTGCCTCCGTCGGTGTCTGTTAAAGTGAGAGCTCCTGGACAAGCTCTTCCCACAGGCAGGATATTCGTAGGGCCATTGCCAGCGGGTTTGGATCCTCTGGTGGCAGATCAGATGGGACCTTCTGCTGAAGCTCATCCCTCATTCGCCACACGGGTTGAGCTTCTCCCTGGTGTGGATCCTCTGGTGGGAGATCAGGCTGGAGCTTCTGCTGAAGCTCATCCCTCATTCCCCACACTGGTAGAGCCTCTCCCTGGTGTGGATGTGCCGGTGGGTAATGAGGTGGGAGTTGTGCTTGAAGCCCTTCCTGCAGTTGTGGCAGTGGGAAGGGCCTCTCCTCTGTGTGAATCTGCTGGTGTTCAAGGACATCTGAGTTGGTCTGAAACTTCTTCCCACACTTGGGACACTCGTAGGGCCTCTCCCTGGTATGGATGCGTTGGTGAATGATCAGTTGGGACCTCTGGTTGAAGCCCTTCCCACATTCCTCACACTTGTATGGCCTTTCCTCAGTGTGGATGTTCTGGTGGCAGATCAGGCTGGAGCTCTGGCTGAAGCTCTTCCCACATTGCTCACACTTGTAGGGCCTCTCCCCGGTGTGGATCCTCTGGTGGCGGATCAGGCTGGATCTCTGGCTGAAGCTCTTCCCACATTCTCCACACTGGAAGGGCCGTTCCTTGGTGTGGATGCGCCAGTGCACAAGGAGATTGGAGCTGGTCTGAAATCTCTTCCCACACTCAGGACACTCGTAGGGCCTCTCCCTGGCGTGGATCCTCTGGTGGCTGATCAGGTGGGAGTTCCAGCGGAAGCTCTTCCCACACTCCAAGCACTTGTGAGGCTTCTCCACATCATGAAGCTGCTCATGGACCAGCAGCTCAGAGCCCCAGCTGAAGCTCTGTCCACCTTCCTGGCACAGGCTGGGTCCTTCTTCCTCTGAGCATCCTGGGATGGGTTTGGAGCCGCTCCTCCTGTGGGATCTCTGGGGCTTTTCCTCCCCATTGGATTCCTGTGTCATGGAGCCACTCAAAATGGCCTCTTCCAGGAGATTATGCTGCAGGGATTTGTCCTCCTTGGTCTTCATCCTCAGCTCCTTGTCTGGGGGAGGAAGGACAAGGAGAGGATGGGATTTGTCTCTGTGGCAGAGGGAAGGGGAAGGAAATACCCCCAGTGCATCCCCGGCAGGACGGTGTCGGCAGCAGGGTTGTCCTGCAGCCGGGGGCCAGGCTGGGCTGGGAGATGGAGCAGGAGAGAGGGGGAAAGGGGCAGTGACTTCCTCCTCACCTGCCTGGCTGTCCTGGGGCATCTTCCTCTTCCTCCCAGCCTTCTCCATCCAGCCAAGGTTTGGGAATGAGAATCCTGGTTTGGGGAAAAGCAAAGGATGAGCATGTTGAGCATGAAGGTTCCTCTGCCCAAGCCCTTCTTTAGAAGTCACCGGCCACCTGGGGTCCATAAAAACCACCCAAACACCAAGATCCAGCCTTGAAAATGCCTCCCAGGAATTCCCTGGTCTGTCCCCTTTGCTGTTCTAAGCTTTGCCCCCTGTCCCAACTGCTGGGGATGATGCTTGTACTTGAGGTTCCTCGTGTATTCGGTCCCTGCCTTACCCAGGCTGCTGAGAGTCCCAGGAACACAAAAAGCTCCCCCCTTTCCCACCTCCCCACTTAAGGATGCTGGGGGTTTTGGGGTCCCTGGGTCCCTTCCCCCCTTATTCTTTGATTCAGGGTGAAAGGGGTCCAAGGAGTCCCCCCTGCCCCTCTCTAGACTGCTGAGGTTCCCACCAGTCACGGTGCTCCTCCCTCTCTGGGCTCCCCACTTTGGGGTCCTGGGGGACACAGGGCTCTGCTCCTCCGGGCTGCCTCTGCCAGCAGCCACCACTGGGATCCCCCAATGTCCCCCCAAAGGGCATTTTCTCATCAGCTTTGGAGTTCTTCATTCTCCAAACATCCCACCCCACATAAAAACCCAACTCAGGGACCTCCCAGAATATCTTGGCCAAGCTGCTTGTCTTGGTTTGGAAAGATAGGTATCGGCTAAGGAAGGCAGGAGCCTTCCCTGAAATGGAAAATATAAACCCCTCCCTCTGAATTATAATTTTGAAATTAATGGGCTCTCAGGCAAATATATGAGAATAGGAATAACAGTTCCTATTAGGAGGAAAATTAAACTAAAAATGAAGTAGTAAAAAAAACCCCAAACCTGACAGACAGAAGATGACTTCACACCCCATTGATCAGGGTGTTGGTAGCAGTCCAATCCAATCGTGGCTGCAGTCCTCCTGGAGTGACAGATGTGGTTCTGTGGAAGCAACGATCTTGTCGAAGGGTGTAGTTTTCCTCTGAAGGTCCAGTGGTGGTGAGATGGGTCTGGTCTTCCTCTGGGAATCCAGTGGAAACAGGGTGCTTCTGCTGTGTTAAATCTCAGATTATATCCAGGTAGGAATGCTTGGCTCCTCCCTGTGGGTGGAGCATCTGACAATGGGATGATGTAATTTTATCAGTCCTGCAGTGAGACACAATGGCCCATTAACAGAAGATATCTCCCTGGAGAGAGGATGGCTCCTCGAAGAGATAAAGAACACTGCCTAATCTGGTTTAACCAGCTGGCCTACTACCAGCAGATATCTCCCTGGAGATATGAGGGATGGATCAGGTAAGAGATAAAGAACACTGCCCCCCATGGTTTTAACAGATGGTAACGGAATACATACTTTTGGTTACATCTTGCATTGCAACTTAGAGAAAGGACTCCAGGCTCCTTGCCCAGGTTCTCTCAAGA
Source organism: Phylloscopus whistleri (assembly GCA_017589585.1). Lineage (NCBI taxonomy): Eukaryota > Metazoa > Chordata > Aves > Passeriformes > Phylloscopidae > Phylloscopus > Phylloscopus whistleri. The sequence continues at coordinate 360,931 of JADMLD010000666.1, read as the reverse complement.
ACGCACCCAGTCTGATTGATTGTCAGCCATGAAGAGTCTTGATCTTCATATCTTTTCAGAGTGCATTAGAAGGTGCCTGGAGTCAATAGTAATTTGGCATTTCTGATAACAATCTATAAACAGGAAAAGAAAACTTCACAGGATAAACAATTCTCTCTTCACTGTTTTCTAATATAGTATATTCACATTGTGTAGACCTCTGAAACCTGTCTAATTGACCACAGAAGAATTGAAAACTTAAATTAGTCCTAGAATCTTTTTTTGTTTGAGTGTTTTGAACAAACATTTATGAGCTTTTCTCACTGAATTCCTGAACTGAAGAGCTCAAGAAAGAAGAGGCCTCTGGAGTACTAAATATCATCAGCACCCTCCAAGGGGCTGAGGATCCATCCTCATCAGAGCAGCAATGAACAAAAATAGGCACAGCTTTCTGGCTGCCCCAGCTCTGGGATGGGCCCTGGGCCTGGAGCAGGAGCAGCTCCTGAGGGCCCCAAGGCCGGGGCTGTTGTGCTGGCCTGGGCAGATGGGATGGCAGCAGGGGCTGCAGAGCTCTCAGGAGCTCAGGGAGAGGGGAGCAGGGCACCCAGGGAGCCTGGTTTTCCCTTGGGCCAGCACCTTGCCCATGGCTGGGGCTGAGCCCTCTCAGAGCTGCAGCTGCTGCTGTGCCCTTGCGAGGGGCTGAGGCCGTGGGGCCCCTGCCCAGAGCAGCCTGCCCTGAGCAGGTTTACAGACCCCAAGGGTTGGAGTCCCCCAGGACTTGGAGGCCTTAGGGCTGGGGTTAGATGCTCCAGGGTTGGGGTTGGAGTCCCCAGGGTTTGGTTTAGAATCCTTCAGGGTTGGGGTTGAACCCCCAGGTGTTGCGATGCAAATCCCTCTGGGCCCCATTCACATAGGCTCAGAAGTACTCAGGAATGTGAGGGCTGAATTCAAACCTTCAGAGAAACTAAAATACATAAATCCACGCAGACATGAGGTAGAAATGTAAGTTTAGTTTTAAATAAGTAGAGAATATCTTAAGTGCCTTAAGCAAAGAAGAGACTGTATTAGTAAGAGAAGCCCTAAAGCCTGGTTGAAAGTTCAGCAGCATTATCTTTACAAAGTTAACTGAGTCCTAGACATAATGAGAACCTAATGTAGCATTGCTAGCATTCCTAGATAGAACAGAGAGAACTGTGTACGTGGAATTTGTGTAAGAAATTACAGCCACTTTCACACATCAATGTTAGGTCTGGATAGGTCTGGGAAAACAGCAGTAGAATTGTGTTTGTAGATGATTGGGTAAAAATAGAATAAGAATGTACTGCTTAGAGAATGCAAAGAATCACAGATAGATCATGAAGAGATGCTGATGCTGCTGCTTCTGCTTGGGACATGGAGACTCTACGCTGCTTTGCCTCTGCTTGGGACATGGGGACTTTATGCCCAACAGCTTTGTATAATAGCACAGACTGTTATCCTTTGAACTCTTCACCTTCGAGACTGATTTAGTCGTGCAATAAATGACTTTTACAACTCCACAGCTTTTCTAGTCTTCTATGAAGACCCCCTAAACTCAACACTCATGGTTGGGATTAGAATCCCCCAGGGTTGGAGTCCCTGGGATTGAGCTCCCAGGGTTGGGTTTAGAATCCCCCAGGGCTGGGGGTGGTGTTAGACTGGAAAGAGCAGGGATAAATAACTTGACAGATGATGAAGGAGCAGACAAGGGTAGAGTAAGAGCAGAGTGCCTGAGGACAAGAAGAGAATTACGAGGGGCATCTCTTGTTGTGCTGAAGAAGTGAGCCGGTTCCCCAGAGTTGGGAAATTCAGGAAGAAAGCTGGGAGGAAAGGTGTAGAAAGTGTAAAGTTAGGTGTTGGGGGTTAGATTTGTTTCTTTTTTAGTTACAGAATTTTTTCCCATAAGTTGCTAGGAAACTAACTGCTGGGTACTTACAGGTACTTAAGCAGAACAAAGGGGCCAAAGGAGAGGAGTTGTAGCACCTGGCTATACTTCTTTTGTCTCTGGGAGTTTCTCTTGGAGGGGGAAGATACAGCAAGTTTTGGGGGGCAGAAAAAGGGACAGGGCTGGGGGCAGCTTCTCTCTCTGACTCTCAGCATCAGAGGGAGGATGGCCAGGCTGTTGCTTGCTGCTGGAGGAGTTCACTGTCACCACCCAAGTCCAGTCCTAGGGATCTACCACCATCTCCTTGTGTGTTCAGGAATTCTGAGCTCTCCTTCTCCTGCCCTGCTGCAGCTGGGCTGGCCCTGTCCCGCCGCTGCCATTCTTCAGCAGTGCTCTGGGTCTTTTTGCTGCGCTGTAGCCTCACACCCCCTGCCCTCTGGGATGTCCTGCACTTCCAGTTACCACTGAGGAGCTTCTGATACATCTCATCCACCAGCCTGGGATTTCTGCTCATTCCTGCCATTCCAGCTTGGTGCTCCTCTGAGTCCTGCAGGGGTATCGAGGTCAGACTGCCCCGGGCTTTGTGAAACAAAGCCCCTCAAGGTTCCTGGTTCTGTTTTTGTTGTAAATGCTGTAGTTGTTGTTCTGTTTGCCTTGTTATACATACTAGCAAAGAACTATTCCTATCCCCACATCTTTGCCTGAGAGCCTGTGGTAGTTTGGCCAGGAAGTGATTGTTCAGGAAGTTATAACTTGACAAACCAATTAGAAAGAGGTACGTCTATGTGAACATTCGAGGGTTGAATACCAGAGGTTCCCAGGAACTGCCCTTTCTCTTTCCTTCCGGGCAGTTGAACAGGTAACATTGGCTGGGGTCGTTCTGTCAGAACGGCCTGAGCTGGCCAGGGCTGGCCATTCCCTCCCCGGCTCCCTCCCCTCTCCTGCTGGGACAGGGAGGGGGGAAGCCGGCCCGAGGCCTGGCCAGGCCCCACCGGCTCCCGGCGGGGAAAAAAGAGGGAGGCTGCAGCTCGGGTCCCCACGGCAGCCGGCCCTGGCCGGGCCGTGCCCCGGGCCCTGGTTGCTGGTGCTGATGATGGCCGCGGGAGGATGGGATTGAAATTCCTCCTCCCTTGCTCCCCCTGGGCCCCAGGAAGCAACCTTGGGTTTGGGTGCATGGATGAGAGCAGGGGGTGGGAAAAAGACAATTCATCAGCATTCCTGAGCATGGTTCTCCTCCCCTCTTCCCCCATCATCATGGGCCTTGAAACTTGACACCGTTTTGAGTCAGCAGCTGAGGGAGAGAGGACCTGGGCCAGATTTAACTCTTTCTTAACACAGGATGAAGCTTTCAGAACTCCAATCCTATCCCTGAGTGAGAGAGGAAGGGCAGAGTGATTTAAAACATAAAGAGACAGCATGGTACAGAGTCAGCAGAAGAACTGATAAAGATGATTGGAAGAATGGATTGAAGAAGTGGACATTTTTGACTGGACTTCTCTGGATGTAAACCATGGAAACTGGACTAAATTATTCCTATAAACTGTGGAAAGATATGCATTTGGGGAGGTGATTGTTTAAATTTATGTGTGGATTTTTGAGCAAAGGTGTGTGTGATGGACTAAGTGAAATTGATTTGATGAGATGCTTGAACAGAGATAGAGATGAGAAGCCTTCTGTGTGCAGTGAAGAAGTGAGAAGATATCTCTGTTCCCTGAGATGAAGAATCCTTTGCCTTTGAAGTGGTTCACCTTTAAAAAGTGACACCCCAGTCTGCAGTGTGTTTGAGTCCATGACCCATAAGAAGCTTGGGAAACTGCTCATGGGAGGTGTCAGAGAAGCAGAGTTTACTGGGCACTGTTTTTGTGATAGTTAAAACCCACAAGAGAACTGTTTTAAGTTGTCAGTGGGATCCATGGGACACTAAGAGAGACTCCTCTCCCAAAGTGATGAAAAATCATGTTTAAATGGAGAAACTGACTAAAAATCACAAGTTGTCTCTTTATGTTGTTTGTAGAAAGTAAACATTAGTAGGGGAGGGGAAGAGTGTTTTGAAGTTTCATTTTCATTTTTATTTTTCTCCTTTTAGTGTGTGTGAAAGAAATATCTTTATAACAATGAAGTTTTAAGCCTGTTTTGCTTTTTATTTCCTCCAAGTCATATCCCACCAAAAGGTAAATACTAAAACCATCACAGAGCCCTTTAATTTCAAAATTATAGTAATTCGGAGGGAAGGGGTTTGCATTCTCCATTCCAAGGAGGCTCCGTTTTATTCCCTGGCAGATACCTGTCTTTCAAAGTAAGACATTAGGTTTGCGTGGAAGAAAGAGATAAGAGAAAGGAGAGAGAGGAGCAGACAGGGGAGACAATGGGATCATGGACAGATAGAAGTCCAGAGGATAATGGAGATGGATTGTTAAATTTTTATCCTTTAACCTTAAATTTTATCCCTAAGCGGGGAAAATTGTCAAAAAGATGATAGATTACTCAAAGGGGTGTGTGGAAAGGATGAGCAAGTGCCCTTTAGCAGAGGTGGGGGATAGGTCTGAAGTGCACAAATTCCCTTTTGTTCCTAATTTTGAGTGCAATTTACTGGGAAGGGATTTGATGGCTGAAGTGAGAATGCAAATTATTAACGGTGAGAAATGACACAGAAAATATGAAGAGAATTTACCCCATCCTCAGGAATTCCACTGTTGCATTTAGAATTAGAATTAGATTTCGAATTAGAATTCGAATTGGATTTGCTTTTATCAGGGGAGCAGGAAAAGGTGGCTAAAGAGGCTTTTGTTTGGTGAAGCTGCTTAATTTCCTTGCTAAAAAGGGGACTTGGAGTCTGAAAAGGAGGCACAATTGGTAGAGAAGAAGGTGAAATATTTGGGAATATTTAGGAAAAACATGTCTGGGACACCTTTTGACTGGAGGGTTCTGGTGCATCAATCCGGAAAGAATACAAGGAATTTTATGAGTACCATTACCCCAGACCGAAAAAAGAAGGATTTATGGCTGTTTTGGGGGTTGATGGAGTATTGCAGAGCATGGATTGAGGATTTTTTTTGTTTTACACCTTTATATGACGTTTTAACCCAAGACAGTCTGGAGCAGTCAAGATGATTTTTGCCTTTTTTTTTATATACCTTGCATGTATCGTCAGTACTCCTAGCACCGATGCTTGTAATTCCTTAAATCTGATAATTTAGCACAGTTGTGACATTCTGTTAGGCCAGGAGACATGTTAGAAATAACTGTGTAGTTCATGGCTTTTGCTGTTATGTATTGGCTTTTGCAAATTATTTTGGTTTAGTACAGTTTGCAATCTCTTTTAAACTGCTTTTGATATATTATAATTTGTCATCCTTTTATGGGTAATACCCTAATCCCTGTGGAGATTGCGTATTTCAGTGTGATAAATGTATTCTAGTTTAGGGTTTCACAAAAAATTAAAATAGAATATATTATAAAACTATAGATATACATATAAATTAAATTATTAAATAGACATATATTAAAATATTAAAATGTGCAGTGCATTATGTTATAGATTTAAAGAGCCAATACCATCAAGAACGATTTATTTGCCAACGAAAATTTCGGACAAAGAAAATCAACAAAGCCAACGAGACAAGGAAACAGTGCCGGCACTGGGTGAAACCACAAATGTGACCTCTACTGCGTCACCTTTCCCCAAGGTTTCACCAAGTGTGCCTTGTGCTGCTGGTTTTTATACAGTGTTTGGCTGTACAGTACATGATCTCAGTCCTGTCCCAGATACATATTCATGTATCTTTGTTTCCCTGCTGCCGTCCTTGCTGAATAGATTTCCGGGCAGGGAGATGCCCCTGAGTAGATTTACTGGAATTTGGGCACTGGGATTCAACATCTTGACGATGCTGATAAGATACATATCAGTTGCTAATTGCTGGGTCGTTGGCAGACTCATCAACGGTGAAGATCCATCTCCTCCCAGCTGCACCCTCTTTTCTTCTGCTAATGTGGTTTTCTTCTGTGCTGGCAGCGATTGTCACAATCTTTCAGGACAAGTTTTTCAAGGCGTTTGTGACTTTGGCTTTAAGGTTACAGTGTAGATTTTTATAAAACATATTTACCATCAAACTAAATTACATACCATATTTATCACATCACACAAACATTAGGAAAACATGAATTATTCCTTATTACACATTATAACATTAACTTTGGCAGAAGTGACTATGGTTGTGAAATAATGACTGATGCCTTTATTTCTGTAACTGACTGACAATAGTGAAATAGCTAATGTTGATTGAAGTAAAAATGGTTAAAATACCTTGATGATAAGATAACCTTGAAAAGAACCAGGCAAATAACACTGAAAGAGCCAGGAGGAATCCACCACTGACCCCTTGGCGATCAATAACTGTCAAACCACAGACCAGGCGGCCTCAAGAGGAAATAAAACATAAGTCTCAAAATCACATCTGCCTTGTGGCACGTACTTTAGGAAGATGAGGTCTGGGGTCGAACTAAGCTAAAGAATTCCTGGAAAATGTGCACTCCAAGGAGTGCCTAAATATGTATAATCTTCATGAATATGCATTTGACTAATTGTCTTGGGTTGCAAAGCAAGATGTAACCAAAAGTTTGTATTCTAATACCATCTGTTAAAACCAGGTGAGGCAGTGTTCTGTATCTCTTCCATGACCCATCCTCTCTCCAGGGGGATATCTTCTGTTAATGGGCCATTGTGTCTCACTGCAGTACTGATAAAATTACATCATCTTGTTGTCAGATGCTCCACCCACAGGGAGGAGCCAAGCATTCCTACCTGGATATAATCTGAGATTTAACACAGCAGAAGCACCCTGTTTCCACTGGATTCCCAGAGGAAGACCAGACCCGTCTCACCACCACTGGACCTTCAGAGGAAAACGACATCCTTCGACAAGATCATTGCTTCCACAGAACCACATCTGTCACTCCAGGAGGACTGCAGCCACGATTGGATTGGACTGCTACCAACACCCTGACTAACTGGGCGTCAGGTTGTATTCTAACTCTGTCAGGTTTGGGGTGTTTTTACTACTTCATTTTTAGTTTAATTTTCCTCCTAACAGGAACTGTTATTCCTATTCCCATATATTTGCCTAATGAGAGCCCATTAATTCCAAAATTATAATTCAGAGGGAGGGTGTTTATATTTTCAATTTCAGGGAAGGCTCCTGCCTTCCTTAGCAGACATCTGTTTTTCCAAAACAAGATGGGGAGCTCGGCCGAGATATTCTGGGGGGTTCCAGAGTTGGGTTTTTGTGGGGGATTTTTGGAGAATGAAGAACTCCAAAGCTGAGTAGAAAATGCTCCTTGGGGGGACATTGGGAGTCCCAGTGATGGCTGCTGGCAGAGGCAGCCTGGAGGAGCAGAGCCCTGTGTCCCCCAGGACTCCTAAATAAAGAGGAAGGGGAGAAGAGACCCAGGGACCCCAAACCCCCCAGCATCCTTAAGTGGGGAGATGGAAAAAGGGGTACTTTTTGGATTCCTTCAACTCCCTACTTCCTGGGGAGGGTGGGGACTGAGTAGACAAGGGACCCCCAGTACAAGTGTGACCCCCCAGCAGCTGGGACAGGGGGGAACCCCCAACACTAAAGGGGACAGACTAGAGACAGGGAACTCCTGGGAGGCATTTTCAAGGCTGAATCTTGGTGTTTGGGAGGTTTTTATGGACCCAGGGTGCCTGGTGACTTCTAGAGATGGACTGGGGCAGAGGAACCTTCAAACTCAATGTGCTCATCCTTTGTTTTTCCCTCAAACTAGGTTTTCCTATTCCCAGACCTTGGCCAGATGAAGGGGGAGGCTGTGAGGAAGAGGAAGATGCCCCAGGACAGCCAGGAAGGTGAGGAGGAAGTCAGTGCCCCTTTCCCCCTCTCTCCTGCTCCATCTCCCAGCCCAGCATGGCCCCCAGCTGCAGGACAACCCCGCTGCCGACGCCGTCCTGCTGGGGATGCACTGGGGGGATTTCCTTCCCCTTCCCTCTGGCACAGATGCAAATCCCATCCTCTCCCTGTCATTCCTTCTTCCAGAAAATGAGCTGAGTATGGAGACCAGGGAGGACAAATCCCAGCAGCAGAACCTCGTCAAAGAGGCCATTTTGAGTGGCTCCACAACACAGGAATCCAATGGGGAGGAAAAGCCCCAGAGATCCCACAGCAGGAGGGGCTCCAAAGCCATCCCAGGGTGCTCTGAGGAGGAAAGACCCAGCCTGTGCCAGGAGGGTGGACAGAGCTTCAGCTGGGGCTTGGAGCTGGTGGTCCATGAGCAGCTTCATGATGGGGTGAAGCCCCACAAGTGCTTAGAGTGTGGGAAGAGCTTCAGCCACAAAAACACCCTGATCCAGCACCAGATGACCCACACCGGGGAATGGCCCTACAAGTGTGGGGAATGTGCGAAGGGCTTCAGCTGCAGCTCCAAACTTGTCACCCACCAACGCATCCACACTGGGGAGAGGCCCTACGGGTGTGGGGAATGTGGGATGAGCTTCAACCAGAGCTCCAACTTGATCTGCCACCAGAGGATCCACACCAGGGAACGGCCCTACAAGTGTGAGCAATGTGGGAAGAGCTTCAGCCGGCGCTCCCACTTGATCCGCCACCAGAACATCCACGCTGAGGAAAGGCCGTACAAGTGTGGGGAATGTGGAAAGGGCTTCAACCAGAGGTCCCAACTGATCATCCACCAAATGATCCACACTGGGGAGAGGCCCTACGAGTGTCCTGAATGTGGGAAGAGATTTCAGACCAGCTCAGACCTCCTCCTGCACCAGCGGATTCACACGGATGAGCGGCCCTTCCGCTGCCCCGACTGCAGGAAGGGCTTCAAGCAAAACTCCACCCTTGTCACCCACCAGCGCATCCACACCGGGGAGAGGCCCTATGAGTGTCCCCAGTGTGGGAAGAGCTTCACCCACAGCTCTAACTTGAACAGACACCAACGGAGGCACTAGTTAGGGAAGCCCTGTGAGTGCCCTGACTGTGAGCAGAGCTTCGTGTGCACCTCAAACCTCATCCCCCATCAAATGATCCACATTGGGAAGACCGCAGGTGACCCACATTTCCCATGATCCATGCTGGGAAGACACCTGTCCCTCTCCCTGTGTTATGGGTGAATTAAGTTGAATGAGACAATTGTGGGTTGTTGTTCGGTGGTGTTGTTTGGGCCGGGTTTGTGTTTGGAGTTTGGGTTTTTCCCTTTGTGATGAGTGACCACCAGGCGGGGAGCTGAGAGGGGATAGCACGAGGGAACTTCAGCCGAGGAGTGACGTCATGGAGAACTGGATTGGCGCACTGCGACAGCCAATCACTCGACAGAGTTGCAAAATGATTGGACAGAAATGCGCCTTCAGGTTGGACCAATCATGTCCCCTAGATGGGAGCCAATTGGAAGAGAGATGATTTGGATCCACCTGGAGGCTATAAAAGGACTCCCCCGGGGAGGTGTGGGGTCCTCCGGAGGTACTTGAGACTGAAGGAGCACCCAGCACGTGTGCTGTCTCTTTCTTTTTTTTAATTCTAGTCTGCTTTGTCACTGGGGACCTTGGGCTTATCCCAGATCCCTGTTTCCAGCTGTTGTTTTCTTCAATAAAAAACCAGTTAACCTAACCATGGTGACTGGCTCCTTTGCTACAATTTCTGGGGAGTCATCCAGGATAAACCTTATCCAGAAGTGGTCCCGGGGAAGAACAACAAAGAGGAGACGCATCTGGCCGATTTTAGCCACCTAGAGTTGGATTTCTTCAAGACCACTGGTGGACTGCTGGCTATACCCAAAGAATAACTGGAGACTTAATAAACCAGACACAGAAGACCCCCTGAGAAGGAGTGAGGCTCGCAGGAGACTGTAAGAGTCAGCGAGTAGGAGCGCGCTTCAAGGAGTGCGAGGTACTCCAAGGGACCCCGAGGGGAGGGAGAAGGAGTACTTCTTGAGAACGGCCCCTTACCTACATAGGCTCCTTTCTCCCAAAGGAAGAAGGGGAGTTCCTAGGGGTGCCCTAATCAGAGACGTGGAGGGGGACCAGGACCTCTGGGACCCTACTTTCCAGGGCTAGTTGGAAAGGGTAGACGTGGAAGGTACCAGAACCCTCAGAGCAGTAGAAGCCTGTGCACGAGGTGGAGGCTGACAGAGGGGAGGGAGGTAGGCGTTCCACAGATTAGAGGCACCTGGGGGGTTCTTCCTCAGACCGTTTGGAGGGAGTCCGGATGGGGCTGGGGAAGTAGGACGTCTGGGATGGGAAGGACAGTTCTCAACCAGAGACCCACTGATAGTGTCTGGCCACCAGCTGGGGGAGTGCTCCCTCCTTAGCAGGAAGAGGGGAGAGGTACCCAACTAGAGGGGAGTAGGACCTTGGTCAAGCGGCTCTCGTGCAGCATCAGGAGGCTGACTAAGGGGAGAAAAGAGAACCTCACAGCACAGAGACTGGTGAGGATGGTGTAAGTCTGTGTGAGTTGGTGTGAGTTGGTGCTGGTTAATCAGAGATACAATTTTGAGGAGGGGTTTATCTGCCATTTTAAGACCTAGAAGGAATCCAGAGATTGACAGGGAGGTGAAACCCAGTGCTCACTCTATCACCCAAAAGGCGGACAGATTACGTGGCCGAAAGGAGCTGGATCTGTTACATTACTAAAAAGGGAAAAGACCGGAAAGGGACTCAGTAAGTTCGGTTCCTAGTTCTGGTGGCCATTTTTCTAATCCCCACGGTTTGTTTATTATCCCAAGGTCTTTCTTTCCCATGCATAGGTAACAATATTAAGTTTAGTTGTTGCTGAATTTTCAGTTGGTTAACCCTTTCCCTTCTCTTTACTAGTCTATTTTACTTTCTTATTGCTTTATTCTATTAAGATTGGTGCTTAGTTAAATTGAAATTAGGCCTAAAAAGGTAGAAGGTATTGTGCAGTGACCTTGTAGTAGCCATGGATCAGTGTGCTGGCAAGGCCTCCTCAAAGGGAAAGAAGGGTAAAAATAAAATAAAAGATATACCTCCCCATAGTCCACTTTGCAAACTCCTAGAGAGTTGGGAGGAAGAGGAAAGTTGTAGAGGGCTTGATAAGATAAGGATGATATTGTATGGAGATACGGCCGGAGGGGGTGATCCAAGAGGGGCCTGTGTATTTGCCTTGGTATGGGGCCAGAGATAAATGGCTCTGTGTGGCCCTAGACATGTGAACAACAGGGAGAGTATTAATGAGGAGGAGGTGAGATATGCACAGTGCTGGCTACAGGAGGAGAGAATGAAGAATGAGAATAAGGATGAGAATGTCACCTGTCTTGGGTTATGGAACCAAAAATGTGTATTCTATTCCATCTGTTGAAAGCAGTTGGGGAGATGTTTTTCTTTGTCTCTTGTAACTCTGGGTGGGAGGGGGGGGCAGGGGGGGCAGGTGCCTTCTGATAATGGGCCAGCTGTTCAAACCAGGTGGGGCAGTGTTTCTTATCTCTTTCACCACCCGTCCTCCCTCCAGGGGGATATCTTCTGCTAATGGGCCATTGAGGTTCACTAAGGACAGGACACATTCCATCATCCCATTGTGAGATGGTCCACCGGGTAGGGGGGGAAGCCAACCATTCCTACCTGGATAAAAACTGAGATGCAGGAACACCAGGGATCTGGTTCCACTGGATTCCCAGAGGAAGACTGGACCCTTCTCACCACCACTGGACCCTTTTCTAAAGGATCATCTCTGCTCCAACAGAACCACATCTGCCCCTCCAGGAGGACTTACTTTTGGACTGCTTCCAACACCCTGACCAACAGGGTGTCAGGTACTATCTCTGACTCTGTCAGAGTTTCTAGGACTGTTGTTTGTTTTGTTTGCTTGTTTGTTTTGTACTACTACATTTGTATTGTTAATATTGCTAGTAAAGAACTGTTATTCTTATTCCCAAATCGTTGCCTGAAAGCCCTTAATTGCAAAACTATAATTTGGAGAGGGTGAGGAGTTTATATTCTCCATTCCAAGGGAAACTCCAGCTTTCCCTGGTGGATACCTGTCTTTCTAAACCAAGATACAAGCTAAGTTGAATATTTTAAAGTATTATTCCACTGTTAAATCATTAAGTCATAGGTTATAAGTTAGGTTAAATACTGTTAAGTTCTGTTCTATTGCTAAATTGTGAAGTTGAAAGTATAAGTTAAGGTTAAGGTGTAAGTTAAATGCTGTTAAATTTGAGCTGTTAAGCTTTTAGGCCGTATTCTGTTTATCCTTGCCTTGATTGTTCTATTCACACACACACACAGAGATGGAGAGTTCTTGGTTCGTTTCTGGTTTGATTGCCTGGATTTTGTTTAGTTTTGTTGTTGCTTTGTTTCCTTGCTGGGCCTGAAGTGTCCAGTCAGAAGCAGAGTGACTCTTGCCAAGGAACTTTGCTGTGCTGTTGTTTAATATTAAATCTGGTTTTTGCTGATCCCTTGTCGCTGTAGAGCACGAAATCAGGACACAGACTCTCAGAAGACTGAAGATTCAAAATCTCACTTTATTATCAAAGCACCTGTCTTTTATACCTTTTTACAATGAGCCCACCTAAGAGGTGGGATCCTTGGACCCATTGGTCACACCAAGGGGCCATCAAGCAAATTCCCTCCTCTGGGAAAGAATGTAGAAAAATATGATAGTTTACAATAACATGTCCTTGTTTACAACAAGTGTCCCTGGGAAAGAATTTTCCGAAATCAAAACATGGCAGGCACAATCCGTGGCTACAATCCCTTGCCAGGGATTTTTAAGCCCTCTCAAGTCCTTATTTGTAACAGGGTGGAGGAACCCTGGCCCAGGCTCTGGCCCTGGGGGACACACGGACGCTGCCAGGGGGTCCCTGTCACCCTGTCCCACCCCCCACATCCCCAGGCCCCCATCCCCGTGTCAGGCTCTGGGGTCAATCCTGTGGAACATCCTTTGGCGGGGGCTGTGGCTCCAGGTGCACCGGGGGGGTACCGGGGGACAGGGGACCCTTCTGGGCATGAACAGCATTGGACTTGTTGGGGGAAACTATGAGTGGGAGCTGGGGCAGAGTGACCAACCCAGTGACCTCACACAGCCCTCCTGGGATGTCACACAGCCCCCATGATGTCACACAGCTGGTCTCTGATGTCACAACCCACTCTGTGATGTCACACAGCCACCCTGTCATGTCACAGCCAACTCTGTGATGTCATAGCCTGCTCTATGATGTCAGACCTCTGCCCTGTGATGTCACCGCTGGCTCTGTGATATCACAGACATGGCCCATGATGCTATAGCTCCTCCATGACCTCACATAACCCACTCTGAGATGTCATAGCCCACTCTGTGACCTCATGTTTCCAGATGATCCATGGTCTGCACCTGGTGAGCTAACACAATGCTCCTTCTCCAAAACCATGGCCCATGGAAATCACACAATGCCCATTGTGTAAGAAGGGGAACTGGAAGTTCAGCAGCCTCAGTGTCCCACCAGCTCAGCCAGGCCACCTGGAACACTGGGGTCTGTGAGCACCAGGGACCACCAAAGAGACCCCCCGGACAGAAGAGGGCATGCAAAAGGGGAGGGGAAATGTGTTAATGATTTCAGGGAAATGATTATCATATGTATGTTTAGTCCAGGACAAGCAATGAATATGCATCCAAAATACAGAATATAAACAGAAACTTTCCTGTGCTCAGCACACACAGCTTTGGAGGAGCTATCCCCCTGTGCATCCAGCTGAATAAAGAATGCTGCTTCTGAATGCTGCATTGGGGTGAAGGAGTTTTTGATTTTACTGAACTTTTGGTAACACTCCCACTGCCAAGGAAAGCTCTGTCTGCTGCTGTTCACAGACAGAGAAGGGCTGCTGGGAGATCACAGAATCACAGAATCACCAGGTTGGAAGATCATCAAGTCAAGATCATCGAGTCCAACCCAGGCCCTAACACCTCAAATAAACCATGGCATCGACTGCCACATCCAGTCTTTTGTGAAACACATCCAGGGATGGTGACTCCACCACCTTCCTGGGTAGGCCATTCCAGAACCTTATCACCCTTTCCATGAAAAACCTTTTCCTGATAACCAACCTATATTTCCCTTGATGAAGCTTAAGACTGTGTCCTCTTGTTCGGTCAGTTGCTACCTGGAGAAAGAGACCAACCCCCACCTGACTACAACCACCCTTCAGGAAGTTGCAGAGAGTGATAAGGTCACCCCTGAGTCTCCTTTTCTCCAGGCTCAACAACCCCAGCTCCCTCAGCTGTTCCTCACAGGGCTTGTGTTCCAAGCCCCTCACCAGCCTCCTTGACTCTTCTGGACTCACTCAAGCATCTCAACGTCCTTCCTAAACTGAGGGGCCCAGAACTGGACACAGAACTCAAGGGCAACCTCACCAGTGCCGAGTACAGAGGAAGAATGACCTCCCTGCTCCTGCTGGCCACACTATTCCTGATATAGGCCAGGATGCCATTGGCCTTCTTTCCCACCTGGGCACACTGCTGACTCATGTTCACCCAGCTGTCACCAGCACCCCCACGTCTCTTTCTGCCTGGGCACTGTCCAGCCACACCGTCCCCAGCCTAGAGTGCTGCAGGGGGGTTTTGTGGCCAAAATGCAGGACTCAGCACTTGGATTTATTAAAGTTCATCCTATTGGACTCTGCCCATCCATCCCACCATTCTAGGTCTCTCTGCAGAGCCCTCCTCCCTTCCAACAGATCAACACGGTCCCAGCTTAGTGTCATCTGCAAATTTACTCATGAAAGATTCAATATTCTCATCCATGTCATCAATAAAGAGATTGAACAGAGCTGGCCACGGCACGGACCCCTGAGGGACACCACTGGTGCCTGGCTGCCAGCTGGATGCAGCACCGTTCACCACCACTCTGGTCATGGCCATCCAGCCAGTTCCTAACACAGCAGAGAATGCTCCTGTCCAAGCCATGGGCTGGCAGCTTTTCCAGGAGTGTGCTGTGGGAGACAGTGTCAAAGGCCTTGCTGAAGTCCAAACAGACAACATCCAGTTGTTGGGGGTTAGGTTTGTTCCTTTTTAATCAGAGAATTTTTCCCCATCAAGTTGCAAGCAGACTAACCACTGGGCGGTTATGGGTGCTTGACCAAAACAAAGAGGTGGCCAAAAGTTGGGAGGGGGAGATAAGGGGAGGTTTTGGGGCAGGTAAAGGACAGGGGTGAGGGCAGCTTCTCCTCTCTTGCTCTCAGCATCACAGAGCATGGGAGGCTGCTGCTCGCTGCTGGAGGAGTTCACTGTCCCACCGGGTCCACCCCTGAGGAGTCTGCCACCATCTGCTCATGTGCCCCAAACTCTGAGCTCACCTCCTCCTGCCCTGCTGGGCCGGCCCTGTCCCGCTGGTTTCTCCGGCGCTGCTTGGAGGCTTTTGCTGCGCTGTAGCCCCGCACGGCCCTGCCCTGCCAGGACACCTCCACCGTTCCAGCCACCACCGGCAGAGCTTCTGACCTCATCCACCAGCCCGGGACTTTTCCACTGTTCCAGCCTGGTGCTCTCGAGAGATCAGACTGCCCCGGGCTTTGTCAAACAAAGCCCCTTGAGGTTTTTTCCTGGTTCTGTTTATTGTTAATGCTGTAGTCGTTGTTGTTCCTTTGTCTTGTTATACATACTAGTAAAGAACTGTTATTCCTATCCCCATACCTTTGCCTGAAATACCTTAATTGCAAAATCCTAATAATTTGGAGGGAGGGGGTTTACATTCTCCATTCCAAGGGAAACTCCAGCTTTCCCTGGAAGACACCTGTCTCTCCAAACCATGACACCAGGGACATGTTGTCACAATACGACACCAAAGAACGACACTCACGCACTGAGAGATGTCCAAGGCAAAAAAAGGAACAGTTTCTTTACAGAACTTGACATTTATAGAATTTCAACAGTGACCATGGAATGGAGGAAGAAAATTGTCCTCTCTAACCACACTGGTCAAATCAGCAGTCCATCAGTTCTGCCAACGTGGCTCCTGCAGTGGGGGATGGAGCTGGAGCAGCGCACGAAGCTCTTCCCGCACTGGGGGCACTGGCAGGGCTTCCCTTACCGGTGCCTCCGTTGGTGTCGGGTCAGGGTTGAGCTCTGTGAGAATCTCTCCCCACACTGGGAACACTCGTAGGGCCTCTCCCCTGTGTGGACATGCTGGTGCCTGACGAGGGTGGAGTTCTGCTTGAAGCCCTTCCCGCAGTCGTGGCAGCAGAAGGGCCTCTCCTCTGTGTGTGTCTGCTGATGTACAAGGAGGTGGGTGCTGGTCAGAAACCCCTTCCCACACTCAGAACACTTGTAGGGCCTCTCCCCAGTGTGGACCACCTGGTGCTTTTTCAGTTTGGAACTTGTCTGGAAGCTCTTCCCACATTCCTCACACTCATAGGGCCTCTCCCCAGTGTGGATCATCTGGTGCTGGATCAGGTCGGAGCTCCATCTGAAGCTTTTCCCACATTCCCCACACTTGTAGGGCCCCTCCCCAGTGTGGATCCTCTGGTGCTTGATCAGGTTGAAGCGGCAGCTAAAACTCATCCCACATTCCCCACATTCGTGGGGCCTCTCCCCGGTGTGGATCCTCTGGTGGAGGATCAGGCTGTAGCAGCACCTAAAACTCATCCCACATTCTCCACATTTGTAGGGCCTCTCCCCGGTGTGGATGCGCCGGTGCCTGACGAGGTTTCCATTCTGCCTGAAGCCCATCCCGCAGTCAGGGCAGCGGAAGGGCCTCTCCTCTGTGTGAATCCGCTGGTGCACGAGGAGACGGGAGCTGGTGGGAAACCTCTTCCTGCATGTGTCACACTCGTAGGGCCTCTCCCCAGTGTGGATCAGCTGGTGGTTTTTCAGGTTACAGCTTTTCTGGAAGCTCTTCCCACATTCCCCACACTCGTAGGGTCGTTCCCCAGTGTGGACCCTCTGGTGACAGATCAGGTTGTATCTCCACCTGAAGCTCTTCCCACACTCCAAGCACTTGTGGGGCTTATCCCCATCATGAGGCTGCTCAGGGACCACCAGCTCTGAGCTCTGGCTCCATCTCCGGCCGCCCTCCTGGCACAGGGTGGGTCTTTCCTCTTCACATCCTCACAATCTGCCTTTGCAGCCCCTTCTCCTGAGGGATCTCCGGGGCTTTTCCTCCCCGTTGGATTCCTGTGCCCTGGAGCTGCTCAAAACGGCCTCTTCCACGAGGTTCTGCTGCGGGGATTTGTCCTCCCTGGCCTCCATGCTCAGCTCCTTGTCTGGGGGAGGAAGGACAAGGAGAGGATGGGATTTGCCCCCGTGCCAGAGGGAAGGGGAAGGAGATCCCCCGTCTGCTCGGTCTCTGCCGTCCCCAGGCTGCTGGGAGTCCCAAGAACCCGAAAACCTCCCCCCTCCTCGGTCTCCCCACTTACCGATACTGGGAGTGACTGGGCTCACACTTGGGGGTGCCGGGCAAACTGGAACCACACGGGGAGGGTAACTGGGCTCATACTGGGAGCAGCCAGTGCCGGCACCGGCACCCCCGAACCCTTTCCCGGCCATCCCGCCCCTCCAGCCCCAGGCGGGGCTCTGCCGCCACCGAGACACCCCAAAAACACCGCCCGGGGAGCCCCGATGTCCCCCCGAGGGGCATCTGCGGCTCGGCTCTGGAGCCCTGCAAGCTCCAAATATCCCCCCCCCCCGAAAAAAACCCAAACCCAGGAACTCCCCCGGGATATTTGGGGGGAGCTCCCCCTCCCCGGGCACCTGCGGGATTGCGGGGCGGTGGTCCCAGGGGTGCTGCGACATCACAGAGCGCTGGAGCCCCCAGATTCCTTCTATGCCATTTCTCATTCCGTTTCCAGCTGCCGCTCCGCCTCTTCCTCCCTCCCTCCTCCTCCTCCGTTCCCAACCCCTCACAGTTCCCACCCTTTCCTTGGCCCCGCCCCTTCCCCCTCACGGTTCCCGCCCTTTCTCTGACCCCGCCTCATTTCATTCGTTCCCTGCCCTTTCATTGGCCATGCCTTTTTCCTTGAGCCCCGCCCATCTGCTGGCGTCTTCGCTCTGGCGCATGCGCAGTCACTCGGAAATAGCTGTCCCGGGCGCCGCCATTTTTCCTCCCGGTCCCCCGACCCCGCTCCAGCACGTCCGAGACCTACGGTGGGGCAACGAGGGATCTCTAGGGGATTTGGGGGGGTCTGTAGGGGATTTAGGGGGGCCTGGGGGTCCCTAAAGGCGGCTGAGGGTGGCTCTAGGGGCTCTATAGGGGTCGGAGGGTCTATAGAGGGTCCGGAGGGGTCCTTAATTGCGGTCTGGGGGTCCCTAAATGGTGCCTGGAGGTCTCTGTAGGGGTTTTGGGGGGGTCTGAGAGGCCTTTTGGGAGATTTAGGGGGGTGTATAGGGGATCTATAGGGGTCTGCAGGAGTCTCTAGAGGGTCTGGGAAGGTCTGGGGGTGTCTGTGGGTCCCTATGGGGATTTGGGGGCATCTGGGGGTCTCTAAAGGGGGTCTGAGGGAGCTATAGGAGATCTCTAGACGGTTCAGGGGGTGCTGGGATTGTCTATAGGGGCTCTGGGGGTCTCAGTAGGGGTTTGGGGGGGGTCTGGAGGTCTACGTGGGGGTTCTGAGGGTCCCTATAGGGGATTTGAGAGGGCTCTGGATGTCTCTATAGGGGTCTGGGGGATCCTATAGAAGGTCCAAGGGGTCTGGAGATCTCTATAGGGGAATTTTGGGGTCCCAGTAGGGGAATTTGGGACCAAAGTTGGGGATTTGGGGCTCTGTAGAGGGGATTTGGGGGGATTTTGTGTCCAAACTTGGGGATTTGGGGAGAACTTTGAGTCCAAACTTGGGAATTTTTGAAATTTCGGGTCTAAGCTTGGGGATATTGGGCTCTCTGGAAGAGATTTTTGGGGAAATTTTGGCTCCAAATGTGGAAAATTTGGGGGATTTTAGGTCCAAATGTAGGAAATCTTGGAATTTTGGGGTCCAAACGTGGGAAATTCGGCAATTATTTTTCCCAGATTTCCTGTTCAAGTTCTTGGTGATCGGCAGCGCCGGCACTGGCAAGTCCTTCCTGCTGCACCACTTCCTGGAGAGCAAGTGTAGGAAATTCTGGGGATTTTCAGGGATTTTGGAAATTCTGGGGCATCGGGGGATCTTGTGGGAATTTTTTTGGATTCTTTTTGAAATTTTGATGGCAGGCTGGTATTTTGGGGGGATTTTAAAAGTATTTTTAGGAAATTTGGGTTGGTTTTTTTATTTTTAGAGAATTTTTTTGAATTTTTGGAAATTAGGGAAATTCTGGGTAGTCTGGGAAATTTTGGGAATATTATTGGAATGATGGAGGCATTTTCAGGTCTGGGGTTTTATTGAGCCATTTTGAGGCTTTTTTCCTTTTTTTTATTTATAATTTTGCTTTTTTATCAAATTTGGGGGAGGGTTGGGAATTCTGTGTCCCTCTGGGCTCTCCCCTATCCCGTGGCATTTTGGGGCATTTTCTGTCACTTTGGGGCCATTTTTGGCCACTTCTGTGGCATTTTCTGTCCTATTGGGAAATGTGGGCAATTTTGTGACATTTGGGGGACTTTTGAGGTGATTTTTGGTCACTTTTGGGGCCATTTTGTGTCATTTTGAGCCATGTTTTGTAATTTTGGGGCCATTTCTGCTCAGTTTTCAGTAAATTTTGGGCCCTTTGGGGCCATTTTCTGTCACTTTTCTGGCATTTTTGGTCTCTTTCGGGGCCTTTTCTGTGGCTTTTGAGCCATTTTTTGCCGGTTACAGTCCCGGTCTCAGTCTCGGTCTGGGAGCGGTGCCGGTCCCGGTGCCGGTCCTGGTGCCAGTCTTGGTCCCGGAGTGCTCCCAGTGCCAATCTCATTCTGGGTCCCAGTCCCTGGGCGGTGCCAGTCTCGGTGCTGGTTCCGGTGCCGGTCTTGCTCTCAGTCTTGGTCCCAGTGCCGGTTCTGGCGCCGGTTACGGTCTCGGTCCCAGCCACGGTGCCAGCGTGGAGCCGGTCTCAGTTCCGGTGTCGGTTCTGGTCCCGCTCTCGGTTCCGGTCCTGCAGCGGTGCCGGTCTCAGATCCAGTGTCGGTTCTGGTCCCAGTGTTGGTCTCGGTGCCGGTCTCAGTTCTGGTGTCGGTTCTGGTCCCGCTCTCGGTCCCGGTCCTGCAGCGGTGCCGGTCTCAGTTCCGGTGTCAGTCTCAGTCTTGGTGCCGGTGCTGGTGCTGATCTTGGTCTGGGTCTCAGTCCCGGAGATTTTAGGCCCATTTTGGGTAATTTTATGCCAAACTGGGCGGGCTTAGGGTGGATTTTAGGCCCCTTTGGATGATCTCAGGCCAAATCTGTGGGGCTTTAGGGTGGACGTGAGGAGCATTTGGGTGATTTTATGCCAAACCAGGTATTTTCATGGTGGATCTCACGCCCATGTAGGAGATGTAAGGGTGATTTTAGGGCATTTTGTGTGGGTTTTCAACAGTGTGGGCAATTTTCAGCCTCTTGGTTACATTTTAGATCTCTTTGGATGATTTTATCCCCGTTTGGCTAATTTTCGGCCAAACCATATGGATATCGGGAGGATTTTAGTGCCCTTTTGGGTGATCTTAGGTGACTTTGTGGGGATTGTAGGCGTCCTTGGGTGATTTGAGGCTAAATCGGGAGTGATTTAGGGTGGATTTTAGGCCTCTTTTGACAATGTTAGGCTGTTTGGGGTGATTTTAGGCCAAACCGGGCCCTTTCAGGACCGCGCATCCCCTTGGCCCCGCCCCTTTCCCCTCACAGTTCCCGCGCTTTCCTTGACCCCGCCCCCGCAGTTTGGGGTTAGGAACGGGGGAGGAGGAGGAGGAGGGAGGAAGAGGCGGAGCGGCAGCCGGGAGCGGGAGGAGAACACGAGGGAAGGAAACCGGAGACTCCAGCGCTCCCTGAACTCGCTGCACGCCCGGGACCATCGCCCCCCATCCCGCAGGTGCCCGGGGAGGGGGAGCTCCCCCCAGACATCCCAGGGGCGTCCCTGGGTTTGGGTTTTTCTGTGGGGGGGGATGTTTGGAGCTTGCATGGCTCCAAAGCCGAGCCGCAGATGCCCCTCGAGGGAACATCGGGGGCTCCCCGGGCTGTGTTTTTGGGGGTTCCTGGTGACGGCAGAGCCCCGGCGGGGCCCAGGGGGATGCGGGTCCCCCCGCGGTGGGGGTTGGGCTTCCCGGGCCGGGCCCTCCGAGCTCTGCCGGGGCCACGTGGGGAGCGCGCGGGCCCGGCGGGGGCGGGGGGACACCGGGTTTGGGGCGCCCTGGGAGAGCCGCGGCTTCCCTGAGCGGGACCCGTGAGAGAGGAGAGCCCCAGAACCGCAAAGCGGGGACCCTGAGAGGGGGGGACCCCTGGGATTGCCGGGACCCCGGCGGGGGTGCTGGGGCTGGAGGGGCGGGATGGCCGGGAAAGGGTTCGGGGATCCCAATACCGGCAGTGGCTGCTCCCAGTATGAGCCCAGTTGCCCCTCTAGGTGTGGTTCCAGTTTCCTCGGCACTCCCAGTGTGAGCCCAATTACTGCCAGTATCTCTAAATGGGGTGACAGAAGAGGGAGGAGGTTTTCGGGTTCCTGGGACTCCCAGCAGCCTGGAGAGGGCAGGGATCAAGTAGATGGGGGATCCCTGGTACAACTGTGACCCCCAGCAGCTGGGACAGGGGGGAAGCCCCAAACGCCAAACACGAGAGACTAGAGACAGAGTACTCCTGGAAGGCATTTTCAGGGCTGAATCTTGGTGTTTGGGAAATTTTTATGGAGCCCAGATGCCCGGTGATTTCTAGAGGTGGACTTGGGGAGAGGGACCTTCAAACTCAACCCGCTCATCCCTTGTTCTCCCTCCAACCAGGATTTCCCATTCCTAAACCTTAGCCAGAGGGAGGAGGAGGCATTGAGGAAGAGAAAGAAGAAGAGGAGGCAGCACCAGGACATCCAGGAAGGTGAGGAGGAAGTCACTGCCTCTTTCTCCCTCTCTCCTGCTCCATCTCCCAGCCCAGCATGGCCCCCGGCTGCAGGACAACCCTGCTGCCATTGCTGTCCTGCTGGGGACACATTGGGGGATCTCCTTCCCCTTCCCTCTGGCACGGGGGCAAATCCCATCCTCTCCTTGTCCTTCCTCCCCCAGACAAGGAGCTGAGCATGGAGACCAGGGAGGACAAATCCCCGCAGCAGAACCTCGTGGAAGAGGCTGTTTTGAGTGGTTCCACAGCACAGGAATCCAAGGGCGAGGAAAAGCTCCAGAGATCCTGCAGGAGAAGGGGCTGCAAACGCAGATCACGGGGATGTGAGGAGGAAAGACCCAGCCTGTGCCGGGAGGGCGGCCGGAGATGGAGCCAGAGCTCAGAGCTGGTGGTCCCTGAGCAGCCTCATGATGGGGAGATGCCCCACAAGTGCTTGGAGTGTGGGAAAGGCTTCAGCTGGCGGTGCCTCCTGATCTTTCACCAGAGGATCCACACTGGGGAACGGCCTTACGAGTGTGGGGAATGTGGAAAGAGCTTCAGACAGTGCTCCCACCTGATCTCTCACCAGACAATCCACACTGGGGAACGGCCCTATGAGTGTGGGGAATGTGGGAAGAAATTCAGCCGGAGCGCCAACCTGATCCAGCACCAGAGGAGCCACACTGGGGAGAGGCCCTACGAGTGTGATAAATGCAGGAAGAGGTTTCAGACCAGCTCCAGTCTCCTCGTCCACCAGCGCACACACACAGAGGAGAAGCCCTTCCACTGCCCTGACTGCAGGAAGGGCTTCAGACGAAACTGCCAACTTGTTATCCACCGGCGCATCCACACCGGGGAGAGGCCCCACGAGTGTCAGGAATGTGGGATGAGCTTCAGCTGCAGCTCCAACCTGATCCGGCACCAGAGGACCCACACTGGGGAACGGCCCTACGAGTGTGAGGAATGTGGGAAGAGCTTCATCCAGAAGGCACACCTGAACCTGCACCAGAACATCCACACTGGGGAACGGCCGTACAAGTGTGGGGAATGTGGGAAGAGCTTCAGCTGCCGTTCCCACCTGGTCGTCCACCAAAAGATTCACACTGGGGAGAGGCCCTATGAGTGTTCCGAGTGTGGGAAGAGATTTCCCACCAGCTCCACTCTCCTCGTGCACCAGCGGATTCACACAGAGGAGAGGCCCTTCCGCTGCCCCGACTGCGGGAAGGGCTTCAAAGACAACTCCACCCTCATCATCCATCGGCGCATCCACACTGGGGAGAGGCCCTACGAGTGTCCCCAGTGTGGGAAGAGATTCTCACAGAGATCAGCCTTGACCCAACACCAACGGAGGCACTGATAAGAGAAACCCTGGGAGTGCCCCCAGCGCAGGAAGAGTTTTGTGTGCTGCTTCAGCTCCATCCCCCACTGGGTGATCCATGTTGGGCAGAGCCCTGGTGACCCACATTCCCTGTGATCCATGTTGGGAAGACACCTGGCTGGTAATCCCTTTGTTTTGGCCTTAATTTTTTTCTCTATTCCTTCTCTTTGCTCTCCAAAATGCAAGAGGGATCAGTCTCACCTCAAAGCCAGTCAAATCCCACTGAAAATAACGCACTCTTACCCCAAGAGGGCTCAATCCCATCACAAAATGGCTTGTTCCAATCTCAGAAAAACTCAATCCCACACCAAAGTTACTCGATTCCACAGCCACCAGTGTGAGTAGGGGTTAGAAGGAGAAGTGGGATCCAAATTTGGAGCTGTGGGATCAGGATTGTGTGGGGCTGGGTGGGTGGGATGTGTTCTGAGAGTAAATAAAATTTGGAGAGTTCTTGATTTCTGTCCTGTTCATTTTCGGTCAGTGTCAGATCTGTTTTCAGAGTGCCACCTTTTCAGCTGGTGGTGTTTGTGTCCTCCTTTCTCTCCTGCCTCTCTCTGCCTGCTCTGTTTGTCTCTCAGTGTCTCCCTGCAGCCAGGGCAGCTCCCACCAAAGACCCTGCCCTGATTTAATTCCCAATGCAGGAGCTCCAACAAGCATGGGTGAAGTTCTGGGGGCTGGCAGTGCAATGTCCATGTGGGATCTTGCTGCCTTTGGCTTTTGGTGCCTTCTTCAGAGCTTTGCGTTCAAGGGCAGGAAGATCTTTTCCTTGCTGGGAACTGGAATTGCAGAGCCTTGGAGTGTGTGCCATGAAGGACCATCCAGACTGGGCTCACATGGACTGGGATCCTACAGACTGGGACTGCGCAGACTGGGACCATCTGGGTCAGCAGCATCCAGACTGGGATCATGCAGAGTGAGACCTCGTAGACTGGGATTGTGTGGGCTGGGCTCACATGGACGGGGATTGTACAGACTGGGATCACATGGACTGGGATTTCACAGGCTGGGACCATCTGGATCAGAACCATAGAGACTGGGATCAGATAGACCGGGCTGGCTGCACTGGAACGATGCGAAGCGGGGCAATCCCGCCCTGCCCAGGGGTCCTTCCCAGTCCTGTTCAGTCCTGAATGGGGGCACAACCAGAACCCCTTGGAATGAACGTGGTGATTCTGGAGTGATCCCAGTGCCAATCTCAGAGTGATCCTGCTGCCAATCCCAGTACCAGTTCTGACCCCATTCTCAGTCTCTGTCTCCGAGTGCTCCTGGTGCCGATCACAGTCCCTGTCCTGGTCAGAGTCTCTGTCTCGGAGCAGTCCCAGAGCGCTCCTGGTGTTGATTCTGGTCCCAGTGTCGATACTGATCCCAGAGCGGTGCCAGTCTCAGTCCAGAGCGGTGCCAGTCTGGGTGTCGGTGTCAGTTCCGGTTTCAGTCCCGGTCTCAGTCTCAGTCTGAGTGGTCTCGGTCCCAGTGCCGGTACGGGTGAGTACACTGGGAGCCTTGGTCCTGCAGTGCTCTCAGTGCCCATCTCAGTCTTGGTCTCAGTCCTGGAGCATTGCCAGCTTAGGTGCTGGTTCCGGTGCCGGTCTCGGTATCAGTCCCACAGTGCTCCTGGTCTCAGTTCTGGCCACAGTTCTGGAGCAGTCCAGGAGCTCTCCTGGTGCCAGTCCCAGTGTCGGTCTTGGTCTCATGTTGGTTTTGGTCCCAGTGCCAGTTCTGGTGCTGGTTTTGGTCCCAGTGCCGGTGCAGTGCCTGGTCTCAGTGCTGGTGTCAGTTCTAGGTCCAGTCTTGGAGCGATGATGGTGTTGGTTCTGGTGTCAGTCTTGGTGCTGCTGCTCATTCTGGTGCTGATCTTGGTCTTGGTGTTGTTTGCCAAGATTTTAGGCCTGTATGGGTAATTTTAGGCTGAGTTTTAGACCCCTTGGAGTGATTTCTAGCCTTTTAGGGTGGATTTGAGGACCCTTTGGCCGATTTTAGGCCAAATCTGGTGGGGTTTAGGGTGGATTTTAGATCTCTTTGTTTGATTTTAGGCCCATTTGGGTGGGGTTTCCACTTGTTTGAGTGATTTTATGATAAACTCTGCAATTTTAGATGGATTTTAGTTCCCTTTGAATGATTTTAGCCCCCTGTGGGTGGATCTTAAGTATACATGGGAGATTTCAGGCCCCTTTTCTGGTGATTTTAGGCCCATATGGGTGGATTTTCGGCCTCTTTGGATAATTTTAGGTCGAAAAAGCACATTTATAGTGATTGTAGGTCCTTTTGTGTGGCTTTGAGGCCATTTTGGGTGATTTTAGGATCCTTTGGGTGATTTCAGGCCAAATTTGGTGGGTTTTAGGGTGGACTTTAGGTCCCATTGGGTGGTTTTAAGTCATACCAGGTATTTTCAGTGTGGATTTTACAGCTTTTTGGGAGATTTAAGGGTGATTTCAGGCCATTTTGTGTGGGTTTTAATCCAATTTTGGTAATTTTCGGCCCTTTGATTGAATTTTAGACCCCCTTGGATGATTTTAACCCCACATGGCTGATTTTAGGCCAAACCGTGTGGATTTAGGGTGGACTTTAGGGCCCTCGGGGTGATTTTAGGCCACTTTGTTGGGATTTTAATCCCATTTGGCTGATTTGAGGCCAAACCTGAACCTGTTTAGGGTGGATTTTAGGCCCTTTTGTTTGATTTTAGGCCAAACCGGGCCCTTGTAGGACCCTGGGTCGCCTTGACCCCGCCCCTTTCCCCTCACGGTTCCCGCCCTTTCTCTGACCCCGCCTCATTTCATTCCTTCCCTGCCCTTTCATTGGCCACGCCCCTCTTTTCCTCTGAGCCCCGCCCATCTACTGGCGCGTTCCGTCCAGCGCATGCGCAGATTACTCGGCCGTGCCTCCCTCGGGCGCCACCATCTTTGCTCCCGGTCCCCCGACCCAGCTCCAGCACGTCCGAGACCTACGGTGGGCCAGATCTGTAGAGGTCTGAGGGGACCTGGAAATCTGTTTAGGAGACTTGGTGGGGGAATCTATAGGGGATTTGGGGGGGTCTATAGGGGTTTTCGGGCGGTATGGAGGTCCCTAAAATGGGCTAGGGAGGCCTATCGGGGCTCCATAGGGGTCTGGGGGGGTCTATAGAGGGTCCGAAGGAGTCCGTAAAGGGTGCCTGGGGATCCCTAAGTGGGGTCTGGGGGTCTCTATAAGGGATTTGTGGGGGATCTGGGTGGCCTTCTGTGGGGTTGGGAGTGTCTATAGGGGTCTGCGGGAGCCTGTTGAGAGTCCGGGGAGGTCTGGGGGGTGTCTGTGCGTCCCTGTGGGAGATTTGGGGGCCTGGGGGCGGGTCTGGGGGTCTCTAAAGGGGGTCTGAGGGAGCTATAGGGGATCTCTAGGGGAGCT
This sequence comes from Phylloscopus whistleri, assembly GCA_017589585.1. Lineage (NCBI taxonomy): Eukaryota > Metazoa > Chordata > Aves > Passeriformes > Phylloscopidae > Phylloscopus > Phylloscopus whistleri. Next base: position 334,429 of record JADMLD010000666.1, on the reverse strand, counting down.
ATGGGGGATCTATTGAGGCTCCAGGGGGGTCTGGGTGTCCCTATAGAGGATTTGGAGGTGTCTGGGGTCTCTGTAGGGGATCTGGGGGTTTCTTGGGAGTCTTTAGGGGCACTTTAGGGGTCTGGGGGAGCCTATAAAGGGTCCAGGGGGGTCTGGGGGGTCACAGCATCTCTGTAGGGGAATTCTGAGGTCTTTCAAGGGAATTTTTTGGGAATTTTGAGCTCTGTACAGAGAATTCTTGGGGTCCAAATGGGGCAATTTTGGGGTTTTCTGTTGGGGATGTTTTTGAATTTTGGGGTCAGTATTTGGAATTTTGGGGAATTTCAGAGGAATTTTGGGTCCAAACACAGGAATTTGGGAATTTTGGGTGCAAGCATGGGAATTTTGGGATCTCTAGAGGGGATTTTTGGAAATTTTAGGGTCCCCAGTGGAGATTTTGGGTCCAAACATTGGAATTTGGTGTCCCAAAAGGGAATTTTTGGGAAGTTTGTGTCCAAACGTGTGAATTTTGGGCCCTCTAGAGGGGATTTGGGGGGAATTTTAGGTCCAAACATAGGAAATTTGGGGAATTTTAGGTCCAAATGTAGGAAATCTTGGGAATTTTGGGTCCAAATGTGGGAATTTTGGGATTTTTTTTTTCCCAGATTTCCTCTTCAAGTTCTTGGTGATCAGCAGCACCGACACGAGCAAGTCCTTCCTGCTGCACCACTTCATGGAGAGCAAGTGTAGGAAATTCTGGGGATTTTCATGGATTTGAAGAATTCTGGGGCATCAGGGGATTTTTGGGTTTTTTTTGATTTTTAAAATATTTATAAGAAATATGAGGGGGTGCATTTTTAAAGTATTTTCTGTTGGTATTTGGGGGCTTAGGGGAGTATTTTGGGAATTCTGAGGAGTTGGGGTATTTCTAGGGAAGTTTTTGAGAATTTTGGGGAATATTATTTATATTTCTGGGCATTTTAAAGGTTTGAATTTGGGGGATTTTATTTTCTGAGTGTTTTTTGTTGGTGTTTGGAAGACTTTTTTGGGAATTTTTGGGAATTTGGGAAATTGTGGGTAGTCTGGGAAGTTTTCTAAATATTATTGGAATTTTTGGAGGCATTTTCAAGTTGTTTTATTTCCTTTTTGAGCCATTTTGAGGCTTTTTTCAGTTTTTTTAAATAATCTTGCTTTTTAATGCAATTTTGAGGGATTTTTTTTTTGCATTTTTGGGAATTCTGTGTCCCTCTGCGCTCTCCCTCATCCCGCAGACTTGAGCCATTTTTGGTCACTTTTGGGCCATTTTGTTCCAGTTTTGTGGCATTTTCTTTCATATTGGGTAATTTTGGGCAATTTTATGTCATTTTGGAGATATTTGAGGTGATTTTTGGTCACCTTTTGGGCCATTTTGTGTAATTTTGAGCCATTTTTTGTCATTTCGGGGGCATTTCTTTTCAGTTTTCAGTAGATTTTGGGCCCTTTGGGGCCATTTTCTGTCACTTTTCTGGCATTTTTGGTCTCTTTCGGGGCCTTTTCTGTGGCTTTTGAGCCATTTTTTGCCGGTTTCAGTCCCAGTCTCAGTCTCGGTCTGGGAGCGGTGCCGGTCCCAGTGCCGGTCCTGGTGCCAGTCTTGGTCCCGGAGTGCTCCCAGTGCCAATCTCATTCTGGGTCCCAGTCCCTGGATGGTGCCAGTCTCGGTGCTGGTTCCGGTGCCGGTCTTGCTCTCAGTCTTGGTCCCAGTGCCGGTTCTGGCGCCGGTTACGGTCTCAGTCCCAGCCACGGTGCCAGCGTGGAGCCGGTCTCAGTTCTGGTGTTGGTTCTGGTCCTGCTCTCGGTCCCGGTCCTGCAGCAGTGCTGGTCTCAGATCCAGTGTCAGTTCTGGTCCCGCTCTCGGTCCCGGTCCTGCAGCGGTGCCGGTCTCAGTTCCAGTGTCGGTTCTGGTCCCAGTGTTGGTCTTGGTGCCGGTCTCAGATCCGGCATCGGTCTCAGTCTTGGTGCTGGTGCTGGTGCTGATCTTGGTCTTGGTCCCGGTCCCAGAGATTTTAGGCTCATTTGGGTAATTTTTTGCCAAACTGGGCAGGCTTAGGGTGGATTTTAGGCCCCTTTGGCTGATTTTTGGCCAAATCTGGTGGGTTTTAGTGTGGACTTTAAGTCTCTTTGGGTGATTTTAGGCCAAACCAGGTACTTTAAGGGTGGATTTCACGCCCCTTTGGGAGATTTAAAAGAGATTTCTGGCTATTTTGTATGGGTTTTAAACCAGCTTGGGCAATTTTAGAAACCTTTGGTTTAATTTTAGACCCCTTTGGATGATTTAAATCCTGTTTGTCGGATTTAAGGCCAAACCATGAGGCTAACGGGTAGATTTTAGGCCTCTTTGGGTGATTTTAGGCCACTTTGTGGGGATTTTGGGCTCCTTAGGGTGTTCTGAGGCCAAACCTGATCGTGTTTAGGGTGGATTTTATGCCTCCTTGGACAATTTTAGGCCCTTTTGGTGATTTTAGGCCAAACCGGGCCCTTTTAGGACGGCGTGTGACCTTGGCCACGCCCCTTCCCCCTCACAGTTCCTGCCCTTTCCTTGACCCCACCCTCCCAATTCGGGGTTCGGAACAGGGGAGGAGGAGGAGGGAGAGAGGAAGAGGCGGAGCGGCGGCTCCAGCGCTCCCTGATCTTGCAGGGACCCCCGGGAGCATCGCCCCCCATCCCGCAGGTGCCCAGGGAGGGGGAGCTCACCCCAAATATCCCGGGGGGGTCTCTGGGTTTAGGTTTTTTTGTGGGAATGTTTGGAGCTTGCAGGGCTCCAGAGCCGAACCGCAGATGCCCCTCGGGGAGACATCGGGGGCTCCCCGGGTGGTGTTTTTGGGGGTTCCCGGATGTCGGCAGAGCCCCGGCGGGGCCCAGGGGGATGCGGGTCCCCCCGCGGTGGGGGTTGGGCTTCCCGGGCCGGGCCCTCCGAGCTCTGCCGAGGCCACGTGGGGAGCGCGCAGGCCCGGCGGGGGCGGGGGGACACCGGGTTTGGGGCGCCCCGGGAGAGCCGCGGCTTCCCTGAGCGGGACCCGTGAGAGAGGAGAGTTCCAGAACCGTGAGAGAGGAGAGCAAATGGGGGCCCCCTGGGATTATCGGGATCCTGGCGGGGGTTCTGGGGCAGGAGAGGCGGGATGGTCGGGAAAGGGGTTCGGTCGTCGCGGTTCTGGAAGTGGCTGCTCCCAGTATGAGCCCATTTGCCCCTCCTGGTGTGGTTCCAGTTACCTCGGCACTCCCAGTATGGGCCTGGTTATTTCCCCTCATTCCTTGCCTGATCCCTGTTGCTCCCAGTATGAGCCCAGTCACTCCCCGTTACTTCCTCATATGATGCAATTTGCCCCCAGCACAGTCCAAGTTGCTCCCAGTTCCTCTCACTTTCATCCAGTGTGCTCCCAGTTCTCCCAGTTGCCCCTGGCATTGTTCTAGTCACTCCCAGTATGATCCCAGCAGGGCCCCAGTCACTCACACTTGTTGTTCCCAGTTGCCCTCAGCGTGGTCCCAGTTGCCCCCAGTACATTGTCGGTCTCTCCCAGTTTGGTCCCAGTCACAACCTCTACGGTCTCAGACACTCCCAGTATATCCCAGTTGCCCTGGACATTCTCATTCCCAGGCACTCCCAGATACCTCAGAGTGGTTCACTTGCCCCCAGTTTTATCCCCCTTGCTCCCAGTTCCTCCCAGTATGATCCCAGTTTCCCCGAGAATACTCCCAGTCACTCTCAGCAATGTCCCAGTCATTGGTACCAGTTGCCCTTGGTACCAGTCATCCTCTGCATGATCACAGCTGTTCCCAGTGTTATTGCAGTACCCCCAGTATGGTTCCAGATGCTCCCAGTGTATCCCAGTTGCCCTCAGCATGCTCATAGTCATTCCCAGTCACTCCCAGTTGCCCCAGTAAGGTTCCAGTTCTCTCAGAATGATCCCCGTCTTTCCCATTTACTCCCAGTTACCTCCAGCATGATCCCAGTTTCTGGCAGTTGCCCAAAGTATAGTTCCAGTTACTCCCAATATGATCCCAGATGTGATCTCAGTCCCCTCAGCATGGTTCCAGTACTTTCCAGTTGATCCCAGTTGCTCCCAATGTGTCCACATTTTCCTCCCAGCATGGGCTCAGTAGCTCCCAGTAACCCCCAGTCAGGATCCATTCACACCCACTGGAATCCCAGTGGCTCCCAGGATGATCCCAGTGGGACCCGTAGTCACTCCCAGTATGATCCCAGTCACTCCCACTACAATCCCAGTCACTCCCAGTATGATTGGTTGCACCCAGTCACTCCCAGTATGGTTCCAGTCACCCCCAGTATGACCCCAGTCACTCCCAGATACTCCCAGTATTATTCCAGTCATGCCCAGAGTGACTCCCTGTCACTCCCAGTGTGGGTCCAGTGGCTCCCAGTCACTCCCAGTATGGCTTCAGTTATGGCCAGCACCTTTCCAGTCACTCCCAGTATGACGCCAGTCAGTTCTGTAGGATCCCAGTATGACCCTGACGTGGGCACAGCTGCTCCCATTATCATCCAGAATGGTTCCAGTTGCTCCCATTTACCCCCAGAGCTGTTTCAGTCTCTCCCAGTTGCTGCCAGCATGTTCCCAGTCACTCCCAGCTGCTCGGAGTTGTTTCCAGCCTGGTCCCAGTTGCTCAAAGCCACTCCCAGTCACCCTCAGTGCAGTCCCAGTATGAGCCAGTATGATCCCAGTGTCCCCCAGCATGGCCCAACTGCTCCTGTTGCTCCCAGTGTGATCCCAGTTGTCTCTGGTATAGTCCCAGTCAGCTCGTAGATGATCCCAGTCTCACCCGGCATGGTCCCAGTCATGCCCAGTTCCCCCCAGTGCAGTCCCAGTCACCCCCACTTGCTCCCAGTTGCCTCCAGTACGGCCCCAGTTCCCCTCAGCATGGTCCCAATTAATCCAAAAAGACTTTAGGCCTGTTTGGATGGTTTTAGGCCAAACTGGGCTGGTTTAGGGTGGATTTTAAGCTCCTTTGGGTGATTTTAGGCAAAATTTGGTGGGGTTTAGTCTAATTTGGGAGATTTTAGGATAAAATCCTAAATCTCATTTACAGCATTTTTAGGGTGGGTTTTCCACCCCTTTGAAGGATTTGAGGTTTATTTGGGTGGGGTTTAGGCAGGTTTGGGTGATTTTAAGCCAAATCGGGTTGGTTTTAGGGTGGATTTTAGGTCCTTTTAGGTGATTTTTAGATCGACCAAGGTAGTTTCGGGGTGGATTTTACACCTGTTTGTGAGATTTAAGGGCATTTTTTCCATTTTGTGAGGTTTTTCAACTAGTTTGGGCAGTTTTAGACCCCTTTGGTGGGATTGTATGCCCCTCTGGATAATTCTAACTGCATTTGGCTGATTTTTGGCCAAACTATGTGGATTTAAGGTGGATTTTAGGGGCCTTTGTGTTATATTAGGCCTCTCTGTGGGGATTTTAGGCCTCTTTGGGTGATTTGAGGCAAAATCTGATCAGTTTTAGGACGGATTTTAGTCCATTTTAGACAATTTTAGGCGCATTTGGGTGATTTCAGGCCAAACTGGGCCCTTTTAGGACCAGGCATCCCCTTGCCCACACCGATTCCCCACATAATTCCCACCCTTTCTTTGACCCCGCCCTCACAGTTCTGAGTTTGGAAGGAGGGAGGAAGAGGAGGGGGGAGGAAGGAAGAGGCAGAGCGGCAGCAGGGAGCAGAAGGAGAAAGGGGGAGGAGCCCTAGGCAGCTCCAGCGCTCCCTCCTTGATCTCGCAGCACCTCTGGGAGCATCGCCCACCATCCCACAGGTGCCTGAGGAAGGGGAGCTTGTCCCAAATGGGAGAGAGTCCCTGAGTTTGGAGCTTTTGGTGGGGTGGGGATGTTTGGAGCTTGCAGGGCTCCAAAGCCGAGCCGCAGATGCCCCTCGGGGGGACATCGGGGGCTCCCTGGGCGGTGTTTTTGGGGGTTCCTGGTGTCGGCAGAGCCCCGGCGGGGCCCAGGGGGATGCGGGTCCCCCCGCGGTGGGGGTTGGGCTTCCCGGGCCGGGCCCTCCGAGCTCTGCCGGGGCCACGTGGGGAGAGCGCGGGCCCGGCGGGGGCGGGGGGACACCGGGTTTGGGGCGCCCCGGGAGAGCCGCGGCTTCCCTGAGCGGGACCCGTGAGAGAGGAGAGCCCAGAACCGCAAAGCGGGGACCCTGAGAGGAGGGGACCCCTGGGATTGCCGGGACCCCAGCGGGGGTGCTGGGGCTGGAGGGGGGGATGGCCGGGAAAGGGTTCGGGGATCCTGATACCGGCAGTGGCTGCTCCCAGTATGAGCCCATTTGCCCCCCCTGGTCTGGTTCCAGTTTGCTTGGCACTCCCAGTATGAGCCCAGTCACTCCCAGTACCTGTAAGTGGGGAGAGAGAAGAGAGGGAAGGGTTTGGTTCCTGGGTCTGCCAGCAGTCTGGGGAGGGCAGGGACTGACTAGACGGGTGACCCCCAATACAAGCAGCTGGGACAAGGGGGAACCCCCAAACACCAAACAGGAGAGACCACAGATGGGGATCACCTGGGAGGCTTTTTCAGGGCTGAATCTTGGTGTTCGGGAGTTTTTATGGAGCTCAGGTGCCCAGTGATTTCTAGAGATGGACTTGGGCAGAGGGACCTTCAAACTATACGTGCTCTTCCCTTGTTTTCCCCCAAACAAGCACTTACCATTCCCAAATGTTGCCTAGAGGGAGGAGGAGCTGCAAAGAAGAGGAAGATGCCCCAGGACAGCCAGGCTGGTGAGGAGGAATTCACTGCCCCTTTCCCCCTCTCTCCTGCTCCATCTCCCAGCCCAGCATGGCCCCTGGCTGCAGGACAACGCCGCTGCTGACGCCGTCCTGCTGGGGATGCACTGGGGGGATTTCCTTCACCTTCCCTCTGGCACAGAGACAAATCTCATCCTCTCCTTGTCCTTCCTCTCCCAGACAAGGAGCTGAGCATGGAGGCCAGGGAGGACAAATCCCCGCGGCAGAACCTTGTGGAAGAGGCTGTTTTGAGCAGCTCCATGGAAGAGGAATCCAACGAGGAGGAAAAGCTCCAGAGATCCTGCAGGATGAAGGGCTGCAAAGACAGATTGCGAGGATATGAGGAAGAAAGACCCACCCTGTGCCGGGAATGGAGCCAGAGCTCAGAGCTGGTGGTCCCTGAGCAGCTTCCTGATGGGGAGAAGCCACACAAGTGCTTGGGGTGTGGGAAGAGCTTCAGCCAGAGGTCCCTCCTGCTCCGCCATCAGAGGATTCACACTGGGGAACGGCCCTACGAGTGTGGGGAATGTGGGAAGAGCTTCAGGAAGAGCTTCCACCTGATCTGTCACCAGATGATCCACACAGGGGAGAGGCCCTATGAGTGTGGGGAATGTGGGAAGAGCTTCAGCCGGAGTTCCACCCTGACTGTCCACCAGAGGATCCACACAGGGGAACAGCCCTACAAGTGTGGGGAATGTGGGAAGAGCTTCAGCCAGAGCTCCATCCTGATCCGCCACCAGAGGACGCACACTGGAGAAAGGCCCTATGAATGTTGGGAATGTGGGAAGAGCTTTAGGTCAAGCTCTGACCTGATAAAACACCAGAGGATCCACACTGGGGAGAGGCCCTATGAGTGTGATAAGTGCAGAAAGAGCTTTCCCACCAGCTCCAATCTCCTCCTGCACCAGCGGATCCACACAGATGAGAGGCCCTTCCGCTGCCTCGGCTGTGGGAAGGGCTTCAGGCAGAACAGTGCCCTCATCAGCCACCAGCGCATCCACAGAGAGGAGAGGCCCCACAACTGTGAGGAATGTGGCATGAGCTTCAGCTGGGGATACCACCTGACCTGCAACCAGAGGACCCACACCAGGGAGAGGCCCCACGAGTGTGGGGAATGTGGGATGAGCTTCAGCCAGAGCTCCAGCCTGATCCGCCACCAGATGATCCACACTGGGGAACGGCCCTATGAGTGTGGGAAATGTGGGAAGAGCTTCAGACGTAAGTCACACCTGATCCAGCACCAGAACATCCATACTGGGGAGAGGCCATACACGTGTGAGGAATGTGGGAAGGGCTTCCGACACCGTACCAACCTGATGGTCCACCAAAAGATTCACACTGGGGAGAAGCCCTACGAGTGTTCTGAGTGTGGGAAGGGGTTTCGGATCAGCTCCTGTCTCCTCCTGCACCAGCGGATTCACACAGAGGAGAGGCCCTTCTGCTGTTCCGACTGCGGGAAGCATTTCAAGCACAATTCTGCCCTCATCACCCACCGGCGCATCCACACTGGGGAGAGGCCCTATGAGTGTCCCCAGTGTGGGAAGAGCTTCTCACGGAGCTCAGCCTTGACAAAACACCAACGGAGCCACCAGTAAGGGAAGGCCTTCAAGTGCCCCCAGTGTGGGAAGAGCTTCATGCGCTGCTCCAACTCCATCCCCCACTGAAGGACCCACATTGGGCAGAGCCCTGGTGACCCATATTCCCTGTGATCCATGTTGAGAAGACACCTGGCTGGTAATCCCTTTGTTTTGGCCTTAATTTTTTTCCCTTCTCCCTCTCTTTGCACTCCAGAAGCCAAGAGGCATCAGTCTGTCACCTCCAAACCACTCCAATCCTACTGAGAACAACTCAGTCTTAGCCCAAAAGGGCTCAATCACACATCAAAATGGGTTGTTTCCCACCTCAGAAAAACTCAAGCCCACACCAAACTTACTCAATGTCGCAGCTGCCAGGGTGAAATGGGGTTGGAAAGAGATTGGGAGAAGTGGGATCGGGATTGTGTGGGGTGTATTTTGATAGTAAATAAAACTTGGAGAGTTCTTGATTTCTATCCCATTCATTTTCAGTCAGTGTCAGATCTGTTTGCAGAGTGGCACCTTCTCAGCTGATGGTGTTTGTGTCCTCCTTTCTCTCCTGCCTCTCTCTGCCTGCTCTGTTTGTCTCTCAGTGTCTCCCTGGAGCCAGGGCAGCTCCCACCAAAGACCCTGCCCTGATTTAATTCCCAATGCAGGAGCTCAACAAGCATGGATGAAGTTCTGGGGGCTGGCAGTGCAATGTCCCTGTGGGATCTTGCTGCCCTTGGCTTTTGGTGCCTTTTTCAGAGCTTTGCGTTCAAGGGCAGGAAGATCTTTTCCTTGCTGGAAGCTGGAATTGCATAGCCTTGGAGTGTGTGCCATGCGGGACCGTACAGACTGGGATCCTACAGACTGGGATCACATGGACTGGGATCACATGGGCTTGGATCCTACACACTGGGACTGCACAGAACGGGACCATCTGGATCAGAACCTTACAGACTGGGATCACATGGACTGGGACCTTGTACGCTGGGATTGTATGGGTTGGGCTTGTATGGACTGGGATCATAGGACCTGGGTCCATGTGGACTGGGATGGCTGCACTGGAACAATGCGAAACGAGGAGGTCCTGCTCTGCCTCAGGGTCCCTCCTAGTCCCGCCTGGGGGCACGGCCGAACTCCCCGGAGTGAACGCGGCGACCCCGGTTCCAATCCTGCCACTCATCCCAGTCCCGGTTCTGGCCTCAGTGTCAGTCTCAGTCCTGGAGCGCTCCTGATGTCAGTCTCGATTCCCGTCCCAGACTCAGTCTCAGAGCAGTCTCAGAGCGCTCCTGGCGCTCATTGCAGTCTTGGTGTCGATCTGGATCCCAGAGCGGTGCTGGTCCCAGTCTCAGTCCTGGAGCGGTGCCTTTCTTGGTGCCAGTGCCAGTTCTGGTCTTGGTCTCAGAGCTGTCCAAGTCCTAGTTCTGGTACTGGTGCTGCTCTTGGTCCAGGAGTGCTCCCAGTGTCCATCTCAGTCTCAGTCCTGGCTCCGGTTCAGAAGATTTTAGGTCCATTTGGGTGATTTTATGCCAAACTGGCATTATAAACGACTCAAACCCCGGATGGGAATGAGTAAATAAAATTTAATTTGGACCCACATAAAATCAGAAAGCAAAGGGGGGAACAGTGCTGGGAGCTTGATGGGACTCCTTCTGCCCACCAAACTCCCATTTGTGAGTTCTCCCAACTCACAGAATGGTGTCCTTGCTTTTTATACCCTGAGATTGCATCAGCCTCATTAATATTCATAAGCACTCCTTAGATGTCCTTCTGGCCCCTCCCACAGTCTGTAGCTTTGCCCATATATGGACACTTGGCTCCTCCCAAGGCCTGTCAATCAGCCCTTCCGTGCCTTTCATTGGTGGAGCCCTTCTCGTATCCTGATTGGTGGTGAGATGTCACCTTGCCAGGCCTCCCAGCACCAAGTGTCCCCCGCTCTCTGCCGCCTCTCACAAGGGGTGAATATCCGCCCTCCCCCACATGTTTTTGCAGCCCTGTCAGCCAGAGCTGCCAGGCAGTAACCACAAAAGGGGAGGGCAGTACTGAAGGGAGAACAGAAAAGGGTTCAAAACTGTACTGTAATAACAAAAGTACATGTCAAAGAACTGTAAACCCCAACAAAACTCCTCCCCACCGTACTCAGCAACTCTTCCTCATTTGCATGAGCTAGTCACCAAACCTTATTCATAACACTGGGCAGGTTTAGGCTGAGTTTTCAATCCCTTGGAGTGATTTCAAGCCTTTTAGTGTAGATTTTAGGCCCCTTTGGCTGATTTTGGGCCAAATCTGCTGGGGTTTGGGGTAAATTTTTGATCCCTCTGGATAATTTTAGGCCCATTTGGGTGGGGTTTAGGCACGTTTGGGTGGTTTTAGCCCAAATCTGGTGGGTTTTAGGTTAAATTTTAGGTATCTCTTGGTGATTTTAGGCCAAACCAGCTACATTCATGGTAGATTTTGTGCCCATTTGGGAGATTTAAGGGTGATGTGAGGCCATTTTGTGAGGGTTTTAAACCAGTTTGGGCAGTTTTAGGTGCCTTTGGTTAGACTTTAGACCCCTTTGGATGATTTTAAGCCCACTTGGCTGATTTTAGGCCAAACCACGTGAATTTAGGGTGGATTTTAGGGCCCTTTAGGTGATTCTAGGCCATTTTGGGGGGATTTTAAACCTCTTTGGGTTATTAGAAGCCAAACCTGATTAGTGTTAGGGTGGATTTTAGGCCCCTTTAGACAATTTTAGGCCCATTTGGCTGATTTTAAGCCAAAGCTGATCAGGTTTAGGATGGATTTTAGGTCCTTTGGACAATTTTAGGCCCTTGTGGGTGATTTGAGTCCAAACTGAAGTAAATAAAAGGGCCAGGAGACCCTCTGCTCCCTTTTTAAGCCTTTAGTAAAGAGGAGCCTAGAGGTGGGGGCTCGGGGTGTGCGCCGCCACCGCTGTTCCCAATGGTTGACGTCCAGGAGGAGGAGGATCCCGCAGGCCTGTTGTCACTGGCAGGACTGGAGTCTCCATCCTCGCAGGGATCGTCCAGAGACCTGATATCAGCTCAGTGGTCCAGGGGGGTCCTCTTGCTTGGGTGCTGTTTAGGTCATGGTGACTCACTCGTTGGGCTGAAGCTGGCATATCCAGCCTCCCTGAGTCCTTGATGTCTCCATGATGTGGTTTTTTTGGTGTTCTTTTGGAATGGCTCATTGCCTAGGACTGCCTTATTCCTGAGTGGCAATATGATTTTAATATGCATGCGTGCGCGGGATTCTTATGGGAAATGCGGAAATCTATCCTGGGGAGCAGCGGCTGAATTACCCGACGAGTTAAGAGGGAACAAAGGGGTACAAACGACTAAAGATAGGGGCATAAAGCAGATAAAACAGGTAAGAATGAACAATGAACTCTTGGAGTTGAAAAGGGTAAGTGCGTCAACTAGGGACTTGAACTGGGGTTGGAACAAGAACAGGTAAGTGCATAAACAAAGAGGGTAAATCCACATGCAGCTTGAACATCAATTTTATTCATAACAATCCCCCCTCTTTTAATTTGATCAGGCGTCAACCTGCGTCAATTTGCTGTTTCGGGCTCCTGGTAGTAAAATTTCCTTAGTTTTTATATTGGTCGTATACCTTTCTAGCTTCACTTCCCTTTGAACTCTCTAGCCTTAGGATTTTAGTTTTTCCCTTCTCTGGGGTTGTTTTTAGTGGGTTGGGGATCATGCTGCTAGACTGTATGATTGAAGTAATCATTCTGATCAAACACGGGATGATACAGGGAAGGAACAGTAGTAATCCTGCCAACCCTGCTATACCTATGAATGCTAGTTTCTTCCACAAACTGCCTTTGAAGGACCAGAAATCATCCCACCAGTCGGTGCTCAGGATGGGTGTCCAATCTTGGTTTTCTACATACGAGATTTTCCTGATTTCTTTAGGGATGTTCCTGATTACCTTGCTTTTATCGTCTATTTCTAGACAGCATTCAGAGGTGTTAAACTTCCCCCAAATCCCACCTTCATCAGTGAGGAGGTAGTCTACCACCAGCCGGATTTGGTATACCACTGTTTGGGTCTGGAAGAGCTGCTCACTTATGTGGCCAAGGGCTAGGGCCATTTTGTTCGATATTATTTCAATTACAGCTTGGAGCCTAATTAATCTGTTTAACATGTATATCAGGGTTCTATACCCCCAGCACCCATCCTGGGCCCATGTCGCTGGCCCATAAACCTTTATCATTTCTTCTGGGGTCCATACCCTTCCTTTCCATTTCTGGGTCCCTCCTGTATTTATAAGACTCCTGTCTCTTTTGATAGTTTTCCCTAGGCTGTCATATAGTGGTATTCCAAGCCCTGAGCCAGCCTCTTTAGGAAGGAGGAAGAAGGCTGGCTTGATCACCCCAATCGTACAGCTGCCCGACCAGTCTCCCGGTCGATGGGTGTAAGCGGTGTCCCTGCAAATCCAGAAAAAGTTATCTGGGGCTTCCCAGAAACCCTCCCCATCTTCACAGGGAAATTCCCAGTATTTTGATAAGCTTTTTATTTCTCAGAAGGGATTGATTCTCTTGTCAGCACATTCATAGAGTTACACCCCTCATGGAAATGCACCCCTTTTCCTTCCTCCATAAGGACCAATATTGGTTGGGTTCTTGGGGGACCCATTTAATTCCTAAATTTTTTGTTATAAGGTACCTTTTACATGCCATTTGTCCTACTGGGGTTCTATATCTTTTTCCTGTTATTAAAATACCTTCCTCCCCAATTACCTTAGCTATTAGTTCCCATTTTTTCTCTTCTCCTATGCCTAGGTACTCTCTGACCTTCCCCAATTTGTTTTATGCTCAAAATTTCCTGAGGTTTTAAACTGATTCCCTCTCAGGGCCAAATATCCAACATTTTAGTGTTCCCACATACCCAACAGTCAGTTATATTTAATTCCTTGCTGATCTTTTCGATTAAGTCAATGAACAAATTCTTCCCACTTAAATTTTCCCATTCCTCATCCCCCACCTTCATGTTTACTCTTTTTTCCTTTACCACATCGGGTTTGCCCTTTAATAGTTCATTCTGTTCTAAGCAGAGCCATTGGATTGCCTCATGGGGCAATCTCCCAAAAGACATTCTTTATAAGATGCCGTGTTTTTGATGATCCCGTAGGTTTTTCCTTTTTCTTGGCATTCCTCCAATTGTGATTTGTTGTAACAAGAAGGATTTAAATTTGTGTGGACCCTTACTAAGGACTCTAGATTTTCCCCATCATACAGGGGATAATAGCATTTTATGCAGGAGTTCAACCCCCTGGTGTTTGTGAGGTATATTATTATCACTTGACCTGTCATGAGCCCTGAGCTGATTCTTTTGGGCTTTCTTTGGTCTGTGACTTCCAAGAGTCCGGTAGGAACCATGTTTGATCTCTCCTGGTCTTGCCTCTTGGGGCTTTCCTCACGCCCTTTTGGGTCTGGGTCCAAGATTTTAACTTTATTTTTGTCCTTTTTCTACGGCTGCTGTTTGCTTTTGGTTTTGTTTTTGTTTTGGTGGGATTTTTTGGTGGGTTTTTTTTTTTTGGTCTTGAGAGATGTTGCCTGGTGAGGAATACTGTTCTGGCTGTGCAGCTTAGGAAATTAGAGCCTTATTCCAACTAATAATTGTGGCTAACAACTTAACCTTTTGGGGGGTGGGGTGTTGCTTCACGTATCTTTCTTTGGCCCAGCCTGGTGTTTAGCTGGGCCACCCAGCTGCTCTGATACGCCTCAACAGTACCTGTTGGTGGGATCTTGGCTCTGCAGGCAGATTGACTCACACTGTCACGGCTGTGGTTAGAAAGAGTGGACTCTCAGAGGCATTTTGGAAACAGAGGTTTTATTCGGGGAGTCTGGGGGTTCCCCAGCCTCTGTCCGGTGCCTTCAGAGAGACCCCGAACTTCGGCAGCAGGGTGTTTTTGTTCAGGACAGTTCAAGGGGTGGGTACAAAGTTTATAAACCAATAAGACAATCCAAACAATACATACCAACTAGATTACTTAAACACTAACAAATCCAAGATAAATTTGGGAGTGGTCTCAAGGGATTCTGCCAACCAGTGGCCAAAACCCTTGGACCTTGATGATAAGAATTCCATGATGGACAGAAAAAAAGATCATACATAAAACAGAAATGGGACAGGAAAAAGAACCAATGAAAAGGAATCTCTAAGCAGAGACTCAGGTTGTCTTAGAAACTCTTATCAAACTGTGATAAAATACATTCCAAGGCAAGAGGCCCTTTCAAGGTATCCACTATACTAAAATTACAATCAAAAAACTATACTATGTTCATAACTAAAACTTATAAAACATTTCTTACAAACCCACAGTGGGGGGTGGGATTAAGCTCACAAACAACCAGAAAACATTCAACAGTAGCTTATTACAGATTAACTTTTAACTACACATGTTGCTCCTAAGGGAACTCTTAACAGTAACTATTATAGCCCTGGTTTCCAATCTGAGTCTCTAGTCTCTGGGTTTCCTGTTTAGGATTATCTTTAAGTCCTTGGTGTTGGAGACAACAGTCCAGTTAGAGTCTTTTTCTCCACCCGGCGGTGCCACTGGTCCCTTGACTCACGTCACGTGTGTCCACCCCTTTTCTTGGGTTCTCACAGCCGTATATGTGGTGAGTTGAACTTGGTAGGGTCCTTCGAACTTTGGAGTGAGAGGAGAATTAGCCCAGGATTTCACCAGCACCCAGTCTCCAGGGTTAAGATGATGTGTGTCTACCTCTAAGGGAGGAGCCTGGGGGAGGTATCCCTTCTTTCTGAGGTTTTCTGAAGTTTTTACAACAGTCTCTAGATACCTCCTTGATGTTTCTTCCCCTTCTGTATATTGAGCGGTACTATAAGGAGTGATTAGAAACGGGAGCCCAAATAACATTTCATAGGGGGATACCCCCAAATCTGCTCGCGGTTGGGTTCTTATCTGTAACAGAGCCAATGGGAGGCATTTTACCCAATCTAATTTTGTTTCTAGAGTTAGTTTGGTTAGGGTTGCTTTGATGGTTATCTGTTATTTGATGGTTCATCTGTTTTACCCAACCAGAACTTTGGGGGTGCCATGGGGTGTGTAACCTCCACCTCATCCCCAGGGCATTAGTGGTTTCATGGAGGACACAGGCTGTGAAGTGAGGGCCTTGATCTGAGTCAATATTATTGATTAGTCCATACCTAGGGATGATACGTTCTAAAAGTATTTTGACTACTACCCTCGCTGTTTCATTTTGGGTAGGAAATGCCTCTGGCCAATGGGTCAAGTGATCTATGATCACTAGCAGGTGTTTGTATCCTTGCGCTGGAGGCGTTTCGGTGAAATCAATCTGCACATTTTGGAAGGCCTCTCAGCTAGTTCCCCCTGGTATGGTTTTCTTCATCACTCGCCGTTTCACTCTTTGGCATGTTACACAGCCTTGAGTGATGGCCTTTGCTATATTATACACCCCTATGCAGATGTTTTCCCTTAAGAAGTGATCACATAGACCCTGCGTCCCCCAATGTGTTAATTTGTGTATCTCATCCAATACTTTGCGTGCTAATGGTTTGCTTAGGAATTTTCTCCCATCTGGGAGTATCCATTCTCCTTGAGGTCCTTGTTTCAGTTCTAGTTCTTTTATAAGCTTTAATTCTTGCTCACTAAATATAAGTGTGTTCACTGAGGTTTCCCTTTTTTTCCCTTCTGTGGTGCCAGTGAGCCTAAGAAGCTGTGAGGGTTCCTCTGCGCCTTGTGCTGCCTCTTTTGATGCTAAATCAGCAACCCGATTCCCAACCACTTTGATCGCATTCCCCTTTTGGTGGCCCCTTGTATGGACGACCGCAACCTCCCTTGGTGCCATTAGGGACTTTATTAGTGCCCAGTGGGCTAGGTCCTTTCCTTTTGAATTCAAGTATCCCCTTTCCTCCCAGATTTTTCCAAAGGTGTGGATGATTCCGAAAGCATACTTGGAATCAGTATAGATTGTTCCACACCTATCCTCAAGTAATTCCAATCCTCTTTTCAGTGCATAGACTTCGCATAATTGGGTTGACCACTTGGTTGGTAATTTACCCTTTTCTAGGACTTCTATGTCCACCCCTCTGGATACTGCTGCAATTGCATAACCAGATGTTCGCTTCCTGTCTACTATCTGTGAGGACCCATCAGTAAAAAAGGTCTCCCCATAACCTAAGGGGACATCCTTTAGGTCTTCCCTAACTTTGGTCTGCAAGCTTACAGCATCTAGGCAGTGGTGCTCTAAGCCGGGTGCCGGTTCTCCCGATAAGAATTGTGCTGGATTTAACAATTTCGTGGTTGCTAGCTCGAGATTATTTGAATTTATTAATGCAATTTCATATTTTAGGATCCTGGAATCTGAAAGCCATTTATGTGCACCTTGACTTAGTATGCCCTTGACATCATGCGGGGTATACACCTTCATCTTTCCCTGAAACGTTAGCTTCTGGGCTTCCTCAAGTAGTAGGACGGTGGCAGCAATTACTTGCAGGCAGGTTGGCCACCCCCGAGCTACAGGGTCTAAAAGTTTTGAGAGGTATGCTATGGGTTTCTTTGAGCCTGCCCATTCCTGTGCTAACACACCATATGCAATCCCCTCTTTCGCGTTTACAAATAGATAGAATTCTTTATCTAGATCTGGCAATCCTAGGACTGGTGCTGAAGATAGTTGGGTTTTCAGGTTTTCTAGCTGGGCCTCGTCAATTTTTGTCCATACCAGCTTCTCATACAGAAATTTGACACTCTGGGTGTAATTTTCTAACCATAATTTACAGTAGCCAAATAAACCTAATACTTTTCTGATATCTCTTTTTGGTTTTGGGGCCGAAATTGACATAATTCCAGAAATCCTCTCTGGACTCCATTTTTTATAACCATTTCCAATTATATGTCCCAGGTATGTCACCCGGGGTTCCCACAAACTGTAATTTATTCTTAGAGACTTTTAAGCCAATTGTACCTAAATAATTTAGTAATTTGATGCTCGTTGCCCGGACTCCTGCTCCTCTCCAGATACCAAGATATCATCCACATACTGCAAAATCTGTACACTATCTTCAGGGGTGAATGATCCCAGTATTCTTTCTAAGGCTTGCCCGAAAAGATTCGGTGATTCACAGAATCCCTGGGGCAGGCGTGTCCACCTTAGGTGTGATTTC
This sequence comes from Phylloscopus whistleri, assembly GCA_017589585.1. NCBI lineage: Eukaryota > Metazoa > Chordata > Aves > Passeriformes > Phylloscopidae > Phylloscopus > Phylloscopus whistleri. The sequence continues at coordinate 316,976 of JADMLD010000666.1, read as the reverse complement.
CTATTTCCCTCTGGATGTTCCCACTCAAATGCAAACCAATTACGACAGTCCTCAGCCAGGGGACAAGCCCAGAACACATCCTTCAGGTCAATTGTTGTAAACCATGCGTGTCTATTTGGGATTTTACTAAGGAGTGTGTATGGGTTTTGCACTGTTGGATGTTGAGTAACTGTCCTCTTATTCACCTCTCAAAGATCCTGCACAAGTCTATACTTGTTTTCAGCCTTTTTAACTGTGAGGACTGGAGTATTATGGGGGGACATACAATTCTCTAATATGCCTGCGTTCAATAGGGACTCAATAATGGGCACCACCCTTTCCTACTTTCCAGCAATAGGGGATACTGTTTTACCCTAATAGGTGGTCCGTCCTGGATGTCTACCTGTATGGGGGGGATATCTATGAATCCACATTTACCTTCTTCCGCCCATACCTCTGGGTTAATCTGTCCCAGATCTACTTCAGTTAACTTAAACATCTTGACAATCATCTTTCCTTTTTCTGGGATGATGCCAACTCCCAATTGGACTTGCAAGTCCCTCCCTAGTAGATTGCTATCTGCATCTGGAAGGTAGATTAAGTCTACGCGGCCACACCGAGAATTTCCTCGGATCTCCACTCCCTCCAACACATGGACTGTGAAGGGCCTTCCCTCTGCTCCAACAACTTCACAAGTTCTTGACCCAATTGTCACTCTGGATGGAATTACCTTAACACTCGACCGATCGGTGCCAGTGTCTACTAAAAATTCAAAATCTTGGTCATGGGGACCCACTTCAAAATTTACCAAGGGTTCTACAAGATGACACATTGGGTCCCCCAGTGTATAAAGCCCCTGACGCCCCTGACACCCCTAGTCCTGGCCTCTCAACAATCTCTCCAGGGCTTCCTGTTCCCTGGCGAGAGCCAACTTTCTTGCAATCCTTTCTGATGTGCCCCACCTCCCCACAATAATAGCATCTTCATCTTCATAGGGTCTGGGTTTGGTCTGCCATGGTGGTAGAACAGGTTTTCCCTGTGGCCTTTTTACCAAGGGGTTTTGGCTGTCTTTCCCTTCTACCATCCCTCTATCTGTTCCCAGACCTTCCCATGCTACCGCAATCATCATCCTGGCCTTAATTTTTGCTTTTTCTTCTCTCCACAGGTGTACCCGTAACGCCTCTTTTAACAGTTCATTAGTCCCTTTCTCCTGCCAGTCTTCAATCTTTTCTAGTTTCCTTCTGATATCTGGCCACGCCTTTGATACAAACTGCACCTTCAACAAAACCTGTCCTTTTTGGCTTTCAGGATCTATGTTGGAGTGTTGCCGGAAACTTTTCTTTAACCTATTTAACCTTGCAGCGGGTATTTCATCTTTTTCCTGCATTGAGTCAAAAGCCAACTTGGTATTGCTTCCTTTTGGAACAGATTCCTTAATCCCTCAGATCATTAAGGTCTGATACTCTTCCATGCTCCTTCAGTTCTGGGCCTGATTGGGGTCCCAGCCCGGATCATCAATTGGTAACTTCCGGTCAGCTGGAGGACCTGCTTGGTTCTCCCTATCCCAAATCTTCATGCCTGCAGCCCTGATTAGCTTAACCTCCTTGGGACTAAATAAGATCTTAAAGATAGAGGTTGACTCACCCCAAGTATAGATATTGGGCCTCAAGAATTGATCTACCTGTTGGGCCACTGCTTCCCCATCTCCTTCTTAAACCCTCTCACCTCCGAAGAGGTTAGAGGAGTGTTCACGTAACCAACCCCACCAAACACTCTGCCCATTGGTACCTCTTGCAAATTACCCAAATGGGCCTAAAATTTCTGGGACTGAGACCGAGACCAAGATCAGCACCAGAACCGGCACCAGCATCAAGACTGAGACCGACACTGGATCTGAGACTGGCACTGAGAGCAGCGCTGCTCTGGGACTGGCACCAAGACCACGACTGGGACCAGAACCGACACCAGAACCGACAACCAGCACAGCTGCAGTGTGGAAAATAAAGTCCCAATGTTAAACATTTTTAAAGTTAATAGTTTCTTCTGTTAATTGTCAATGTTCCTTAATAAAGTTCAATTACTGTTTGTACTGTACCGGCTTCCCCTTTCTGGCCAGGTATCACCTCCACTGCTCCCATAAGGACGTGTACTCAGGACCACATGCAGATTAAGGAGCCTCTGGTACAAGTCAAGACCCAAAGATGACGAGCTGAAATAAGATTAGAGACCAAGAATAACCGCTGTGGACTGGCAGAACCATAAGGAACTCCACACCAATTGGAGTTGGGCCTCACTCCGTCACCATAACTTGACCAGGACTTGATCAGACAGACACCCCTAGACCATGAGCTGGCAAGTGTCTTCTTAGGGACTCCCGTGAGGATGGAAGGCCCAGATCCGCCTTGCGACAGAGCTGATGTCCTCCTCCTCAGCATCGTCCCAGGGAGCAGCGGTGGTGTGCGCACGCCCCTCGAGCCCCCTACCCAGGCTGTTCTTCAATAAAGGCCTTTAAAAACAAGGAGCTGATTTCCTGGCCCATTTATAACATGCAGGACGAGGACCGAGACCAGAACCGACATTGAAACAGAGACCAGCACTGCATTGGCACCAGCACTGGAACCGAGACCGAAACCAGCACCAGAACTGGCACTGGGACCAAGACTGACACCAAGACCAACACTGGGACCGACACCCAGAGCACTTTGGAACCGTCACCAGCACTAGGAGCACTCCAGGACTGCTCCAGGACTGCTCCAAGCCTGCAGACAGAACCGAGACTGGAAGCAGTTCAGGATCAAGACCGAGACCGGCACTGGGACCAGCACCAAGACTGGCACTGCTCCAGGAGTGGGACCAAGGCTGGGATTGCCACTGGGAGCCCTTCAGGACCAAAAACAGCACCGGCACTGGCACAGGGACTGGGACCGCTCCGAGACCAAGACCAAGACCAGGACTGAAACTGGAACTGGCACTGAGACTGGCACCGCTCTGGGATTGAGATTAACACCGGGACCAGAATCAGCACCAAGAGCCCTCCAGGACTGAGACTGAGACTGAGACTGAGACTGAGACTGAGACTGAGACTGAGACTGAGACCGCAGCCGGATCCAGGACGGAGATCAGACACAGAGTCTCTCGGATTGGCTCCAGGATCGCTCCGGCACTGCTGCCTTCACTCCGGGGAGTTTTGGCCGTGCTCCAGGGCGGGACTTGCAGGGACCTTCAGGGATAGGAGGGACTAGAAGGGACCGAGAGGGACCCCTGGGCCGGGCGGGACCATGTCGGTTCGCATCGTTCCGGTGCAGCCATCCTGGTCCAGATGATCCCAGTTTGTATGATCCCAGTCTCTATGGTTCTGATCCAGATGATCCAGTCTGTGAAATCCCAGTGTGTGCAGTAATACCAGTCTGTACAATACTGTGTGTGCAGTAATACCAGTCTGAAATACCAGTCTGTACAATCCCAATCTGTACAGTCCCAGTCCGCAGGATCCCGGTCTGTACGGTCCTGCATGGCACACACTCCAGGGGTGCCAGTCTCGGTGCCAGTTCCGCTTTCAGTCCCAGTCCCAGTCTCGGTCTGGGAGCGGTGCCGGTCCCAGTGCCAGTACCGGTGCCAGTCTTGGTCCGGGAGTGCTCCCAGTGCCAATCTCATTCTGGGTCCCAGTCCTGGTGTGGTGCCAATCTCAGTGCTGGTTCCGATGCTGGTCTTGGTCTCAGTCTTGGTCCCAGTGCCAGTTCTGGTGCCGGTTTCAGTCTCGATCTTGGTCCCAGTGCTGGTACCAGTGTGGTGCTGGTCTCAGTTCTGGTGTCTGTTCTGGCCCCAGTGTTGGTTTTCGTGCTTGGCCCAGAGCAGCGCCGCTCTCGGTGCCAGTCTCAGATCCGGTGTCGGTCTCAGTCTTGGTTCTGGTGTTGGTTCTGGTGCTGATCTTGGTCTTGGTTTTGGTCCCGGTCCTGGAGATTTTAAGCCTGTTTGAGTTATTTTAGGCCAAACTGGGCAGGCTTAGGGTGGATTTTAGGCACATTTGGATGATTTTAGGTGAAATCTGGTGCGTTTTAGGGTGGATTTTAGATCTGTTTGAATGATTTCAGTCATATTTGAGTGATTTTCGGCCAAATCTGGTGGAGTTAATTCCATTTGGGTGATTTTTGGGCAAGGTGGGCAGTTTTAAGGTGGATTTTAGACCCTTTTGGATGATTTGAGGCCCGTTTGGGTGGGGTTTAGACCCATTTGGGTAATTCCAGGCCAAATCCAGTGGGTGTTAGGGTGGACTTTAGGTCCCTTTGGGTGATTTTAAGCCAAACCAGGTACATTCATGTTGAATTTTATACCCATTTGGGATATTTAAGGGTGATTTTTGGCCATTAAATGTGGGTTTTCAACCAGTTTGGACAATTTTAGGCCAATTTGGTTGATTTTAGACCCTTTGGATCATTTTATCTCCATTTGTCTTGTTTCTGGCAGAACCATGTGGATTTAGAGTGGATTTCAGGGTCGTTTGTGTTATTTTAGACAACTTTGTGGGGATTGCAGGCCTCGTTGGGTGATTTGAGGCTAAACCTGATCGGTGTTAGGCTGGATTTTAGATCCCTTTGGACAATTTTAGGCCCATTTGGGTGATTTTAAGCCAAACCAAGCCATTCTAGGACCGCGCATCCCCTTGGCCACGCCCATTCCCCTCACAGTTCCTGCCCTTTCCTTGACCCCGCCCCCGCAGTTCCGGGTTCGGAACGGGGGAGGAGGAGGAGGAGGGAGGGAGGAAGAGGCGGAGTGGCAGCAGCGAGCAGGAGGAGAACACGAGGGAAGGAAACGGGAGACTCCAGCGCTCCCTGAACTCGCTGCACGCCCGGGACCATCGCCCCCCATCCCGCAGGTGCCCGGGGAGGGGGAACTCGCCCCAAATATCCTGGGTGATGTGTCCCAGTGTTTGGGGTTATTTTGGGGGGGATGTTTGGAGCTTGCAGGGCTCCAAAGCCGAGCCGCAGATGCCCCTCGGGAAAATCTCGGGGGCTCCCCGGGAGGTGTTTTTGGGGGTTCCCAGTGGCGGCAGAGCCCCGGCGGGGCCCAGGGGGATGCGGGTCCCCCCGCGGTGGGGGTTGGGCTTCCTGGGCCGGGCCCTCCGAGCTCTGCCGGGGCCACGTGGGGAACGCGCGGGCCCGGCGGGGGCGGGGGGACACCGGGTTTGGGGCGCCCTGGGAGAGCCGCGGCTTCCCTGAGCGGGACCCGTGAGAGAGGAGAGCCCCAGAACCGCAAAGCGGGGACCCCGAGAGTGGGGGCACCCTGGGATTGCCGGGACCCCGGCGGGGGTGCTGGGGCTGGAGGGGCGGGATGGCCGGGAAAGGGGTTCGGGGGTGCCGGTGCCGGCAGTGGCTGCTCCCAGTATGAGCCCAGTTACCCTCCCCGTGTGGTTCCAGTTTGCTCGGCTCTCCCAGTCACTCCCAGTATCGGTAAGTGGGAAGTCAGAGGAGTGGGGAGCTTTTCGGGTTCCTGGGACTCCCAGCAGCCTGAAGAGGGCAGGGACCGAGCAGACAGGGGATCTCCTTCCCATTCCCTCTGGCATGGGAACAAATCCCATCCTCTCCTTGTCCTTCCTCCCCCAGACAAGGAACTGAGCATGGAGACCAGGGAGGACAAATCCCCGCAGCAGAATCTCGTGGAAGAGGCCGTTTTGAGCAGCTCCAGGGTGCAGGAATCCAATGGGGAGGAAAAGCCCCAGACATCTCTCAGGAGAAGGGGCTGCAAATGAATATTGCAGGGATGTGAAGAGGAAAGACCCATCCTGTGCCAGGAGGGCAGCCAGAGATCAAGCCAGAGCTCAGACCTGGTGGTCCTTGAGCAGCTTCCTGATGGGGATAAGCCCCACAAGTGCTTGGAGTGTGGGAAGAGCTTCAGGCAGAGGTCCCATCTGATCTGTCACCAGAGGATCCACACCGAGGAACGACCCTGTGAGTGTGGGGAATGTGGGAAGAGCTTCAGATGGAGCTCCAACCTGATCCGGCACCAGATGATCCACACTGGAGAGAGGCCCTACAAGTGTTCTGCGTGTGGGCAGGGATTTCTGACCAGCACCCACCTCCTTGTACATCAACAGACACACACAGAGGAGAGGCCCTTTCACTGCCAGGACTGTGGGAAGGGCTTCAGGCAGAATGAACACCTCGTCAGGCATTGGCGCATCCACACCGGCGAGAGGCCCTACAAGTGTCCCCAGTGTGGGAAGAGATTCTCACAGAGCTCTAACTTGACCCGACACCAACGGAACCATCAGTAAGGAAGCCCTGCCAGTTCCCCCAGTGTGGGAAGAGCTTCGTGCGCTGCTCCAGCTCCATCCCCCACTGCAGGAGCCACGCTGGGCAGAGCCCTGGTGACCCACGTTCCCTGTGATCCATGTTGGGAAAACACCAGACCGATTATCCTTTTGTTTTGGCCTTAATTTTTTTCTCTTCTCTGTCTCTATGCACTCCAGAAGCCTAGAGGGATCAGTCTGTGACTTCAAAACCACTCCAATCCTACTGAAAAGTACTCAATCTTACCCCAAAAGGGCTGAATTCCACCTCAAAATGGCTTCTTCCCACCTCAGAAAAACTCAAGCCCACGCCTTGATTTCATAACCTCTAGGGTGAGATGGGGTTGGAAGGAGATTGGGAGAAGTGGGATCCCAATTTGGAGCAGTGGGATCGGGATTGTGTGGGGCTGGGTGGGTGGGATGTCTTTTGAGAGCAAATCAAACTTGGAGAGTTCTTGATTTCTGTCCCATTCATTTTCAGTCAGTGTCAGTTCTGTTTTCAGAGTGGCACGTAGCCCTGGTTTGTTCCTGAGATGTTGTGTTTTTCTGAAATTCTTTTCCCAGGGAATTTTCTGTAAACAAGAGACATGTTTTTGCAACTGTAACTTTGTTTACATTCCTTTCCTAGGCGGGACTTCTTGATATGCCTTTGGTCTGACCAATGTGATTGAAGAAGTTTGTCTTTGTTTCACCAATTGAATTGGTCTGTGAAGAATAGTAAAAAAAGTGAGACACATCCCCAGAAATAAAAGAGTCATTTTCAGCCTTCTGAAGTCAGAGTCTGTGTCGTTGTGGTGTACAACAGCGTCATTGCCACCTTCTCCGCTGATGGTGTTTTTGTCCTCCTTTCTCTCCTGCCTCTCTCTGCCTGCTCTGTTTGTCTCTCAGTGTCCCCTTGCATTCAGGGCAGCTCCCACCAAAGACCCTGCCCTGATTTAATTCCCAATGCAGGAGCTCCAACAAGCATGGGTGAAGTTCTGGGGGCTGGCAGTGCAATGTCCCTGTGGGATCTCGCTGCCCTTGCCTTTTGGTGCCTTCTTCAGAGCTTTGCCTTCAAGGACAGGAAGATCTTTTCCTTGCTGGGAACTGGAATTGCAGAGCCTTGGAGTGTGTGCCATGCAGGACCATCCAGACTGGGCTCACATGAACTGGGATCACATGGACTGGGATCCTACAGACTGGGACTGCACAGGCCAGGACCATCTGGATCAGAACCAGAGAGACTGGGATCATGCAGAGACCTTGTAGACTGGGATTGTGTGGCTTAGGCTCACATGGACTGGGATTTTACAGACTGGGATCACATGGACTGGGATTTCACAGGCCGGGACCATCTGGATCAGGAGCATCCAGACTGGGATCATACAAACCGGGATCATATGGACCAGGATGTCTGCACTGGAGTGATGTGAACTGAGTCGGTCTCACCTGGCCCCGAGCTCCTTCCCAGTGCCTCCCATCCCCAAGGGTCCCTCCCAGTCCCACCCGGGGATGTGGCCAAAACGCCCTGTAATGAACGTGGTGGTCCCGGAGGGATCCTGGATCCCGGTCCCGGTTCTGGCCTCGGTCCCAGTCTTGGTCCCAGAGCGCTCCCAGTGTCGGTCTCAGGCCCTGTCCTGGTCTCAGTCTCGGAGCGGTCCCAGAGCGCTCCCAGTGTCGGTCTCAGGCCCTGTCCTGGTCTCAGTCTCGGAGCAGTCCCGGAGCGCTCCCAGTGCTGACTCCGGTCCCAGTGTTGATCTCGGTCCCTGTGCGGTGCCAGTCTCGGTGCTGGTTCCGGTGCTGGTTGTCGTTCTGGCAGCAGTCCTGGAGCAGTCCTGGAGCATTCCCTGTGCCGGTGCCAGTTCTGAAGCGCTCCCAGTGCCGATCCCAGTGTCGGTCTTGGTGACAGTCCTGGTGCTGGTTTCAGTCTCGGTTCTGGTCTTGGTCTTGGTCCTGGTCCAGTTTTGGTGCTGACCTTGGTGTCAGTCTCCATCCCGGTCCTGGAGATTTTAGGCCTGTTTTGTCATTTTAGGCCACACTGGGCAGGCTTAGGGTGGATTTCAGGCCCCTCTGGCTGATTTTGGGCCAAATCTGGAGGGTTTAGGGTGGATTTTAGATCCATTTGGGTGATTTTAGGCCCATTTGGGTGGGGTTCAGGCTGGTTTGGCTGAATTTATGATAAACCGGGCAGTTTTTGGTGGATTTTAGGTGCCTTTGAATAATTAAATAATTTTAGCCCCATAGTGGTGGATCTCATGGGAGATTTGATTTCATGCACGTTTTTTTGTGATTTTACGCCCATATGGGTGAATTTTTGGCCTCTTTTGGTAATTTTAGGTCAAACAAAGTCCTCTTATGGCGATTTTAGGTCCTTTTCTGTAGCTTTGAGACCACTTTGGGTGATATTAGGTCTTTTTGGGTGATTTTAAGCCAAACCAGGTACATTCATTGTGGATTTAACACCTGTTTGGGAGATTTCAGTGTGATTTGAGGCCATTTTGTGTGGGTTTTATGCCAGTTTGGGCAATTTTAGGCCCCTTCATTGGATTTTATACCCTTTTGGATGATTTTAACTGTATTTGGCTGATTTTAGGCCAAACCATGCGGATTTAAGGTGGATTTTAGGGCCCTTTGGGTGATTTCATACCACTTTTAGGGATTTTAATCTCATTTGGCTGATTTGAGGCCAAACCTGATCGGTGTCAGGGTGGATTTTAGGCCCCTTTGGATCGTTTTAGGCTTTTTTTTGCGGGGGGGGGGTGGTTTTAGGCCAAACCGAGCCCTTTTAGCACCGTGCTTCCCCTTGGCCACGCCCCTTCCCCCTCACAGTTCCCGCCCTTTCCCTGACCCCGCCTCATTTCATTCATTCCCTGCTCTTTCAATGGCCACGCCTCTCTTTTCCTTTTGGTCCCGCCCTTGTACTGGCGCGTTCCCTCCAGCGCATGCGCAGATTACCCAAAAGTGGCTTTCCCGGGCGCCGCCATCTTTGCTCCTGGTTCCCCGACCTGGTTCCAGCATGTCCGAGACCTACGATGGGGAAATGGAGGATCGATAGGGGATCTTTAAGGGATCTCTAGGGGTCTGGGGGGACCTGGGGGTATCTTTAGGGGATTTGGTGGGGGGGTCTATAGGTGATTTGGGGGAGTCTGTAGGGGATTTAGGGCGCTCTGCAAGTCTCTAAAGGTGGCTGGGGGCACTCTAGGGGCTCTATAGGTGTCTGGGGGGGTCTATAGAGGGTCCGGAGGGGTCTGTAAAGGAGGTCTGGGGGTCTCTAGAGGTGATTTGGGTTGGGTCTGGGTGGACTTTTGGGGGTTTGGGTGGGGGGTTGTCCTGGGGTGATGTTAGGATGTACCCCCAATCGTCTGTTGGGTTTGTGTTGGACATTACACTCTGTACCTTTAATTTGGACCTGAGAGTGAAGCGGGGAGAAAAATGCACAGTTTGTTTTCGGAAACCTCTCGGACTGGCCTTGAACAGTGGGAGTCACCAGATACAGACAGCAAGGGGTTTTTTCGGCACTCACTTTCGCTTTGCTTTTGCTTTGTAGCTAGTTAGCGTAGCTTAGGGCTGAGCAGCTTCAGATTTCTTTTTTTCCTTTTTTCTTTTTTTTTTCCTTTTTTTCCTTTTTTCTGCCTGTTTTTGGACTGCTCAAACCTCCCCAAACCGAAGATCCAGGGTGGGGAGGCTCCGGGGTAGTCTGCACCGGACCCATCAAGATCTCTCCAGTGCTGCAACTTTTTCCCAGCAAGGAAGCGAGGAAGAGCTGAGACCAGAAACCATCTACAGGAGAGACTTTGTTTTCCCTAATTTGTCATCTGTTCCGGGCAGCACGAAGTTCTTGTCATCTGGTATTGTTCAATTTATTGTGCTGGGGGAGTGTTTTTGCCAGTTTAATAAACAGGTTTCTTTCCACTTTCTTTTTGAGGAGGTTTTCTTCCAAACCGGTTGGGGGGAAGGGGAAGAAGGGTTTCCCTAGGAGTTCTCCCCGCAAATTTGCCTTAAACCACTACAGGCAGGAAGATCTTTTCCTTGCTGGGAACTGGAATTGCAGAGCCTTGGAGTGTGTGCCATGCAGGACCATCCAGACTGGGCTTACATGGGCTGGGATCCTACAGACTGGGATTACATAGACTGGGACCATCTGGATCAGGAGCATCCAGACTGGGATCATGGGGACTGGGATTGTACAGACTGGGATCACATGGACTGCGATTTCACAGGCTGGGACCATCTGGGTCACAAGCATAGAGACTGGGATCATACAAACTGGGATCAGATGGACCGGGCTGGCTGCACCGGAACGCTGCGAACTGAGGCAGTCCCAACCCACCCAGGGGTCCCTGCCAGTGCCTCCCATCCCCAAGGGTCCCTCCCACTCCCGCCCAGGGCTGTGGCTGAAACTCCCAGAAGCTAAGTCAGTGGTCCCAGAGTGATGCCAGTGCTGATCAGGGTCCCTGTCCCGGTCTCAGTCTCAGTCTTGGAGCAGTCTTGGAGCAGTACCGGTGCTGATTTCGGTCCTGGTGTCGATCTCAGAGCAGTGCCGGTCCCGGTCTCAGTCTCGGTCCGAGCGGTGCCAGTCTGGGTGCCGGTGTCGGTTCCAGTTTCAGTCCCAGTGCCGGTACCAGTGCCAGTCTGGGTCCTGCAGTGCTCTCAGTGCCCATCTCAGTCTTGATCCTGGTCCTGGAGCATTTCCAGCCTTGGTGCTGGTTCCAGTGCCTGTCCCAGTATCGCTCCCGGTCTCGGTTCTGGCCGCAGTCCTGGAGCAGTCCAGGAGCGCTCCCGGTTCCGGTCCCAGTGTTGGTCTCAGTTTTGGTCCCAGTGGCAGTTCTGGTGCTGGTTTTGTTCTAGGTCTCGGTCCCAGTCCTGGTGCCAGTGCGGTGCCCGGTCTCAGTGCTGGTGTCAGTTCCAGGCCCAGTCCCGGAGCAGTGACGGTGTCGGTTCTGGTGTCGCTCTCAGTCTTGGTGCTGCTGCCGGTTCTGGCGCTGATCTTGGTCTTGGTGTTGGTTGCTGAGATTTTAGGCCTGTTTGGGTAATTTTAGACCGAACTGGGCAGGTTTAGGCTGGGTTTTCGATCCCTTGGAGTGATTTCTGGCCTTTGAGGGTGGATTTTAGGTGGCTGATTTTGGGCAAATCTGGTGGAGTTTAGGGTGGATTTTAGATCCCTTTGGATGATTTTAGGCCCACTTGGGTGGCGTTCAGGCATGTTTGGGTGAATTTAGTCCAAATCTGTTGTGTTTTAGTGTGGCCTTAAGGACCATTTGGGTGATTTGAAGCCAAACCAGGTATTTTCAGGATGGATTTTACACCCTTTTGAGAGATGTAAGGGTGATTTTAGGCCACTTTGTGGGGATTTTTGGATGCTTTGGGTGATTTGAAGAGAAACCTAATCGGGTTTAGGGTGGATTTTAGGCCTCTTTAGACAATTTTAGGCCCATTTGACTGATTTTATTCCAAACCGGGCTCTTTTCGGGCGGATCATCTGTTTGGCCATGCCCATTCCCCCTCACAGTTCCCGCCCTTTTTTGACCCCGCCCCTTTCTCCTCCCAGTTCGGGGTTCGGAGCGGGGGAGGAGGAGGAGGGAGGGAGGGAGGCGGAGGTGGAGGCGGAGCGGCTGCAGGGAGCGGGAGGAGAAGACGAGCGGTGGTTTCGGGCGGCTCCAGCGCTCCCTGATCTCGCTGTATCCCCGGGATCATCGCCCAACATCCCGCAGGTACCCGAGAAGGGGGAGCTCGCCCCAAATATCCCAGTGGGGTCCCAGTGTTTGTGATTTTTTAGGGGAGGATGTTTGGTGCTTGCAGGGCTCCGAAGCCGAGCCGCAGATGCCCCTCGGGGAGACATCGGGGGCTCCCCAGGAGGTGTTTTTGGGGGTTCCCGGTGGCGGCAGAGCCCCAGCGGGGAGGCCGGGGGGATGCGGGTCCCCCCGCGGTGGGGGTTGGGCTTCCTGGGCCGGGCCCTCCGAGCTCTGCCAGGGCCACGTGGGGAGCGCGCGGGCCCAGCGGGGGCGGGGGGACACGGGACCCGTGAGAGAGGAGAGCCCCAGAACCGCAAAGTGGGGACCCCGAGAGGGGGGGACCCCTGGGATTGCCGGGACCCTGGTGGGGGTGCTGTGGCTGGAGGGGCGGGTGGCTGGGAAAGGGTTTGGGGGTGCTGGTGCCGGCAGTGGCTGCTCCCAGTATGAGCCCAGTTACCCCCTCCCGTCTCGTTCCAGTTTCCTCGGCACTCCCAGTATGAGCCCAGTCACTCCCAGTATCCGTAAGTGGGAAGACAGAAGAGGGGGGAGCTTTTCAGGTTCCTGGGACTCCCAGCAGCCTGGCGACAGCAGGGACCGAGTAGACTGGGACCCCCAATACAAGTGTGACCCCCCAGCAGCTGGGACAGGGGGGAAGCCCCAAACACCAAAGGGGCGAGACCATAGACGGGGAACTCCTGGGAGTCTTTTTCAGGGCTGAATCTTGGTGTTTGGAGGGTTTTATGGAGCCCAGATGCCTGCTGACTTCTAGAGATGGACTTGGGCAGAGGGAATTTCAAATTCAACTTGCTCATCCCTTGTTTTCCCCCAAGTTAGGATTTCCCATTCCCAAACCTTGGCTGGGTGGAAGAGGAGGCTGCGAGGAAGAGGAAGATACCCCAGAACACACAGGCAGGTGGGGAGGAAGTTGCTGCCCCTTTCCCCGTCTCTCCTGCTCCATCTCCCAGGCCAGCATGACCCCCAGCTGCAGGACAACTGTTGTAGCTAATCTATTAGGTAGTCGAGATAAATCTGGTCATAACAGACCCAACTCGGCTGACCTGGCTTGTTCTAGAGTTCCCTAAGTAAATAGTAGAGCTCCTGCAGCCACCTCATCCAATTGTAGCCAGTCCAGAGAGCAGACATATCACTGACCAAAGAACTGAGCAGGGTTAAGACCCAAACCAACAAGTGCCTAGAACCAGGAGTTTTGAACTGCCTATATAAGAGAGTTCCAAACAATAAAATGTGCTGTTTGTCTCACAATCAAGAAGACTTGAGTCATGATTTCTGTCTCACTATCCAAGACCCCCTAGCTGGAAAAACTGAAAAACAAGAAGCTGGAAAAGCTGAAAAATGAGTGGTTGTGAGAGCTGGAAGAACCAAAGCAAAAAGCTGAAATAATAGAAAAGAAAACCCTGTTGGAAATGTGCAAGATGGATATCACTGTAAGACAACCTCCTTGTCAAAGTATTGATTCTCCTTTCACCTAAATGGGGAGTGGAGTATATGCAGCAGGCATTGCTAGCTCTGCTGGTGTGGTAAAATTGCCCTGGAAAATTGTTTCAGACTTGCTGGAAGGTTGGAAGCCGAGCAGGATGCAGAGATGGCAGTACTGATGCCTCGGACACTGCCCATAAAACAGCTCACCAAGGACACAGACCAGGGCAGAGGAGCACGTGAAAAACCAAGGGAAAGCAGCCGTTATTTGCCAGAGTTTCCCTAATACCGCCCGCACAGAGTCCTCAGAATGCCCTGGTCCACCCACGCCCTGCCTAGAGAGACAATCTTTGGGCTCTGCACCCCGTAACGCACCACGGAGAAAGCTCGCCAAAGAATCTCAAGATGGCAGAGAGCAGACAGCATGAGGGGCACTCACCCAAGATGGTGCTCGCCACAAGGCACAGGATGTTCCTGCTCAAGATGGTGGAACGCGTGCACCACAGGCTGGAAGAGAAGCCGGCTGCCCCGCCACCGGAGCTGACCCGGTGCCGCCCGAGCCATGTGTAGAGCCACCGGTGCCCAGGGACACAAGCTACCATGTAACGCTGCATCCACAGTCGGGATGTGAGAAACAGGAGAAACACTGAGGCAGCCAGTGCAGCACCCGAGAGAATGGGAGACCTGGCCAGTTCGGCCAGCACCCAGGACTGCGGGACATCACGTCATGCCAGCTGTGAGCAGCCCCAGACGTCAACAAAACGGAGCGGAGCTGTTAGAAAGAAAAAGTCAAAAAGTTGCTGTTAGCCATGTTTATTGTCGTGCAGTTACTGTTTGTTGTGTCAATGATTGTTATGATTGTTAAATAATGTTAATAGATGAAAACCACTCACCTTGTACCCCTACTGTACCCCTATCCCTAGTTGCTGTGTCCTGTTCCTTGTTCCTGGTTCCATTGGCCCCCACCTCCACTGCTCCCCTATACTTCCACATGGCAACCAATGGCTCCACCCAGTATGCAAACCATGCCAACTCCCATGAATCTGAGCGACCACAGGAGGTAAGACCACCACATATAGACCCCTAAAGCCTGCAAGCCAACATCCAGATACCTTATCGGACCATGCTGGGGGACTGACAAGACACCGAGCTATCTGTCGAACCATTTGGTCATCTCGCCATGACCGGAACAGAACTCGCTCAAGGTCACCCCCTAGACCTCCAGTGGGCAAAAAGGGAGTCTCCTATAAGACTCCTGTGAGGTTGGAGACCCCAGCTCTGCTTTCAGGCAAAGCTTCTTGTACCTCCTCTTCCTCGTTGTCCACAGGGAGCAGTGGCGGTGAGCGTGACCCCTCAGGCCCCCACGCAGGCTGATCAATAAAGGCTTTATAAAAGGAGAAGAAGGTCTCCTTGCCCGTTCTTAACAGTTTGGGAACTCGTCCGGGATTGGGCCACACCTGAAGAGGACTCCAGCAAGGGACAACTGCAGGACGGCTGCCCAATCTGGGCCTCCAGGACCAGCTGGCCACCCCTGGACCCAGAGACTAGCCTGGGCCAGGACAACACAGAGGAGCGCCAGGACTGGTAAGACACCGCGGCAGGAGTAGGAGGCGAGCGATTGGGGTGTGAGTGAGACGGGGACCAGCAGCTTGGACCCCTGAAGTGGGTGTGGACCCTTTAGTACCGCGGTTCCGGACTCCTGCGAGGGGGCTGGCTAGGAATGGGGGGAAGCGAAAGAACGAAGAGTGAATGAGGCGCCTCCTGGGAGCATAAAGAGTCTCCCCCCTCCAGGCATGCGGAGGGTTCCTTAGTGTGTGGGTGGCACGCATAGGGGTAGGCCTCCCTATTGAAAGGGCTAGGCGGTCTAGGCTGCTCCGGGTGCCTGGAGGGCCTAGGCAAGTGAGAGTCACGTGCAAACAACCTAAGTAACTCCCAGGGTGGTGTGTGGGGGTGCCTAGGTTAGGTGTGAGTGAACACAACCCACCCCGCTTTGGTACCCGAGAGGACCTGACTGGGGAATTGGAATTGGGGGTCCCCAGGCCCTACTGGCACCAGGCAGTCAGTGAAGGACCTTCGCTTCCCAAGGTCAGTGACACGGGACATGCGGAAAGGCCATGGCTGTCGCGGCTCAGTCTCGGCTCAGGGAATTCCTGGGAAGGGAGGTTGTCAACTTGCACAGGGGCAGGTAGTCTGCACAGGCAGGCGAGGCAGCTAGGGTAACACACACACGCATCCCTTCGCTGAAGCCATCCCCTGGTGGGTGGGGTGGCTAGGAGGCAAGGGGGAATTCTCCCACCACTTACTCACATTCAGGCCTCGTGCAGAAGCTATCCTCACTGGGGAAGGGGGATAGTCAGGGAGCGGAGGGGCAGGGGATTCCGGGGCAAGCCCTGCTGACCAAAAACTTTGTAGACGGCGCTGAGACAGGGACGGGGAAAGGTCCCAGCGGGTCTAGTGCTGGAGTCCCCTTGACATCAACTCAGGAGTGCTCATAGTCTCCACTGACAGGGGAGTCAGGGAGGCAAGGCACGGGGGGAACGGAGATCAGACTTTGTCCGATTTTGGTGAAAGGGAAGAGCAAGTAGAAGGCTGGCCTAGTGTAGAAGAGAGTGCGAATCCCTCTATGAGAGGGTTGTGTGTATCCCTTGGTGTGAGAGAAAGTGCAAGGAAGAGAGAGTGCAAGTCCCTTGAGTAAAAGAGTTTTTCATTCTTTTGAAGTTCAAAAGTTTAGTTGCCCGTCATTGAAATTTCTGTTCGAGTAGGAGCACCTTTATAAAGTATAGTTTAAGTAAGGGCCAGTTTAAGTAGTTTAGAAGTTGTGTTGCCTGTCAGTTGTCGTTTCGTTTGGGTAGAGGCATTGTAAGTTTTTAAGGCCCAAAGTTGGGAAGAGTAATGGGGCAGTGTTTATGTAAGGGTGCAGGCCCCAAGAGGAATGAAGGGACTGCCAGAACCATACCCCCTGATAGCCCATTAGATCAAATACTAAGCCATTGGGATACACAAGAGGCCACCAAGGGCCTAGACCGGATCAAAATGATCCACTACTGTATGGAGGTTTGGCCCAAACTAGAGATGCAAGGACAGTGGCCATGGTACAGCACCAGAGATCCCTGGATGTGCTCCCAATTATACCAGCATTTAAAAACCAAGAGGTTCTAGCCTAGAAGAGATAACCTATGCAGCCTTGTGGCTGAAAGATAGAACAGAAACAGAGGTAGTGAAAGTATGCAAGTTAAAGGAACAGAAGGTAGAAGTTAAAGAATGTAAGAAGCAAGAAAAAGAAGCTAGTGGAACCAGTAGCAGATGGGACCCCCTGAACCACCTACCCCCTCCTCCTGTATACCCAATAGCACCCCAAACTCCTCCCTGCAATTCCCTGGTTATCCCAACCTCCCTACCACCCCCACTTAACCCTCTTATTTCCTGTCTGAATCCTTTCCATCCGAACCCCTCCTCCTCTACATCTTCGGCCTCTCCTACCATCCCGATATCCTTTTCCTCAACTCCATCACCGTTGGTAACCCTGGTCCCTTCTAATCCACCTGCTACAGTTCCCTTACCTCCAGAAACCCCTATAGTGAACCCAATCTCCTCTCCCTCATGCACGGCGGTCCCTTTGTCTCCTCCCAGTTGGGAGTCAGGTATGTCCAGGGTCAATCCCAACTCTCCCCTTAACAACCAGCAACTCCCTATAACTCCTATTCCTAGTCAAGAACAAAATCCTGAAGATGGACCCTACTGTCATACATGATCCAAGACAAACATGCTTTTTCCCCTAAGTCCCTATGGGAGTAGTTGGAGGGGTAGGGTTTGTCAATGCCCCATTGACAGCTCTGGAAGTCAGGGGATTCAAGAAAGAGCTGGGAAACTTAGTTGAAGACCCGGTAGGGATAGCCAACCAGGTAGACCAGTTCCTGGGTCCTAATATTTACACCTGGGGAGAGTTAAACTCTATTTTGAATATCTTATTTAAACCCAAAAGGATAGCCATGATCTGTAATGCAGGGATGCGGGTCTGGGAAAGAGAGAACAGATTGGGGCCCCCAGGAGAGAACAAGCTCCCACAGATGGATCCAGGGTGGGATTTGAATAGGGAGGAGGGAAGACAGAATATGAGGAACTACAGGTCCCTAGTGGTAAATGGTATTAAAGAATCTGTTCCCTGGGGTAGTAACACTAAGCTAGCCTTTGATGGGACCTGGGAAAAGGACGAGACCCCAGCCATCTGTTTGAACAGGTTGAGAAGGAATTTCCAACTATATTCAAACATAGATGCCGACAGTCCTGAGGGCCAGGTACTGTTGAAAGTGCAGTTCGTTACCAAGTCCTGGCATGATATCAGGAGGAAAACTGAAAAACTAGATGACTGGCAAGAAAGAGGGATCAATGAGCTGTTAAAGGAAGCTCTAAGAGTTTATTTGAGAGAAGAGGAAACGGCAAAGACAAAGGTAAGGCTCATGGTGGCGGTGTCCAGGGACACTGTCTGGGCAGGCAAGGATCAGCCAGGTGAAGGGAAGCCAAAGTCCCAACTGGAGGGAGACAGGAAGAAACCCGTTATGCTGCCATGGACCAACCCTGGGAACTCTTGAGGGAGCAGGAAGTGTTATTATTGTGGAGAGGCTGGGCATATCAACAGAGACTGTAAAAAGCTACTCATGGATGAGGCAACAGGTAGGGAGTAGGATACCTTGGAGAAAATCTTAAGGGGAGAGGAGGGTGATGACTAGTGGTGTCGGGGGCTGTATGTATTAGGGACCTGATAAAACACCGAGAAGAGACCCTAGTAAATTTTGAGGTGGGTCCCCAGAGCGAGGAGATTGAATTTTTGGTAGACACGGGAGCAGACCGTTCAAGTATGAACAAGCTCCCAACTGGAATGTCTTTAAGTAATAAAGTTTGTGAAGTATCAGGGGCTGATGGGAAACCCTTTATGGCTTCAGTAATAGAAAATGTCAAAGTAAAGGGAAATTCTCGGCAGTGCTATGCAGATTTTGTGTATTTACCAGACTTAGAATCTAACCTATTAGGAAGAGACTTGCAGGTGCAGTTGGGGGTGGGAATAATCCCAGTAAATGGAAAAATGGTGGTCCAGATGATGAAGTTAACAGCAAAAGATATAGGAGAAATCAACTCTGAGGTTTGGGCAGAGGAAGGAATGTAATGGTGTGTTTCGGTTTCTCTGTTAAATGTTTGTTGATGATGTTCATTTGGTTTGTTCCATGTCCCCCCTCAAACCCCATTTGGTTCTTACCATGGTTGTTTACCCAGTTTCAGTTAAATGTCAGTCTCCTACTCCCCACCCCCAAGGACCTGTCCATCTTACCGTGGCCTCTCTCTGGGTCTAGAAAGTTCCAGGGAAGGCGTCGTGTGGTAGGCCAGGATCTGAGAAAGTCCCTCCTTCCCCCCAGGGATTGGCTCCTGGAGGAGTCTGTCATTCCCACTGCCACTCCCTGGTCCTCCCTGATTGGTTCCTTCCCTGATCCTTCCCTCCACTCCTCCCTCTGTTAAAAGCAGCCGACCTGGGAAAATCTGCACCCTGCTGAGGCAGATTCCCTGGAGTGAGGTTGCTTCCCCGGAACCCTCAATAGACTTCAGTGGCAACTCTTCAGCAGAGTCCTCCTTTTTCTCCTCACCATCGTCACATCTTCCAACGTGTAAGCTGGGCTGTAAAGGGCCCACCGGATCGGCTCGGTTGGTCAGCCTACCGAGCTGTACCGATTGCCTGTCACCGATGCCAGGGCTAGCCGGAACACGCAAGGGCACAGACAGCCGAGGCAAGAGGCGGGATGGCCACAATTGTGCAATATGTGCACCCTGTGGAACAGTACAGGGTGGAAAGGGAGTCCAAGCCATGATTTTTATTTCCCCTACAGAGTCCGAGTCTATGACTCTGGGCAGGACAAAAAGCCCTAGGAGGGTAGTCGAGGACCTTCCCATCAGCAAAGCACCTGTCTGGAGTCCTGGTGGGCCAAAAATTACTGTAGGGAGTAAATGAACAGAGGAGTCAAGCAAAGTTACTGTGTCTGAGGTTGCCAGGTCCAGTCCGGAGCTTCCTGCAGTTGCTGGGCGAAGACTCGAGATGGTTCTCTGCTGGGCATTCTCGGTGGCTGCGCTTGTGGGGCTGGTGGAGCTGGCATCTGCAGCAGTACCACCTGTGTCGGCTGCTGAGGCTTTTGTGTCATAATGCAGCACCGTCCTGCGCTCCTGTTCCAGTTTCCCAGGACTGCGTGACCTTTGGAATCATACTTAGAATGACATTGATTAGCAAAATGATGACCTTTATGGCATCATGGACATATATCAGGAATCTTAGGCTTAGTTTATTTCTGAGCAAGGCACTCTTTTTTAAGGTGGCCAGGCTTTCCAAAGCCATAGCAAGCTGCTGAAGTGTTAGAAGCACCCTTGGCTGCTGCAAAAGCTGCAGCCATGGCCTCAAACTGATGTCTTATAGTCTCAATATGGTTGCATGCTTCAACCATTTCGACAAGGCTTGGTTCTTGGTTTGGCAGGGACTTGAGTTTTTTACAGTCAGCATTTGCATTTTCAACAGCAAGCTTTCAAAGCAAGATTTCACGGGCATCTGCATTATCAATCTGGCATTCTAGTGCTTGCTTAAGGCGGTCAATGAACTGCATCTAGGGCTCCTGGGGCCCCTGGACAATGGTTGTAAATGCCTTCAGGGGTGTTTTTGCATCAGGGACCTTAAGAAAGGCTTGGCAAGCTGTGTTCCGAGTTCCATCAAGGGCTTCCCTTGGGCAATCTTGCACCTGGAGAACTGGGTCTGAGTACGGACCCGTCCCCAGGAGCTGCCTGATAGTAAGGGCAGCCAGGGCTTGATTTGCGTGGCCCATGAAAGTTAGATCAGAGTGCCCCAGGCTTGGTGAAGCAAAGCCCCTCGAGGTTCCTGGTTCTCTTTGTTATTAATGCTGCAGTTGTTGCTGTTTGTTGGCCTTGTTATACATACAAGTAAAGAACTGTTATTCCTATCCCCATACCTCTGCCTGAAAGCCCCTTTAATTGTCTAAATTCTAAGAAATTGGGGGGAGGGGATTTGAGTTCTCCATTCTGAGGGAGGCTCTTCCCCTCCCTAGCAGACACCTGTCTTTCAAACCAAGACAGAGGGAAAAGTTCAGAATGACCACAGGACAGCCCACCACCACTTAGAAGCTCTGGGGTAAGTAGGACCAACAGGACACAGCTGGATCCATGGGGGGTGCTGACCTTCTGATGGATCTCCCTCCCTCCCTCCCTTCTCCCTCTCTTCCTGCCCTTCCTCCTTTCTCTCCCTCACATTTTATTGTTCAGGGAGTCTCGTACTATTGACTTTGGAACGTGGTCCCATTTGCCCCTGAATTTGGGCAGAGGCACCTCAAGGAAGGCATCTAAACAGCCGGGGATCCTTTAGGTGACCTTCAGCGCCTCATTCCCGACAGGCACGAGCCCAGGAGTGCTGATCCTCAGGCAGGGAAGCCCTGTGGCTCCCAGAGGGACCAGAGCCCGGTCTCCAGGCTCCTGTCCTTGCTCCACTCCTGCTGGGACCCCAACCTGTGCTCCCTGGGGATGGGACTCCCAGAGTCCTGGGCAGAACCTGCTCCCTCTGTGCCCCAAGCCCTGGGGGCTCCAGAGGCTGCTCTGGCTGCCCCTCGTCCCTCCCAGCTGTGAGGGGACATTCCAGGCTGTGCCAGCCTGCCCTGCCCAGGGCAGCAGGCGGGGGGAAGGGAGAGAGAGCCCTGGGAGCCCCCAGAGTGGCTCTGCTGATGGCGGGGGAGGAACCAGAGACTGCCAGGGCTGAGAGAGGGACAAGGGACACACAGGGACAAGGAAGGTGGGACACACACACGGAGATGAGAACAAGCCCACACGGACACCCAGAGCTGCTATGCTGAAGGGGTTTATTGATTCTTGCAGGGAAATTCCCAGGGCTCCCAGGGGATTAGGGGGGTTCTCCAGGGATGATCATCTCCTCATGCCGCTGGAGGGGGACAGGACACAAGTGTCACCACCAGTTCCAGGCCTGAAAGGAAGAGCCCAAATTGTGGCCCCGGTGTCCAGTGGGACATGAGAGGGCCCTTGTCCCCTCCCCTCTCTCTGCACGGACCTGCAGCAGCAGAAGGGATTTGGAGCCCCAGATGCACCTGGGGCTGGACATGGCTCTGGAGATCCAGATGGCTCCCAGAGCCCCTCAGCCTGGAAAATCCCAAAACGTCCCAGAGCTCTCCCTGCTCCCACAGGGACACTGGGTGTCCCCAGAGCCCCCCAGTGCAAGGCAAGCCTTGGGGACAGCTCTGTCCACCCAAGCCCTGGACGTGGGTCACGGACAGCCCCCTCCATGTCCCTTGGCCATCCCCAAGGTCTGCACAGCCCAAGGGGTTCAGGGATCCGCCCTGGCCCCCGAGGATCTTTTTTGGGGCTGGAGAAGGTCCGAAGATTTCTCACCGGGGCATCCAGAGGGGCAGCCGGGCATCACTCCCGCAGAAGCTGCACCTGCTCAGCCACGGGGGGCTGGGGAGAAAGGTGGGGTTAGAGCCACACTGGAGGATACTGGGGCATGCTGGGCTGTACTGGGGCACACTGGGGTGTGTTGGGGTGCACTGGGATGCCCTGGAGGGTCATGAGCAGGACAGGAGAAGCTCTGGGCCCAGCAGAACTCCAGGTACCCACCTCAGACCTCTTCATTCGTTGGGCGCCGTTGGTCTGGAGAGAGATGCAGAAATGTCACTGGTCACTGGGGTGTCCCCGGCCCCAGCAAGGCATGGGGGGACCCAACTGGCCCCCAGTTCCCACACTGGTGCCCCAATTCCAGCACTTACCAGAATGCATCCACCTAGAAATCCTCCTATGGCCGTCTGCAGACGGAGAGCAAAAGTTTAGTCTGGAATCGGCCTTGTGGGGCTCAGGAGAGCACAGGTGTCCCCAAGGCCTGTGGTGGCCCCTGGTCTGAGGGGGAAAATCCCTTCTGTTCGCCCCAGCCCCACTCCAGGCAGTTTCACCTGATCCCTGTTCCTACAGGGACCATGGTGGGGATGGAGAGAAGGAGAGCGAGGGGAATTTGGGGCCAGCGAGGTAGAGGGGATGGAGTAGGAGGTGGGAGCCCCAAAGAGAAAGAAGTTGAAAGAGCTGGGGGTCCCAAGGGATGGGGCTGGGGGTGTTGAAGGGATGGGAATTGGGGAATGAGGGTGGGGAGGCAGGAATTCCAGTGGGGGGACCACGGGGGCTGAAGTGGGGGGTGGATGGGGGCAGGAGCAAGCGAGGGCACAGGAACAAAATTGATGGGTTTGGGAGGGGCTTTGGGAGGAGCAGCCAAGGAGGGGGATTTGGGGACACCCCTGTCATGGGCAATGAGAAAGGGAAAGGACTGGAGGGAAAGAGGAGAGGAAATGGATGGGGCATGGTGCTCCTTGGGGCTGACTGGGCTGTCCTGGGATGCATGGGAATGCAATGGGGACCCTGGGGAAGGTGCAACCTTGGGAAGCTCTGGGCTGTGCTGACATGCACTGGGAGGCACTGGGGTGCCCTGGAGGGTGATGGCCATGAGAGGGAGGGTCTGGGCTCAGCAGAAGAACTCAGGGTACTCACGTCGCCATCAACAATGCCACCATCTGCCTGTGGAGAGACCATGAGATGTCACCAGTCACTGGGGTGTCCCCAGGGCTGGGAAAGGTTGGGGGTGACCAGAGTGCCCCCCGGTTCCCACACTGGTGCCCCAGTTCCAGGACTTACCCCAGCACATTCAGCTCCACCACTGCCATCCTGGGCCTGGGGAAGGAGAGCAAAAGGTTGGTCAGGATTTGCCCTTGTGGGGCTGGGGGGCCCAGCAGAGCCTCGGGATTGGGAAGAGCCCCCAGCCCTGAGCCCAGCCCGTGGTCCTGGAGACACACCTTGCTCTGTGCTGGGAGGCACAGCAGGATGGAGAAGAGCAGGGCCACACCGAGCACAGCCACCTTCATCTTCCTCTTGGAGCAGGGAGCGCTGCCTGAGGCTGCAGCAGGGCAGGAGAGCCTTTATCCCTGCCGGGACTCCTCCCTGCGCCCTCCCCAACAGCCCCCAGGCCAAAGCCTGGCTTGGCACAGCCCCCAGCCCTGACCACCAGCCCGGCCCTGGCCCAGAGTCCATCCCACCTGCGGCACCGATCCAGCCCCCCTCCCCGGCTGCCAGTGCTTCCATTCTCCACTGACATTCCGGGACATTTCCAGGAGATGTTCCCTCCTCATGGGACACTGACCACACAGAAGGGACCTGTTGTGGGACAGGTGGCAAAACCCTTCAAGCTCTTGACTTGACTATGTTGGATTTTTGTGAGCAGTGATCTGGAAGGTTTTCCTTTTGTCTGTTGGTGCTCTGTGCCTCCTTTGTTGGGGAATTGAGGAGCGTTGATCCTGGAGGGGCCCAGGGACATTTCCAGCCCCTGGACACCTGAGGGGCCGTTCTGGATGAGCCCAGCTGTGGGTTCACGATCAACATCAGTGCACTTTGCACAAACTCTCTCAGCATGGACAGCGTGTACTGGATTCTACTGATAAGGAAAAAGATCCAATAATTGATTGCCAATTAGATAAACCTTTATTTAAGCAAGAAGCTGTAGCAAGCAGCGCGCTGGGAAAGCTGGAGAGCCCAAGTCTCAACTCGCGCTCCACGCTCAGCTTTTGGAGTTTTTCCCGTAGCTTCTCATTTTTATAAATTTTGGTTTACACACACCCCTTGGCCCCTCCCCAGTCCATGTTTTCCCATATTTGGTCATAGTTGAGTCTTCCAACTCCAGGAGTCTGGGGTCTTCTGCCTTCCCATGGTGGTCGGTGGATGAAGTCTCTCCTCTTCCTCACAGCACGTCCATGGGGACTTTCCACTGTGGTCACGGGTTTCACCACATCTCTCGTTTTCTCTCTTTCCTCATGTCTTATGATACAAAGTGACATCACATTATCCTGCACCAAGGCCGGGCTTTTTCTAACTTCTCTATTTCTGCAGTTTCTGCAAAAAGCAATTATTGCTAAAATAGCTTCTACATAACTGTAATTATTAACTAGAACAATAAACACAAATTATCTAAACCATTAATACCATCTGTAACACCACCCAGGTACCAGGATGGCTGCTTGTTCTCCAGGTTGCTGTAAATTGCCTCCCCCACAGGTGATTCCCTCAGATCCTGGGTACATCCCTAACCAGGCGCTCACAAGATCTTGCTCAAAGAGATTCCTGTCCTTCCCAGTGAGCAGGAGCAGCTTCCAGAGGCTGAGGGCTGCTGCCCCATTCCCAATCCCACGTTCACTGCCCAGATCTCCAGCAAGGAATCCCCAGCTGGGCTCCAAACTATCTCAGTCCTGACTCCTGGCCCCGGGATCTGGCACTGCACTCACCAGCTGATGGTTTGCTCTCCCAGAGAGCGGCTGAAATCTTTTTGCATCTCTCCCAGGTCAGCTCCTGTTTCCATGGATCCTTCCTGGCTCCGGGGCAGCCAGTGCAGCCAAGGCCCATGGTCTGGTGTTGGTGTGTCTGGAGATGCAATCCTGCCCTGTTCCCCTCCCTGGGTGCAGAGCAGGGGCTGGATGGGCCCAGCTGTGTCAGACAGACTTGGTGCTGGGGCTGCCTTGGTTCTAACCTCATGACACTCCCTCCCTCCTGAACTTTCTGGGCTGGAAGCCCCGGCCTGTTGGAGGTGACAACCTTCAGAGGGACCTGCCTGTGTTTCCCCACAGTGTCAGCCACGCCTGCACTGCCTTGGGCTGGGGCAAATCCCAGGGGAACCTTCCGGGAGAGTTGGAGAACCCCAGGAAAAGCTGGGAAACTCTTCCTGAGAAGCACCACCGGGAGGATTGTAGTTTCACAAGGATGTTCAAGACACTGAAGAATTGTTGGAATCAGGGGCAGCACAGCTACGAGGGAGGCACGGGTGGGGCAGGTGCCACTCTGTGTGTCCTCTGCTGAAAACACCTTGGAGGACAAAAGGCAAAAAGTGAAATTGGGAATTGTCTCCGTGCCCAAAGCAGAGGGATGGCCCAGCACAGAGCTCCAAGGCCTGACCAAGATCAAGGCCAGGATTTTACAGCACTTCCCAGAAAACCCCCAAGGAGCAGAGAGGTTTGGCAGCCCAAACCCACCTGTCCCAACTGCAGCAGGAGCAGGGTACAGGCAGAGAAACTGATGGGGAGACCTGGCAAGGCATTGCTATGGCCAGCAACTGTTCACCAGCCAGTTAACCCAGCCAAAGCACCACAACAGCACTGAGACCCCCTGCTCCTGTCCTGCCTCCCCCACTCTCCCCCACCCCGCAGCTGCTGAGGGAATCTGGGAACTGGAGGGCTCTGGGGAATTTGGCAGGGAGATGTAAATGTGGGGAGAACAGGCTCCTCTTTTCCCCCCTGTGGCCCACGGCAACACCTCCCTGTGGTCACAGCCTGGGGAGAATGGCGGGCCAGGAATTGATTTGGAACCCAAGTGTAGAAAAAATCCCACAGGAAGGAGGACAGGAAAATCAGAAGTCTCCCAGGTTGCTGACAGTGCTGCTCAGGGAGAGGAAGGGACAAAGTCCAGGTCAGATCAGCTGCACCTCAGACCCCTCTGGTCAATTCTCTAACCCATCCCTCCATCAGACACCAAACGGGGAACATTCCCATGTTCCAAGGAGCTGCTGATCTGCAAACAGGAGCACGTCTGTGCAGAGTTCATGAACCCACAGCTGGGGTCGTCCAGAATGGCCCCTCAGGTGTCCAGGGGCTGGAAATGTCCCTGGGCCTCTCCAGGATCAACGCCTTCAATTCCCCAACAAAGGAGGCACAGAGCACCCACAGGCAAAAGGAAAATCTTCCAGATCACTGCTTGGGAAAATCCAACACAAACAGTCAAGTCAGGTGCCTGAAGGGTTTTGCCACCTGTCCCACAACAGGTCCCTTCTGTGTGGTCAGTGTCCCGTGAGGAGGGAACATCTCCTGGCAATGTCCCGGAATGTCAATGGAGAACGGAGGCACTGGCAGCTCCTGGGAGCCCTGGCCAGGGACTGTCCCTGCTCTGTGCCCTCGGGGGTCACCTTGACAGGGCATCTGAGCCGGGACAGGAGCGCGGGACCCTCGAGTGGGAAGGTGAGCCCTGCTCAGGGACAGTGCTGGCACCAGGGCAGGGCAGGGCCATCCCTGGGGCCAGGGCAGCTGCAGGAGCTGTGTCCCAGTGCCAGCCCAGGCTGGAGCCACAGCCCTGCTGGGCACAGAGCCCCTGGCACCCCATGGCCGGGAACGCTCAACAGAGCGGGGTTGGGAGCATCCAGCAGGACACGGTGGTCCTGGCTGGGACGGTGGGGCCGGGCAGGGGATCTTCCCCGGGGGGCCTGGAGCAGTTTGGGGCTGCAGTGTCAGGAACGGGCTGGAGCTGGACACTGCGGCCACCCCAGCACTGCCCCGAGCCCAGCCCTGGTGTCCCAGTGCCACCATTGCCCAGTGCTCCCCAGGGCCTGCAGAGACTGGAGATGGTGGTCACCCAGCTGTTCCCGTGGCCCCTGACCCCGCTGTGCTCCCACCTCCCCGTTCTCCCTGATCCCGGGCTCCTGGTGCCCTGAGAAGATGGGTCAGCCCAGCCCCTGTTCAGTCAAGGGACTGGAGTGGGCACAGGGACAATTCTGCTGGGACACAGCAGGTTTGGGGCCAGGCTCAGCTCTGGGGTGTCCCACAGGGAAAGCTCTGGGAGGGCAGGGACAGCGGGAGCTGGGGGATGTGGCACTGGGGGCTGTTGGGGGATGGATTGTGTTGGAGTGGGGCTTGTCCCCACAGGGTCCCCAGCTGCCTTTGGATCCCTGCCTGCCCCCCTGGGCCCCCCGGGTGCCTGGGCCCTTCCAGGGGCAGCTGCCCCATGCGGGAAGCTGGAGGGATGCCAGGGAGGGGGCTGGATCTTTGACGCAGGTGGGATGGACTCTGGGCCAGGGCCAGGCTGGTGGCCAGGACTGGGGGCTGTGCCAAGCCGGGCTTTGGCCTGGGGGCTGTCGGGGAGGGCGCAGGGAGGAGTCCCGGCAGGGATAAAGGCTCTCCTGCCCTGCTGCAGCCTCAGGCAGCACTCCCCGCTCCAAGAGGAAGATGAAGGTGGCTGTGCTCGGTGTGGCCCTGCTCTTCTCCATCCTGCTGTGCCTCCCAGCACAGAGCAAGGTGCGTCTCCAGGGCCATGGGCTGGGCTCAGGGCTGGGGGCTCTTCCCAATCCTGGAGATCTGCTGGGCCCCCCAGCCCCACAAGGGCAAATCCTGACCAACCTTTTGCTCTCCTTCCCCAGGCCCAGGATGGCAGTGGTGGAGCTGAATGTGCTGGGGTAAGTCCTGCAGCTGGGGCACCAGTGTGTGAATTGGGGGGCACTCTGGTCACCCCCAACAATTCCCAGCCCTGGGGACACCCCAGTGACTGGTGACATCTCATGGTCTCTCCACAGGCAGGTGGTGGCATTGTTGATGGCGACATGAGTACCCTGAGTTCTTCTGCTGAGCCCAGACCCTCCCTCTCATGGCCATCACCCTCCAGGGCACCCCAGTGCCTCCCAGTGCATGCCAGCACAGCCCAGAGCTTCCCAAGGCTGCACCTTCCCCAGGGTCCCCATTGCATTCCCATGCATCCCAGGACAGCCCAGTCAGCCCCAAGGAGCTGGCCCCAAATTCCCCTCGCTCTCCTTCTCTCCATCCCCACCATGGTCCCTGTAGGAACAGGGATCAGGTGAAACTGGCTTGAGTGGGCCTGGGGCGAACAGAAGGGATTTTCTCCCTCAGACCAGGGGTCACCACAGGCCTTGGGGACACCTGTGCTCTCCTGAGCCCCACATGGCCGATTCCAGACTAAACTTTTGCTCTCCATCTGCAGACGGCCATAGGAGGATTTCTAGGTGGATGCATTCTGGTAAGTGCTGGAATTGGGGCACCAGTGTGGGAACTGGGGGCCAGTTGGGTCCCCCCATGCCTTGCTGGGGCCGGGGACACCCCAGTGACCAGTGACATTTCTGCATCTCTCTCCAGACCAACGGCGCCCAACGAATGAAGAGGTCTGAGGTGGGTACCTGGAGTTCTGCTGGGCCCAGAGCTTCTCCTGTCCTGCTCATGACCCTCCAGGGCATCCCAGTGCACCCCAACACACCCCAGTGTGCCCCAGTATAGCTCAGCATGCCCCAGTATCCTCCAGTGTGGCTCTAACCCCACCTTTCTCCCCAGCCCCCCGTGGCTGAGCAGGTGCAGCTTCTGCGGGAGTGATGCCCGGCTGCTCTTCTGGATGCCCCGGTGAGAAATCTTCGGACCTTCTCCAGCCCCAACAAAGATCCTCGGGGGCCAGGGCAGATCCCTGAACCCCTTGGGCTGTGCAGACCTTGGGGATGGCAGAGGGACACGGAGGGGGCTGTCCGTGATCCATGTCCAGGGCTTGGGTGGACAGAGCTGTCCCCAAGGCTTGCCTTGCCCTGCGGGGATCTGGTGACACCCAGTGTCCCTGTGGGAGCAGGGAGGGCTCTGGAAGGTTGTGGGATTTTCCAGGCTGAGGGGCTCTGGGAGCCATCTAGATCTCCAGAGCCATGTCCAGTCCCAGGTGCATCTGGGGCTCCAAATCCCTTCTGCTGCTGCAGGTCCGTGCAGAGAGAGGGGAGGGGACAAGGGCCCTCTCATGTCCCACTGGACACCGGGGCCACAATTTGGGCTCTTCCTTTCAGGCCTGGAACTGGTGGTGACACTTGTGTCCTGTCCCCCTCCAGCGGCATGAGGAGATGATCATCCCTGGAGAACCCCCCTAATCCCCTGGGAGCCCTGGGAATTTCCCTGCAAGAATCAATAAACCCCTTCAGCATAGCAGCTCTGGGTGTCCGTGTGGGCTTGTTCTCATCTCCGTGTGTGTGTCCCACCTTCCTTGTCCCTGTGTGTCCCTTGTCCCTCTCTCAGCCCTGGCAGTCTCTGGTTCCTCCCCCGCCATCAGCAGAGCCACTCTGGGGGCTCCCAGGGCTCTCTCTCCCTTCCCCCCGCCTGCTGCCCTGGGCAGGGCAGGCTGGCACAGCCTGGAATGTCCCCTCACAGCTGGGAGGGACGAGGGGCAGCCAGAGCAGCCTCTGGAGCCCCCAGGGCTTGGGGCACAGAGGGAAGCAGGTTCTGCCCAGGACTCTGGGAGCCCCATCCCCAGGGAGCACAGGTTGGGGTCCCAGCAGGAGTGGAGCATGGACAGGAGCCTGGAGCCCGGGCTCCTCTGGTCCCTCTGGGGCTTCCCTGCCTGAGGATCAGCACTCCTGGGCTCGTGCCTGTCGGGAATGAGGGGCTGAAGGTCACTTGAAGGATCCCCGGCTGTTTAGATGCCTTCCTTGAGGTGCCTCTGCCCAAATTCAGGGGCAAATGGGACCACGTTCCAAAGTCAATAGTACGAGACTCCCTGAACAATAAAATGTGAGGGAGAGAAAGGAGGAAGGGCAGGAAGAGAGGGAGAAGGGAGGGAGGGAGGGAGATCCAGCAGCACCCCCCATGGATCCAGCTGTGTCCTGTTGGTCCTACTTACCCCAGAGCTTCTAAGTGGTGGTGGGCTGTCCTGTGGTCATTCTGAACTTTTCCCTCTGTCTTGGTTTGAAAGACAGGTGTCTGCTAGGGAGGGGAAGAGCCTCCCTCAGAATGGAGAACTCAAATCCCCTCCCCCCAATTTCTTAGAATTTAGACAATTAAAGGGGCTTTCAGGCAGAGGTATGGGGATAGGAATAACAGTTCTTTACTTGTATGTATAACAAGGCCAACAAACAGCAACAACTGCAGCATTAATAACAAAGAGAACCAGGAACCTCGAGGGGCTTTGCTTCACCAAGCCTGGGGCACTCTGATCTAACTTTCATGGGCCACGCAAATCAAGCCCTGGCTGCCCTTACTATCAGGCAGCTCCTGGGGACGGGTCCGTACTCAGACCCAGTTCTCCAGGTGCAAGATTGCCCAAGGGAAGCCCTTGATGGAACTCGGAACACAGCTTGCCAAGCCTTTC
Organism: Phylloscopus whistleri; assembly: GCA_017589585.1. Lineage (NCBI taxonomy): Eukaryota > Metazoa > Chordata > Aves > Passeriformes > Phylloscopidae > Phylloscopus > Phylloscopus whistleri. The sequence goes on along the minus strand of JADMLD010000666.1, from coordinate 286,613 downwards.
TTAAGGTCCCTGATGCAAAAACACCCCTGAAGGCATTTACAACCATTGTCCAGGGGCCCCAGGAGCCCTAGATGCAGTTCATTGACCGCCTTAAGCAAGCACTAGAATGCCAGATTGATAATGCAGATGCCCGTGAAATCTTGCTTTGAAAGCTTGCTGTTGAAAATGCAAATGCTGACTGTAAAAACTCCTTAACTCCCTGCCAAACCAAGAACCAAGCCTTGTCGGAATGGTTGAAGCATATTGAGACTATAAGACATCAGTTTGAGGCCATGGCTGCAGCTTTTGCAGCAGCCAAGGGTGCTTCTAACACTTCAGCAGCTTGCTATGGCTTTGGAAAGCCTGGCCACCTTAAAAAAGAGTGCCTTGCTCAGAAATAAACTAAGCCTAAGATTCCTGATATATGTCCATGATGCCATAAAGGTCATCATTTTGCTAATCAATGTCATTCTAAGTATGATTCCAAAGGTCACGCAGTCCTGGGAAACTGGAACAGGAGCGCAGGACGGTGCTGCATTATGACACAAAAGCCTCAGCAGCCGACACAGGTGGTACTGCTGCAGATGCCAGCTCCACCAGCCCCACAAGCGCAGCCACCGAGAAGGCCCAGCAGAGAACCATCTCAAGTCTTCGGCCAGCAACTGCAGGAAGCTCCGGACTGGACCTGGCAACCTCAGACACAGTAACTTTGCTTGACTCCTCTGTTCATTTACTCCCTACAGTAATTTTTGGCCCACCAGGACTCCAGACAAGTGCTTTGCTGATGGGAAGGTCCTCAACTACCCTCCTAGGGCTTTTTGTCCTGCCCGGAGTCATAGACTCGGACTTTGTAGGGGAAATAAAAATCAGGGCTTGGACTCCCTTTCCACCCTGTACTGTTCCACAAGGTGCACGCATTGCACAATTGTGGCTGCCCTGCCCCTTGTCTCAGCTATCTGTGCCTTGCCTGTTCCGGCTAGCCCTGGTGTCGGTGACAGGCAATCGGTACAGCTCGGTAGGCTGACCAACCGAGCCGATCAGGTGGGCCCTTTACAGCCCAGCTTACACGTTGGAAGATGTGACGATGGTGAGGAGAAAAAGGAGGACTCTGCTGAAGAGTTGCCACTGAAGTCTATTGAGGGTTCCGGGGAAGCAACCTCACTCCAGGGAATCTGCCTCAGCAGGGCGCAGATTTTCCTGGCTTGGCTACTTTTACCAGGGGGAGGAGTGGAGGGAGGGAAGGATCAGGGAAGGAACCAATCAGGGAGGACCAGTGAGTGGCAGTGGGAATGACAGACTCCTCCAGGAGCCAATCCCTGGGAGGAAGGAGGGACTTTCTCAGATCCTGGCCTACCACACAATGCCTTCCCTGGAACTTTCTAGACCCAGGGAGAGGCCTCGGTAAGATGGATAGGTCCTTGGGACACCCAAGAAGGAGAAAGCCTGAATGAGATGCTTTATCGCATCCCAGGATTTCTCCCCAGCGTGGGCAGAGGCGTAGACAGCACCGGAAAAGGTGTCCACCGAGACATGCACGTACTTCAGCCTGCCGAATTGGGGTACGTGTGTCACGTCTGTCTGCCACACCTCGCAGCTGCTTAACCCTCTGGGGTTCGCGCCGGCACTTAAGGTGGGAAGTGCGTGCTTCTGGCAGGAGGGACATGTGGCCACGATCGCCTTGGCCTGCTCCCGGGTAATATGAAACTGGCAAACAAGACCTGGTGCGTTCTGATGGAACAGCTGGTGGCTGATTTTTGCCTGTTCAAAAACATTAGGAAGTGGGGCCATCTCCGCAGGGGCAGTGAGAGCATAGGCTCTTCTGTTTCCCTCAGCGATGAACCCAGGCAAATCCATGTGCGACCTCGTGTGCATTACGAAGAAAGGTTGCTCTTGGTGGGATACTAACTTTACTAGCTTCGAGAGCAATTGGAAGAGGGCAGTGTTGGATACCTCTTGCAGTACCGAATACTCTGCTCTGGAGACCACTCCCGCAACGTACGTGGTCTGTAACTAAATTGAATGGTTCAGAGAACCTTTCGAAAGCCCTGACGACTGTGGCCAACTCAGCAACCTGAGGTGATCCTTCTTCCTCAGCAACATCTGCCTCCCACTGCTGAGTCTGAGGGTCTTTCCAAGTCAGGACTGACTAGTGAGACCTTCTGGATGCCTCCGTAAAAACTGTCAGGGCTTTTAAAGATCTCTTGCTCTGAATGCTTTCCAAAGCCAATGTAAATTTGGCATCCTGATTGAAAATTTTGTGGGCTGGCTGATGAATTGAAATTTGTCCTGAATCGGAGTCCAGAGGAAACTGCAATGCTTCGTTCTCTTGAAGCAGCTGTTCCAACATTGCCTTGGTAATTTGGCCCGTTTTTAGCCTAATTGGTATATGAATGCATTCAAAGTTGCATCCGGCCAGTTTCCTAATTCGGGTTCTAGCCTTCTGGATTAGTTCAGCCGCCAGCTCCTGTGACCTTGTCATTCTCTTGGACCTCTGGTGGCTAAGAAAGACCCACTCTATCACCAAGAGAGGATCTCTCTTGCCTCAGTCCTTCTTGGAGGTGGAAGCTGTGTCCCATTGAAAAATGACCCCATGGAGGTGTGGCAGATTTCCTAACAGGATGAAATTGAAAGGCAGGTCAGGTTCGCACCTGTTTGCCTGCCTGGTGGACATGCTGACCTGGACCTTTTCCAGAGCTTTCTGCGCTTCCGGGGTGAGCGCCCTTGGAGAACTGAGCTCCTCTCCCCCTTTCAGTAAATCATAAAGAGGAGCTAGGTCCTCAGTGGTCAGGCCTAGCCAGGGCCTCACCCAGGTCAATGCCCCACACAGCTGATGGGCATCTGTGAGGGGCCTGATTTTTGTCTTTATAGCCAATTTTTGTGGCACAATGGTCCGCTTCCCGATTTCCAGGCCCAGATACTGCCAAGGCGGCACCCTTTGAATTTTCTGCTCCTGCAGCTCGAACCCTGCAGCAACCAATGCATTGATTGTCAGGTCGAGCACGTGGGCAAGTATGTCGCTGTTGGGGGCACACACAAGGACATCATCCATGTAATGATGGATGATGGCCTTCTCTGCGTCTGCTCGGATGGGGGACAGCAAGGAAGAGACGTACCATTGACAGATAACTGGACTGTTCTTCATCCCTTGAGGGAGAACCTTCCAATGGTACCTCTTCCTTGGGGCCTCTCGGTTGATGGTGGGAACCAAGAACATGAAATGCAAGGCATCGTCTGGATGTAGGGGAATTTGAAAAAAGCAATCTTTTATATCAATAACTGCCAATTCCCAATCTCGGGGGAGTGTTGTTGGGGACGGCATCTCAAGCTGGAGAGATTCCATATCTTCTATGACGTTGCTAATTTGCCTGAGGTCGTGGAGGAGCTGCCAGCGGGTTTTGTCAGCCTTTTAAATGACAAAAACTGGAGAATTCCATGGTGACGTGGTCTCCTCGATGTTGCCTTTCTTGAGCTGCTTTTCCATGAGCTCATTGAGTGCCTTCAATTTCTGTCCCACCCAAACTGGTACATCTGTCTTCCAATTCAGTTTTCAGGTGGGGCGCTCCTCAGTGACTGCTGCCCAAAAATCCTGTGTGGGGTCTGGGATGTCAATTGTGACCCCCCACTGGGCCATCAGGTCTCTCCCCAGCAAGGGCTCCGTATAGTCCAAAACGAATGGGCGGAGGTTCGCCAATTGCCCATTCGGCCCCTGCATTTGTACAATGCTCTGCAATCGTTTTGGCAATTGTAAGCTCCCTACTCCTTGGATGTGACCAGCCATGTTTTGCAAGGCCCAATGCGACAGCCAATCCTGTGTGGGTATGATTGTCACATCTGCCCCCATGTCTAGGAGATCCTTGATGTTTAGTGTCTCCCCACCCACCCGAACCTCACAGTCCACCTTAAGTTTCTGACTGTTAATAGCTTTGACAGGGCAAGCCGACGGGACTTCCTTCAGTAGGTCCCTGGTGGAAATTGCCTGAGCAATGATTTGCCCTTTCGGTAAAAAGATTGGTGGGTGAATGCAGTGCAGCCAGAGAATGAAACACCCAGGGTCCGATTCTACGGTCCCTGGAGCAACGTCGATCTCATGCGGAGTGTACTTACAATCCCCAACAACGAGATATTTATGTCCAATCCGTGTCCAAGAGCCTTGCTCATCTGGGTTAACTGAGACAAAGTGCCAGTCGTCATCGCCAAGATGGAGCTGCTCTGTCAGGTGTAACCTGAAGGGTTCATACCGTGAATTGGTGGTCAAAATTGGTTCTGCAAGGTCGTGGTTGCAGGGTGTCATGTCCAGTGGCAAGTCCTGGGAAGGAGCTCCTGTCGCATTTGGATTTTTAAGATGAACATTAGAGTTAGTGTCCTTTTTAATTCTCCCTCTCCCTCTCCTGGCTCGGGGCACCCAATTTCTGTCTTGGCGCTGGGTGGACCCGCGGTCACCCTTTAGTTTTTTTGGGGTTTTGTTTCCCCCCTTGGGCTTGCTCTGTTCCCCCTCCCTCTGTGTCATGTATTTATCAAAGTCCCTTTTCATCGGGCATTGAAGGTACCAATGCCCCGATTTATGGCACAGCCGACAAGGTCGATTGGGGTCGGCTTTGAATGACTGTCGCCTCGACGCAGGAGTGTGGCGGGTAGATTGCTCTGCGGCGTCAGCTGCTGCTGCTCGTATGGCGGGATGCGGTGGCTGCCTGGGACAATAGTCTGCCGGCAGACCCATCAGAGGCACTTCCTTTTCACAGACCTGTAACATATCTTGAAGAGTAGGCGGGGGCTCCAGGGGTAAACTTAGGATGTCTGCGTGACATTGCTCATTAGCGTTCAGAAATGCCAGTTGCCCTAGCAGCTCTTTCTGCAAACTCTCGTTTTTGACCTGAAGCTCCACAGCCTGTGTGAGCTTTTTTACAAACTCCATGAAAGACTCTGAGGGTCCTTGTTTAATTTTAGCATACGGAGGCAGCGGGCCACCTGGCTGCCGACTGAGGAATGCCAGCTCAGCAGCATCTTTGATGATATCTAAAACAGGGACTGGGATTTTAGCAGCTTGTGTCAGGAAAAGAAGCCATTGGCCCTCACGGCAGAGATGGTCCAGGGTTATTTAATTCCCATCAACTGCGGTGTTAGGATCTGTCAACATGCTCGGAAGGGCATTCCTCAACAGGTTTTTCCATGTTGCCTCCCAGAGCATGTACTCTGTGGAAGTCATCAAACATGAAAAAAACTGCTTCAGATCAAATGGAACCGCTACTGTTCCGGCCAGATTGGCATGTAACAAACCACGGAAGTACGGGTTGTTACGTCTGTACTGCTTGTGGGCCTTACACAGATCCTTGGTAATTCCCTGTGAGAAGGGCTGCCAGTTAGTATGGGTGATGCTTCTGATAGTATAGGGTTAAAATGATTTTTTGCAGAACTGCAAGCAGATAACTAAGGGGGTGGTGGTTAGGAAAGGTAATGGTTGAGAAGGGAAAGGCCCGGGCTTGCTGGTCAACTGGGCCTTGAGAATAGAACATTAGCTTTGCTATAGTTGCTGTAGCTAAGGCCATTGTTTTAACTAAATCAAGTCTGACTTTGTTTGGGGGAATTGAATATGATCACTGTTTGGCTAAATTATAAGAAATTTTGCTTAGGAACAATCTAGGGTAACCAATCAATATGTAGCTGTGTGGCAGAAGGGTATAAAACATGTGTGTTGCTAATCGCTGTCCAAGTCAGATTTGGGTTTTGTCTGTACCCCGGCTCCTGGAGCTCCTCAATAAAAGCACCTGCATATAATCATTCTGTGATTATGTGTTTCCAACGCTAACATTTTGGCAACTCCAGACGGGACCTTGTGAGCATTCCTGAGGACCCCTTGACCCGATCACGCCCCAGCCAGCACCGAGGGATTCTCGGGGAGCCCATTGCGCTGCGACCCCCCGCGGCTCACAATGTTCCCCGGAAGGTAAGGTGCTTTTACTCTGGTTTATGGTATGTGCCTGCCAGTAAGACGCAGCAAAAGCTACGCTTGGTTGGGCTAAGGAATTCCTGGTCTGTGCCTAGGCGCCGTCCGTCAGTCAATGCGAAAGCGTTGCGGGTTCGGCATTGGTTGTCTAATCGTAGCTGTAATATAGAGAAGCTAAAAGGATTAAAAGGGGTTTTGGGCAGCAATGCCCCCATCCCGGGTGCTTCTCCTTTGGGTTGTTTTTTAGCACATTGGAAAGAGGGGAATTTTGGTCAAGAGTTACGGAAGGATAAGTTGATTGATTATTGTAATGTATGGTGGCCAAAATATGCTTTGCAGAATGGGAAAACGTGGCCAGAAAACAGGTCTTTGCAATCTGATATGATTTCACAGCTTATGTCGTTTTGTGAACAAGAGGGGAAACTAGATGAAATACCATACGTTGATTTGTTCTTTTACTTGTGAGGGAAACCAGTTTGGCTGGCAGAGTGTGGTTTGAAGGCATTGAGGCTTGAAGATAAGCACTGCTTGGGTTGCGTCCAGAATAAGCGCTGTGTAGAACATTTAGCTCTTGGGAGGGGGGGTGATGATTTGGATGCTGATTTATTAGTGGGACCCACCGCCTCTGCTAACACCTCCTTGGCATCGGGTTCCACTCCATTTGCCCTCACCCCACCAGATTCCCTGACCCCTCCCTCGCGTACCCCTGCCCGGAGTTCTGTTCCGCACGGTTTTAGTCTACCAGATTCTCTTGGCCTTCCTCCACTTACTCCTGCCCAATATACCTCTCCTCCACCTTTGCCTGCTCAGGGAAATTTCTCTTTTCCACCTAGGTTTTCTCAAGAAAATACCTTTGTGTCTGTTTATGGCTATCCTCCTCCCTCACCAACGCCTGCTCAGAGATTTATCCCTCCACCGACACCTGCTCAGGGGTACCCTCCTCTCCTATCTACACCTTCTTCACCGGCTCCCATCCGCTCCGTCTCCCTACACCTTCCCCTGCCAGAATCGCCCACTGTTTCTCTCTCGGGTGGCAATCAGGATTTGATTGTGGGACAGGGACAGAAGGGATTGGGGTACAGAGAGGACAGGGCAGAAAGGAGTGACAGTGAGGACGATAAGTCAGACGCCCCACTAGCCCACCGTACACGAGGACGGTTGGTCCCAGCCTGGCCCCAGGCAAGGAAAGGAATATTGAAATCAGGCAAACAGAAGAAAAGTATTATTGCACCATTGAGGCAGGGAGTGGGAGCTGATGGACCGGTTTTTGTAAAGGTACCTTTTTTTACCTGTTGATTTGGTCATATGGAAACAGTCAGCTGGATTGTATAGAGATAATCCAGATAAAGTCGCTTGTGTGGTTAAGATGATAATGAAAACTCAGAATCCTGATTGGGAAGATATTCAGGTAATTTTAGACACCCTGATGGGTGAAACAGAAAGGGCACCAAGATTGGGTTTGAATCAGTGTGCATATTGCAAGTAGAAGGAGCAGTGAAAAAAAAAAAAAAAAAAAAAAAAAAAGTGTTCAAACTGATTTTACCAGGGCAATCAGTTCCAGCAAGGAGACGCTACCAAGGTGATGATGTTATATGCTGGGTAAAAAGAATTCACACCCCGGGAACCTCTGGTAACTTTACAGTTAGGAGATAAGGGAGTGAAGTTTTTGATTGACACTAGAGCTAGGCATTCATTATTAAACTATGTAGAGGGACAAACTGGAAATAAGTTAGCTGTAATTATTGGAGCCACAAGGAAGGAGGAAGTACGGCCATTTTTGCAACCCCTGGATTTGAGTTTTGGGAACAAAGTTTTAACACATGAATTTTTATATATGCCTGGGCGTCCAACTCCGCTTTTAGGGCATGATTTATTGGCAGCACTAGAGGCAGAAATTACTTTTGAGAATGGTGAACTTGTAATGAGAGTACCTGAGTCCAAAACAGGAAAGATTTTAATGATAAAAAAAAAAACCAGTTCTTAATATTCCCAAGGAGGTGGAAGATGCAGTAATCCCCTCTGTGTGGGAGACAGATATACCTGGAAAATCTAAATTGGCACAACCAGTACATGTGGAATTGAAAGAGGGAGCCAAAGCAGTAAGGATTAAACAGTATCCTATAAAACCAGAAGCACAACAGAAAATAGCAAAAACCATTGATAAATTTTTAAGGTATCAAATTTTACAGGAGTGTGAATCAGAATATAATACTCCAATATTCCTAGTGAAGAAACCCAATGGTGAGTATAGACTTGTACAGGATTTAAGGGGTATAAATGAAATAACCAAAGACATTCACCTAGTGGTTGCCAATCCCTATACATTGTTAGCATCCGTAAAGGAGATATAGAAGTGGTTTACTGTAATTGATTTAAAAGATGCTTTCTTTTGCATACCCCTTGACCAAGAGAGTAAGAAACTATTTGCCTTTGAGTGGGAACATCCAGAAAATGGAAGAAAGACCCAGCTCATCTGGACGAGGTTACCCATAGGGTTCAAAAACTCCCTCACCTTATTTGGAAATCAACTGGAAAGGAGCTGGAAATCTGGACCAAGGGAGGACAGGTACCAAGAGATCAATACCTTTTGTTGCAGTATGTTGATGATACACTGATAGCGACAGAAGAAAAGATAACATGCATAAAGGTAACAATTGAAATTTTAAATTCACTGGGAATGGAAGGATATAGTGTCTAGAGAAAAGGCACAAATTGCCCAACAGACTGTGATTTACCTGGGATGCAAAATCTCATAAGGACAAAGAAAACTAGGTACTAACCGTATCCAAGCTATTTGTGCTATTCCAGAGCCCCAGAACCTCCACGAGCTGCGAGTCTTCCTTGGAATGACTGGGTGGTGCCGCCTGTGGATCATGGACTATGGACTGATCATGAAACCCCTGTATGAGGCGCAGAAGATGCAGCCATTCACCTGGGGCAAACCACAGAAAGAGGCCTTCCTGAAAGAAGCACTGATGACTGCTCCAGCGTTGGGGTTACCTGATCTGTCTAAGGACTTCCAGCTGTACATGCATGAGAGGCAGCGACTGGCATTGGGAGTCCTGACCCAACAATTGGGAAGTTGGAAAAGGCCAGTGGGTTACTTTTCCAAACAACTCGACAATGTAAGTGCCGGGTGGCCCTCATGCCTGCGAGCAGTGGCAGCTACTGTGCTGCTGATACAAGAAGCCAGGAAGCTCACGGTAGGAAGATACATGGATGTTTATGTGCCGCACATGGTAATCATTGTTTTGGAACAAAAGGGGGGGCCACTGGCTCTCTCCCAGCTGGATGATAAAATTCCAGGTAACCCTAACTGAGCAGGATGACGTGACATTAAAGACAACTAACCTCTTAAATCCAGCTTTGTTTTTAGGTACTACAGCTGAGGAAGGTCCACTAGAACATGACTGTGTAGAAGTAATTGAGTACACCTATGCAGCAAGGGCAGACCTGAAAGATGTCCCTTTGGAGCAACCAGAATGGGAACTTTTCGCAGATGGAAGCAGCTTCATAGAGAATGGAATCAGATACGCCGGATATGCGGTAACCACAATTGACACCGTAGTGGAGGCAAAAGCATTACCACCAAACACATCTGCCCAGAGGGAAGAACTGGTAGCATTAACCAGGGCGCTAGATCTGAGTGAGGGAAAAGCAGTAAACATATGGACTGAGTAAACATATGGACTGACTTGAAATATGCCTTTGGAATAGTGCATGTGCACGGAGCACTGTGGAAGGAAAGAGGACTGTTATCCTCCCAAGGTACACATATCAAACATCAAGATGTAGTCCTGCAACTGATAAATGCGGTACAAAAAACAGAACAGGTAGCAATTATGCATTGCAAAGCACATCAATTAGGCAACTCCAAAGTCTGTGAGGGAAATCGAAGAGCCGATTGGACAGCCCGCCAAGTGGCACAAGAGGTGCAGACAGCAATGGCATTGATACCGTTAAAATTTAATGTCTCTCAATTTAATTTGCCTCCTCAGCCAAAGTACACCATTGAAGATGACAGGCTAGCACATCTGCTGAAGGCACAGAAGAACACGGAAGGGTGGTATGTAACTGCACAAGGGCAAAGAGTGGTACCCCATTTGGTAATGAGAGAAATTTTACAGGTAAAACATAATGAGTGTCACTGGGGTGCAGAGGCATTGGTAAAATGGCTAAAATGACACTTAGTCTCAGTACGGATGCAAACAATGGCCAAGTCAATAATGTCCAAGTGTGAAGTTTGTCTGAGAAACAACCCAGTAGCTAGACGGCATGCACAGTTAGGCAGAATTTGCATGGGAGTAGAACTAGGAGACTATTGGCAAGTGGATTTTGTAGAACTGCCAAGGACTCGGGGATACAAATATTTGTTAGTAGGGGTTGACACATTTTCTGGATGGCCAGAAGCCCTTCCCTGTCGCACAAACCAGGCAAAAGAAATGGTTAAGTGGTTGTTACAAGAGATCATTCCCAGATTTGGGAATTGACGATATTCTGATTCCTAGGTGCCCCTAGGAATATCATCAGACAGAGGCCCGCATTTTGTAGCCACAGTGGTACGAGAGGTGAGCAAACTATTAGGGATATTCTAGAACTTTCACCCACCATAGAGATCCCAGTCAAGTGGACAAGTAAAAAGAATGAACCAGACACTAAAGGGGCAGATTAGTAAAATATGTCAAGAAGCCAAACTGCAGTGGCCACAGCCTTTACCAATAGCATTGCTGAGAATTCAGATAAAGCCTCGCAGCGGGATGTCAGTTAGTTCTTATGAAATTTTGTATGGGAAACCATATGAATCTTCTAACCCTAATCCAAATGTAACTGTAGATGTAGAACGTCACATTAGTCAGCTGAAGCAAATAGAGCATGAGGCACAAGAAGAACAAAAGGATTTAGTAACCAGTTGGTTGGATAAAATTTTCAAAGGTCTAGGATGGAATGCGAGTTCATGGGTGAAATCTATCCTTAAGAGCTTGGTGACTTTGTTAATCATATTTTTAGCAATTTGGTTAGTTTACAGAATCCTAAGGGGAGAGATACTAAAAAGGACATCCTGGAACAGAACCATAATGAAGGCCTTGACACGAGACAAGACAACACATCCAGCACCTCCATGATGGTCCCTGATGACACCCCTAACGGAGCCCAGGACAACCACGGATTTGAAGATGAACATCCACTGTAGACTTTGAGGCCAAGTGGACTGTATCCAGTGAAAGCATTTACACTTCGTTCATGAAAGTGAAATACTTTCAAAGAAGGGAATGATAGTATAGGGTTAAAATGATTTCTGTAGAACTGCAAGCGGGTAACTAAGGGGATGGTGGTTAGGAAAGGTAATGGTTGGGAAGGGAAAGGCCCGGGTTTGCTAGCCAACCGGGCCTTGAGAATAGACGTTAGCTTTGATATAGTTGCCGTGGCTAAGGCCATTGTTTTAACTAAATCAAGTATGACTTTGTTTGAGGGAATTGAATATGATCACTGTTTGGCTAAATTACAAGAAATTTTTCTTAGGAACAATCTAGGGTAACCAATCAATACGTAGCTGTGTGGCAGAGGGGTATAAAACATGTGTGTTGCTAATCACTGTCAGAGTCAGATTTGAGTTTGTCTATGTACCCCGGCTCCCGGAGCTCCTCAATAAAAGCACCTGCATATAATCACTCCGTGATTATGTGTCTCCAACGCTAACAGGGTCTCACTGGGTAGATCAAAGATTTGATCCGTTTTGGTATTGTGGTTTTAGTTATTATTATTTTAGCTTTTATGTTTTGTTTGTTATAATGTATGTAAAAGATAATTAGCTGTGCCTTTAAGTTGCCTTAAAAGGAAAAAGGGGGAAATGTAGCAGGAGATTTGAACTATCCCAAACTGGGCCTCAGTTTCAGGCCTGTCTAGAAGTAGACAGGCCTGTGGCATAGCAAGAATTTAGGTTAAGGTGTGCTTAAGCTTTCGATAGGTTAGTTATTGTGTTTTTATGGTGGCTTCCTTAAGGGTGAGATTGTTTGCACTTTTCTTCACACTGAGTGCCAATTAGAAAACACATGTAACTGTAAACCATCTAAAACTGTATTTAACCCACCATCCCGAAAGAATAAAGGGAGAACGCATGATCTAACAAATTGGTTGTATTCTGCGATGCTCTGTCCAGCTTCCTATTTTAATTAAGAGTTCCCTGGCTTAACTAATAGAATTTAAGATAGCAGACAACTTCAGCCAAAAGCCAAAAACTTCAGAAAGTCCTTCTGACTTTTCTTCTATTCTGTTCTGCCCGATGTTCTGGAACAGTGTTTTGGCTGGTGTGATGGTGTCCTTAACTTGGATGCTCACTCAGCACAGCACATGGCAGCCCAGAACTCCTGAGGCTCAAGTGATCTCAGCCTCCCTGACAGCTGGGACTACAGGCCACTGCCACTGCGCCTGGCACCAATTTGACTGGGGTTGTTCCTCCCTTTAAAATGACATAACTCATAAGACAGATAAGATTATTTAAAATTTACAGATGATAAATACCTTAACTTTAAAATAATTGACTTACAGAAACAAACTCCAAAAGAGTAATGTAGAGTAAAACAAAAATGTTAACTGATTACAAGGAAAGCACATATGATCAAACAAACATGCTCTTAATACAAACTTAAGGAAATTTGAAAGTAATAAATAATGCTTTCAACCAGAAAGGGGAGCAAACAACTTTGGAAGGCATCTTGGGGATTATTAACTGGGAAAGAGGGAGTGGACTGAGGGATCAGGGAAAGGTCCCTGACAGGTGGTGCCTTCCTGCCAGGGCTAAGGTGCCGAGGGGGCTTCGGGGAGCCAGGGAGACCAAGGCATTGCCGGCTGCCCTGCGTTTCGTGGGTTGTTCCATGCAGTCCTCCCAGCCTATGGGGAAAGGATTTAGGACTGAGGGATGGGGAATGAGGGACTTGGGTATCAACTGGGGAAAAACAATTTGACTGTTCCTCCACTTTCCCTTGTTATAAAATCAGGAGACATTTGGGGGAAATGGAGAAGCAGCCATTTAACAAATCCCTTTAACAATCCCTTTGAAAACTTTAACATTTCCCCCCCACCCTCAAGGGTACCCCCAACTTGGAAAAAGATCTCCCTTTGTTGGGTTAACAGATCAGCACCCATCCCACCAACATAACAATAATCCGCCTTCCCCTGTAGCAAAATAAGAAATCTAAAAGAAAAGGGTCCCGAGACCACCCTCAACCCAATCTCTACCTGGGCCAGAGACCGTTGCCCACTTTCCTTCCACACTTGGGGTTAAAACTCTGTACTATAGCTTGAAACTTAACTCAAAACCCATCCTAAGGGGATTCAAACCCCGTGAAACTGAAATATCAACTCCCTCTTCTCATTTGTAAGCCCCCCACCTGGTCATTCCCAGTCCCCCGGGGTTCTCACCACTCTGTTGGTCTCGGGAAACAGAAAGCCACAGGGAAGGTCCCCTGCCCAGAAGTGATCCACTTAGGTTCAAGAGGGTTGCCACCTCCCCCCTGGCAGTACCACCAACCAAAAAGTGGAGTAATCACCCAGGGGCACTGGTGCACCAAAGGACTCACACAGACTCTGGGAGGGGTCCCCAGGGCCCCACGTTGGGCACCAGCTGACATGATGCCGGTGTTCTTCAGCACAGCCAGCTCCCGGCACCATCGCCAGGAGTGGGCTGCCCCCAGAAAGCCAGGCAATCCGGGGTGCAGCTGTAGGGCACAGCTGCTCTATAGCACAGGTGGCACGTGTCGAGGGCAGGGACAAGGAACAGGGAGAGGTCTTCTGTGTGATTTCCAAAAGGTGTTTATTGCCTGGAGGGTCAGGGACAGAAAAAGGCACAGAATCTGTGCTTGTAGGGGCTTACAAGTGGGGGAGGTCTTGGGAGATGTGATGGTTTTATCACATACTATATTTTATATGACTGAGAGAATATAAAAAGCAAGACAGGCTTATCTTTAAATTATAAAGATAGTTTATTAATACACACTAAAAAGATAAAATAGGAGGGAAAAAAACAACAACTACAAATGAAACTTCTAAAACATCTTTCTTTCCCTTTCTAAGTTTTTTACCTTTCTTCACTCAACTTAAAAAGACATGACTTGTAACTTCAGCCAGCTTTACCATTTTAAAAAACTTTCTTATCAGTTCTTTTAGGAAAGGAGTCTCTCTGGGTTTTATAGAGACATCGTCACAAGAAGAACAGTTCCCTTGTGTTTCTGTAAACTGTGAAATCTTACTCATTAGCAGCTTTCTTAACACTGCACATGAGCCATATCTGCTTATTAGGGGTACTGTTTAAGGATGCCTCCTCTAGTATGACACAAAGATTCTCTTCTTCTATTTCCAAAATCATCTCAAGACCCAAAAAAATCTCCTTTTCTTCAGGAGCAAAGAGCTTCATATCACTTTTAACTTGAACCTTACATTCCCCCCCAAACAGCATTCATATGTTACAAGAAAAACTAGTTCAGTCTCTATAGTTTACCAGAAATGTCCAGCCAAAATTAAGCCACTCCTCGTCCTCTGTTTTAAAGTCCTTTTCACTCTTTTCTTCGCTGACTTCAGCTCCATGCTGTGTCTTCTTATAGTTCAGTCAGTATATTCGTTTTGCTTTCAGAGAAAAAAAAACCTGATGTCTAGAAAGATTCACTGCGGCCAAGAAAGGGTTAAAACTTCTCAGGCTGCCGAGCTGCCCGCGTGGTCTTGTGGCAACGGAAACTAAGACAGTTAGAAGCCATGCGCTGGTTTCTTCGGCTTGGAAAAAGAAGCAGGAGCAAAACAGCACTTCGTCTGAGCTCTCTCTCTTCTCCATGCTGCCTGCCCTTCTAGGAGACAGCGGCTTTCAAAGCTCCGGCCCGGCCTGGCTCCAGCAGCAGCGGGGCCCCAGCCCGGCGGCAGTGGGGCCCGGGCCGGCCTGGCTCGGCCGCCCAGCCGCAGCGGGCTCGGCCCGGCACGGCCTGGCCTGGCTCGGCCCGGCCGCTCAATGCTACCTGGCTGCCACCCAGGGAACAAAAAGAGAGCGCCTCCCCTCCCCCTCAGCCCTTTTAAGCATTACGCCAAGTCGCAGCCTATCTTTTTAATGGACAGTCCACACGTCAATCAAAATAGCTGATCTCTAATTGGAGTGCTCTTCTCAACAATTCAAACCCTGCTAACCCATGACAGGAGAGGATACAATTTCCAACCAATAAGGGTGACATGGGGGAGGAACATAAGGCGGGGAGTACAATGCACACACCAATGAAAGAACACAAGGGGAGGGAACAGTTTAAACCAACTACTGGGGTGTCAAAGGTTGGGGGATTGACAGGGAAGGGTCTGGAAGAAGGGGCAGGGTTAGGGAAGGATTGACAATTGTGTAGGAGGAGGGATGGGCAGGTCTAGGGAAGATAAGACAACCAGGGCAAAGCCAACAATACAGGGGGAAAGGAACAATCCATTAGGGATAAAATATACTGTAACAATACAAAATATGGGTGGTATATAAAACTGACCATTAAAACTGAGCTGCAATTGGAAACACAATAAAAATACACCAAAACAACAGATAAACATCTCCCCAACTGCTTTCAACAGATGAAATAGAATACACACTTTTGGTTGCATAACCCAAGACACCCATGCTTGGGTTTGGGGGTACCAGGCCCCTCCTGCTCAGTCAAGGGGTCCCATCCCTCCTTTCCCTTAATTCAGGCACCTCCTGACAGCTTTTTCCTGCAAAGAATACATGAGTTTGGGGATTTTGGGGGGCAGTTTTGGAGAGGGACAGCTCTGTCTGGCTTTCCCCTCCCAGCTGTGGCCTCTCAGCTGCCCCCAACACCCTGGGGCTGCCGACATTTCCCTCTTGGGGACAAGGACATTCATTCCCTTCCAGGAGCCCAATGCCCAGTTGGGGCTCCAGGTCAGGGGCTCCTTGAGCAGCTGCCCCACAACCTCTGCCAGGGTCTTCGAGCACTGCTGGAGCCGCTCGGCCTGGGGTCCCCAAAGCCCTCAGCAAGCCCCAAGTCCCTCCCAGGAACCCTCAACTCCCTCACACCCAGCATCCCCCACAGCCCCTGCAAGTTCCCCCCACGGCACCGGCCATGGCCATGTCCCCACATGTCACTGGCCATGTCCCACCATGGCCTCACCCATGGCTGTCTCCCCACCATGTTTCCATCCCTGTCATTGTCCCCCACATCTCCATCTGAGCCCGTGTCCCCCTGTGTCCCCAGGAATGACCACATCCCCCTCCATGTCCATGTGTCTCCACGTCACTCTCCATGTCTATGTCCCCGCCATGTCCTCACCCAGGTCTTAGTTCAATGTCCTCATTTTTACCCCAGTATTGGATTTTTTTAAAGGGATGAAGAGAAATGAAAAGCCAATCCAGACAAAAAGAAAAGGGTTCCTGTGTCCATGCCAGCTGAGGATCCACGTGCTTGGGTGGGAGGGAAGAACCTTTTTTGGAGGGGTTTCCACCCCACTGTCTCCAAAACCTTGATCTTTGCCCCAGATCATCACCTTTTGGCTGCAGAAGACGCCCTTGGGCAATAGGAAATAAAAATCATCCAATCTCAAAGGTTAGAAAAGATCTCAAAGACCATCCAGTATCCCTTGAAACCCATGAAGATAAGACTGAATGCAAAGGATTTTCTGGGGTTGAAAGGCAACATATCTACTCGCCCTAAGAAATTCCCAATGTCTGTCTGTGTCCTGATGAATGTTCCTGCCCCGGTGTTCATCCTGGTGCCTATGGGGAGACAAAAAGAAGTGGACCTCCCCCAGCCAGGTGTCTTCCCAACAGGGATCACCAGGACCACAGATCACCAGGGCTCTGCCCAACGGGGTCACTGGGGATCATCCAACGCTGATCCTCCCATGGGGGATCAGTGCACAGCTGGAGCAGTGCACGAAGCCCTTCCCACTCTCAGGGCACTCCCAGGGCTTCCCTTAGTGGCGCCTCCGTTGGTGTTTGCTCAAGTGAGAGCTCCTGGAGAAGCTCTTCCCACACTCAGAACACTCGTAGGGCCTCTCCCCGGTGTGGATGCGCCGGTGGACAGTGAGGGCAGAGTTGTGCTTGAAGCCCTTCCCACAGTCGGGGCAGCGGAAGGGCCTCTCCTCCGTGTGAATCCGCTGATGGATGAGGAGATCAGAGCTGATCTTACACCTCTTCCCACACTCAGGACACTTGTAGGGTCTCTCCCCAGTGTGGATTCGCTGGTGGTATTTCAGACTGGAGCTGCATCCAAAGCTCTTCCCACATTCCAAGCAGGTGTAGGGCCCTTCCCCAGTGTGGATCACCTGATGCTGGATCAGGGCCCAGCTTCCTCTGAAGCTCATCCGACATTCCCCACACTTGTAGGGCTTTTCCCCAGTGTGAATCATCTGGTGTTTCCTCAGGCCAGAGCTGTACCTGAAGCTCTCCCCACACTCCCAACACTTACAGGGCCGTGCCCCAGTGTGGATCCTCTGGTGTACTGTCAGGTGGCCCTTTTGGATGAAGCTCTTCCCACACCCACCACACTTGTAGGGCTTTTCCCCAGTGTGGATCCTCTGGTGTTGCACCAGGCTGGAGCTCTGGCTGAAGCTCTTCCCACATTCCCCACACTCAAAGGGCTGTTCCCCAGTGTGGATCACCTGGTGCTGGAGCAGGTTGGAGCTCCGGCTGAAACCCTTCCCACAGTCCAAGCACTTGTGGGGCTTCTCCCCTCCATCAGGCTTCTCCCCAAGCTCTGAGCTCCAGCTGGATCTCCGGCCGCCCTCCTGGCAGAGGGGGGGTCTTTCCTCCTTGCAGCTCCCTGGGCTGGGTTTGCAGTCCCTCCTGCGAGAGCTCCGGGGCTTTTCCTCCTCCTCCATCCGGACACTCCTTGGGAATGAAAAATCCTCGTTTGGGGGAAAAAACAAGAGGAGAGCACCTTAGGCTGGGGGTTCCTCCTTGCCCAAGTTCCTCTCAGGAAATCATTGCGCACTTGTGTCTGTAAGAACCTCCAAAACACCAAGATTCAGCCCAGAAGTCCTCCAATCATCAAGACACAGAACAAAAACTCCCCAAACATCAAGACTCAGACAAAACCTCTTCTAAAATATAAAGATTCAACCCCTTGCAAAAACCCAAAGCACCAACATTTAGCACAATAAAGCTCAGAAACACCAAGATTCACTCCCATGGAAATCCTGGATCCCCCTCCCCGGTCACCTGCTGCATGTGGGGGGGCAACGCTCCCGGGGCTGGGGGAGGCTGCAGATCCAGGGAGGGGTGGAACCTTGTGGTGCCTCCTCTTCCTGCTCCTCCTCCTCCTGTGTCCCTACTCTTCCTCACACTCCTCTTCCTCCTACTACTTCTCCTTCTCCTGCACAATCTCACCTTCTCCTCCCACGTGCATCCCTTCAGAATTTTGTTCTTCATCCCGGCTTCTCCTGCCCTTCTTCCCCTGCACCCAGGATTGACTGGGGACCCAAGAGATTCCAGGAGACAGACGAGTGATAGATGAGGGGGTGTTGGGGAAGATGAAAAAGGAAAGCCTTATAAATATGACTGCTCAGGTTTTGAGAATATGAAACGTATAAGTGAAATAGAATTGAAAGCAAGTTTCCATGTTTAAAGCCTTAGTTACAGGACAACTGGAGAACCAGTTTGGCCAGCTGAAGGTAATCCCCTTTTGATTAAACAATGCTCTTGTCCTCACTGAAAGTCGAAGGGTCAGAGCAGACCCTACTAGCTTGGCAGGAGGGGTCCAAAGAGTCGTTTTTAGGGTTTAAAACATAACACAGTATGGTAATATAATGATTCTTATAGGCTGTATGTAAATGATATAGGATTTGTATCTTGTATTAGATTGGTTAGTGTAAATTAGAATATTCAGTATAGAAGAAGATTTAATGTATTGTAACGGGAACTTTGCTCTCCTACTTTGCTAACTTCTCTTCAGCTCCTCTCTTCTCTTACTCCTCTTACTTCGCTCTCTTGCTTTTGCTCTTCTCTCTCTCTCGGCTCTGCTCCGAGCTGCAGCTGGCAGCTCCCAGCAGGGCCCCTTCACCCACGCCCTATGCAATAAACCAAACACTCCAAGACCAGCCTTGACTTTCACCACCGTCCTCCCTGGATCCCACAAGGGGGGGTCTGTGAAGAGTCGGCAGGGAGAGAGCACTGAAAATCTCATCAGGGAGGACACTGGGATCTTCAGGGAGTAAACATGGCAGGGCACCCATGCAGGGTGGAAAAGGGAAAGCCAGGAAAGTGCCCCAGCAGAAAGGATGATGATCCCAAAATATCTCTGAAGGGTCCCTTGGGAGAATGTCCAGGCAGTTTGCACATTCTCCCAGAGGGAATTAAGGACATGGACACCCAGGGGAGCAATTAAGGAAGTCAAGAAGGGATTTAGACAACAGGGGATGGATGGTGTGGGTGTGCTGGAAAGGGAAAGGCTGAAGGGGAGTGTGCAGGAATATGGTTAAGGCAAGAAGCAGCAGCAGGAATCGCTGTGGCAATAAAATGGATGATGGAAAAGAGGAGGAAGAGAAAAATACTGAGCACTGGGACGTTCTTCAGCAGGGTGTGATGCTCAGAATTTGCCAGCTGATGCAGACCCCTTGTATCCCCGGTTTCCAGGAGAGGAAAACAAGGAGGTCAGGATTTCAGGGGGTTTCTCTGTGCTGGCAGCGGCAGGAGCGGGCGCAGAGCTGCGGCACCGGGAGCACGGGCTGGGGGCCTGTGGGGAGCTGCGGGGCCGGGCTGGGGCTGCGGGGCAGCCGGGGCTCAGCGCCGGGCGCTGCCTGAGCCCAGCACCCCCCGGGCAGGGCCAGCAGTGGCCCCCGGCCCCCAGGAGGGAAAATGGGAAAGACATGGACGGTCCTGCTGCAGGGATGCAGGGAAGCACCAGACTTATTGGGGCAAGCCTTGCAGAAAACATTCAAAGAATTTATCTCACCCCCAAGGATTGGGTTAATGCAGGATGTGGATGACTCCAGCTCCAATCAAGAGAACAAGAAGAAGCCTCTGTGAAATGGCTCAGTTTTCAGTCTAAAAAGCATCTTGGAGTATTTGAAAAAAAAAGCGCAAATGGTGGAGAAAAAGATCAAATATTTGGGACATATTTTGGCTGAAAGTTTGTGGTGTATTGACCCAGAGAGGGTCCAGGGAATTTCAGAATTAATGTTACACAGGACTAAATAGGAGATGTGACAATTCTGAAGATTAATAGGGAATTGCAGGATCTGGACTGAGGATTCTCTGCTCCAGCCAGAATTTTGTGTGATTTTGTAACCCCAGACAGGCTCAGTGTTATGGTATGGACATGAGAGAGAGAACTAAACTTGAGAAAATGTGAAAACCAAAATGATTGATGCCCCAGTCATGGCTCTCCCAGACTCAGAAAATAAATTTAAAATGTATGAGGATGTTAAACAGGAGGCCAACCCAAAGGAATTTTTGTGCTAAAATGTTTAACCCAGTGACCAGAGTGGCCCCATTGTCTGCAGAATTGTGCAGCCACAGCTTTAATGGAACTGAGGCCTGACAACTGATGGCAGGAGGATGTCTTGTTGTTCAAGTCTGGCATCAAGTTCAAGCTTTGATAACCAAAAGAGCAGTGCTCAGTTATTACAGGATGAAACTTATCCAGTGGCACAGGAGGATTTAGAATTGAGGAGAGGGGAAGGGTTTAACCCAGCCTCCTGCTTGAACAGCCTGCACAGGGTGAATGGGAAGAAACCCATGACTGCATTCAAGTGACAGAGCTCCAGACGCAGGCTAGGAGAGATTTAGGAGACATTCCCTGGCCTGAGGGACAAAATGTGTTTAGAGATGGGTCTTCAAGGGCAGGAGAAGGGAAAAGAGTTACAAGACATGCTATTATTTAGGAAAGGGAATCAGGCAAAGCACAGGTTACCACCCACATGGTCAGCTCAACCGGCAGAGCTGTGTGTGCTTCTGAGAGCCTGGGACTGAAATGCCCTGAGCAGGAAGGCTTAAATATCTTCTGCTAACACCATGTCACCTAACAGGGTGGCAAAAGCAATTCTGACTGCTTCAGCCATCACTGAATTACTTACTAAGGTATTTCTAAAACAAATAATTCCAAGAGAAGGGATTGTGGAAGCAATAGTCTCAGACGGGGAACTCATTTTACAGGAAAGATCCTTCAGGGGGGTTATGGCAGCTTTAGGAACACAATGGGACCTCCACAACCCCTGGCACCCCCAGAGCTCAGGTCAGGTAGAAAGAATGAATGGGGAAATAAAGAAACACCTTTGGAAGCTGGTGATAGAAACCAAGATGCCATGGGTACAGCTTTTGCCATTGGCTTTGCCAAGAATAAGAGCCAGACTCAAAGCAGATACTCAGTTCTCTCCCTTGGAATTGGTGTTTGGAATTCCTTACCCTGGTAATTCTCCACCATGTGCAGGGTGCAGATAAGGGATGCATATTTCAAGCAGTCTGTGGCCAGAATTCTGTCTCCTGTGAAATCTCTCCCCCAGGAAGCTCAGCTGGCACAGACCCTGCCTTGGGACTTTGCTGCTCACAACATCCAACCAGGACATCGGGTCCTGCCCAAGGAGTGGGAAGAAGCACCACTGGTGGCCAAGTGGCCTGGCCCATCCCAAGTGTCCCTGAGCACAGAAGCAGCCCCAGCACAGCTGAACACGGGGGGACCCCTCACCCTGGGCTCAGGGTCTCTGAAGCCCCCGAGATTTGGACTTCCCGGCTGCAGGAGGAGGATGGGAGGCTGCGACTGCCCCTGCACTGAAGGCAAGGGAGCAGCAGCCAGGGCTCCACAGCCCCGGGGGAAGCCCCTGTGCCTGCCCACAGATCCTCTGCTGGAATGCTCTGCCTGGGCACCCTCCCTGGGCATCTCCAGGCACTGCGGGCCAATCCTTGCTGCCACTGCTGCAGCTTCAGTGCTTTCTGTGCCTGCACTCGCCACAGGGGCTGGGGAGACAACGGGAGAATTCCACTCTGGGGCTCAGGCAGACTCACACACTGGGCTGGGTGGGATTGGATGGTTGGAAAATAGACCGACTTTAAAATTGTTTTTATTTTATTTCTCCACTCAGGCTGGGTTGGCCTTTGCCCTGGGGAAAGGAATTTTAAAGGTTTTATTTTAAGGGATGTTACACCACTCAACAGAGATGAGTTGAACATCTCACCAGACTGGGAAGAGCCCAAAAGATCCCCACAGAGAGAACGACCATCAACAAAACATCAACCACCATCAGCAAACAGCAACCAACACCCACCCCAGACACTGCCCCTGGAAGAGCTGCACACACCTGGTCTGGAAAAGGCTGACAAGGAAATCCAGGAGTGCAGACCTAATTAACATCAGAGGAAAAGAAATCTGGGTCCAAAAAGAAATCGAATCCTGAGACCTCAGCAACTTGGAAGCAATGAACATCAAACCAATGGATTTCTATGGGTTCAGACTGTAAAAAGTTTAGGAAAAATCCAGTAAAACTCCCATGTCACGGAATGATTTTCTCTGCACACCGGGCTATGTGTGGATGAAATGATTTCTGCTGCCCATCCTGGCCAGAATCAAGTAATGCCTTGACTCTCTAACACTAAAGATATTGTTGGAGAGTTTTGGGTTTTCCTGCAGTTTCAGTGACAAGATGACACCATTAGAATAATTTTTTACAGTAATCCTACTTTTATATTGTGAGTTAGGTTTGGGCCAGGGGTGTGAGAATCAATTTGTAGTCCCAGGAGAAGAAGTAGAAAAACCTTGATTGCTTTGGATTGTTTTTGTGTATATTTGTGTGTGGCTCTCAGTGATCACAAAATTTTGGTTTATGGGTTTTTCAAAGTTCACCTTTAGGCTGCATTTTGCAAAACCAGAAGACCTTTAAAGGTGACACTTTAACTCGTAAACAGTTAACAGAATACTGGTAAAAAAAAAAAAAAGAAAAAAAAAAGAAAAAACGCAGATTGTGTGGGGGCCACATGTGAGTCATTCAATGGCTGCTCTAGAAGAGAAGCTTTAGAAACGAAAATTAACACTGCTGGGGAAAAATGTGGACAATGCACCAGGGGCTTCTTGCCTGGGGCAGCAATTGGGCTGATTCTCTCTGTCCCTCAGCCCAAGCTCTGCCTGCTTACACAGATGGAATTGGCACAGCCAAGGGCAGAGCCCAGAGGGAGGATCTCTGACTCTGCAACACAAATTGGTTCAGCTGCAAAGGGAATTATGTTGATGTAGACACCTTACAGCTGATAGAACTAATAATGGGATGAATGTATTGTACTGTAGGCCTTACCAAAATAGAAAATGGTAAAATACTTCAGTGTAACCCAGAGAACTGTATAAAGCAATCAGGTTGTTTCCCACAGCTGCTGACTGACCTCTCCAAGGGATGAGATAAGGGCAACACAAACCAGAGCACCAGAGAAGAATGAGAGAAGAGTTTGTGAACTGTTCCCTATCCGGGAAGTGTGAAACAACAGGATGAGGCCACAAGAAGAAATAAAATAGACTGACCCGATCTGCAGGATGTTATGTAGATCAGCCAGAGCAGAAAACCAAAATAAAGAAAAGTTTCTAAACCATCAAAAGCTGCCAGGAATGTTTGAATAGGGCATGAAACTCATGAATATGTATGTAGCTCAGTAAAGGAACAGTACAGAGATAAGGCTGCCTTAATGTGCAGGGTGTTCCTTGGCTGATGGCCAGGAACACACCAGCGCTGGACATCGCCCTATTTTTTCCTCCTTACTGGAATTTTGGAAAATATTCCAAGATTGAATTTTTGTTTTTCTCAGAACTGAAGTCACTGAGAATAATGCCAAAACCAAAGAGGACCCAGGAAAAAAAAAACAGAGTCAGTGAGTGAATCTGCTTGGAGATAGGGCTGGGGACTTGGAGATAAGGAAGGAACGGGAGAAACCATCAGTTTCAGAAAATGTTACTCACTGACACGGACTGCTGCTCAGCCAAGATCCTGCGAAATTCCTGAACATGGAGAAGAAGAACAAAGCCTGAACAGAGCCAGGAATATCGGATGTTATACAAAAGGGGGGTGCACATTAACGAGGACATGCAGCAGGCGGATCGGGAAGTCTGAACTTTCCAAGGAACTTCGCCAGCAGGCAAAGGCAGAGGGAGATGCAGAAGGGAAAATCAGAATAAAAAGGAGGCTGCGCACGACAACAATTGGAGAGACCGCATGGCAAATGCCGCATGGCCTCTCCCTTTGTTCATCAAGAAAGTCACTTTGACAGGACTCCTCTGTCTCCTTCGGGCACAGAAACCTCTGGCCATGCGAATTTTCCCGCACAGGCCCGGGGACAGCGCAGCCGCCTCCGTCCTAACCACAGGAACGGGGACGAGCCAGCGCTGCTCCGACACCGGCTCCTGCCCAGGCACCCGCGGGAAGGAGACCGCGGGCAGCCGCTCCCGCAGCGCCCTCAGGGCACGGGGGACACGGCACAACCGAGCCACAGCCAGAGCCCCCTGCCGCCCCCTCCGCCCGCAGCCAGCCCCGAGCCCCGGCACAACCCAGTGCGGCTCCCACCTGCGCCGGGGCCGCCTCCGAGCTCCGCCGCCGCCTCCCCGGGCTCCGGACGCTGCCGCCGCTGCCGGGCCCGCACAGACGCGTCGCAAAATGGCGCCTCCCCTGCGCCAGGGCCGCCCGCGAGCCGGCACCGGGGCCGCCCTTCTCCCCGCTCTGCCCAATCAGAGAGCAGCCAGAACCAGCAGTGACAGCGCCATCAGCCAATGGCAGCGAGCGAGGGGCGGGCTCTGCACACGGCACAGTATACCCACCCCCCACTGTCACCCCTCTCTGGGCGTGGCTACGAGACCGATCGGCGGAGGGCTGGGCCAGGCGGTCCGGGAGGTGCGGAGAACTTTGTTTGTGTTTTCAGCTCAATCCCGCCTGGGGCCCGGGCCCGTCCCAGGGCGGTTCCTCATCTCCGGCTTTGCCCTTACACAGCCCGGGGGCGGGGCCTGAGAGCGCGGGGCCTGAGAGGCTGTGCCGTGTGCAGAGCCCGCCACTCGTCGCGATTGACTGGTTCTGCCGTCACTCCTGGCTCTCGCTGCGCGCTGATTGGGCAGAGTGGGGAGAAGCGCGAACCCGGTGCGGTCCCGCGGGCGGCCGTGACGCAGCCGCGGAGCCGCCATTGCCGGAGCGTGTGTGCGGGCCCGGCAGCGGCAGCAGCGGCCGGAGCCCGGGGAGGCGGCGGCGGAGCTCGGAGGCGGCCCCGGCGCAGGTGGGAGCCGCGCTGGGTTGTGCCGGGGCTCGGGGCTGGCTGCGGGCGGAGGGGGCGGCAGGGGGCTCTGGCTGTGGCTCGGTTGTGCCGTGTCCGCGCCGTGTTCCCCGTGCCCTGAGGGCGCTGCGGGAGCGGCTGCCCGCGGTCTCCTTCCCGCGGGTGCCTGGGCAGGAGCCGGTGTCGGAGCAGCGCTGGCTCGTCCCCGTTCCTGTGGTTAGGACGGAGGCGGCTGCGCTGTCCCCGGGCCTGTGCGGGAAAATTCGCATGGCCAGAGGTTTCTGTGCCCGAAGGAGACAGAGGAGTCCTGTCAAAGTGACTTTCTTGATGAACAAAGGGAGAGGCCATGCGGCATTTGCCATGCGGTCTCTCCAATTGTTGTAGTACGCGGCCTCCTTTTTATCCTGATTTTCCCTTCTGCATCTCCCTCACGCTTTACCCAGTGCCAAAGGTCCTTGGAAAGTTCAGACTTCCCGATCCGCCTGCTGCATGTCCTCGTTAATATGCACCCCCCTTTTGTATAACATCCGATATTCCTGGCTCTGTTCAGGCTTTGTTCTTCTTCTCCATGTTCAGGAATTTCGCAGGATCTTGGCTGAGCAGCAGTCCGTGTCAGTGAGTAACATTTTCTGAAACTGATGGTTTCTCCCGTTCCTTCCTTATCTCCAAGTCCCTGGCCCTATCTCCAAGCAGATTCACTCATTGACTGTGTTTTTTCTTCCTGGGTCCTCTTTGGTTTTGGGATTATTCTCAGTGACCTCATTCCCTGTGCTTTTGTAGCCGTTTCATTTATGCCAGTGAAATGATCAATGGGTTCTCTGGCTCCTGATATGAATTTGTTGGGGTTCCCAGGGGCTGGTCCATGGTGTTGTGGGATTTGTTCTGGTGGCCGTTCATCTTTTCCCCATTTTTGGCTGCTCCCTCCAGCCAGGGCTGCATCAATTTGTCTCTTTTCTCTAATTCAATCATCACAGACTTGGATTCCCAACTGATTTCCCTGAACTGGTGGTAGCAGAAACCTCCCAGTGGTCTGATGCTCCCTGTGTGACACAGACAGTGACAGCACATGTTCCCCCCACTGATTTTAGTGAAGCTTTCCCAACATTCTCCATTTGCTGTTTCCCTTTGCAGCTGAACCAATTTGTGTTGCAGAGTCAGAGATCCTCCCTCTGGGCTCTGCCCTTGGCTGTGCCAATTCCATCTGTGCAAGCAGGCAGAGCTTGGGCTGAGGGACAGAGGGAATCAGCCCAATTGCTGCCCCAGGCAAGAAGCCCCTGGTGCATTGTGCACACTTTTCCCCAGCAATGTTAATTTGCATTTCTAAAGCTCCTCTCCTGGCTGCCTGGGAGGAAGCTTCTCTTCCAGAGCAGCCATGGAATGACTCACATGTGGCCTCACCACAATCTGCATTTTTTATTTAACAATATTTTATTAACTGTGTATGTGTTTAGGGGTCACCTTTAAAGCTCTTCTAGTTTTGCAAAATGCAGCCTAAAGGTGAACTTTGAAAAACCCATGTACCAAAATTTTGCGATTACTAAATGCCACACACAAACATACACAAAAACATTCCAAAGCAATCAAGGTTTTTCTACTTCTTCTCCTGGGACTACAAATTGATTCTCACACCCCTGGTCCAAACCTAACTCACAATATAAAAGTAGGATTATTACAAAAATTATTCTAATGGTGTTATCTTGTCACAGAAACCGTGGGAAAAACCAAAACTCTCCAACAATATCTTTAGTGTTAGAGAGTCAAGGCATTACTTAATTCTGGCCAGGATGTGCAACAGAAATCATTTCATCCACACATAGCCTATTGTGAAGAGAAAATCATTCCATGACATGGGAGTTTTACTGGATTTTTCCTAAACTTTTTACAATCTGAACCCATAGAAATCCATTGGTTTGATATTCATTGCTTCCAAGTTGCTGAGTTCTCAGTATTTGATTTCCTGTTGGACCCAGATTTCTTTTCCTCTCATGTTAATTAGGTCTGCACTCCTGGATTTCCTTGTCAGCCTTTTCCAGACCAGGTGTGTGCAGCTCTTCCAGGGGCAGTGTCTGGGGTGGGTGTTGGTTGCTGTTTGCTGATGGTGGTTGATGTTTTGTTGATGGTCGTTCTCTCTGTGGGGATCTTTTGGGCTCTTCCCAGTCTGGTGAGATGTTCAACTCATCTCTGTTGAGTGGTGTAACATCCCTTAAAAGAAAACCTTTAAAATTCCTTTCCCCAGGGCAAAGGCAAGCCGAGCCTGAGTGGAGAAATAAAATAAAAAACAATTTTAAAGTCGGTCTATTTTCCAACCATCCAATCCCACCCAGCCCAGTGTGTGAGTCTGCCTGAGCCCCAGAGTGGAATTCTCCCGTTGTCTCCCCAGCCCCTGTGGCGAGTGCAGGCACAGAAAGCACTGAAGCTGCAGCAGTGGCAGCAAGGATTGGCCCGCAGTGTCTGGAGATGCCAAGGGAGGGTGCCCAGGCAGAGCATTCCAGCAGAGGATCTGTGGGCAGGCACAGGGGCTTCCCCCGCTGTGGAGCCCTGGCTGCTGCTCCCTTGCCTTCAGTGCAGGGGCATTCGTGGCCTGTTTGACATTCACAGGCAATTCCAGTTCCTTTGCTGAGCCTGGAAGAGCCATGGCTGGGGCATCAATCATTTTGCTTTTTTATTTTCTCCAGCTTTGTTCTCTTTCTCGTGTCCATACCGTAACAGTGAGGCTGTCTGGGGTTACAAAGTCACACAATGTTCTGGCTGCAGCAGAGGATCCTCAGTCCAGGTCCTGCAAATTCCTATTAATCCTCAGAATATTCACAGATCCTTTTTAGTCCTGGAAAAGCTTACTTCTGAGATTCTTTGCACCCTCTCTGGGTCAATACACCACAAACCTTCAGTCAAAATATGTCCAAAATATTTTACCTTTTTCTCCATCATTTG
Source organism: Phylloscopus whistleri (assembly GCA_017589585.1). Classification (NCBI taxonomy): domain Eukaryota; kingdom Metazoa; phylum Chordata; class Aves; order Passeriformes; family Phylloscopidae; genus Phylloscopus; species Phylloscopus whistleri. The sequence continues at coordinate 258,567 of JADMLD010000666.1, read as the reverse complement.
CAGGTTTGTTTTTTTGGTTTTTTTTCAAATACTCCAAGATGCTTTTTAGCCTGAAAACTGAGCCATTTCACAGAGGCTTCTTCTACCACTTGTTGTCCTCCTGACTGGAGCTGGAGTCATCCACATCCTGCATTAACCCAATCCCTGGGGGTGAGGTAAATTCTTTGGATGTTTTCTGCCAGGCTTGCCCCAATAAGGTTGGTGCTTCCCTGCATCCCTGCAGCAGGACCCTCCATGTCTTTCCCGTTTTCCCTTCTTCCTCTTGTTCCCACTCCAAGGCCAAACCCTGTTCACCATCCTGTGTGAGTGGGCATCCCCAGAAAGCATCTTTTCCATCAAGTTCTGAATGGGAGCAGTGTGAGGAGGGAACCTGGTTCCAGATGGTGTAAGGATCTGAGACTGTAGGGTGCCTGGGTTTCAGAATCTCGTTTTTTGTTCTTAGGTCCTGCACTATTCTGTGGATTCCGTCTGATTTCTTGCCTGGCAGCGTAGGAGCATTCCAGGGAGAGAGCCGTGGCTCCAAAAGCCCTGCCTTTCCCAGGGGCTCAATACCAGGCTGTAAGCCCGCCCTTCCCTCCCTTGGAATGGGTATTGCTTTTAGACCCCACTTGTCCTGGTTGCTTCAGAGGAATTTGGAGAGGCTGGGGATCTGATTTTCCCAATTTCCCTGGGGCTGCCCACACTTCTGGGTTCACTTCAGCACAGGCCTTGCCAGACATTTGTCACAAAGGTACAGGAGAACTAGCCTGTGTATCACATTTGACAATATTACTTTGCATTCCCCATTTAGCCATCAAATCCCTTCCCAGTAACTGACAATAACATTTAGGAGCAAATGAAAATTCCTGCATTTCCAACCCATCCCCCACATCTGCTAATAGTGGTTGAATGAAGCACAGCTGCTCATCTTTCCCACTTACCCCCTGAATGATCAAAGACATTTTTGGCATTTTCCCCCCTTAGGTCTGAGATTGAGAGTAGATGGAGAGGCCCCTGTGTCTGTGAGGAAAGGCCTCCTGTGGATGCAGAGCCACCCTGAATGTTCTCAAGGGCTCCAGTGCGGTGGGTCCCTGGTTTGATGGGAGCTCTGCCACTCCTCCCAATCCATGTCCCTGCACGGGTGGACTTGCTTGTGGTGAGGGTGCTGCTGTCTGTGCTTGCAGTGTCCTTGTGCCCTGCAGATGGAAGCCTGATTCCTTCCCAGGGGCTGTTTGGGTCGGCTCTCCCCTGCCCAGGAGGGCAATGCCTCTGCCAGGTCCTTGTGGCCAAGCCGGTGCCCTGGGTGCTGGGGCCCCCTTGGGCCCTAGGGTTGATCCCTCAGGGGCTGTGGAAACTCTGCCATGGCCTTTGCCTTCCCCTTGGCCTTTTCCTCCTACCTTCTTGCCTTCCCCTGCTGTGCCTTTGTGACCAAGTGCTCCAGGGGCTTCTTCTGCCCCTCCTGCAGCCCCCCTGAGTGCCTGTGGGTGCTCATCCTCTGACAGATGCTGAGCTTTCTGGAAAATCATTCATTTCTGCAGCGCCCCAAACAAAGTCATTCCAGGATAATCTCGATCCTTGCACGTGGAATCCACATTTCCCATCTTCCTCCTCTTTTCCATCATCATTTTTCCTACTACAGCAATTCCTGCTGATGCTTCTTGCCTCAACCATATTCCTGCACACTCCCCTTCAGCCTTTCCCTTCCCAGCACACCCACACCATCCATCCCCTGTTGTCTAAATCCCTTCTTGACTTCCCTTATTGCCCCCCTGGATGTCCATGTCCTTAATTACCTCTGGGAGAACGTGCAAACTGCCTCAACATTCTCCCAAGGGACCCTTCAGAGATATTTTGGGATCATCATCCCTTTTGCTGGGACTCCTTCATGGCTTTCCCTTTTCCACCCTGCATGGATGCCCTGCCATGTTTCCTCCCTGAAGATCCCAGTGTCCTCCCTGATGAGATTTTCAGTGCTCTCTCCCTGCTGACTCTTCACAGCTCCCCCCGATCTGTCACTCGTCTGTCTCCTGGACACTCTCGGGTCCCCAGTCAATCCCCAGTGCCACCGCCACCCAAGGGAGCCGATCACCCAAACTGGGTGAGGCACATTCAGCTCCACTCACTGCCCGCTGCCCCAGGCGGTGGAAGGAAGTTCCAGTGGAGCCCCAAGGTGTGTGGAAAAATTCACATTACCTGAGGTTTGTGTCCACAGAGAAGGCAGAGGAGTCCTGTAAAAGTCATTTCGTTCTTAGAAAAAGGGAGAGGCCATGGGACATTTCCCATGGAGTCTCTCCAGTTCTTGGAGGACGCAGCCTCCTTTTCATCCTCATTTTCCTGGCATCATCTCCCTGTCCCTTTCCCCACTGGCTGAAGTACTTGAGAGGTACTGACTTCCCAATGCACCTTCCATATACCCCCCTTAATATGCACCCCACTTCTGTCTAGGCAGGGATATTCACAGCTCTGTTTAGTCTTTTTTCTTCTTCAAGTTCCTGAATTGAGCAGGACCTTGGCTGAGCAGCAGTCTGTGTGGTCAGTTAATAACATTTTCTGGAACTGATGGCTTCTTCTGTCTCTTCCTTGTGTCCAAGTGCCTGACCCTATCTCCAAGCAGATTCCCAGCATCTGTTTGTATAGACACTTTCCTCTTCCTCCTTCCCTGGGGGTTCCCCATTTGCGGGACATCCTCCCTGGAGCAGGGTGTCCCTGCTTGCTGCAGCCCCACCCCTCGGGCAGCGCTCAGCCAATCAGAGCGCGCAGCGCTGATGACGCACCTGTTGCCAGGCAGACCCGCAGCTCCCAGTGCTCCCCATCCGGACCCCACCTGCGTCCCCCCCTGGGCCCCACCGCCCCCCGCGAGGGGAATTTGGGGAGGTGGGAGGCGGGAGCACCAAGGCCGGGCCCCCCCACGCTGTCCTGGCAGGAGCGGCTGCAGTGGGGACTGAGAGCGGGCAGGAGCGGCCGAGAGCCCAGCACTGCCCCAGCCCGACCTGCCCCAGCTCCATCCCTGCCCCTCCGCTGGGATGCTGTGGGTTTGGGGGGGAAGAGGGAGCCGGCAGTGGGTGCTGGGGCTGGGAACAGGAGGAGAAGGGAAGGAGAGGCAGGGGTGAAGAACAAAATGGTCAAAGGATGCACATTGGAGAAGGTGGGTTTGTGCAGGAGAAGGAGGAATAGTAGGAGGAAGAGGAGTGTGAGGAAGAGTAGGGACACAGGAGGAGGAGGAGCAGGAAGAGGAGGAACCACAAGGTTCCACCCCTCCCTGTATCTGCAGCCTCTCCCAGCCCCAGGAGCGTTGCCCCCGCACATGCAGCAGGTGACTGGGGAGGGGGATTCAGGATTTTCATGGGAGTGAATCTTGGTGTTTCTGAGCTTTATTGGGCTAAACGTTGGTGGTTTGGGTTTTTGCAAGTGGTTGAGTCTTTATATTTTAGACGACGTTTTGGCTGCGTCTTGGTGTTTGGGAAGTTTTTGTTCTGTGTCTTGATGTTTGGAGGACTTTTGGGCTGAATCATTGTATTTTGGAGGTTCTTACAGGCACAAGGTGCGCAATGATTTCCTGAGAGGAACTTGGGCAAGGGGGAACCCCCAGCCTAAGGTGCTCTCCTCTTGTTTTTTCCCCCAAACCAGGATTTTTCATTCCCAAGGAGTGTCCAGATGGAGGAGGAGGGAAAGCCCCAGAGATCTCGCAGGAGGTGGAGCTGAAAACCCAGCCCAGGGAGCTGGGAGGAGGAAAGACCCCCCCTGTGCCAGGAGGGTGGCCAGAGATCCAACCAGAGCTCAGAGCTGGAGGACAAGCCTGATGGAGGGGAGAAGCCCCACAAGTGCTTGGAATGTGGGAAGGGTTTCAGCCAGGGCTCCCACCTGCTCCAGCACCAGGTGATCCACACTGGGGAACGGCCCTTTGAGTGTGGGGAATGTGGGATGAGCTTCAGCCGGAAGAGCCACCTGATCCAACACCAGAGGATCCACACAGGGGAAAAGCCCTATGAGTGTGTGGAATGTGGGAAGAGCTTCAGCCAGAAGGACTATCTGCTCAAGCACCAGGTGATCCACACTGGGAAATGGCCCCACAAGTGTGGGGAATGTGGGATGAGCTTCAGCTTGAAGGACAGTCTTAGGTAACACCAGAGGATCCACACTGGGGCACGGCTCTATGAGTGTGTGGAGTGTGGGAAGAGCTTCAGCCGTAGCTCCGTCCTGAGGGAACACCAGAGGATCCACACTGGGGAAAAGCCCTACGAGTGTGAGGCTTGTGGGAAGAGCTTCAGCCGAAAGGGGCACTTGAAGGAACGTGAGACAATCCACACTGGGGAAAAGCCCTACAAATGTGGGGAATGTGGGAAGAACTTCAGAGAAAGCTGGGCCCTGATACGGCACCAGGTGATCCACACTGGGGAAGGGCTCTACACCTGCTTGGAATGTGGGAAGGGCTTTGGATGGAGCTCCAGGCTGAAATACCACCAGCGCATCCACACTGGGGAGAGGCCCTATGAGTGTCCCGAGTGTGGGAAGAGGTTTCACACCAGCTCTGATTGCCTGAAACATCAGCAGATTCACAGAGAGGAGAGGCCCTTCTGCTGCCCCGACTGCAGGAAGGGCTTCAAGGAGAACTCCAACCTCACTGTCCACCGGCGCATCCACACCGGGGAGAGGCCCTACGAGTGTCCCAATTGTGGGAAGAGCTTCTCCCGGAGCTCAGCCTTGACCCAACACCAACAGAGGCACCACTAAGGGAAGCCCTAGGAGTGCCCTGATAGCAGGAAGAGCTTCGTGCGCTGCTTCAGCTCCATCCCCCGTGGGAGGATCGGCGTTGGATGATCCCCAGTGACCCCGTTGGGCAGAGCCCTGGTGATCCGTGGTCGTGGTGATCCCTGTTTGGAAGACACCTGGCTGGGCGTGCTCCACATCTTCCTGGCTCCTCGTGGGCACCTGGATGAATGCAGGGGCAGGAACATCCATCGGGACACAGACCGACATTGGGAATTCCTTGGGGAGAGTGGATTTGTTGACTTTGAACCCCAGAAAATCTTTTGTGTTCAATCCTATTGTCTGGTGGCCTCAAGGAATCCTGGATGGTCTTGGAGGTCTTTTCCAACTCAGGGATTCCAGGATTTTTATTTCTGATTCCTGAGGGCATCTTCTGCAGCGAAATGGTGATGATCTGGGGCAAAGATCAAGGTTTTGGAGACAGTGGTATGGAAACCCCTCCAAAAAACGTTCTTCCCTTCCACCCAAGCACGTGGATCCTCAGCTGGCAAAGACACAGAAATCCTTTTCTTTTTTCCTTGATTTACTTTTCATTTCTCTTCATCCCTTTAAAAAAATCCAACACTGGGGTAGAAATAAGGACATTGAACTAAGACCTGGGTGAGGACATGGGGGGACATAGACATGGAGCGTAAAGTGGTGACACATGGATATGGAGAGGGACAGGGCCATTCATGGGGTCACAGGGGGACACGGGCTCAGATGGAGATGTGGGGGACAATGACAGGGATGGAAACATGGTGGGGAGACAGCCATGGGTGAGGCCATGGTGGGACATGGCCAGTGAGATGTGGGGACATGGCCATGGCTGGTGCCATGGGGGGAACTTGGAGGGGCTGTGAGGGATGCTGGGTGTGAGGGAGTTGAGGGTTCCTGGGAGGGACTTGGGGCTTGCTGAGGGCTTTGGGGTTCCCAAGCTGAGCGGCTCCAGCAGCCCTGGGAGACCCTGGTGGAGGTTGTGGGGCAGCTGCTCAAGGAGCCCCTGACCTGGAGCCCCAGCCAGGCATTGGGTTCCTGGAAGGGAATGAACGTCCTTGTCCCCAGGAGGGAAATCCCAGCAGCCCCAGGGTGTTGAGGGCAGCTGAGAGGCCACAGCAGGGAGGGGAAAGTCAAAGAGAGCTGTCCCCCTCTAAAACTGCCCCCCCAAAATCCCCAAACTCATGAATTCTTTGTAGGAAAAAAGGCCAGGCGGTGCCTGAATTAAGGGAAGGGAGGGATGAGATCCCCGGACTAAGCAGGAGGGGCCTGGAACCCCCAAACCCAAGCATGGGTGTCTTGGATTATGCAACCAAAAATGTGTGTTCTATTTCATGTGTTGAAAGCGGCTGGGAAGATGTTTATCTGTTGTTGTGGTGTATTTTTATTGTGTTTCCAATTGCAGCTCTCTTTTAATGGTCAGCTTTATACTCTCCCCCGCCATATTTTTTATTGTTATAGTATATTTTATCCCGAATGGATTGTTCCTTTCCCCCTGTATTGTTGGTTCTGCCCTGGTTGTCTAGCTTCCCTAGACCTGCCCTTCCCTCCTCCTACACAATTGTCAATCCTTCCCTAACCCTGCCCCTTCTTCCAGACCCTTCCCTGTCAATCCCCCAACCTTCGACGCCCCAGTGGTTGGTTTAAACTGTTCCCTCCCCTTGTGTTCTTTCACTGGTCTGTGCATTGTACTCCCCGCCTTATGTTCCTCCCCCATGTCACCCTTATTGGTTGGAAATTGTATCCTCTCCCAAGACCTCCCCCACTTAGAAGCCCCTGCAAGCCTAGGTTCTGTGCCTTTTTCTGTCCCTGACCCACAGGGCAATAAACACCTTTGGAAATCACACAGGCGGCCTCTCCCTGTTCCTTGTCCCTGCCCTCGACACGTGCCACCTGTGCTATAGAGCAACTGTGCCCTACAGCTGCACCCCGGATTGCCTGGCTTTCTGGGGGCAGCCCACTTCTGGTGCCAGTGCCGGGAGCTGGCTGGGCTGAAGAACACCGGCATCGCGTCAGCTGGCACCCAATGTGGGGCCCTGGGGACCCCTCCCAGAGGCTGTGTGAGTCCTTTGGTGTGCCAGTGCTCCTGGGTGATTACTCCACTTTTTGGTTGGTGGTACTTCCAGGAGGGAGGCGGCAACCCTCTTGCACCTAAGAGGATCACTTCCGGGTCGGGGATCTTTCCTGTGGCTTTCAGTTTCCCGAGACCAACAGAGTGGTGAGTACCCTGTTGGACTGGGACTGACCGGGTCAGGGGCTCACAAATGAGAAGAGTGCGTTGATATTTAAGTGTCAAAGGGTTTGAGTCCCCTAAGGATGGGTTTTGAGTTAAGTTTCAAGCTATAGTACGGGTTTTAACCCTGAGTGTGAAAGTGGGCAATGGTCTCTGGCCCAGGTAGAGAGTGGGTTGAGGGTGGTCTCGGGACCCTTTTCTTTTAGGTTTCTTATTTTCCCACAAGGGAGGGTGGATTATTGTTGTGTTGGTGGGATGAGTGCTGATCTGTCAACACAACAAAGGGAGATCTTATTCCAAGTTGTGGGTAGGTACCCTTCAGGGTGGGGGGAAAAAGTTAAAGTTTTCAAAGGGATTGTTAAAGGGATTTGTTAAATGGCTGCTTCTCCATTTTCCCCAAATGTCTCCTGATTTTTAAAGAAAGGAAAGTGGAGGAACAGTCAAATTGGCTTTCCCCAGTTGATATCCAGGTCCCTCATTCCCCATCCCTCAGTCCTAAACCCTTTCCCCCTAGGTTGGGAGGACTGCGTGGAGCAACCCGCGAAGTGCGGGGCTGCCGGCAATGCCTTGGTCTCCCTGGCTCCCTACAGCCCCCTCGGCACCTTAGCCCTGGCAGCAAGGCACCGGCTGTCAGGGACCGTTCCCTGATCCCTCAATCCGCTCCCTCTTTCCCAGTTAATAATCCCCAAGATGCCTTCCAAAGTTGTTTGTTCTCCTTTCTGGTTGAAAGCATTATTTATTACATTCAAATTCCCTTAAGTTTGTATTAAGAGCATGTTTGTTTGATCATATATGCTTTCCTTGTAATCAGTAAACATTTTTGTTTTACTCTACATTACTCTCTTGGAGTTTGTTTTTGTAAGTCAATTATTTTAAGGTTAAGGTATTTATCATCTGTAAATTTTAAATAATCTTATCTGTCATATGAGTTATGTCTTTTTAAAGGCAGGAACAACCCCAGTCAAATTGGTGCCAGGCACTGTGGCAGTGGCCTGTAGTCCCAGCTGCCGGGGAGGCTGAGCTCGACAGATCACTTGAGCCCCAGGAGTTCTGGGCTGCCATGTGCTGTGCCAAGTGGGCATCCAAGTTAAGGATGCCATCACGCCAGCCAAAACACTGTTCCTGAACACCAGGCAGAACAGAAGAGAAGAACAAATCAAAAGGACTTTCTGAAGCAGAAAGCCTTTTGACTGAAGTTGTCTGCTATCTTAAGTTCTGTTAGAGTTCCTCTATAAGTTGCTTCAGTTTTGTCAGCTGTTTTCCCTTAAGTTTGTTTTCATGAACTACCCCCTTCTTCACCCTTCCCCACTCCTTTGTCAGGCTCCTTCTCTGTGACGTGCCCTACCTCTGCATCGGATATTGCTCCTGCATCGGGACCTCCCCTTTCTAGAGAAAACCCCCCAGCCATCCACCCAGGTATTCCTTAATAGTGATTACCCTTTATCCTGCACAAGTACTACCCCTATACTCCCAAACCATTGGCTGTATTACTTTATTCCACCCCCATTTCCTCTGTAATTGAACCTAAGCCCTTCATTAAATTATTTGATCTCCAGAACTCCCACTCTTTTCTAAACAAAAAAGGGGGAAATGTTGTGGTGTGTTTTTATTGTGTTTCCAATTGCAGCTCAGTTATAATGGTCAGTTTTATACACCACCCATATTTTGTATTGTTGTAGTATATTTTATCCCTAATAGATTGTTCCTTTCCCCCTGTATTGTTGGGTTTGCCCTGGTTGTCTGTCTTCCCTAGACCTGCCCTTCCCTCCTCCTACACAATTGTCAATCCTTCCCTAACCCTGCCCCTTCTTCCAGACCCTTCCCTGTCAATCCCCCAACCTTCAGTGTTCCAGTGGTTGGTTTAAACTGTTCCCTCCCCTTGTGTTCTTTCATTGGTCTGTGCATTTTACTCCCCACCTTATGTTTCTCCCCCATGTCACCCTTATTGGTTGGAAATTGTATCCTCTCCCAAGACCTCCCCCACTTAGAAGCCCCTGCAAGCCCAGGTTCTGTGTCTCTTTCTGTCCCTGACCCTCAGGGCAATAAACACCTTTGGAAATCACACAGGCGGCCTCTCCCTGTTCCTTGTCCCTGCCCTCGACGTGTGCCACCTGTGCTATAGAGCAACTGTGCCCTACAGCTGCACCTCGGATTGCCTGGCTTTGTGAGGGCAGCCCACTCCTGGCGCCGGTGCTGGGAGCTGGCTGGGCTGAAGAACACCGGCATCGTGTCAGGAAGAGCTTCACACCTCCTCCTCTGAGTCGCTTCTGGGAGCAGTGGCGGCGTGCGTGCGACCCGTCGGGCCCCCACCCTAAGCTGATTCCAATAAAGGCTTTAAAAAGGAGCAATGTCTCCTACCCTGTTATTATCAGCCGAGGACTCGTCTAGGATCACCATGCCCACAGGAGACCTCTGAATAGGACGGCCGCCTGCTTCGAGGGACCCTTGGGAATTGCTGGTGACCCCCAGACCCTGGGAATCAGCAGGGGATCAGCGACACGGAGGACCACCGGACTAGTGAGAAAATCCGGTGGTGGGAGTAGAGGCGAGTGATTGGGCAAGTGAGTGAGACGGGGGCCGGCAGCTAGGACCTTCGAAGCGAGTGTGGACCCCTCAGTACCGTGATTCCGGACTCCTGCGAGGGGGCCGGCCGGGAACAGGGGGAAGCGAGTGGGAGATGAAAGATTGAGGCACCTCTAGGGATAGAGAGAACCCCTCCTCTGGGCATGAGGAGGAATCTTAGTGAGTGAGTGGCACGCAAGGGTAGGCCTCCCACAATTGGACAGGGGTGTAGGGAGGGGCAAGCGGAGTTCAAGCCCCGTTAGGACCTTGCCTCAGGAAAGGGGTCAGGGGAACCCCAATTGGACAAGGGTGTAGGTAAGGGCAAGTGGAGTTGCAAGCCCCGTTGGGACCTTACTTCTGGAGAAGGGTCAAGTGGACTCTAAACTAAACACAAAGAGGGGGGGCCCAGTAGGCCCCCACAATCCAGGTCTCTTGACATCGGGAGTCCAAGCGTTGGGCAAGGTGTGGAGGCAGTAGAGTGCGTCAGTTGCGGTTTAGAGTTCCGTTGCCTGTCGTTAACTTTTAGCTTGGCTAGGGGCAGAGTTAGAAAGGGACTTTTACGTTAGAGAAAGATTTTTTTTTTTTTTTTTTTTTTTAAGGGCAAGGAAGTTTTGGTTACACTTCGAATTTGTGTTGCCCGTCGTTAGTTTTCAGTTTGGTTAGGGGCACCTTAACAGTTTAGTTTGAGGCCTAAAAGTATGGGAGGGTGTGTAAGCAAGAGAGCAAGTACTCCTAAAGGTGGGAAGAAGAAAATCAAGAGGATTCCTCCTAATAGTCCTTTGGGGAAGTTATTGGATGGATGGGAGGATTGGGAAGTGATGAGGGAACTTGATAAGAACGATCCACTTCTGTGTGGACGTATGGCCCCAATTAGATTTACCAGGAGAATGGCCGTGGGTCGGAACTCAGGACCGATGGATGTGCGGACAGTTAAATGAATACCTGAAAGCACACGAGGAGTTTGATTTAGAGGAACTAAGATACGCTGCTTGCTGGATAGAAAATGCGGCAAAGGATAAGGAAACAAAGATTTGTAAGCTGCAAAGTAAAAGGGAAGAAGTTGAAAAAGAGGAAGGGATTAACAAGAAGTGGGACCCCCTCGATTACTTGCCTCCTCCAACCCCTCCGGCTATCCCTCCTGCTGCACCCCCAGTACCTTCTCTAGCCCCTCCGGTGTCAGGCCCGACTCCTCCCCCAGCCATCCTTCCTTTACCGCCCCCACCTTTTCCAACGACCACTTCTTCTCCACCTCCCAACCCAACTGTGCTCCCGGTCCCTCCTTCGACCCCAGTCTTCTATCCTTCCCCATCTGCTATTCCCTTACCCCCTCCTAATTTGGATTCAAGTAAACCCTCACCACTTCCACAACCCCCTTGTGATTCCTCACATATTGTCCCCCTGCTGTCTGATGCTACCACTAATCTTCAGCAAGGCCCTATCTCTCAAATAAATGATTCTAAGACAGATGATGGACCGTTTTTTAATACTCGGTCAAGAACCTGCAAGGTAGAGAAATTGTTCCCTCTTAGAGAGGTTCCTGTGGGTGGGGTAGCTGGTGGAATTGGGTTTGGGAATGTTCCCTTGACTGCTTCAGAGGTGAGAAGTTTCAAGAAAGAAATAGGGAGTTTGACAGAGGTCCCTGTGGGAATAGCTAATCAGGTTGACCAATTCCTAAGACCCAACACATATACATGGGGAGAACTTAACTCTATTTTTAACATATTATTCTCCCTGGAGGAGGTCTGGCTAATAAGGACTGTGGGAATAAAGATTTGGGAATGGGAGAACCAACCAGGACCTCCAGGATATCTGAAAATGCCACTGACCGCCGGTGACCACTCTAAGGGTCACACCGGTGCCGTGACCTTCCCCAACCAAACCATCCCGAAGGAGTGTCTTGGGTTCTGGGGGGCACAGGCATGCGGGAGTGATTTAGCTCTTTTCTGATGCCGCACAGGGCGGCGACCTCCGGCAGCTCTCCAACGATCCTCTTCTTAAGTTTCTTCCTCCTCGGCGGCTTCTTTCCAAGTGACATGGGAATTAAATGCGGGAGGCAGGCTCTCGGATCCAAAGGTTCTTTATTCAAGAACCAACGACCCAAAAGCAGACCCAAGGGGCTGAAAACATGGGGTTAATTAGGATTTTGGAGGGGGCGGGGCCGATACCTGGGACCCATCATTCGGTGCTCTGGCGGAATGATTGGTCCAGGATGATTCTTGGTAAAGGCCAATCAAACTTTAAAGAAAGCAACCAGTCAGGGAGAGGATCAAAAAGGAACCAATCGGGGAAGGGAAAAACTAGCAACTGGGGAAACAACCAATGGGGAGTAATAGATCAACATAAAACAGCAAGGGATGTTGGAGCGAAACTTTCTAGTCTCCCTAACTTGGAACTACATCTCTTGGGGAGACTTCCCTGCAGGGAGCCCTAATAAACAGCCTATATGCTGTCCTCCCTCCACGGCAGGGCAAGCTCTGCTGTGGTGACCCCAGGGGTTACCACAAGATAATACCCCTGACAGACCCTAATTGGGACCCCAATGAGGAAGAGGGAAGGTGGAGTATGAGGGAATATAGGTCTCTGATGGTTAGGGGCATAAAGGAGTTGATTCCCAGAGAGAGTAACACCAAGTTAGCGGCTGATGGCACACAGGAGAAAGATGAAACTCCAGCAGCATGGCTGAACTGGTTAAAGCAAAATTTCCAGTTGCATTCTAACATTGATCCAGATGGCCCAGAAGGCCAGATGCTGCTAAAGGTGCAGTTTGTGACCAAGGCCTGGCCGGATATTAGGAGGAAGCTGGAGGAAATGGAAGATTGGTAGGAGAAAGGGATTAATGAACTTCTAAGAGAGGCCCTCAAGGTGTATTTGCAGAGAGAAGAAGAAAAAGCCAAGACAAAGGCTAGGATAATGGTGGCGGTTGCTAAAGCAAGTGTAAGGTCAGAAAAAGGGAAGTTGGCACCATCCAGTCAGGAGAAGCCAGGACCAGTGAAACCTTAGACGAAGTATCTGGAAAAACCAGGAAGGCCAGGAGCTGGACATTGTTTTGACTGTGGTGAGGCAGGGCATCTTAAAAGGAACTTCAAAAAGCTGGAGTTTTGATGAGGCCATCACAAGGGAGCAAGACCTCCTGGGGAAGATTTTAAAAGGAGATGATTAGGGGTGTCGAGGGCTTTACATAATGGAGGACCCCATGAAACATCTGACGGAGCCCTTGGCAAACTTTGAGGTGGGTCCATTAGGAGAGGATATGGAGTTTTTAATAGATACTGGGGCCAAAAGATCCAGTGTAAATAAATTGCCATTAGGAGTCACTTTAAGTAAAAGGACTTGAGATGTATTAGGAGCTGAATGGAGGCCATTTAAAGCTCCTATGATTGAAAATGTAGAGATAAGGGGAAATTCCAAACAGTGCAGAATGGACTTGATTTACCTAGCAAGGCTGGAAAGTAACTAGTTAGGGAGAGACCTCCAAGTTCGTTTAGGGGTTGGAGTAATAATCCCTGAGAATGGGAAAATGGTAGTGAGGATCATGGCACCCACCCAAAGTGACATGGAAGAAATCAATCCTGAGGTGTGGGCTGGGCAAGGAAAAACAGTGGAAATGGTAGAGAATACTCCACCAGTGAGGGTTAAACAATACCCCATTTCACCTGAAGGAAGAGAGGGGTTAGCCCCGATAATCAAGCAATTACTGGAAGAAGGGATTTTAGAGCCCTGTATGTCCCCACACAACACACCCATTTTGGCCATGAAAAAGGCCGATGGAAGCTATCGGCTAGTGCAGTGTGGGAAACACTAAAAGCAAAAAAAGATTTTAGGCAGTTGAAAAAGCAGGCCTCAAACAGAAAAAGCTGAGATCTCAGAACTTGCAGCAACTGAGAAAAGCTGGTAACTAGGAAAGATACAGTAGTATATAATAGTATAGCAAACAAGGACATGGAAAACAAAGGCCGAGTTTTTAGGTTTGGGTTGAAGAAGTCATAACACTGCAGAAAATATATGCCAGACAAGATAGTAGAAGGTCTTAAGCATAATAAGGGTATTGTGTATTGTTAATAGAGAAGCATACAAACGACTATTGTTTGAAATAGGTGTACATGTGCTATAATTGATTGGTTAAAACAACTGTCTGTAAGTTTTAGTAATATACTATTGGCTGAAAAGTCCTTAAGATGCTTTGTAACAGAGAAATTTGTGGCTACTGTGGGCTACTGTGGGCTGCTGCTGTTGCTGCTGCTACTGCTGGCTGCTACATGAGTGCTGTGAGCTGCTGTTTTGTCTTTACTTCTGTGATGAGACTGATGCTTCATTAAAAGAAAATAACTACCACAGCAGTCCAGTCCAGTTCCTGCCCGTGTCGCCACAAATGTCAGCCTTCTGAGTCGGAGTCCGTGTCGTTGTAATCTTGAACAGCGTCAGGACTTTATGAAGATTTTGGGTTTTGGCTGATGTTGTCTGCTATCTTAAGTGCTGTTAAGAGTTCCTCTATAAGTTGCTTCAGTTTTGTAAGTTGTTTTCCTGAACTACCCCCTCCTTCACCCTTCCCCACTCCCACTCCTTCGTCGGGCTCCTTCCTGCGACGTGCCCCACCTCTGCATCGGGTATTGCTCCTGCATTGGGACCTCCCCTTTCTAGAGAAAACTCCCCAGCAATCCACCCAGGTATTCCTTAATAGTGATTACCCTTTATCCTGCACAAGTACTTCTCCTATGCTCCCAAACCATTGGCTGTATTACTTTATTCCACCCCCATTCCCTCTGTAATTGAACCTAAGCCCTTCATTAATTTATTTGAACTCCAGAACTCCCACTCTCTCTTTTCTAAACAAAAAAGGGGGAGATGTTGTGGTGTGTTTTTATTGTGTTTCCAATTGCAGCTCAGTTTTAATGGTCAGTTTTACACCACCCATATTTTCTATTGTTATAGTATATTTTACTCCGAATGGATTGTTCCTTTCCCCCTGTGTTGTTGGTTTTGCCCTGGTTGTCCCTCTTCCCTAGACCTGCCCTTCCCTCCTCCTACAGAATTGTCAAGCCTTCCCTAACCCTGCCCCTTCTTCCAGACCCTTCCCTGTCAATCCCCCAACCTTTGACACCCCAGTGGTTGGTTTAAACTGTTCCCTCCCCTTGTGTTCTTTCACTGGTCTGTGCATTGTACTCCCCGCCTTATGTTCCTCCCCCATGTCACCGGTATTGGTTGGAAATTGTATCCTCTCCCAAGACCTCCCCCACTTATAAACCCCTGCAAGCCCAGGTTCTGTGCCTTTTTCTGTCCCTGACCCTCAGGGCAATAAACACCTTTGGAAATCACACAGGCGGCCTCTCCCTGTTCCTTGTCCCTGCCCTCGACACGTGCCACCTGTGCTATAGAGCAACTGTGCCCTCCAGCTGCACCCCGGATTGCCTGGCTGTCTGTGCCCTACAGCTGCACTCCGGATTGCCTGGCTGTCTGTGCCCTGCACCCTGGATTGCCTGGCTCTCTGTGCCCTACAGCTGCACCCCGGATTGCCTGGCTTTCTGGGGACAGCCCACTCCTGGCGCTGGTGCCAGGAGCTGGCTGAGCTGAAGAACACCGGCATCGCCTCAGCTGGGCACAGGGATGGGGACACATGAATGGAAATGGGGACACCAGGAGTGGAATGGGGACATCAGGAGCAGGTTGGGGACACCAGGAGGAGGTTGGGGACTTGCCAGCCACATCCAGCTCCATCACTTGGGATTCATTTCCAGCTCCGTGTCCCATGTCCGAGGTGTTCCCAGGAGAGATTTGGCTGCGTCGGGCTCCTGAAGGGGCAGTGGGATGGGAGGAGGGGTCAGGCCAGGCCTCGTTGTCCCCAACAGTCCTTGAGTGTCCCAAAATCAGGGTGCAGGATCTCAGAGAGGTTCCTTGGCCATGACCATGGCCATGACATGAGCCATGGCTGTGAGATGAGAGTGACCATGAGTGACACAAGACTGAGATGACCATGACTGTGACCATGACACAACCACAAGCCTGGTCCTGAGATGATTTGGACCAAGAGACAACCATGGGTTGGCCATGGCATAACCATGGCCTTGAGGTGACCCTGATGTGATCGTGGCCATGAGATGACCATGAGGTGACAATCCGGAGATGATTGTTACAGTGAGATGACCATGAGCATAAGATGATGGTGATCAGGAAATGACTGTGACCATGAGATGGCCGTGACCATGAGATGAGCATGGGATGATTGTTACCATGACACCACCATGGCCATGAAATGATGAAGGCATTGAGATGACCATGACTGTGACCGTGACACGATCTCAACCAAGAGGTGACCATGAGATGACCACAGTGCACCATGGCTATGTGGTGATCAAGACCATGAGATAGATGATCATGACACAACCATGGCTGTGAGATGATTGTGACCATGAGTCGACCACAAGATGATCATGAGATGACCATGACCATGTGGTAACTGTGACTGTGACCATGCCCATGTGTTGCAGGTTAGGTTTCTTTCCTTTTGTTCCTTCTTACTTACAAAACTTTTTCCCATAAGTTGCTAGGAAACACTAACAACTGGGTACTTGAGGAAACACAAAAAGGGATCAAGCTCAGGGGAGGAGGGCATCTGGTTCCACTTCTCTTAAAGCTGTGAGCAAACACAGCTTGGAACAGGGATATCCCGTGGTAGCCGTGCTGGGAGAACAACTCCATGGTTCATCCCACAGGGATATTCTCTTTGCACTGCCAGCTACAAGCACAGACCACTTGGGCAAGTCCGGGCTTGTCCCGAGGTTCCAGGCAGCGTCGGACCTGGGGTGCAGCGGCGAGCTGTGGCAGGATAAATCCTGTGTGACCCTCTCAGAAAGGCAGGATGATCAGTGAAGATAGGAGATTGGATCCGCATGGAAGTTTCATCCAGAGGTTTATTCCTGTCCCTGCAGGACTTCTGAATAGTGTGACTTCCAGGGCAGAACAAAGACCATGCGGCTCTCCCTGGGTTTTACCCAGGAGAGGGGGAAGGGGGAAGGGCAGTGAACTGACCAATCCGAGAGGGAGGGGTGTGACCCAAGGGTAGAAGGGCACCCTAAGGGTCAAATCACCTTTGGGGAGGGGTGGGCCATTTCTCTTCTGGCCAATCCCATCGAAAACCTCCTTGGAATTCTTCCAGGGGTGGCAAGGAGACCCCTTATATTAAAATCAAACCCCTTTGGATTGGCCAGGTAATTCTGTCCTGGGGAGGGATAAACACCAAAGCAAACCCACCTTGGAAACCTTAGGGTAATGTTAAAGGCAAAAAACAACATTATCTGGAAGTTTGTCTCCGAGGGGCAGAGATACCTCAAGAACTGGGCAGGTAAAAGATGGAGCTGGGGAAGCTGCTGGCTCTCTCTCTCTCTCTCTCTTTCTTGGCTTTGGGGGAGGACAATCGGAGCTGCTGCTTGGGGAAGTGAATTTGCTGCTGCCGCTGGAGCCCAGCTTGGTCCTGCTTTCTTCTGCTGTGGGGTGAGCCTTAGCCTGCAAGAGCAGCCACTGATCTGGGACTTATTAACACCCACGTCACTAAAAGAGGGACCTATCCCCTTCTGCTCGAGTGCCTGAGATCTTGAGCTCAACCCTCGCTGCCCTGCTGGGAGCCGGGCTGCTGCTGTCCCATCCCTGCTGCTTCTTCAGCACTGCTCCAAGCTTTCGCTGCACTGTAGCCCGGCACCCCCTGCCTGCTGGGACATCTTGCTGGCCCAGCTTGCCGCTTCCGAGAGTCCTGCTGGGGCACTGGGATCAGCAGCCCCAGGGCTTTGTGAAGCAAAGCCTCTCCTCCATCCCTGCCCGGCCCGGACAAAGCCGCCATCACCGCGTGCTCCCCGAGCCCGCGCCACAGCGCCCCCTGCAGCCGCGGGGGGATCATCGCACCTGCCCTGCCCACCGAGAGCCACCAGCGCCCCTGCCAGCTGTGCCCGGAACTGCACCCCAGGGGAAAGTGCCGCGCTCAGGGAAGCTGTTCCTGGGTTCCTGGTTCTGTTTGTTATCAATGCTGTGGTTGGTGTTGTTTGTTTGCCTGGTTATACACACCAGTAAAGAACTGTGATTCCTGTCCCCAGACCTGTGCCTGAGAGCCCCTGAATTTTCAAAATTATAAGAAATCACAGGAAGGGGGTTTGAATTCTCCGTTCCAAGGGAGGCTCCTCCTTCCTGAGCAGACACCTGTTGTTCAAACCTAGACACCATGAGATGATCATGACCATGTGATGACCATGACTGTGACCATGCCCATGAGATGATCATGACCAGGAGAGGGCTGTGACCATCAGATGACCATGACACAGCTATAAAGTGATCGAGATCATGAGATGACCATGAGATGAACATGACAAAACCATGGCCATGAGGTCATCATGGCTATGAGAAGACTGTGCCCATCAGATGACCATGACACAGCCATGAGCATGAGATTGTGCCCATGAGAGGACCATGAGCATGAGGTGATTGTGATCAGGAGGCCATGAACATGAGATGATGGTGCTCAGGAAATGACCATGACACAGCTACAACTGTGGCTATGAGTTGACCACAAGATGAACATGACCATTTGATGACCACGAGCATTTCATGACCATGACAGTGAGGTGATCAAGGTCATGAGGCGACCATGAGGTGAACATGAGGTGACCATGACTTAACCATGGCCATGGGGTCATAAAGATCATGAGATGAGCAAGAGATGTGTAGTGGTTTAGGGCAAATTTGGGAGGAAACCTCCTAGGGAGCCCTCTCTCTCCTCTCCCAACTGATTGAGGAGAGACCTCCTCAGAGAGAAGTGGAAAGAAAAACCTGTTTATTAAAGCAGCAAAGCACTCCCCAGCACAATAAATTGAACAATACCAGATGACAAGAACTTCGTGCAGCTCTGGAGTGATGACAAATTAGGAAAGAAGTCCCTCCTGTAGGTGGTTGCTCTGTTCTCAGTCCCTCTGTGCTGGGAAAAGTTGCTGTGCAGGGCAGATCTTGGTGGGTCCCAGGTGCAAGCTCCTCCTGGAGCCCCCCGGGTCCTCAGTTGAGTTCCAAAAGAAGGCGGCAAAAAGGGAAAAAAAAAGAAAAAAAGAAGAAAAAAAGAAAAAAAGAGGAAAAAGAAAACCAAAGGTTCTACGCCTCAGCAAGCTACACTAACTAACTAAAAAGAAGAGAAAAAGAGAGAGGGAAAAAAACTTCTCTCCATCTCACGTCTGTGTGTTGTTCACTCCCACTCTCAAGGCCAGCCTGGAGGAGGAAGGTTTCTGAAAACAAACTTCAAAACAAAGCTTCTCTCCTGCTTTTTACTCTCAGATCCAATATTAAAGGTACAGAGAGTAATATGCAGCATAAACCCAACAGACGATTGGGGATGGTAACATCGTAACATCACCCTAGGACACCCTTGGGCAATAGGAAATCAAAATTGTGTAATCTCCAAGGTTGGAAAAGACGTCCAAGACCATCCAGTATCCCTTGAGGCCCCAGAAAATAGGATTGAACAAAAAAGATTTTCTGGGGTTGAAAGTCAACAAATCCACTCTCCCCAAGGAATTCCCAATGTCGGTCTGTGTCCCGATGGATGTTCCTGCCTCTGCGTTCATCCAGGTGCCCACGGGGAGCCAGGAAGATGTGGAGCCCCTCAGCCAGGTGTCTTCCCAACAGGGATCACCAGGACCACGGATCACCAGGGCTCTGCCCAATGGGGGTCACTGGGGATCATCCAACGCCGATCCTCCCACGGGGGATGGAGCTGGAGCAGCGCACGAAGCTCTTCCTGCTCTCAGGGCACTCCCAGGGCTTCCCTTAGTGTTGGCTCTGCTGGTGTCTGGTCAAGTGAGAGCTGTGTGAGAAGCTCTTCCCACACTCAGGACACTCGTAGGGCCTCTCACCGGTGTGGATGCACCGGTGGACAGTGAGGGCTGAGTTGTACTTGAAGCCCTTCCCGCAGTCAGGGCAGCGGAAGGGCCTCTCCTCCGTGTGAATCCGCTGATGTAGGAGCAGATTGGAGCTGGTGTGACACCTCTTCCCACACTCGGGACACTCATAGGGCCTCTCCCCAGTGTGGATGAGCTGGTGTCTTCTCAGGTTGGAGCTGCGTCCAAAGCTCTTCCCACATTCCAAGCAGGTGTAGAGCCCTTCCCCAGTGTGGATCACCTGGTGCCGGATCAGGGCTGAGCTTACTCTGTAGCTCTTCCCACATTCCCCACACTCATAGGGCTTTTCCCCTGTGTGGATCCTCTGGTGTTTCCTAAGACTGTCCTTCTGGCTGAAGCTCATCCCACACTCCCCACACTCATAGGGCCGTTCCCCAGTGTGGATGACCTGGTGCTTAATGAGGATGGACCTATAGTTGAAGCTCTTCCCACATTCCCCACACTTGTAGGGCTTTTCCCCAGTGTGGATCCTCTGGTGTTGCCTAAGGCTGCCCTTCCAGCTGAAGCTCATCCCACATTCCCCACACTCAAAGGGCCGTTCCCCAGTGTGGATCACCTGGTGTCAGATCAGGTGGCACCTGTAGCTGAAGCCCTTCCCACATTCCAAGCACTTGTGGGGCTTCTCCCCTCCATCAGGCTTCTCCTCCAGCTCTGAGCTCCAGCTGGATCTCCGGCCGCCCTCCTGGCACAGGGGGGGTCTTTGCTCCTCGCAGCTCCCTGGGCTGGGTTTGCAGCCCCTCCTCTTGCGGGAGCTCCGGGTCTTTTCCTCCTCCTCGATCCGGACACTCCTTGGGAATGACAAATCCTGGTTTCAGGAAAAACAAGAGGAGAGCACCTTAGGCTGGGGGTTCCTCCTTGTCCAAGCTCCTCTCAGGAAATCATTGGGCACCTTGTGCCTGTAAGAACCTCCAAAATACAAAGATTTACCCCAAAAGTCCTCCAAACATCAAGACACAGATCAAAAACTCACCAAATATCCAGACTCAGCCAAAACCTCTTCTAAACTATAAGGATGTCCTGCAAATGGGGGACCCCCAGGGAAGGAAGAAGAGGAAAGAGCCTTTACAAAAAAATGCTGGGAATCTGCTTGGAGACAGGGCCAGGCACTTGGACATATGGAAGGGACAGAAGAAGCCCTCAGTTCCAGAAAATGTTATTAACTGACCACACAGACTGCTGCTCAGCCAAGGTCCTGCTCAATTCATGAACTTCCAGAAGAACAAAGACTTAACAGAGCTGTGAATATCCCTGGCTAGACAGAAACGGGGTGCATATTAAGGGGGGTATGTGGTAGGTGCATTGGGAAGTCTGTACCTCTCAAGTACTTCAGCCAATGGGTAAAGGGAGAGGGAGATGATGCCAGGAAAATTAGGATGAAAAGGAGGCTGTATCCTCCAACAACTGGAGAGACCCCATGGGAAATGTCCCATGGCCTTTCCCTCTTTTTATGAATGAAATGACTTTTACAGGACTCCTCTGCCTTCCCTGTGGACACAAACCTCTGGTGATGGGAATTTTTCCACACACCCTGGGGCTGGTCTGGAATTCCTTCCACCGCCCGGGGCGGCGGGCAGTGAGTGGAGCTGAAGGTGCCTCACCCAGTTTGGGTGATCGGCTCCCTTGGGTGGCGGCGGCACCGGGGATTGACTGGGGACCCGAGAGTGTCCAGGAGACAGACGAGTGACAGATCGGGGGGGCTGTGAAGAGTCAGCAGGGAGAGAGCACTGAAAATCTCATCAGGGAGGACACTGGGATCTTCAGGGAGGAAACATGGCAGGGCACCCATGCAGGGTGGAAAAGGGAAAGCCAGGAAAGGATCCCAGCAAAAGGGATGATGATCCCAAAATATCTCTGAAGGGTCCCTTGGGAGAATGTCCAGGCAGTTTGCACATTCTCCGAGAGGGAATTAAGGACATGGACACCCAGGGGGGCAATTAGGGAAGTCAAGAAGGGATTTAGACAACAGGGGATGGATGATGTTGGTGTGCTGGGAAGGGAAAGGCTGAAGGGGAGTGTGCAGGAATATGGTTGAGGCAAGAAGCATCAGCAGGAATTGCTGTGGGAAGAAAAAGGATGATGGAAAAGAGGAGGAAGATGGGAAATGGGGATTCCACGGGCAAGGATCGAGAATATCCTGGAATGACTTTGTTTGGGGCGCTGCAGAAATGAATGGTTTTCCAGAAAGCTCAGCACCTGTCAGAGGATGAGCACCCACAGGCACTCAGGGGGGCTGCAGCAGGGGCAGTAGAAGCCCCTGGAGCACTTGGTCAAAAAGGCACAGCAGGGGAAGGCAAGAAGGGAGGAGGAAAAGGCCAAGAGGAAAGCAAAGGCCATGGCAGAGTTTCCACAGCCCCTGAGTGATCAAGCCCAGGGCCCAAGGGGGCCCCAGCACCCAGGGCACCGGCTTGGCCACAAGGACCTGGCAGAGGCATTGCCCTCCTGGGCAGGGGAGAGCCGACCCAAACAGCCCCTGGGAAGGAATCAGGCTTCCATCTGCAGGGCACAAGGACACTGCAAGCAATAATTAGGTTACAAGCTGCCCTCGAAATGAAAACCAACCAGACAGATCCAGCTCCTGAGTCTGGCCCACCAATCCACTCAAACCAAGAACACAACATTTCACCATGGGATGGGATCAGATTATGAGCAGAAGGAGGAGCACAGTGTGGAAAATTAAATGACTCAAGATGCTGCTGGCAAAGAGATGACAACGGAAAAGTGGTGAAACAGAGAACAAAGGAAACAAGAAAGCAGCTCACGTTCTGACCCAAATGTGGAAAGGATGGGAATGGGACACGGTTTCGGGGTTCCCTGGCACACCAGGGGTTAAACGAATGCTCTTCCTCCTCTTCTGTGCTACAGCAACTCTCATCTTTGGGCCATGCAGGACACCTTGCTGACTGCAGCTCATTCAGCAGCTGAGCAAGGGGATGCAGGTGGCAGCCAGGCCTCCTGAGCCACAAACGGCTGCAAAAGGACAGGGAATGAGGTCACTGAAAATAATCCCAAAAGCAAAAAGGACCCAGGAAGGAAAAACAGAGTCAATGAATCAACCTGCTTGGAGATAGGGCCAGGGACTTGGAGATAAGGAAGAAACGAGAGAAACCATCAGTTTCAGAAAATGTTACTCATTGACATGGACTGCTGCTCAGCCAAGAACCTGTTGAATTCCTGAACATGGAGAAGAAGAACAAAGTCATGAACAGAGCAAGGAATATCGGATGTTATACAAAAGGGGGGTGCATATTAACGAGGACATGCAGCAGGGGGATGGGGAAGTCTGAACTTTCCAATGACCTTTGCCGCTGAGCAAACAGAGAGGCAGCCAGGAAAAGTAGGATAAAAAGGAGGCCGCGGACTACAACAATGGGAGAGACCGCATGGCAAATGCCGCATGGCCTCTCCCTTTGTCCATGAATAAAGTCACTTTTACAGGACTCCTCTGTCTCCTTCGGGGACAGAAACCTATGGCCATGCGAATTTTCCCGCACAGGCCTGGGGACAGCGCAGCCACCTCCGTCCCACCCACAGGAACCGGGACAAGCCAGCGCTGCTCCGGCACCGGCTCCTGCCCAGGCACCCGCGGGAAGGAGACCGCGGGCAGCCGCTCCCGCTGCGCCCTCAGGGCACGGGGAGCACGGCGCGGACATGGCACAACCGAGCCACAGCCAGAGCCCCCTGCCGCCCCCTCCGCCCGCAGCCAGCCCCGAGCCCCGGCACAACCCAGCGCGGCTCCCACCTGCGCCGGGGCCGCCTCCGAGCTCCGCCGCCGCCTCACCAGGCTCTGGACGCTGCCGCCGTTCCTGGGCCGCACAGACGCTCCCAAAATGGTGCCTGCACTGCGCCAGCGGGGGGGGGTGGACGGGACGCAGGCTTTTTCCCCCGCTGTGCTCTGCCCAATCAGCGCGCAGCGAGAGCCAGGAGTGACGGCAGAACCAGCCAATCGCGACGAGTGGCGGGCTCTGCACACGGCACAGCCTCTCAGGCCCCGCCCCCGGGCTGTCTGAGGGCAAAGCCGCAGATCAGGAACCACCCTGGGACCGGCCCGGGCCCGAGCCGGGATTGAGCTGAAAACACAAACAAAGTTCTCCGCACCTCCCGGACCGCCTGGCCCAGCCCTGCGTGTTCGCTGGCTGCGGCTCAGTGGAAAACCTTCAGTCCTTCCACCCGTAATTAGGAACATTAGTGCATGGCTTGGATTTCCCCCAAAAAGGGAAAGAACAAACCAAACTCAAGGGAGGTGCGGCCCCCCACCCATCCCGGGGGATTTGGCCCCTCACCTTTCACCCCCGGGAACAGCGCCGGGACCGGGCGAGTCCGAAGCGGGACTGGGGGGGGCATAGGGGGCTCCCCAGTACCGAGGGGGACCCTTGGGGCTCTGTCCTGTCCTTCCCCCCGCCGTTATCAGTCGGGACCACTCTTATCACCAGGGATCATACCCCGGAAATTACCGGGGTCCCGCCACTCACCGAGATGCTCCCATTGTCTGCCACCTCTCCTTCAACGACCCCCCCAAAGCTTTAGGACCCCTCCAATCCATGAACCCCCCCAGTGCGCCAGGACCCCCCACTCACCGCCCCTCTCTCACCCATGGGAATCCCCCCTCACCGCGCCCCCTCCAAACACCAGGACCCCCCCAAATCCATGGGACCCCCGCACTCACCATGCACCTCCCCTCAGAACCCACCGGGCCCCCTTATTGATTGAACACCCCCGGAACGCCACCAGCCCCTCCCCCCTCGGCCCCCCGAGCCCCCGGCCCGCGTTGGGCCTCGCCGGGGCCGGGCTGGCTCCACCCCCCGGGGCCGCCGCTCTGCGGAGCTGTCAATCAACGCCGATCGGTCTCGTAGCCACGCCCACAGTGGGGTGACAGTGGGGGATGGGTATACTGTGCCGTGTGCAGAGCCCGCCCCTGGCTCGCTGCCATTGGCTGATGGTGCCGTCACTGCTGGTTCTGGCTGAGCGCTGATTGGGCAGAGCGGGAAGAAGCGCGGCCCCGGTGCCGGCCTGCGGGCGTCCCTGGCGCCGCAGAGGCGCCATTTTGTGGGCGTCTGTGCGAGCAACCGGGAGCGGCGGCAGCGTCCAGAGCCTGGTGAGGCGGTGGCGGAGCTCGGAGGCGGCCCCGGCGCAGGTGGGAGCCGCACTGGGTTGTGCCGGGGCTCGGGGCTGGCTGCGGGCGGAGGGGGCGGCAGGGGGCTCTGGCTGTGGCTCGGTTGTGCCATGTCCGCGCCGTGTTCCCCGTGCCCTGAGGGCGCAGCGGGAGCGGCTGCCCGCGGTCTCCTTCCCGCGGGTGCCTGGGCAGGAGCCGGTGCCGGAGCAGCGCTGGCTTGTCCCGGTTCCTGTGGGTGGGACGGAGGTGGCTGCGCTGTCCCCAGGCCAGTGCGGGAAAATTCGCATGGCCATAGGTTTCTGTCCCCGAAGGAGACAGAGGAGTCCTGTAAAAGTGACTTTATTCATGGACAAAGGGAGAGGCCATGCGGCATTTGCCATGCGGTCTCTCCCATTGTTGTAGTCCGCGGCCTCCTTTTTATCCTACTTTTCCTGGCTGCCTCTCCCTTTGCCCGCTGGCGAAGGTCCTTGGAAAGTTCAGACTTCCCGATCCGCCTGCTGCATGTCCTCGTTAATATGCACCCCCCTTTTGTATAACATCCGATATTCCTGGCTCTGTTCATGCTTTGTTCTTCTTCTCCGTGTTCAGGAATTCAGCAGGATCTTGGCTGAGCAGCAGTCCATGTCAATGAGTAACATTTTCTGAAACTGATGGTTTCTCTCGTTTCTTCCTTATCTCCAAGTCCCCAGCCCTATCTCCAAGCAGATTCACTCCTTGACTCTGTTTTTTCTTCCTGGGTCCTCTTTACTTTTGGGATTATTGTCAGTGACCTCAGTTCTGAGAAAAACGAAAATTCAATCTGAGAATATTTTCCAAAAGTCCAAGAAGGTAAAAAACTAGAACAATGTCCAGCGCTGGCGTGTTCCTGGCCATCAGCCAAGGAACACCCTGCACATCAAGGCAGCCTTGTCTCTGTGCTGTTCCTTTTCTGAGGTACATACATATTCATGAGTTTCATGCTCTATTCAAACATTCCTGGCAGCTTTTGATGGTTTAGTAACTTTTCTTTATTTTGGTTTTGGGCTCTGGCTGATCTACATAACATCCTGCAGATCGGGTCAATCTATTTTATTTCTTCTTGTGGCCTCATCCTGTTGTTTCACACTTCCCGGATAGGGAACAGTTCACAAACTCTTCTCTCATTTTTCTCTGGGGCTCTGGTTTGTGTCACCCGTATCTCATCCCTTGGAGAGGTCAGTCAGCAGCTGTGGGAAACAACCTGATTGCTTTATACAGTTCTCTGGGTTACACAGAAGTATTTGACCATTTTCTATTTTGCTGAGGCCTACAGCACAATACATTCATCCCATTATTAGTTCTGTCAGCTGTAAGGTGTCTACATCAACATAATATACTCATCACTCTGCTGCTTCCATGAGTTACACGGTGCACACTTCAAATGAGAAATGAGGTTAAATTAGCAAGCAGCTCAAAGGGATTATAAACTGCACTGTGCTGACAATCAATAACCACAGATCAAGACCAACAAACAATGTGAAAGCCAATATTCTTGGGACATTTTCACCAATTCCCTGTCCTTTCGTAGCAGTTTGTGGCTCAGGAGGCCTGGCTGCCACCTGCATCCCCTTGCTCAGCTGCTGAATGAGCTGCAGTCAGCAAGGTGTCCTGCATGGCCCAAAGATGAGAGTTGCTGTAGCACAGAAGAGGAGGAAGAGCATTCGTTTAACCCCTGGTGTGCCAGGGAACCCCGAAACCGTGTCCCATTCCCATCCTTTCCACGTTTGGGTCAGAACGTGAGCTGCTTTCTTGTTTCCTTTGTTCTCTGTTTCACCACTTTTCCGTTGTCATCTCTTTGCCAGCAGCATCTTGAGTCATTTAATTTTCCACACTGTGCTCCTCCTTCTGCTCATAGATGATCTGATCCCATCCCATGGTGAAATGTTGTGTTCTTGGTTTGAGTGGATTGGTGGGCCAGACTCAGGAGCTGGATCTGTCTGCTTGGTTCTTATTTCGAGGACAGCTTGTAACGTAATTATTGCTTGCAGTGTCCTTGTGCCCTGCAGATGGAAGCCTGATTCCTTCCCAGGGGCTGTTTGGGTCGGCTCTCCCCTGCCCGGGAGGGCAATGCCTCTGCCAGGTCCTTGTGGCCAAGCCGGTGCCCTGGGTGCTGGGGCCCCCTTGGGCCCTGGGGTTGATTCCTCAGGGGCTGTAGAAACTCTGCCACGGCCTTTGCCTTCCCCTTGGCCTTTTCCTCCTCCCTTCTTGCCTTCCCCTGCTGTGCCTTTTTGACCAAGTGCTCCAGGGGCTTCTACTGCCCCTGCTGCAGCCCCCCTGAGTGCCTGTGGGTGCTCATCCTCTGACAGGTGCTGAGCTTTCTGCAAAACCATTCATTTCTGCAGCGCCCCAAACAAAGTCATTCCAGGATAATCCCAGTCCTTGCACGTGGAATCCCCATTTCCCATCTTCCTCCTCTTTTCCATCATCCTTTTCTTACCACAGCGATTCCTGCTGCTGCTTCTTCCCTTAACCAAATTCCTGCACACTCCCCTTCAGCCTTTCCCTTCCCAGCACACCAACACAATCCATCCCCTGTTGTCTAAATCCCTTCTCGACTTACCTAATTGGCCCCCTGGGTTTCCATGTCCTTAATTACCTCTCGGAGAATGTGCAAACTGCCTGGACATTCTCCCAAGGGACCCTTCAGAGATATTTTGGGATCATCATCCCTTTTGCTGGGATCCTTTCCTGGCTTTCCCTTTTGCACCCTGCATGGGTGCCCTGCCATATTTCCTCCCTGAAGATCCCAGTGTCCTCTCTGATGAGATTTTCAGTGCTCTCTCCCTGCTGATTCTTCACAGACCCCCCTGATCTGTCTCTCATCTGTGTCCTGGACACTCTGGGGTCCCCAGTCATTCCTGGGTGCAGGAGGAGAAGGGAAGGAGAAGCAGGGATGAAGAACAAAATGGTCAAAGGATGCTCGTGGGAGGAGAAGGTGGGGTTGTGCAGGAGATGGAGGAATAGTAGTAGGAGGAAGAGGAGTGTGAGGAAGAGTAGGGACACAGGAGGAGGAGGAGCAGGAAGAGGAGGCACCACAAGGTTCCACCCCTCCCTGGATCTGCAGCCTCCCCCAGCCGCAGGAGCGTTGCCCTCCCACATGCAGCAGGTGACCGGGGAGGGGGATCCAGGATTTTCATGGGAATGAATGTTGGTGTTTCTGAGCTTTATTGGGCTAAATGTTGGTGCTTTGGGTTTTTGCAGGGGCCGAATCTTTATATTTTAGAAGAGGTTTTGTTTGGAGGACTTTTGGGCTGAATCTTAGTGTTTTGGAGGTTCTTACAGACACAAGGTGCCCAATGATTTCCTGAGAGGAACTTGGGCAAGGAGGAACCCCCAGCCTAAGGTGCTCTCCTCTTGTTTTCTCCCCAAACCAGGATTTGTCATTCCCAAGGAGTGTCTGGATGGAGGAGGAGGAAAAGACCCGGAGCTCCTGCAGGAGGAGGGGCTGCAAACCCAGCCCAGGGAGCTGGGAGGAGGAAAGACCCCCCCTGTGCCAGGAGGGCGGCCGGAGATCCAGCCGGAGCTCAGAGCTGGAGGACAAGCCTGATGGAGGGGAGAAGCCCCACAAGTGCTTGGAATGTGGGAAGGGTTTCAGCTACAGGATCCCCCTGATCCGGCACCAGGTGATCCACACTGGGGAACGGCCCTATGAGTGTGGGGAGTGTGGGATGAGCTTCAGCCAGAAGGACAGTCTTAGGCAACACCAGAGGATCCACACAGGGGAAAAGCCCTATGAGTGTGGGGAATGTGGGAAGAACTACAGAATAAGCTCAGCCCTGATCCGGCACCAGGTGATCCACACTGGGGAAGGGCTCTACACCTGCTTGGAATGTGGGAAGAGCTTTGGACGCAGCTCCAACCTGAGAAGACACCAGCGCATCCACACTGGGGAGAGGCCCTATGAGTGTCCTAAGTGTGGGAAGAGGTGTCACACCAGCTCCAATCTGCTCCTACATCAGCGGATTCACACGGAGGAGAGGCCCTTCCGCTGTCCCGACTGCGGGAAGGGCTTCAAGTACAACTCAGCCCTCACTGTCCACCGGTGCATCCACACCGGGGAGAGGCCCTACGAGTGACCTGAGTGTGGGAAGAGCTTCTCCAGGAGCTCTCACTTGACCAGACACCAGCAGAGGCACCACTAAGGGAAGCCCTGGGAGTGCCCTGAGAGTGGGAAGAGCTTTGTGCGCTGCTCCAGCTCCATCCCCCGTGGGAGGATCGGCGTTGGATGATCCCCAGTGACCCCCGTTGGGCAGAGCCCTGGTGATCCGTGGTCCTGGTGATCTGTGTTGGGAAGACACCTGGCTGAGAGGGGCTCCACATCTTCCTGTCTCCCCGTGCTCACCTGGATGAGTGCAGGGGAAGGAACATCCATCGGGACACACACGGACATTGGGAATTCCTTGGGGAGAGTGGATTTGTTGACTTCCAACCCCAGAAAATCTTTTGTGTTCAATCCTATTTTCTGGGGCCTCAAGGAGTACTGGATGGTCTTGGAGATCTTTTCCAGCTTCAGAGATTCCACAATTTTGGTTTCCTATTTCCCAAGGGTGTCCTAGGGTGATGTTACGATGTTTGTATCCCCAATTGTCTGTTGGGTTTATGCTGCGTATTACACTCTGTACCTTTAATATTGGATCTGAGAGTAAAAAGCGGGGGAGAAGCACACGGTTTGTTTTCAGAAACCTTCCTCCTCCGGGCTGGCCTTGAGAGTGGGAGTCAACAACACACCGACGTGAGATGGAGAGGGTTTTTTTTTTCCCTCTCTCTTTTTCTCTTCTTTTTAGTTAGGTAGTATAGCATGCTGAGCCGTCAAAGCTTTGGTTTTCTTTTTCCTCTTTTTTTCTTTTTTTCCTCTTTTTTTCATTTTTTTCCCCTTGTTTTTTTGCCTTTTTTTGAAACTGTTCAAACCTCCCTTTACTGAGGACCCGGGGGGGCTCCGGGGCAAGCTTGCACCTGGGACCCACCAAGATCTGCCCTGCACAGCAACTTTTCCCAGCACCAGAGGGACTGAGAACAGAGCAACCACCTACAGGAGGGACTTCTTTCCTAATTGTCATCTCTCCAGAGCGGCACAAAGTTCTTGTCATCTGGTATTGTTCAATTTATTGTGCTGGGGAGTGCTTTGCTGCTTTAATAAACAGGTTTTTCTTTCCACTTCTCTCTGAGGAGGTCTCTCCTGAACCGATTGGGGGAGGGGAGGGAGGGCCCCTTAGGAGGTTTCCTCCCAAATTTGCCCTAAACCACTACACATCTCTTGCTCATCTCATGATCTTTATGATCCCATGGCCATGGTTAAGTCATGGTCACATCATGACCTTGATCACTTCACAGTCATGGTCATGAAATGCTCATGGTCATCAAATGGTCATGTTCATCTTGTGGTCAACTCATGGCCACAGTCATGTCATGGTCACATTCGTAGTCGTGTCATGGTCATTTCCTGAGCACCATCATCTCATGTTCATGGTCGTCTCCTGATCATAGTCACCTTATGCTCATGGTCACAGTCCTCTCATGGGCACAATCTCATGCTCATGGCTGTGTCATGGTCATCTGATGGTCACAGTTTTCTCATGGCCATGATGACCTCATGGCCATGGTAGTGTCATGTACATCTCATGGTCAGCTCATGATCTCGATCACCTCATAGCTGTGTCATGGTCATCTGATGGACACAGCCCTCTCATGGTCATGATCATCTCATGGGCATGGTCACAGTCATGGTCATCACATGGTCATGATCACCTCATGGTGTCTAGGTTTGAACGACAG
Organism: Phylloscopus whistleri; assembly: GCA_017589585.1. Lineage (NCBI taxonomy): Eukaryota > Metazoa > Chordata > Aves > Passeriformes > Phylloscopidae > Phylloscopus > Phylloscopus whistleri. Next base: position 228,227 of record JADMLD010000666.1, on the reverse strand, counting down.
GTGTCTGCTCAGGAAGGAGGAGCCTCCCTTGGAACGGAGAATTCAAACCCCCTTCCTGTGATTTCTTATAATTTTGAAAATTCAGGGGCTCTCAGGCACAGGTCTGGGGACAGGAATCACAGTTCTTTACTGGTGTGTATAACCAGGCAAACAAACAACACCAACCACAGCATTGATAACAAACAGAACCAGGAACCCAGGAACAGCTTCCCTGAGTGCGGCACTTTCCCCTGGGGTGCAGTTCCGGGCACAGCCAGCAGGGGCGCTGGTGGCTCTCGGTGGGCAGGGCAGGTGCGATGATCCCCCCGCGGCTGCAGGGGGCGCTGTGGCGCGGGCTCGGGGAGCGCGCGGTGATGGCGGCTTTGTCCGGGCCGGGCAGGGATGGAGGAGAGGCTTTGCTTCACAAAGCCCTGGGGCTGCTGATCCCAGTGCCCCAGCAGGACTCTCGGAAGCTGCAAGCTGGGCCAGCAAGATGTCCCAGCAGGCAGGGGGTGCGGGGCTACGGTGCCTGTTCTGGGTTGACAGTGCCTCTATCCCATATCAGTGGACTGTTTTTGTTATGTCTAGCAGCGCTGTTTTGCTCGCGGGGCTTTTGCTGCCTGAGCAGAGCTGCTTCTGGGCTGCTGCTGCTTCAGCTGCTGCTGCTGCTTGGCTTTGGCTGCTTCAGCTGCTTCTGCTGCTTGGCTTCTGCTGCCTCGGCTGCTACTGCTGCTATTGCTGCTGCTGCTGCTGCTTTGGCTGCTGCCGCTCCTGCTGCCTGCTTTCCGTTTTTTTTTCTTTCCCCCTCTTTTTTCCCTTCCCCCGCCCCCCCCAAGACTGGACCGGCTTTGGACCTGATCTGACCCGAGACGTCTGAGAAGACCCGGCGCCCGCCAAAGAAGCTTTGTGCTCTCCTCCTGAGTAAACCTGATCTTTTCCTTCCACTCGGGGTGGGGAGAGTTTTTCATTTGTCAATAAAACCGGTTTTTTCCACTTTTCCTCCTCCAAAGAATTTCCTTCCCAATCCCGGGCTGGGGGGGAGGGGCAGTGGAGGTTTGTTTGAGGGGACTCCCTTTTAGAGATTCTCCCCCTAATTTATCCTAAACCAATACACTTTATGTCGCTGTGGGACACGAAATGAGGACACGGACTCTGGTTTTCAGAAGGCTGTGAGACTCGAAGTCCAAACTTTATTTTTCAAACCTGCCTTATATACCTTTTTACAATGAGCCTACCTAAGAGGTGGGATCCTTTGGCCCATTGGTCACCCCAAAGGGCCATCAAGCGAAATCCCGCCTTTGGGAAAGAATGGAGAAAAACAAGATAGTTTATAATAACATGCTCCTGTTTACAACAGGTGCCTGTGGGAAAAGAATTTCCCGAAACCAAAACATGGCAGGCACAAGCTGTGGCTACATTTCACCCTTTTAGTTTTTAAAAAAAGAAAAAGAAAAAGAAAAATGCAATTCTCAATGCTACTTGTGGAGGGGCCACCGGAGCAATCACTCGCATCATCTGCATCTGAGTCATCACTTGGAGATTCCTCCGCTTGATGACTTCCACGCCGGTCACGGTCCCCAGGGCGGAGTCCGTGACCAGATCGAAAGGAACCTGGGAAAATTGCTGAAATGTCAGGACAGCAGCTCTCAATTCAACCAATTTGGACTGAGCAAGCTCATGACCCCTCAGCTCCTGCCACTCAGATCCATCCCGACAAGTGACAATGGTTTTCCCTGTTTTTCCCAAACCGTTAGACGGTGGGTCCTTGCACTGGTTCTGGACCATTTTATGGTCACAGAGAAAGTTCAGCCAATTTCACCACTTTTAGTAGCTCATGGCTGGGCATGATCTGCCCAAAAAAGGTTTGCTAGAGCACTCTGCAGGGATACAGAGTTTGTGGGGCTCCAGTCAAAATTCTCCCGTTTTACGGGATTCACTATTAAATAGTGAAAGTGCCATCGTATGCGGCGGATGGGGCAAAAAAGACCCATTCCAAAAATGTGCAAGGAATCAGACCATTTGTCACTCCATTGGCAAATGAAGCCTGTGGGATGAAAATCTGGAATCACAGCATCGACTTCTCTGGAGATCTTGTAACAACCTCCATTTCCCAGATTTCTTTCTGATGCAGAAAACCGGAGTGTTCCACGGACCAGTGGAAAACTCGAGATGGCCTCGGTCCAGTGCTCCTGGACCGATTGTCAAAAGGCAGCTAGTTTTTCAGTCAGAAGGGGCCACTGGCAGTCCAAAATGGGTCTGTCCGTCAGCCACCATTTAAAATTCTGTCCCAATCCGCACCCCCCAAGCCGCCAGGACGTCCCGCCCCCAGAGGTTAGTAGTAGTTTCAGTGACGTATGGTCGAACCATAGCCAACTGTCCCTCTGAGTTCGTGATCATCACGGGTCGCTGGCTTACAAAGCATTGCTTCGTTCCACCCAGTCCTGCAACGGACGACTGAACAGGATCCAGAGGCCACTGCGGAGGCCACGCAGCAGAAGAAAGGATGCAAATGTCGGCTCCCGTATCTATCAAGCCTCGGAGGTGGATCTCTGACGGGGTGGCATCAGGGAGGTGGAGGGTGCACCACATCCTGGGACGGTCCTCACTCAAGACTGCTGTCCAGTGAACTTCAGGCGGCCCGGTAGATCCGAAGCAGCCGTCTCCTCGCCACCGGTTCTCAGTCCTGGAGACAGAGGACTTAAAAGGCACAAGTTGGGCAATTCGAGTTCCCTCAGGGATAGTGACAGGGGGGGTGGGTGTGGAGACCATCGCATAAATTTGTCCCGTATAATCTGCATCGATAAGGCCTAGATGCACATTGATACCCTGCAGGGTAGCACTTGACCTCCCCATGAGGAAGGCACTCTTGCCTTCACCCAGGGGTCCAAAGGCATCCAGGGGGACTTTATGCGGCTTGCAAGAGTCTATGACGACTGTTGCTGCTGTGCAGACGTCAACACCGGCTGAACCACAGGTGCTGGCTGCAAGCTTGCCCAGTAAACCTGCGTCGGCGTCGGGACCTGGGGAATGCTCGGAGCCAACACCGGCTGAACTGCAGGTGCTGGCTGCAAGTTTGCCAAGCAAACCTGCGTCGGCACTGGGGCCCGGGGAAAGCTTGGGGTCTTCGCGCGTTTCCCCTTGGCGCTCCGCTTCCCGTTTCCCAAACTTGGCAAAGGCTGACCATTGGCAGCAACTGTTGCCTTACAAACGTCTGCATTATGGTTTGGCCTTCCACACCGGGCACAGAAAAACAAGGGAGCTTTTGCTTTCTGCTTCTGCTTTCCTTGTTTTTTTCCAGTCTGTGCTTGTCCCTGTTTTTGTTGCCCGCTATCTTGGGGTTTCTGAGATGGCTGCAAGGCAGTAGCAAAGGCAGCCATCTTGTTATCTGTGGTGCCTACATTGGCACATGCCTGGACCATGTCCGGTAGAGACGGATCTCCGGGGAGGGCCTCGATGAGCTTTCGGCAGTCAGCATTTGCATTGGTTCCAGCAAGCTGTCTGACCAACGTTTGCCTGCTCTCCTCATCATCCACTTGTTTCTCAAACGCTGCCGAGAGCCTTTCAACAAAGTCCAAAAAGGACTCCATTGCCCCCATGAGACGCACTGCGACTTCCCAATGCCCCATTTCCAAAGCCTTTGATGTCACTTTGTCCCAGAAGCTTCTCTGGCCTCTGGGGCACACGGTGACCTGGCGTGGGGACCGCGTCCCCTGATTGGCTGGAGAAAGGCCACCAACTCGGGGCCTTTTCCTGCGAGCCATCACAGGGGACGTGGCAGCTGCGCTGCCTTCTGCCCCAAACGTGGAAACTGGGGGTGGCAGAGCATTCCCAGAGTCACTGGAACTCGGGGGACGGGGGGGGGTCGCAGCGGCGCCAGCGGTCGGAGAAGCCGCTGAAGCCTGCGATCCCGGAGACAGAGGCGATTCCCTCAGTGCAGGAGGAGCGGCCGACGCCCAGAGGGACTCGGTCCCTCCCACACACCGCACTGGAGGAAGGGTCGGCAATGGCGGGTGTGGAAGAGCCGGTGCTGATCCGGCTTTCCGCCCGCCCGGGACCGTGGGGACGGAGGCAGACGGAACCGCGGCTCGCCCCGTCCCCACAGTGAAGCCAGGTCGCGCAAACACGGGAGGTTCATCGGTGAACCGAGTCGCTGCTTCACTGCCGGCCCGCGCCGGGAGAGGGGGTGGAGGGTCAGCGCGCCGCCGCGCCGCCGGTGATGGGGGGGTGGGCTGTTCCCCCCCGGCCGCGGCGGCGGCTGGCGCCCCCCCGCTGCGCGTGCGGGGGGGCTCCTCTGCCGGCCGCTTCACCGCGGCCGGCACCGCGGCGCCGGAAGGGGATCCGGCCCCGCCCCCGTCGCGCGCGCGCGGCGGCGACCCATCGTCTCCTCCCTCGGAGGGACTGATTTCCACATCGTCCGCCCCAAGAGGAAAGCGCGTACGTCTTTCGCAATGTGGGCACTTTGTCGTGACTGTCCCCTTTAAAGTGACGCCCACTGTCCGCGCTGTTGATTGCGCCCGTTCGCTTTCCACGACGCAAACCAGGGGAATGGGCGGTGACCGCGGGGCGGGACGGGGCGGAGTCACGACCAAGCGCGGTGACCGCGGAGCGGGACGGGGCGGGGTTTCCACCGCCACCGGAGGCGGGGACGACCGCGGAGCAGGGCGGGGCGGGGCCACGAACGCCGATGGGGGCGACCGCGGAGCAGGGCGGGGCGGGGCCACTAACGCCGATGGGGGCGACCGCGGAGCAAGGCGGGGCGGGGCTTCCGAATTCCCAACCCCCCCCCCTTCCCGCCGTTCGGCCACGCGAGAAGGGCTCGCGGAGATCGGTGTGGATCGCCCTCGGGGGGCGGGGCGAGGGGTCGTCCCGGACTCCCCGGTCCGTCCCCGCTCCTGTTTCCCTCCCCCACCCGCGCACGGGGGGCTCCAAACCTCTCCGGGGAAATCGCATTCCCGGGGGGAGGCGACAAGCGAACCCGACACGTTCTGGATGGCTCGGGGGCTTTCCGATCCACTGCTGGCTGAACCTTCCGCCACAGCTCCTCCGCTTCTTGGGTCCACGAGGTCTCCGTCTTCCGACTCCGCGTCGGACATCAGCTCGCTCGGAAGTCCGTCGTCTTCCTCAGACGCTGCAGGACTTAGACCTGAACTCGAGAGTGAACTCTCACACGGACTTATAAGTACATTAAAAATTTGTCTCCAAGTTATTATTAACCTGGAGATCTCTGCTTGTCCAGAGGACATAGCTTCATGCAGACTGCGTCCCAGAACACGCCACCATGTCTTTGATAGCGCTTCATAGGCATTCGCAGAAATACCTTTTATCTTTCCCCAGATGTAAAGGGCCTGGAGTTGATCTCTGGGAATATAGATCCCGTTTCTATCCAACAGGTCTTCCCAGAGTTCCAGCACCAGACAGTCTTCAGGGTCTAGTGCAGGAACTTTCATTTTGCCAAAAAGTTCGTCTCCTTATCGGAGAGAAACGAACTGGCAAGCAGGGCGGGAATCGGTATTTTACCTAAAAATTTGCTTTTAGGGATACCTCGTTTCCCGCGGCTGCAATCACGTCGGCGTCCACCAGATGTCGCTGTGGGACACGAAATGAGGACACGGACTCTGGTTTTCAGAAGGCTGTGTGAGACTCGAAGTCCAAACTTTATTTTTCAAACCTGCCTTATATACCTTTTTACAATGAGCCCACCTAAGAGGTGGGATCCTTTGGCCCATTGGTCACCCCAAAGGGCCATCAAGCGAAATCCCTCCTTTGGGAAAGAATGGAGAAAAACAAGATAGTTTATAATAACATGCTCCTGTTTACAACAGGTGCCTGTGGGAAAAGAATTTCCCGAAACCAAAACATGGCAGGCACAAGCTGTGGCTACACTTTTTGGTGCGTTGGCCGGGAAAGGAACCAAAGAAAGTGGAAAAAACCTTAATAATAATATTGGTAGTTCTGATTGTTTTGTGGGTGTATCGGGATGGTTTTTTCTGAACTCATAATGTCATTCGGGGTGAAAGCCTGCCAATATTTCTGGTCCCTAGGGTTTTTTGAGATTGTACTACCTTTGTGGTACCTAGGGCTATTTCCTTACCCAGAAATAGCTCTGGTATTGTTCCTAATACGTAGTTTATGTAGCCGTGGGGCACTAGTCAGAATATTCATTGGGCTGGACTTGTTTGTGATGATTTACAGGAAGGCTGTGAATACGCTTGATGGTTCGTTGTTATGGTTGGGCGCTCAGTTTGTGAGGGGAGAAGCAGGGGCAGAGTTTTTTCAGCCTCTGTTTTCCCTCTTCTCCTTTGAATTGTTTATATCTCTATTAGAGAATGTTCAATTCCCCCTGAGTGTTAAAGAAACCATCTTTCTGGCATTCAATTTAGTAAGTTTCCTATATACTGTTTGCAGTTTATGTAAATTGAAAGCTGAGATTTCCAAAGGAGCTAATGAGACCTCTGATGTAAGGGAAAAGCCAAGTAGAAGAAATCTTGATTGGAGTGGAAAATGGGAAGACATGGGCCAAATTTTAAAAGAATTCTCTGATCCTGTAGTCTGGGACTTCCCATCTGAACAAATTCAGAACCCAGCTGAGGTGGCAAAGTATTTGAGAGAGAAGTGTTATGGTAATACTAAAGAGAAAAGGATTATCGCAGTGAGCGGGGCCTTGGCATATGTTTATCGTACACTGCTAGATACTGTAGGGCAGCAGATGGAAGCAGAGGAGCAAGAATGTAAATCAGCAGCTACCCCAGTCGCTAAGTCTGCAGCCAGCACCCCAGTTGTGAAGCCAACAGCTAAGATAGAACCTGAGCCTGAGTTAGCAGCTAAACCTGACAGTAAGCCTAAGCCCCTAGCAGTTACTCCAGCAAAAAAGCACACACACAAAACCGACCGACCAGTAGCTGATGATGACCCAAGAGAAAAACCTTCACCAAGATCAGAAGCCAAAGCATATGGCACAGGATCAGAAGCCAACATTGATTCCTTTTCCCTGAAGGACGTTCGGGGCCTAAGAAAGGATTACAGGCGACAACCTGATGAACCTATCATTAGTTGGCTAGTCCGTCTTTGGGATGCCGCAGGAGAGGCTACAATTCTGGATGGCACTGAAGCGAGACATTTGGGATCCCTGTCACTTGATCCAGTCATCGACCAAGAGATGATGAGAGAGGCTAATCCACACAGCCTCTGGGTACGGGTCCTAGGAAGTGTGGCAGAAAGATACCTGTGTGCAGATGATCTTTATATGCAGCAAACTCCATGGAAGACCATAGAACAAGGGATTCAACGCTTGAGGGAAATGGCAGTGGCAGAGATGATCTTCTCCGATGACATAAATATTAGGAACCCAGACTTGGTACCGTGTACGTCTGTGATGTGGCGAAAACTTATACGGCTTGGGCCATTAGAATATGCTTCTGCCTTAGCAGTAATGAAGCGGGAGGACACAGGGGAGACTGTACTTGATATGGCAAAGAAGCTCCGAGCATATGCAGATGCTGTGCATGGCCCAACACATGCCAGAATCGCAGCAGTGGAAACACGTCTCCAGAAACTAGAAGATAAGCTGGAGGAGAATCACAAGAAACTTAGGGAGGAGATTAGAGAGGACCTTCTCCAAATCTCAGCAGTGCAAATTAGAGGCCCTGGTATCCAACGCAGGCGCCCCTTTGATGGGGAGAAGAAGTACACCCCACGAGCTGAGTTGTGGTTCTTCCTGCGTGAATCTGGAGAGAACATGAGGAGATGGGACGGAAAATCTACTGCTGCTTTGGCACAACGGGTGCGTGAATTGAAGGAAGGCAAGACTCAGAGAGGAAGTTCCACTAGAAGGGAAGCAGCTCCAGTTGCCCGTAGCCGAACTGCCAAGTGTGATGATGATGACATGTCCGAGCCCCTTGAAGGAACTTCTAAGACATATGCCCAAGGAAAGAAGGATAACCAGGCTTAGAGGGGCCCTGCCTCTAGCCAGGTAGAGGCTAGGGAGAATCGTGTTTTTTGGAAGGTGACCCCAGAGACCCCAGACCCCCCAAACCCCCCAGACCCCCAGAGACCTCAGAGACCCCACAGACCCCACAGACCCCAGAGACCCCCAGAGACCCCAGACCCCCCCCAGACCCCCAAACCCCCCCAGAGACCCCCCCAGACCCCCCAGACCCCACAGACCCCAGAGCCCCCAGACCCCCCAAACTCCCCAGACCCCCCAAACTACCCAGACCCCTGTGAACCCCCCAAACCCCCCAGACCCCATAGAGACCCCCAGGGACCCCCAAACCCCAGAGACCCCCCATCCCCACCTGGTTGTCGCGGGTGGTCCCGTAGCGCCCGTTCAGGTGGGCGTAGTGGCAGTTCCGGTACCACCAGAGACCCCAGAGACCCCCAGAGACCCCCAGAGACCCCCAGACCCCCACAGACCCCCACAGATCCCCATGGACCCCACAGACCCCAGAGCCCCCAGACCCCCCAAACTCCCCAGACCCTCAGAGACCCCACAAACCCCTATGGACCCCAGGGACCCCCAGATACCCACAGAGACCCACAGAGACCCCCAGACCCAACAGACCCCTATGGATCGCCACAGACCCCAGATCCCCCAGACCCCCAAAACTCCCCAGACCCCCAGAGACCCCCCAAATCCCACAGACCCCTGTGGACCCCCCAGACCCCCAAACTTCCCAGACCCTCAGAGACCCTCCCATGTAGCCACAGCTTGTGCCTGCCATGTTTTGGTTTCGGGAAATTCTTTTCCCACAGACACCTGTTGTAAACAAGAGCATGTTATTATAAACTATCTTGTTTTTCTCCATTCTTTCCCAAAGGAGGGATTTCGTTTGATGGCCCTTTGGGGTGACCAATGGGTCAAAGGATCCCACCTCTTAGGTGGGCTCATTGTAAAAAAGTATATAAGGCAGGTTTGAAAAATAAAGTTCAGACTTCGAGTCTCACACAGCCTTCTGAAAACCAGAGTCCGTGTCCTCATTTCGTGTCCCACAGCGACATCTGGTGGACGCCGACGTGATTGCAGCCGCGGGAAACGAGGTATCCCTAAAAGCAAATTTTTAGGTAAAATACCGATTCCCGCCCTGCTTGCCAGTTCGTTTCTCTCCGATAAGGAGACGAACTTTTTGGCAAAATGAAAGTTCCTGCACTAGACCCTGAAGACTGTCTGGTGCTGGAACTCTGGGAAGACCTGTTGGATAGAAACGGGGTCTATATTCCCAGAGATCAACTCCAGGCCCTTTACATATCGGGAAGGAGAAATGTTATTTCTGCGAATGCCTATGAAGCGCTATCAAAGACATGGTGGCGTGTTCTGGGACGCAGTCTGCATGAAGCTATGTCCTCTGGACAAGCAGAGATCTCCAGGTTAATAATAACTTGGAGACAAATTTTTAATATACTTAAAAGTCCGTGTGAGAGTTTACTCTCCAGCTCAGGTCTAAGTCCTGCAGCGTCTGAGGAAGACGACGGACTTCCGAGCGAGCTGATGTCCGACGCGGAGTCGGAAGACGGAGACCTCGTGGACGCAAGAAGCGGAGGAGCTGTGGCGGAAGGTTCAGCCAGCAGTGGATCGGAAAGCCCCCCACCCATCCAGAACGTGTCGGGTTCGCTTGTCGCCTCCCCCCGGGAATGCGATTTCCCCGGAGAGGTTTGGAGCCCCCCGCGCGCGGGTGGGGGAGGGAAACAGGAGCGGGGACGGACCGGGGAGTCCGGGACGACCCCTCGCCCCACCCCCCGGGTGCGATCCTCACCGATCTCCGCGAGCCCTTCTCGCGCGGCCGAACGGCGGGAAGGGGGGGGAGTTGGGAATTCGGAAGCCCCGCCCCGCCCTGCTCCGCGGTCGCCCCCATCGGCGTTAGTGGCCCCGCCCCGCCCGGCTCCGCGGTCGCCGCGCTCGGTCGTGACTCCGCCCCGCCCTGCTCCACGGTCGTCCCCGCCTCCGGTGGCGGTGGAAACCCCGCCCCGTCCGGCTCTGCGCTCGCCCCGCTCGGTCGTGACTCCGCCTCGCCCCGCCCCGCGGTCACCGCCTCCGGCGGTCGTGGCTCCACCGCGCCCCGCCCCGCGGTCACCGCCTCCGGCGGTCGTGGCTCTGCCGCGCCCCGCCCCACGGTCGCCGCCTCCGGCGGTCGTGGCTCCGCCTCGCCCCGCCCCGCGGTCGCCGCCTCTGGCGGTCGTGGCTCCGCCCCGCCCGGGTCCGCGCTCGCCGCGCTCGGCGGTGGAAACCCCGCCGCGCCCGGCTCCGCGCTCGCCCCGCTCGGTCGTGGCCCCGCCCCGCCCGGCTCCGCGGTCGCCGCCCACTCCCCAGGTTTGCGTCGTGGAAACGGAACGGGCGCAGTCAACAGTGCGGACAGTGGGCGTCACTTTAAAGGGGACAGTCACGACAAAGTGCCCACATTGCGAAAGACGTACGCGCTTTCCTCTTGGGGCGGACGATGTGGAAATCAATCCCTCCGAGGGAGGAGACGATGAGTCGCCGCCGCGGCGCCGCCGCACGCGCGACGAGGGCGAGGCCGGATCTCCTTCCGGCCCCGCGGTGCCTGCCGCGGTGAAGCGGCCGGCGGAGGAGCCCCCCCGCACGCGCAGCGGGGAGGCGCCAGCCGCCGCCACGGCTGGGGGGGAACAGCCCACCCCCCCGTCACCGGCAGCGCGGCGGCGCGCTGACCCTCCACCCCCTCTCCCGGCGCGGGCCGGCAGTGAAGCAGCGACTCGGTTCGCCGATGAACCTTCCGTGTTTGCGCGACCTGGCTTCACTGTGGGGACGGGGCGAGCCGCGGTTCCATCTGCCTCTGTCCCCACGGCCCCGGGCGGGCGGAAAGCCGGATCAGCACCGGCTCTTCCACACCCGCCCTTGCCGACCCGTCCTCCAGTGCGGCATGTGGGAGGGACCGAGTCCCTCTGGGCATCGGCCACTCCTCCTGCACTGAGGGAACCGCCTCTGTCTCCGGGATCGCAGGCTTCAGAGGCTTCTCCGGCCGCTGGTGCCGCTGCGACCCCGCCCCACTCCCCGACTTCTAGTGACTCGGGGAATGCTCTGCCACCCCCAGTTTTCACATTTGGGGCAGGAGGCAAAACAACTGCCACATCCCCCGTGATTGCTCGACGCAAAGGACCCCGAGCTGGTGTCCTTTCTTCAACCAATCTCTGGACGCTCCCCCCATGCCAGGTCACCGTGCGTCCCAGGGACCCGAGGCGTTTTTGGGACGAGGTGAAATCCAAGGTTTTGGAAATGGGGCATTGGGAAATTGCAGAGCGCTTCATGGGGACTGCAGAGGGTCTTTCTGGTCCTGCTGGCACTCACAGGGCTGCGATATCAGGTGCCGAGAACCCGGGACAGGAATCTCTGTCTGCTCCAGATTTATCCTCAGGGCAGACACATGCAGATCCTGCCACCCCGCAAGGTGACGTTCAGGCCTTCCCTGTACTTAGGGCAAACCCTGCTACAGGTCAGCCTGCCACCCACCATGTTTTATCATGGAGGGCTGTGGTGGACCTACAGCAAAAGGTTGACAAACATGGCCTGGGCTCTCCTGAAGTTATGCAGATGATTCGCCTGATCAATGCGGATCTCTTGGTACCATATGATATCAGACATATTGCTCAGGGATTGTTCCGACCAGTTCAGCTTGAGGTTTTTGAGCAGAACTGGAACAAGTTGGCTATGAAAGCGATGGCGCAAAATAGCCAATTGCCTGCAGGGGACCCCAGGCGAGTGGCTGGGATTGAGGTCTTCATGGGTCTTCGCGAATATGCTGACCGTGAAGTTCAGGCCAATTTTCACCAACTTGTGCTGGACCAGTGCCAGAAGACAGGCATGGCAGCATTGGTGAAAACCATTGAAGTGGCCTCCCCAAAACAGAGATTCGCGACCATAGTCCAGGGGGCAAAGGAGTCCTTTTTGGACTTTGTTGAAAGGCTCTCGGCAGCGGTTGAGAAACAGGTGGATGATGACGAGAGCAGGCTAACGTTGGTCAGTGTCATAGGCTAGGAAAAGCCTGATTTTGTTCCAATCGGGGTCAGCTTTTTTGATTGACAAGCAATTTATCCAGTAGAAGACAAGCTGCGACTTTTGGCAAAATGCTTAAAAAGGCTGGGTGGGGGGAGGAGCGACCTCTTTGTCTTTAGGGTGGCAGACTAAGGACAGGGGGCCGCCGGGGCCGGCTGGCCTCGGTGCCCCCCCCCCACCCCGGGGCGGCTGCGACGGGCCGGGCGGGCCGGGCCGGGCCCCGATGTTGCCGGAGCCGGGGCAGGCCGGGTCGGAGCTTTAGGAGCCGCTGTCTCGCGGAGAGGCGGACAGCATGGAGAGAGAGAGAGATCGGACGGAGTGCCCCTTCGCCCTTGCTCTTCGTTTCAAGCCGAAGAAACCAGCGCACGGCTTCTAAACGACTCAGTTTCCCGCCGCAGAGCCACATGGGCAGCCCGACAGCCCGAAAAGTTTAACCTTTTATTGTGAGCAGATGGACTTTCCTAAACATCATCTTTCTCCGGAAGAAGAACAGTTATAGCGAATGAACTATGGAAAGACACGGCATGAAGCTACAGTCGGTAAGGGAAGAGTGAAAAGGACTTTAAGGCAAAAGGACAAGGAGTGGCCTAATTTTGGCTGGACATTTCTGGTAAACTATAAAGACTGAACTAGTTTTTTTTCCTGTAACATATAAATGCTTTTGGGGGGATGTAAGGTTCTAGTTAAAAGTGATATGAAGCTTTTTGCTCCTAAAGAAAGAGGAGATTTGTTTTTTGGGTCTTGAGATGATTTTGGAAATAGAAAAAAGAGAATCTTTGTGTCATACTAGAGGAGGCATCCTTAAACAGTACCCCAGTAAGCAAATATGGCCTATGTGCAGTGTTGAGAGAACTGCTAATGGGTAAGATTTCGCAGTCTGCAGGAGTTCCTTTGAAATCCTCGCAGATGTAGAGCATGGTATGTCTATATAGAACCCAGAGAGACTCCTTTCCTAAAAGAACTGATAAAAGGTTATTTTTAAAATGGTAAAACTGGCTGAAGTTGCAAGTCATGTCTTTTTATGTTGAGTGAAGAAAGGTAAAAAAACTTAGAAAGAGAAAGAAAGATGTTTTAGAAGTTTCATTTGTTGTTGTTGTTTTCTTTTTCCCTTTTCTTGTTGTTTTTGTGTGTATTAATAAACTATCTTTGTAATTTAAAGATGGGCCTGGTTTGCTTTATATTCTTCCAGTCAAATGAAATATAGAACGTGATTAAACCATCACAGTCAGACAGCTTGCTGGAACCAATGCAAATGCTGACTGCCGAAAGCTCATCGAGGCCCTCCCCGGAGATCCGTCTCTACCGGACATGGTCCAGGCATGTGCCAATGTAGGCACCACAGACAACAAGATGGCTGCCTTTGCTACTGCCTTGCAGCCATCTCAGACACCCCAAAATAGCGGGCAACAAAAACAGGGACAAGCACAGACTGGAAAAAAACAAGGAAAGCAGAAGCAGAAAGCAAAGGCTCCCTTGTTTCTCTGTGCTCGGTGTCAGAGACCAAATCACACCGCAGACGTTTGTAAGGCAACAGTTGCTGCCAATGGTCAGCCTTTGCCAAGTTTGGGAAACGGGAAGCGGAGCGCCAAGGGGAAACGCGCGAAGACCCCAAGCTTTCCCCAGGCCCCAATGCCGACGCAGGTTTGCTTGGCAAACTTGCAGCCAGCACCTGCAGTTCAGCCGGTGTTGGCTCCGAGCATTCCCCAGGTCCCGACGCCGACGCAGGTTTACTGGGCAAGCTTGCAGCCAGCACCTGTGGTTCAGCCGGTGTTGACGTCTGCACAGCAGCAACAGTCGTCATAGACTCTTGCAAGCCGCATAAAGTCCCCCTGGATGCCTTTGGACCCCTGGGTGAAGGCAAGAGTGCCTTCCTCATGGGGAGGTCAAGTGCTACCCTGCAGGGTATCAATGTGCATCTAGGCCTTATCGATGCAGATTATACGGGACAAATTTATGCGATGGTCTCCACACCCACCCCCCCTGTCACTATCCCTGAGGGAACTCGAATTGCCCAACTTGTGCCTTTTAAGTCCTCTGTCTCCAGGACTGAGAACCGGTGGCAAGGAGACGGCTGCTTCGGATCTACCGGGCCGCCTGAAGTTCACTGGACAGCAGTCTTGAGTGAGGACCGTCCCAGGATGTGGTGCACCCTCCACCTCCCTGATGCCACCCCGTCAGAGATCCACCTCCGAGGCTTGATAGATACGGGAGCCGACATTTGCATCCTTTCTTCTGCTGCGTGGCCTCCGCAGTGGCCTCTGGATCCTGTTCAGTCGTCCGTTGCAGGACTGGGTGGAACGAAGCAATGCTTTGTAAGCCAGCGACCCGTGATGATCACGAACTCAGAGGGACAGTTGGCTATGGTTCGACCATACGTCACTGAAACGACTACTAACCTCTGGGGGCGGGACGTCCTGGCGGCTTGGGGGGTGCGGATTGGGACGGATTTTTGAAGGGGGCCACTGTGTCGAAGGGCACACCATGTCTCACGCCTCCTTTACGGTGGCTGTCAGACAAACCCGTTTGGGAATGTCAGTGGCCCCTTCCGCATGAAAAATTAGTTGCCCTTCGACAGTTGGTCCAGGAGCAACTGGACCAAGGCCATCTGGAGTTCTCCACGAGTCCGTGGAACACTCCAGTTTTCTGCATCAAGAAGAAATCTGGGAAATGGAGGTTGTTACAGGACCTCCGGAAAGTCAATGCTGTGATGGAAAGCATGGGGACGCTGCAACCTGGTATGCCGTCACGCACCATGCTTCCTGCAGATTGGCCAGTTCTCATCCTTGATCTGAAGGATTGTTTCTTTACGATTCCTTTGCATCCTGATGACAAACCGAAATTTGCCTTCACGGTGCCAGCAATTAACAATGCTGAGCCCGCACAGAGATATCAATGGACGGTTCTTCCACAAGGTATGCGCAACAGTCCGGTCATATGCCAATGGTATGTGGCCCGTGCCCTGTCTGGAGTTCGCAAACAATTTCCTGATGCCCATTTCTATCATTATATGGATGACATCCTGGTGGCAGCATCCACTCAGGAGGAGCTGATGAGGATACATCCTCAGCTGCTCAGTGCCTTGCATTCCCATGGGCTTCAGGTGGCTCCAGAAAAAGTCCAACAACAACCTCCTTGGAAATATCTGGGGGTCAAAATTTTGGAGCGGACAGTCCGCCATCAAGAGGTGCAATTTGTGCGTTCAATTAAGACATTGAACGATGCACAGAAATTGGTAGGCGTCATCATGTGGTTACGTCCATATCTGGGACTGACCAAGACGCAATTGTCTCCATTGTTTGATCTGTTAAATGGAGACCCCGATTTGAGATCACCACGCACCCTGACCCCTGAAGCGAAAAAAGCACTGGAGGAGGTTCAGCAAGCTGTTTCCGCTTGACCAAGTCCATCGTATTGATCCTTCCGTTGATATCACTGTGTTCATTACCATTCCAGATTTACATCCCACAGACATCATTGGCCAATGGAGTGACAAATGGTCTGATTCCTTGCACATTTTGGAATGGGTCTTTTTGCCCCATCAGCCGTGGAAGACGGCAACATCACTATTTGAGTTGATCGCGCACCTGATCATCAAATGCCGGCAACGGTGTTTGCAGTTGACGGGAGCAGATCCGGCACAAATAGTGATTCCCGTAGAACGGGTGAATTTTGACTGGAGCCTCACAAATGATGTATCCCTACAGAGTGCTCTAGCAAACTTTTCCGGGCAGATCACGTATCATCTGCCCAGCCATGAGCTACTAAAAGTGGCGAAATTGGCTGAACTTGCTCTGCGACCAAAAAATAGTCCAGAGCCAGTGCAAGGACCCACCGTCTTTACTGACGGTTCAGGAAAAACAGGGAAAGCCATTGTCACTTGGCGGGATGGATCTGAATGGCAAGAGCTGAAGGGTCATGAGGCTGGCTCGGCCCAATTGGCTGAATTGAGAGCTGCTGTCATGGCATTTCAGCGATTTTCCCAGGTTCCTTTCAATCTGGTCACGGACTCCGCCTATGTGGCAGATATAGCTGAACGACTGGGCTATTCGGTTTTGAAAGAAGTCAGTAATCCTGCTTTGTTTCAATTACTGAAAGCCTTGTGGTGTGCTATTCAGGCCCGAGTTCATCCCTACTTTGTTCTGCATGTAATGAGCCACACCAATTTGCCAGGTTTCATAGCGGAAGGCAGCGCGAGGGCTGACAAGTTGGCTAACCCCGCGTGGGTAGCACCTCAGCCTGACATACTCGCACAAGCCAAGGCATCGCATGAGTTCTTTCATCAGAATGCGCATACTTTGGAGAAACAGTTTCACTTGACATCAACTGAGGCTCGTGACATTGTCAATTCCTGTGATGACTGTCACGCGCTGGCTGCGCCCTTGCCGGCAGGGGTGAACCCCAGAGGCCTTAAGGCCTTGCAACTTTGGCAGACTGATGTCACCCACATTGCCGAATTTGGCCGGCACAAGTATGTGCACGTATCTATTGATACCTTCTCCTCTGCTATGTGGGCTTCTGCTCACACTGGAGAAAAGGCTCGCGATGTCATTGCCCACTGGAGGCAGGCTTTTGTCTTTTTAGGCATACCTTCTACTGTGAAGACCGACAATGGTCCTGCTTACGCCTCGCAGAAGGTGCAGCAGTTCCTACGAGCCTGGGGTGTGTCACATAAGTTTGGCATCCCACATTCCCCAACGGGTCAAGCTATTGTAGAACGTGCTCATGGTACTCTGAAGCAGGTTCTTCAAAAACAAAAACGGGGAATGCAGGGTGAATCCCCGCAGAGTCGGTTGGCAAAGGCCTTGTACACCATCAATCGTCTTACAGTACCGCAGAACTCACTCAATCCAGTCATTTTGAATCATGACCTTTCGATGATAGGTCCGGACTGGATGCATGGACCTCGAGCAAAGGTTCGGGTGAGGAACCCGCTCACTAAGGAGTGGGAGGGCCCATTCGAGCTTCTCCGGTGGGGTCCTGGGTACACATGCGTGGACACAGATACTGGGGAAAAATGGGTACCTACAAAGTGTGTTCGTCCTGATCTGCAATCGCAAAGGCAGAACCGGGCCAATGGGCAACCTGGGGACCGTGACAAGAGTGAAAGTCATGAAGAGGAGGAACCTTCGAGTGATGACTCCGATGCAGATGATGCGAGTGATCACTCGGATGGCCCCTCCACAAGTAGGCATTGAGAATTGCATTTTTCTTTTTTCTTTTTCTTTTTTTAAAAACTAAAAGGGTGAAATGTAGCCACAGCTTGTGCCTGCCATGTTTTGGTTTCGGGAAATTCTTTTCCCACGGACACCTGTTGTAAACAAGAGCATGTTATTATAAACTATCTTGTTTTTCTCCATTCTTTCCCAAAGGAGGGATTTCGTTTGATGGCCCTTTGGGGTGACCAATGGGTCAAAGGATCCCACCTCTTAGGTGGGCTCATTGTAAAAAAGTATATAAGGCAGGTTTGAAAAATAAAGTTCAGACTTCGAGTCTCACACAGCCTTCTGAAAACCAGAGTCCGTGTCCTCATTTCGTGTCCCACAGCGACACTCCCAGACCCCCCCAGACCCCCAGAGACCCCCAGAGACCCAGACCCCCCAGAGCCCCCAGACCCCCCAAACTCCCCAGACCCTCAGGGACCCCCCATCCCCCCCAGCCCCACCTGGTGGTCTCGGGCGGTCCTGTAGCACCCGTTCAGGTGGGCGTAGTGGCAGTTCCAGTACCACCAGAGACCCCCAGGGACCCCCACAGACCCCAGAGAACCCAGACCCCCCCCAAACTCTGCAGACCCTCAGAGACCCCCCAGGTCCCCCAGACCCCCACAGACCCCAGAGACCCCAGACCCCCCAAATCCCCCAGATCCCCCAGAACCCCAGGGACCCCCAGACCCTATGGACCCCCACAGACCCCACAGACCCCCCCAAACCCCACAGACCCCACAGACCCCTGTGGTCCCCTAGAGACCCCCCAGACCCCAGAGACCCCCACAGACCCCACAGATGCCCCAGACCCCAGAGACCCCAGAGACCTCAGACCCCCATCCCCCCCATCCCCCCCCGGGGGTACCTGGTGGTCTCGGGTGGTCCTGTAGCGCCTGTTCAGGTGGGCGTAGTGGCAGTTCCGGTACCACCAGGCCCCCCCGTAGGCCACGGCGCAGGGCGGGGGGCGCGGCCGCCCCGAGGGGTCCCGGCGGTCCCGGGGGTCCCGGGGGTCCCGGTCCCAGGTGGAGAAGGGGCTGCCCGAGTGGAACGAGAGGGGGTCCCCTGCAGAAGAGGGGGTGGTCAGGAACCCCCGAGACCCCAAAACGCACCGGGGACCCCCAAACCCAGCAGGGTCCCCCAAAAACCCACCCAGGGACCCCAAAACCCCCCCCAGGACCCCCAGAATTCCCCCCAGGACCCCCCCAGGACCCCCAGGACCCCCAAGCCCCCCTCCCAAGCCCCCCGGGGAGACCGCAAACTCTCCCCAAAACCCCCCAGAAACCCCCCAAAACCCCTTCAGGACCCCCCAAAACTCCCCCAGGACCCCCCAAGGAACCCCAAAACCCCCCAGGATCCCCCAAAACCCCCCAAAACCCCCCAACCCCCCCCCCCAGGGGAGACCCCAACTCCCCCCCCGAGATCCCCAAACCCCCAAAGGAACCCCAAAAACCCCTCAGAAACCCCCCAAAACCCCTCCAGGATTCCCCAAACCCACCAGAGACCCCAACCCCCCCCCAGGACCCCAAAATCCCCCCGGGAAGACCCCAAAACGCCCCCAAAACCGTCCCAGGACCCCCCAGTACCCCCAGGACCCCCCAAACTCCCCCCCAAACTCCCCCAAAACCCCCCCAGGAACCCCCAAAACCCCCCCGGGGAGACCCCAAACCCTCCCCCAGGATCCCCCACCCCCCCCCAGAAACCCCCAAAACTGCCCCAGGACCACCAAAAGACCCCAAATCACCCCCCCCAGACACCCCAAGGAACCCCAAAGTCCCCCCAGGACCCCCGAAAACCCCCCAGAAAACCCAACCCCCCCCCCCCCGGGGACCTCCAAACTTCCCTCAAGACCCCCAGGACCCCCCAAAACCTTTCCAGGACCCCCAAACTCCCCCCAAATCCCACCCGAGCCCCCCCAGGACCCCCAAAACTCCCCCGGGGACCCCCAAACTTCCCTCAGGACCCCCCAAATCCCCCCAACACCCCCCGGGGACCCCCAAAAACCCACCCAGGGACCCCCCGGGACCCCCAAAACACAGCGGGGACCCCCAAAACCCTCCCGGGGACCCCAAAACCCCCCAACCCCCTCCCCCCAAAAACCCCCCCAGGGAGACCCCAAACCCCCCAGGACCCCCCCAAAACCCCTCCAGGACCCCCAAAACCCCCCCGGGGACCCCCAAGGAACCCCAAAACCCCCCAGAAATCCCCCAAACCCCTCCACGACCCCCCAAACTCCCCCCAACCCCCCCCCAGGGAGACCCCAAACCCACCAGAAACCCCCAAACTCCCCCCAACCCCCCCCAGGACCCCCAAACCCCCAAAGCCCCCCCAGGGAGACCCCAAACCCCCCAGGACCCCCCAAAACCCCCCGGGGACCCCCAAACCCCCCCAGAACCCCCCAGAATCCCCCCCAAAATCCCCCCAAAACCCCTCCAAGACCCCCCAAAATTCCCCCCAAATCCCACCCAGGACCCCCCAGGAACCCCCCCGGGGACCCCAAACCCCCCCCGGGACCCCCCAAACTTCCCTCAGGACCCCCCAAAACCCTCCCAGGACCCCCCAGGACCCCCAAACTGCCCCCAAAACCTCCCCGGGGACCCCCAAGGACCCCCCAACCCCCCCCCCCAACCCCCCCCAGGAGCCCCCCAAACCTCCCCAAGACCCCCAAAATTCCCCCCCAAACACCCCCAGGACTCCCAAAACCCCCCCGGGGAGACCCCAAAACCCCCCCAGGACCCCCCAAATCCATCCCAAACCCCCCCCCCGTCGGTACCGGCGGTGCCGCTGAAGCCTCCCACTCTCAGCCGGTATCGCTCGCGGGCGCTGCCGACAGCGAAGTCGCGATAGATTGCGAAGGCGGAGTCGCGGGGGGTGCGGAGGTCGATCCGCAGCTCGGTGGGGGCGGCCGAGGTCAGCGCGTGCAGCGCCTCGTTACCTGCGACCCCCCCCCAAAATTAATAATCAGGGACCCCCCCCCAGAAATAAATCAGGGACCCCCCCCAAAAATAAAATCAGGGACCACCTTCCCCCAAAAAATCAGTCCGGGACCCCCCAAAAAAAATAATTAAGGGACCCCTCCCCCCCCAAAAAAAATCATTAAGGGACCCCCCCCCAAAAAAATAATTTAGGGACCCCTCCCCAAAATAAATAATCAGGGACCCCCCAAAAAAAAAATCAGGGACCCCCCCCAAAAAAAACCATTAAGGGACCCCCCCAAAATAAATCAGTCTGAGACCTCCCCCCAAAAAAAACGCCTGGGGACCCCAAAAGTGCCCCCCGGACCCTTAAAATATTGGGGGACCCCCTCCCTAAAAACTCCGGGAAACCCCCAAAAAAGACTTGGGGACCCCAAAAGTGCCCCCTAAAATATTGGGGATGCCCCAAAAAAAACTCTGGGGGACCCCTCAATTTCACCCTGGAGCCCTGAAATATTGGGGACCCCCCAAAAACACCTGGGGACCCCTCAAGTGCCCCCTGGACCCTGAAATATTGGGGACCCCCCCAAAAAACGCCTGGGGACCCCCTGGACCCCTGAAATATTGGGGGACCCCCACCAAAAAATTGCCTAGGGACCCCCAGGACCCTTAAAATACTGGGGGACTCCCCCAAAAAAACTCCTGGGGACCCCAAAAATGTCCCCCGGACCCCTGAAATACTGGGGACCCCCCCAAAAAAATCCCGGGGACCCCAAAAGTGTACCCCGAACCCCTGAAATATCGGGGACCCCCCAAAAAAACACGCGGGGACCCCTCAATTTCACCCTGGACCCCTGAAATATTGGGGGACCCCCCCAAAAAAAACCCTGAAGACCCCAAAAGTGCCCCTAAAATATTGGGGACCCCCCAAAAAAACGCCTGGAGACCCCCTCAAAAAACTCCTGAGGACCCCAAAACTGCCCCCTGGACCCCTGAAATATTGGGGGAGCCCCCAAAACACGCAGGGACCCCAAAAGTGTCCCCTAAAATATTGGGGACTCCCCCCAAAACCCCTTCTCCCAGTCCACCCGGAGCCCAAAACCCCCCAAATCGACCCCACAGATTTTGCGGTCCCCCCCAAAACCGACCCCCCAATTTTTGGGGTCCCCCTCGCCCCTCACCCAGCCAGAACTCCCCACTGAGGTTGCCGAAGCCCCGCGCGTACCCGTCCCAGCCCCGCCAGAAATCGGTGCCGCCGTCCTGGCGCCGCTGGAACACCTCGGGGGGGGGGGAGTCACCCCAAAAACCAAACGGGGACCCCAAAAATCCCCCTGAGCCCCAAAAACCCATCAGGGAAACCCGAAACACACCGGGGACCCCAAAAACCAACCGGGGACCCAAAAACCCAGCAGGGACCCCAAAAACACCACCAGGGACCCCAAAAACCGAATAGGGACCCCCAAACACACCCGGGGACCCCAAAACCCCATCAAGAAACCCCCAAACCCAGCAGGGACCCCCAAAACCAAGCGGGGACCCCAAAAACACACCCGAGACCCCAAAAACCCAACGGGGACCCCAAAACCCAGCGGGGACCCCAAAAACCCAATGGGGACCCCAAAACACAGCGGGGACCCCAAAAACCCAACCAGAAACCCCCCCAAACCCCCCTGAGCCCCAAAACCCCACCAGAAACCCCCAAAAACCAAACGGGGACACCCCAAAACACAGCGGGGACCCCAAAAACCAAACGGGGACCCCAAAAACCCAACGGGGACCCCAAAAATCCCCCTGAGCCCCAAAAACCCATCAGGGAAACCCGAAACACACCAGGGACCCCAAAAACCAACCGGGGACCCAAAAACCCAGCAGGGACCCCAAAAACACCACCAGGGACCCCAAAAACCGAATAGGGACCCCCAAACACACCCGGAGACCCCAAAACCCCATCAAGAAACCCCCAAACCCAGCAGGGACCCCCAAAACCAAGCGGGGACCCCAAAAACACACCCGAGACCCCAAAAACCCAACGGGGACCCCAAAACCCAGCGGGGACCCAAAAACCCAATGGGGACCCCAAAAACACAGCGGGGACCCCAAAAACCCAACCAGAAACCCCCCCAAACCCCCCTGAGCCCCAAAACCCCACCAGAAACCCCCAAAAACCAAACGGGGACACCCCAAAACACAGCGGGGACCCCAAAAACCAAACGGGGACCCCAAAAACCCAACGGGGACCCCAAAAACCTCCCCTGACCCCCCAAATCCACCAGAAACTCCCCAAAACCCACCAGGGACACCCCAAAAACACCACCGGGGACCCCAAAACACAGCAGGGACACCCCAAAAACTCCCCTGAGCCCCAAAAACCCAGCAGGGAAACCCAAAACACACCAGGGACCCCAAAAACCAAATGGGGACCCCAAAAACCAAACGGGGACCCCAAAACACACCCGGGACCCCAAAACACCCCCCCAAAACCCCCAATTTCCCTCCCATCAACCCCCCAGTGCTCCCAGTGCCTCCTCCCAGTCCCTCCCAGTCCCTCCCAGTCCATCCCAGTTCCCCTCAATGAACTCCCAGTGTCTCCACGAGCTCCACCTGGTGGTGACTTTGGGAACTGCAGCTCCCACCCAGTTTATCCCAGTCCATCCCAGTCCCTCCCAGTCCATCCTAGTCCCCTCCCAGTCCATCCCAGTATTCCCAGTCCCCTCCCAGTCCCTCCCAGTCCCTCCCAGTTCCCCTCAATGAACTCCCAATGTCTGCACGAGCTCCACGTAGTGGCGACTTTGGGAACTGCAGCTCCCTCCCAGTTTATCCCAGTCCATCCCAGTGCTCCCAATCCCATTCCCAGTCCCTCCCAGTACTCCCAGTTTGCCCAGTTACCCACCACCCATCCTCCCCCGTCGCTCTCCATGTTGCAGAACACCCGCAGGGGCCGGGCCGGGTCCCCCCCCAGGAAGATTCGGCTCTCCCGGGACGGGCCCGGCCCCCCCCAAAAAACCCCAAAAAGAACCCCCCAAAAAATCCCAAAAAAGACCCCAGAAAGGATCCCAAAAAAGACCCAGATCCCCCCAAAAGGCACAGAGACCCCAAAAAGGACACAGATCCTCCCAAAAAAGGATCCCAAAAAGGATCCCAAAAAAGACCCCAATAAAGACCCAAAAAGGATCCCAAAAAGACCCCAAAAAAGATCCCAAAAAGGACCCCAAAAATGACCCCAAAAAAGATCCCAAAAGGATCCCAAAAAAACCCAAAAAGACACCAAAAAGGGCAGAGAGACCCCCAAAAAACCCCAAAAAGAACCCCAGAAGGGACCCCAAGAAAGACCCCAAAAAGGGATCCCAAAAAGGATCCCAAAATGACCCCAAAAAAGATCCCAAAAACGACCCCAAAAAGAACCCCAAAAGGCCCCCGGCTCGTTCTGCTGCTCCTGGGCGCAGTCCCGGGGGTGCGGGTGGGGCAGCGGGGCTGGGGGGGGGACGAGGGGCGCTTAGAGACCCCAAAAAGGACCCCGAAAAGGACCCAGGGGTGCTGGTGACCCCCAAAAAAGGGCACAGAGACCCCACAAAAGAACCCCAAAAAAGACCCCAATAAGGATCCCAAAAAAGATCCCAAAAAGGACCCCCAAAAGGACCCCAAAAACGGCAGAGAGACCCCAAAAAGGATCCCAAGAAAGACCCCAAAAAGGACCCCAAAAAGGACCCAGCCGTGCTGGTGACCCCAAAAAAGGACAGAGATTCCCCCCAAAAATAACCACAAAAAGGGCAGAGAGACCCCAAAAAAGACCCCAAAAAGAAGCCCAAAAAGGACCCCAAAAATGATCCCAAAATGACCCCAAAAATGATCCCAAAAATGAGCCCAAAAGGACCCCAAAAAGGACCCCAAAAAAGATCCCAAAAAAGGCCCCAAAAAGGATCCCAAGGAAGACCCCAAAAAGGACCCAGATCCCCCCAAAGGGCACAAAGACCCCCCCAAAAGGACAGAGAGACCCCAAAAAAGATCCCAAAAAGGATCCCAAAAAAAGACCCCTAAAAGATCCCAAAAAGGATTCCAAAAAGGGCAGAGAGACCCCAAAAAGGACCCCAAAAAGAACCCCAAAAAGGACCCCAAAGAGGACCCAGGGGTGCTGGTGACCCCAAAAAGGACCCAGATCCCCCCCCCCGAAAATCACCCTGGGGTGGGCGGGTCCAGGTGCCCCCCAACATTCCAGCCCCACCCACCCAAAAAAGGGGTCCAGGTACAACCCCTCCCCCACCCAAGCATTCCCCCCCCACCCAAGGGTTCCCCCAAAAAAGGGGGTCCAGGGGCAACCCCACCCCCACCCAAGGATCCCCCCCCCACCCAAGGGTGCCCCCATCCCCCAAAATTTCAGCCCCACCCCCCCAAAAAAGGGGTCCAGGTACCCCCCAAAATTCCAGCCCCCCCAATAACCCCCAAAAAAGGGGGTCCAGGTACCCCCCAAGAGTGCCCCACCCCCACCCAAGAGTGTCCCCACCCCCCAAAATTCCAACCCCACCCCCCCAAAAAGGGGTCCAGATGCCCCCCAAGGGTGCCCCCACCTCCCACCCAAGGGTCCTCCCACCCAAGGGTGCCCCTCCCCCCACCCAAGGGTGGCCCCACCCCTCCAAAAAGGGGTCCAGGTGCCCCCCAAAATTCCAGCCCCAACCCCCAAAAATTCCAACCCCAACCCCCAAAAAGGGGTCTAGGTGCCCCTCCCCCACCCCCCAAGGGTCCTCCCCAACCCCCAAAGTTCCAGCCCCACCCCCCAAAAAAGGGGGTCCAGGTGTCCCCCAAGGGTCCCCCCCCACCCAAGGGTCCCACCTCCCCAAAAACAGGGGGTCCAGCTGCACCCGCCCCCACCCAAGGGTCCCCCCACCCCCCAAAATTCCAGCCCCACCCCCCCAAAAAGGGGTCCAGGTGCACCCCCACTCCCCACCCAAGGGTCCCCCCCTCCCCCACCCAAGGGTCCCCCCACCCCCCAAAATTTCAGCCCCACCCCCCCAAAAAAAGGGGTCCAGGTGCCCCTCCCTCAAGCCAAGGATCTCCCCCCCCCCACCCAAGGGTGCCCCCACCCCCACCCCCCCAAAAAGGGTCCAGGTGCCCCCCAAGCGTCCCCCCACCCCATCCAAGGATCCCCCCACCCCAGGGCGCCCCTCCCCCACTCACGCGTCTCGAAGCCGGCCCGCAGGGGGGCGCTCGGGGGGTCCCCGTCCCCGCCCCGGCCCCACCGCCGCGCCCCATAGCGCCCGGCCGGCTCCAGCCCCCACAGCTGCTGGGACCGAGCCCCGGGGAGCAGCCGCAGCCTCTGGGGGGTCCCAAAGGGGGTTGGGGTCACCCCAAAAGGGTTGGGGGGGTCCCGGGGTGATCCCAAAGGGGTTTGGGGTCCCAAATGTGTTTTGGGGTCCCTGGGATGATCCCAAAGGGGTTTTGGAGTCCCCCCGAGGTATTTTTGGGGTCCCTGGGGAGGTGTTGATGTTCCCAAAAGTGTTTTGGGGTTCCCAGGGGATTTTGGGGTCCTCGGGGAGGTGTTAATGATCCCAAAGGTGTTTTGGGGGTCTCAAAGGGGTTTTGGGGTCCCCGGGGTGATCCCAAAGGGGTTTTGGGGTTCCCAGGGGGGTTTGGGGTTCCCAGGGAGGTTTTGGGGTTCCCGGGGGGTTTTGGGGTTCCCAGGGTGGGTTTGGAGGTTCCCAGGGGGTTTTGGGGTCCCCAGGGTGGGTATTTGGGTTCCCGGGGAGGGTTTGGGGTTCCCAGGGTGGGTTTGGGGGTTCCCAGAGGGGGGTATTTGGGTTCCCAGGCGGTTTTAGGGGGCTCCCAGGGAGTTTTTGGGGTTCCCAGGGGGGTTTTGGGGTTCCCAGGGTGGGTATTTGGGGTTTTAGGCTCCTTTTGGGGTGCCCCTTTACCTTTTGGGGTCCCCCGGGGGGGTTTGGGGGTTCCCAGGGGGGTTTTGGGGTTCCCAGGGAGGTTTGGGGGTTCCCAGGGGGTTTTGGGGTTCCCAGGGGGGTTTGGGGGTTCCCAGGGGGATTTTGGGGTCCCCAGGGAGTTTTTGGGGGTCCCCAGGGAGTTTTTGGGGTTCTCAGAGGGGTTTTAGGGAGTTCTCAGGGTGTTTTTGGGGTTCCTAGGGCAGTTTTGGGGTTCCCAGGGAGGTTTTAGGGGGTTCCCAGGGGGTTTTTGGGGTTTCAGGCTCCTTTTGGGGCACCCCTTTACCTTTTGGGGTCCCCCGGGGGGGCCGTACTCCAGCTCGAAGCCCTCGGGGGGTTCCTGGGGGGGGGTCCCAGTGCAGGCGGGCGCTGCGGGGCCACACCGAGCCCACCCAGAGGGTCCACAGGGCGCCTGGGGGGAGGGGGACACCGGTGACACCCCAAAATCCTGCCCCGGCACCCCAAAAAATCCGCTCGGGGCACCCCAAACCCCCCCCAGGGACCCCCCCGGGTGCTGCACCCCAGGGAGACACTGCGGTTCCCCGGGAGTGCCCCCGAAATCCTAAAAACCCAGGGGGGGCAGGTGTCACCCCAAAAGGGCACAGAGACCCCAAAAAGGACCCCAAAAAGCACCCAGGGGTGTTGGTGACCCCCAAAAAAGGACACAGAGACCCCCCAAAAGGACCCAGGTGTGCAGCTGTCCCCCCCAAAGGACCCAGATACCCCCCAAAGGACACAGATCCCCCAAAAAGGACCCCAAAAAAGGACCCAAGGGTGCTGGTCACCCCAAAAAATGACACAGATACCCCCCAAAAAGGAGTTTCCCCCAAAAAAGGACCCAGGGGTGCAGCTGTTCACCCCAAAAATGACACAGAGACCCCAAAAAGGACCCCAAAAAGCACTCAGGGGTGCAGCTGACCCCCCACTTTCACCCAGTTGCCCCCATTCCCCAGTTCCCCCCAGTTCCCCCCAGTTCCCCCATTCCCCAGTTCCCCCAGTTCCCCCCAGTTCCCCCAGTTCCCCCAGCTCCCCCAGTTCCCCCCAGTTACCCCAGTTTCCCCCATTCCCCAGTTCCCCCAGTTCCCCCAATTCTCCCAGTTCCCCAGTCCTCCCAGTTGCCCCAGTTTCCCCCATTCCCCAGTCCCCCCAGTTCCCCCAGTTCTCCCCAGTTCCCCCAGTTCCTCCCAGCTCCTCCTGGGCCCCACTCCCAGCCCTGAAGGACTTTGGGGGAGCCCCTGCAGAACCTCACCCGTGGTGGCCTCCATGGAGACGTGGTCGGTCCTCTGCCCGCCCCGCAGCCCGTAGAGGTGGAAGCGGTACTGGTGGGACGGGGACAGCCCCGGCACTGTCACCGAGCGGGACCCGCCATCGATGGGCAGGGCCTGGGGCTGGCCCTGGGCATCCCGGAACTGCAGTGTGAAGGAGTCAAAGGAGCCCTCAGGAACGCTCCATTGGAGCTTCACGGAGTCAGGGGTGGCACTGGAGACCCTCAGATCCTCCAGCACCGCCCGCACCGGCGTGGTTGCAGATGGAGGAGCTTCACTTCGGTGTTTCTCATCTTGGGATTCCTCTGTGGGCAGCGGCAGCTCCTGTGGTTCTTCTGCTGCTGTAATGGAGAGGGGATGATGAAGGGCATGGACATCCAAAGATCCATCCATCCATCCATCCACCCATCCATCTACCACCCATCCATCCATCCATCCATCCATCCATCCATCCATCCATCCATCCATCCACCATCCATCCATCATCCATCGATCCCTCTGACCGTCCACCTCACCTGTGATGATGTCGATGGAGACACGGTCGGTCGTCTGCCCACCCCGCAGCCCATAGAGGTTGAAAGCAGTACCGGTGGGATGGGGACAGCCCCGGCACCGTCACCGAGCGGGACCCGCCATCGATGGGCAGGGCCTGGGGCTGGCCCTGGGCATCCCGGAACTGCAGTGTGAAGGAGTCAAAGGAGCCCTCAGGAACGCTCCATTGGAGCTTCACGGAGTCAGGGGTGGCACTGGAGACCCTCAGATCCTCCAGCACCGCCCGCACCGGCGTGGTTGCAGATGGAGGAGCTTCACTTCGGTGTTTCTCATCTTGGGATTCCTCTGTGGGCAGCGGCAGCTCCTGTGGTTCTTCTGCTGCTGTAATGGAGAGGGGATGATGAAGGGCATGGACATCCAAAGATCCATCCATCCATCCATCCACCCATCCATCTACCACCCATCCATCCATCCATCCATCCATCCATCCATCCACCATCCATCCATCATCCATCGATCCCTCTGACCGTCCACCTCACCTGTGATGATGTCGATGGAGACACGGTCGGTCGTCTGCCCACCCCGCAGCCCATAGAGGTTGAAAGCAGTACCGGTGGGATGGGGACAGCCCCGGCACCGTCACCGAGCGGGACCCGCCATCGATGGGCAGGGCCTGGGGCTGGCCCTGGGCATCCCGGAACTGCAGTGTGAAGGAGTCAAAGGAGCCCTCAGGAACGCTCCATTGGAGCTTCACGGAGTCAGGGGTGGCACTGGAGACCCTCAGATCCTCCAGCACCGCCCGCACCGGCGTGGTTGCAGATGGAGGAGCTTCACTTCGGTGTTTCTCATCTTGGGGTTCCTCTGTGGGCAGCGGCAGCTCCTGTGGTTCTTCTGCTGCTGTAATGGAGAGGGGATGATGAAGGGCATGGACATCCAAAGATCCATCCATCCATCCATCCACCCATCCATCTACCACCCATCCATCCATCCATCCATCCATCCATCCACCCATCCATCCCTCCATCCATCCATCATGCATCCATCCATCCATCCATCCATCCATCCATCCATCCATCCATCCACCATCCATCCATCATCCATCCATCCCTCTGACCTCCACCTCACCTGTGATGATGTCGATGGAGACACGGTCAGTCTTCTTCTTGCCCCGCAGCCCGTAGAGGTGGAAGCGGTACTGGTGGGACAGGGACAGCCCCGGCACCGTCACCGAGCGGGACCCGCCATCGATGGGCAGGGCCTGGGGCTGGCCCTGGGCATCCCGGAACTGCAGCGTGAAGGAGTCAAAGGAGCCCCTGGGGACGCTCCACTGCAGCTGCACAGAGCTGGGGGTGATGATGGAGACCTTCAGATCCTCCAGCACCGTCTGTGTTGGAGCTTGTGCTGGAGTGGCCTCAGGTGTTGTGGTCTCAGTTTGGGTTTTCTCATTTTTTTGCTCCTCTGGGGGCATGGGCAGCTCCTCTGGCTCTTCTGTGCCTGCAGTGGATGATGGCATGAGAATCCCCGTGTCCACCGAACCATCCATCCCACCACCCACCAGTCAATGCTTACATCCTTCCACTCACACTTTTGTCGGCAGGACTATTTGTTCTACCACCCTTCATCTACACATCCATTTAGCTACAGGTCATACCATGCACGTTTTCCTTCAACTCCTTTCATCTCGCCCTGCATTGGCTCATCCAACCACCCACCCAGTGATCTGACACATCAAACCACCCACAAACTGCCCCATCCATTGTCCACCTTCATCCATTCATCCATCTTCGTCCATCCATCCTGTTTCCTTCAGTCAGTCCCTGGGAACGTGGTGGGGACACCATGGGGACACATTGGGAACATGGTGGGGACACCATGGGGACACATTGAGAACATGGTGGGGTCACCATGGGGGACACATTGGGAATGTGGTGGGGACACCACAGGAACACATTGGGAACGTGGTGGGGACACCACAGGAACACATCGGTAACATGGTGGGGTCACCATGGTGACACACTGGGTACGTGTTGGGGACACTATGGGGACACATTGGGAACATGGTGGGGACACCACACTGGGAACCTGGTGGGGACACCATGGGGACACACTGGGAATGTGGTGGGGACACCACATTGTGAACATGGTGGGGACACCACAGGAACACATTGGGAACATGGTGGGGACACCATGGGATCACATTGGGAACATGGTGGGGACACCACATTGGGAACGTGGTAGGGACACCACATTGTGAACGTGGTGGGGACACCATGGGAACACACTGGGAACGTGGTGGAGACACCACATTGGGAATACAGGATTTTTGAAGTCCTGTTTGAATCTGATCTGAACACAACCTGATGCCCCTTACTCCCCTAGACTCAGCCCGTCACTCACTCAGAGCAAAACCCAGCTATGGACTCGGCCACACCTGCACCTGGCCAGGCACGTGTCCATGCAGCATTCGTTCATCCAACCCACCCAGGAGTCCCCCTCCATTGATAGATCATCCATCACCATCCACACATAACCCACCATCCTCCTGTCCTTCAGTCCACTCAACCAACTCGCTCACCCAGGAGCCACCATTGGTTTTCAATCATCTACCCGTTCCTCATCTCTTCTTCCGTCCATCCATCCATCCATCCATCCATCCACCATCCATCCATCCATCCATCCATCCATCATCCATCCATCCATCATCCATCCATCCATCATCCATCCATCCATCATCCATCATCCATCCATCCATCCATCCATCCATCATCCATCCATCCATCATCCATCATCCATGCATCCATCATCCATCCATCCATCCCTCCATCCATCCATCATCCATCCATCCATCCATCCATCCATCATCCATCATCCATCCATGCATCCATCCATCCATCATCCATCCATCATCCATCCATCCATCCATCCATCCATCATCCATCCATCCATCCATCATCCATCCATCCATCCATCCATCCATCATCCATCATCCATGCATCCATCATCCATCCATCCATCCCTCCATCCATCCATCATCCATCCATCCATCCATCCATCATCCATCATCCATCCATGCATCCATCCATCCATCATCCATCCATCATCCATCCATCCATCCATCCATCATCCATCCATCCATCCATCATCCATCCATCCATCCATCATCCATCCATCCATCCATCCATCCATCATCCATCCATCCATCCATCCATCCATCCATCCACCATCCATCCATCCACCATCCATCCATCATCCATCCATCCCTCTGACCTCCACCTCACCTGTGATGATGTCGATGGAGACACGGTCGGTCTTCTTCTTGCCCCGCAGCCCATAGAGGTGGAAGCGGTACTGGTGGGACGGGGACAGCCCCGGCACCGTCACCGAGCGGTACCCGCCATCGATGGGCAGGGCCTGGGGCTGGCCCTGGGCATCCCGGAACTGCAGCGTGAAGGAGTCAAAGGAGCCCCTGGGGACACTCCACTGCAGCTGGACAGAGCTGGGGTGACACTGGTGGCACTGAGATCACCCAGGGCTGGCCGGGATGGACGCGGATCCTCTGGCTCGGCTTTGACTGCAGTGGAGGGAGAACAGTATGGGCACAGGCATCTGTCTGTCCAGCCGCATGGCCATCCGTGTCTCCAGACCTTCCTCCGTCTATGCCTCCCTTATCCCTCCACCTCTTTATCCGTCCCCTCCTCCATTCATGTCTCCATTCATCAGTCCCTCCATCCTTCTATCCACGTGCCATCCATCCATCCATCCATCCATCCATCCATCATCCATCCATCCATCCATCTGTCCATCCATCCATCCATCCATCTGCCCTCCATCCATCCATCATCCATCCATCCATCCATCATCCATCCATCCATCCATCATCCATCATCCATCCATCCATCATCCATCCATCCATCATCCATCCATCCATCCATCCATCGTCCATCCATCCATCCATCATCCATCGTCCATCCATCCATCCATCATCCATCCATCCATCCATCCATCCATCATCCATCATCCATCCATCCATCATCCATCCATCCATCCATCCATCCATCATCCATCCATCCATCCATCATCCATCCATCCATCCACCATCCATCCATCCATCATCCATCCATCATCCATCATCCATCCATCCATCCATCATCCATCCATCCATCCATCCATCCATCATCCATCCATCCATCCATCCATCATCCATCATCCATCCATCCATCCATCATCCATCCATCCATCCAACCATCCACCATCCATCATCCATCCGTCCATCCATCCACCATCCACCATCCATCCATCATCCATCCATCCATCCATCCATCATCCATCATCCATCCATCCACCGTCCATCCATCCATCCACCATCCATCTGTCCGTCCATCCATCCATCCATCCATCATCCATCCATCCATCCATCCATCCATCCATCCATCCATCATCCATCCATCCATCCATCCCTCCACCCCTCCTCTCTCCATCCCAGGTATCACATAATCTTCCCAATTTGATGGGACCCACAAGGGCCATCAGATCCAACACCTGAGCTCATCCCACCCTTCACCCCCCACATCGGTACCTGTTTTCCCCATGTCCCTCCACGGCTTCATCCATTCCATCCCCTCCAAGTCCTCCCATTCCAGCACCACGTCCTGGTTTCCACCTTCCCCTGTCCCCAGAGAGTTACAGGACATCCCTGTCACACGGTGTCCCATTCTCCTCCCAAGGATGTTCCTCCCCTTGTTCCTGGTTATCCTCCTCCTTCTCCTCCCTTCCACCCACCCTCCTCATCCTCCCTGTCCTCCTTTCCCTCCACCCCACCCTCCCTGGAATGTCCTGTCCCACCACCACCCTGATGTTCCTTTCTCCCCATCCCCCCTGTTCTGCACTCCAGGATCTCCCTCTGTTCCTGGTTATCCTCCTTCTTCTCAGGATGTCCCTTCCACCCATCCTCCTCATCCTCCCTGTCCTCCTTCCCCTTTTCCTCCATCCCACCCTTCCCTCTCCTGTCCCACCACCCCCCACCACCACCCTGATGTTCCTTTCTCCCCATCTCCTCTGTTCTGTTCTCCAGGATGACCCTCCCCCTGTTCCTGGTTATCCTCCTCCTTCTCTTCACTTCCACCCATCCTCCTCATCCTCCCTGTCCTCCTCTCCCTCCATCCCTTCCATCCCACCCTCCCTGGAATGTCCTGTCCCACCACCCCCCACCACCACCCTGATGTTCCTTTCTCCCCATCCTCCCTGTTCTGCTCTCCAGGATGTCCCTCACCTTGTGTCTCCATCGTGTCCCCACCATGTTCCCAATGTGCCTCCATGGTGTCCCCAATGTGTCCCCATGGTGTCCCCACCACAATCCCAGTGTGTCCCCGAGGTGTCCCCACCACGATCCCAGTGTGTCCCCAAGGTGTCCCCACCACGATCCCAATGTGTCCCCGTCATGTCCCCACCATGATCCCAATGTGTCCCCATGGTGTCCCCACCACGATCCCAATGTGCCCCCGAGGTGTCCCCACCACGATCCCAGTGTGTCCCCACCACGATCCCAATGTGTCCCCACAGTGTCCCCACCACGATCCCTGTGTGTCCCCACCACATTCCCAGTGTGTCCCCATCGTGTCCCCACCACGTTCCCAATGTGTCCCCGTGGTGTCCCCACCACGATCCAATGTGTCCCCATGGTGTCCCCACCACATTCCCAATGTGTCCCCACCACGATCCCAGTGTGTCCCCATGGTGTCCCCACCATGTCCCCAGTGTGTCCCCACCACGATCCCAGTGTGTCCCCATGGTGTCCCCACCATGTCCCCAGTGTGTCCCCTCCCTCCCTGGACATCCTCCTCCCCCAGCCCCCTCCCAGGTGTCCCCACCCCCTCCCCGGTGTCCCCACCCACCTGTGGGTCCCTGTCCCCTCCCGAGCCCCGGGTGGCGCCGCAGGAGGTAGGACACCATGGCCTGGGCCACCCCCGGCACGGTCTGGTTGCCCCAGAGCGGGAAGTTGGTGGCCCGCAGGTGGCTCTCCAGACGCTCCAGCAGGGACCTGCTGTAGGTGGACAGCCGGGCCACCAGGTCTTCAGCGAGGGGATGGCTGGGGACAGTGGGGACCATGGGGACGCTGGGGACCAGGGGGGTGGAGGGGTCCCTGGGAGCACCGGGGACTCTGGGACCTCTGGAGACCTCGGTAGCTCTGGGACCTCTGGGGACCTTGGTAGCTCTGGGATCTTTGGGGACCTTGGCAACTCTGAGATCTCTGGTGACCTCGGAAGCTCTGGGGACTCTGGGGACCTTGGTAGCTCCGGGATCTTTGGGGACCTTGGTACCTCCAGGATCTCTGGGGACCTCGGAAGCTCTGGGATCTTTGGGGACCTAGACAGCTCTGAGATCTTTGAGGACCTTGGCAGCTCTGGAGACCTCTGGAGACCTTGGCAGCTCCGGGATCTCTGGGGACCTCGGCAGCTCCGGGATCTCTGGGGACCTCAGCAACTCCGGGATCTCTGGGGACCTCGGCCGCTCCGAAATCTTTGGGGACCTTGGCAGCTCTGGGATCTCTGGGGACCTTGGTAGCTCTGGGACTTCTGGGGACCTTGGGGACTCTGGGGACTCTGGAGACCTTGGTAGCTCTGGGATCTTTGGAGACCTCGGCAGCTCTGGGATCTCTGGGGACAATGTGGACTCTGGGGACACTGGTGGCCCTGAGAAACCCAGTGACACCGGTGACCCTGGGAACTCTGGTGGTGCCGGTGGCTCTGGGGACACCGATGACCTCGGGGGTGCTGGGGACCCCAGGGACCCTCAAGCTGGACCCTTGGGAGATGCTGGTGACCCCAAAGAGCCAGGTGACCCCAAGGACAGGTCAGGTGCTACGGGTGACACCGGTGACCCTGGGGACCCTGGGGACTCCGGGGGCCCTCGGGCTGACGGTGCCACTGCTGGGGACCCCAGGGAGCCCTGAGGGGACGCTGGGGACCCCGGTAGTGGGGCACGGGTGGGATGAGCGCTGTGGAGCAAAGGGGACCCATGGTCACCAACCCGTGGTGACAGAGAGTCCCTGGGGGACATCCCTGTCCCCTGGGCCACCCCCAGCTTGTCCCCATGCCACCCCGATCCCTGTCCCCATGCCAGCCCCAACCCTGTCCCTGTCCCTGTGCCACCCACTGTCCCCACGGTGTCCCCATGTCACCACTGTCCCCATCCCTGTGCCATTCCCACCTCACCCCTGTCCCTTCCCCGCGGTGTCCCCAAGTGTCCCAGGTGTCCCCAGGTGTCCCCACCTCTCCATCCTCCTCCCTGTGCCATTCCCACCCTCACCCAGGTGTCCCCAGGTGTCCCCAGGTGTCCCCAGGTGTCCCCACCTCTCCATCCCCATCCCTGTGGCCATTCCCACCTCACCCAGGTGTCCCTGTGGTGTCCCCAGGTGTCCCCATTGTGTCTCCAGGTGTCCCCAGGTGCCCCCAGGTGTCCCCAGGTGTCCCCACAGTGCCCCCAGGTGTCCCCAGGTGTCCCCAGCTGTGCGCAGACGCAGGACCCTGGGTGCCCCCAGGTGCGGCCCCCGCCTGGCCTGGACCAGCAGCTCGAAGGGGTGGCCTGGGGACAGCCCTGTCACCGAGAAGGCCACGGCGGAGCTGGGCAGCTCATGCGTCATCATGGCCACGGGGTCATCCTGGGGACGGGGACAGCATCAGGGATGGGAGGGGACACCGGGAGGTGACACTGGGGACACCAGGAGGACACACTGGGGACACCGGGAGGTGACACTGGGGACACCAGGAGGTGACACTAGGGACACCTGAGGAACACGTTGGGAACTTTGGGGACATGTTGGAGACGTGTTGGGGAGGTATTGAGGGTACGGGGTGGTGTCTTGTTGGGGAAGGGTTGGGGGATACGTTGGGAACAGCATGGGGACACACTGGGAATGTGGTGGGGACACCACACTGGGAACGTGGTGGGGACACATTGGGATCGTGGTGAGGACACCATGGGGACACCACGTTGGGAACGTGGTGGGGACACCACGGGGACACATTGGGAACGTGGTGGGAACACCATGGGGACACCATGGGGGACATGGTGGGGACACCACATTGGGAACGTGATGGGGACACACAGGGAACGTGGCAGGGACACCTCGGGGACACACTGGGAACATGGTGAGGACACCATGGGGACACACTGGGAATGTGGTGGGTCACCATGGGGACACATTGAGAACGTGATGGGGACACCACACTGGGAACGTGGTGGGGACACAATTGGGAACGTGATGGGGACACCATGGAGACACACTGGGAATGTGGTGGGGACACCACATTGGGCACGTGGTGGGGACACCATGGGGACACTGAGGACACACTGGACACAGGTTGAGGACACCGTGGGACACACTGGGGTCACGTCGGGGACACGCTGGGGTCACGTTGGGGACACGCTGGGGGGACGCACTGGACGCACGTTTGGGACACATTGGGGGACACATTTGGGACACGTCGGGGACACCACTGAGGACACATGTGGGGACGGTTTGGGGACATGTTGGGGTCATCCCACTGTGGCCACACCGGTGGCACTGGGGTCCTGCCCCTTCCAGGTCCCTGCTCCCCTCTGTGTCACCTCCCTGTCCCACCCCCATTGTCACCCCATTGTCACCCCACTCACCAGGGGGACAAGTGTCACCCCATTGTCACTCACCAGGGGGACAAGTGCCACCCCATTGTCACTCACCAGGGGGACAAGTGTCACCCGGTAGCCGTCGGGAGGGACCGGGGGCTGGGGCCAGGAGATGCGCAGGGACGTCGGGGTGCGGGAGGCCAGGCGGGGTGTCACCCAGGGCACCTCTGAGGGCACAGCGCGGGGACACCATGGGGACACCATGGGGACACCAGGGGACACCAGGAGGACACCATGGGGACACCAGGGGACACCCATGGGGACACCATGGGGACACCAGGGGGACACAAGGGGGACACAAGGGGGACACCAGGGGACACCATGGGGACATCACGGGACACCATGGGGACACCAGGGGACACCAGGGGACACCCACGGGATGGGGGTGCCCTGGGACTGGGGACACTTAGGGACACCCTGGGGACACCACAGGGACACCCTGGGATTGGGGACACCATGGGGACACCAGGGGACACCCACGGGATGGGGGTGCCCTGGGATTGGGGACACTTGGGGACACCCTGGGGACACCACAGGGACACCCTGGGATGGGGCATCTAGGGGATGGGGACACCCTGGGGACACCCTGGGGACACCCTGGGACCACCCTAGGACGTGCTGGGGACACTCAGGGATGGGACACTGAGGGGCACCGTGAGTGGCACATAGGGACACCTGGGGACACCACACGGACACCCTGGGACCACCCCAGGACATGCTGGGGACACTCAGGGATGGGGACTCCGGGAGTCATTGAGGGTCACCGGGAGTGGCACACAGGGACACCTGGGGACACTACAGGGACACCCTGGGATTGGGGACACCATGGGGACACCACAGGGGCACCCTGGGGACAGCCTAG
The DNA here is from genome assembly GCA_017589585.1 of Phylloscopus whistleri. Taxonomy (NCBI): domain Eukaryota; kingdom Metazoa; phylum Chordata; class Aves; order Passeriformes; family Phylloscopidae; genus Phylloscopus; species Phylloscopus whistleri. Next base: position 190,930 of record JADMLD010000666.1, on the reverse strand, counting down.
GACATGCTGGGGACACTCAGGGACGGGGACACTCAGGGGTGGGACACCGAGAGGCACTGAGGGACAGCGGGAGTGGCACACAGGGACACCTGGGGACACTGGGGGGTCATTGGGGGGGTCACTGGGGGGGTTACTGGGAAGCCGCTGGAGGGACACAGGGGGACACTGGGAGGAGCACTGGGGGGGCGGTCACTGGGGGGACACTGGGGGACACTGGGAGCACTGGGGAGCCACCGATGTCCCACCCCGGGGGCACACGCGAGACCACCGAGGACGGGAGGTCACGGGGGACACCGAGGGGACACACGGGGACGCACCGATGTCACAGCAGGGCCCTCCCAGGACGGGACGGGAGGACAGGGGGGACATCGAGAGCTCTGAGGGGCCATTGGGGGTCACTTGGAGGGGTCACTGGGGGGACACTGGGGGGACATTGGGGGGCACTGGGGGGGTCACTGGGATGGGTCACTGGGAGGGGTCACTGGGGGGACACTGGGGGGATATTGGGGGGACATTGGGGGGCAGTGGGGGGGTCACTGGAGGGACACTGGGGGCAATGAGAGGGGTCATTGGGGGTCCATTGGGGGTCCCACTTGGAGGGGTCACTGGGAGGGGTCATTGGGGGCTCACTGGGAGGGGTCACTGGGGGTCACTGGAGGTCCATTGGGAGGTCATTGGGGGGGTCATTGGGGGGGGCACTGAGGAGGGGACACGGGGGCACACCGATGTCCCACCCGGGGGCACACCGAGGACGGGAGGTCACGGGGGACACCGAGGGGACACGGGGACGCACCGATGTCCCACCCGGGGGCACAGGCGGGACCACCGAGGTGAAAAGGTCACGGAGGGGCACGGGGGACACCCGGGGACACACGGGGACTCACCGATGTCCCACGCGGGACCACCGAGGTGGGGAAGAGGGGAGGTCACGGAGGGGCACCACGGGGGACACCGAGGGGACACCGAGGGGACACCGAGGGGACACCCGGGGACTCACCGATGTCGCAGCGGGCGCCGCCCCACCCCGGGGCGCAGGCGGGGGTGGCGCAGTCGGGGCCGGCGAACCCCGGGAAGCAGCGGCAGCGGCCCCGCTGGCACCGGCCCCGGTCACTGCGGCCCCGGGGGCACGGCGGGGGCGGGGCCGGGGGCGGGGCCTCGGCCGAGGGGGCGGGGCAAGTGCAGGCGCCGCCGGCAGGGGGCGCGCAGAGCTGCACCGACTGGCCTGGGGGGAGGGGAGGGGGGGACAGGGGTGTGACCCCCGGTGACCCCGCAATGACCCCCACAATGACCCCCCCACTGACCCCACCAGTGACCCCCCCAGTGACCCCTAGTGACCCCCCAATGACCCTTCCCAGTGACCCCCGCAATGATCCCTTCAAATGACCCCCACAATGACCCCTCCCAATGACCCCCCAGTGACCCCCAATGTCCCCCCCAGTGACCCCCCCAGTGACCCCCCAGTGACCCCTCCCAATGACCCCCCAATGACCCCCCAGTGACCCCCAGTGACCCCCAATGACCCCCCAGTGACCCCCAGTGACCCCCACAATGAGCCCCCAATGACCCTCCAATGACCCCTCCCAATGACCCCCCAGTGACCCCCCAGTGACCCCCAGTGACCCCCCAATGGCCCCCAATGACCCCCCACTGACCCCCCAGTGACCCCCGCAATGACCCCTCCCAATGACCCCCCAGTGTCCCACCAGTGACCCCCAGTGACCCCCCAGTGACCCCGCAATGGACCCCCAGTGACCCCCCCAGTGACCCCCCAATGACCCTCCTATGACCCCTCCCAATGACCCCCCAGTGTCCCACCAGTGACCCCCAGTGACCCCCAGTGACCCCCAGTGTCCCACCAGTGACCCCCAGTGACCCCCAGTGACCCCTGCCAATGACGCCCAATGGCCCCCCAGTGACCCCAATGATCCCCCACTGACTCCTGCAGTGACCTCCCACTGACCCCCAGCTGGACCCCCAGTGACCCCCCAATGACCACAAGGACCACCATGACCCCAATGACCCCCCAGTGACCCCCAGTGACCCCCCACTGACCCCCACTGACCCCCCCAAGTCCCCCAATGTCCCCAATGTCCCCAAGTCCCCAGTGTCCCCCAATGTCCCCAATGTTCCCAAATGTCCCCAATGTTCCCAATCCGCCCAAATGTCCCCAATGACCCCAATGTCCCCTAATGTCCCCTAATGTCCCCCTGCCCTCCTTGTGCTCCTGTCCCAGCCTGGGGTCTCCCCATGTCCCCCTGTGTCCCCATGTCCCCAGTGTCACCTGTCCCGGCCTGCGGCCCCCCCGTGTCCCCACAGTGTCCCTGCAGTGCCTGCACATGTCCCCACAGTGTCACCTGTCCCCTCCTGTGGTCCTGCGCTGTCCCCGCAGTGTCCCCCCCCATGTCCCCCCAGTGTCCCCAGTGTCACCTGTCCCGGCCTGCGGCCCCCCGTGTCCCCACAGTGTCCCCACAGTGTCCCCACAGTGTCCCCACAATGTCCCCTGTCCCCAGTGTCACCTGTCCCGGCCTGCGGTCCCGCGCTGTCCCCACAGTGTCCCCCCATGTCCCCCCCCGTGTCCCCCCAGTGTCACCTGTCCCCTCCTGCGGTCCCGCGCTGTCCCTGCGGTGTCCCCGCAGTGTCCCCACAATGTCCCCGTGTCCCCACATTGTCCCCCTGTGTCCCCAGTGTCACCTGTCCCAGCCTGGGGTCCCCCAGTGTCCCCGCAGTGTCCCCCCGTGTCCCCCCATGTCCCCACAGTGTCCCCCCCCGTCCTCAGTGTCACCTGTCCCCTCCTGCGGCCCCGCGCTGTCCCCGCGCTGTCCCCGCGCTGTCCCCGCAGTGCCCGCACGTGCCCCTCCAGCTCCCGCAGCCGCCGCAGGACATCGGCCAGGGCTGCCCCGCAGGGTGACACCGGCGGGGACACCCCAGGGGACACCCCGGGGGACAGGGGAGGTGACAGGGGAGGTGACAGGGGAGGTGACAGGGGAGGTGACACCGCCTGGCCCCGCAGCGCCAGCGCCAGCAGCAGCAGCTCCAGGGGCACCGGCATCATCCTGGGGGGAGGGACAGGGGGACATGGTGGGGGGACAGACGGACGGACATGGGGGGGGGACAGACGGACGGACAGCGGGGGGGGACAGACGGACACCCATAAAGGACAGAGGGACATCCGTGGGGACACACGGGCACCGATAAAGGACAGAGGGACAGCTCTGGGGACACCCGTGGGGACACACGGACACACCGCCCAGTAACCACCAGTGACTCCCCCGGGAACTCCCGGTGGTTCCCAGTTCCCCCCAGTCCCTCCCAGTCGCTCCCAGTGCTCCCAGTTCCCCCCAGTTCCCCCAGTTCCACATTCCCCAGTCCCTCCCAGTCCCTCCCAGTGCCCCCAGTTCCCTCCCAGTCCCCCCCAGTTCCCTCCAGTCCCCCGAGTCCCCCCCAGTTCCCCCCAGTGCCCCCCAGTCCCTCCCAGTCCCCCCAGTCCCCCCCAGTGCTCCCAGTTCCCCCCAGTTCCACGCTTCCCAGTTCCCCCAGTCCCCCCCAGTACCCCCCAGTCCTCCCAGTTCCCTCCCAGTCCCCCCAGTCCCACACTCCCCCATCCTCCCCAGTCGCCACCAGTCCCCCCAGTCCTTCCCAGTCTCCCCCAGTCCCCCCAGTCCCCCCCAGTCCCCCCACTTCCCCCAGTTCCCCCAGTACTCCCAGTCCCTCCCAGTCCCCCCAGTTCCTCCCAGTCCCCCCAATTCCCCCAGTTCCACATTCCCCAGTCCCTCCCAGTCCCTCCCAGTACCCCCCAATCCTCCCAGTTCCCTCCCAGTCCCCCCAGTCCCACACTCCCCCATCCCCCCCAGTCCCCACCAGTCCCCCCAGTCCTTCCCAGTCTCCCCCAGTCCCCCCAGTCCCCCCCAGTCCCCCCACTTCCCCCAGTTCCCCCAGTACTCCCAGTCCCTCCCAGTCCCCCCAGTTCCTCCAGTCCCCCCAATTCCCCCAGTTCCACATTCCCCAGTCCCTCCCAGTCCCTCCCAGTGCCCCCCAGTCCCCCCAGTCCCTCCCAGTGCCCCCAGTCCCTCCCAGTCCCTCCCAGTGCCCCCCAGTCCCTGCCAGTCCCTCCCAGTCCCCCCCAGTGCCCCCCAGTCCCCCCCAGTCCCTCCCAGTGCCCCCCAGTCCCTCCCAGTCCCCCCAGTCCCCCCCAGTGCTCCCAGTTCCCCCCAGTTCCACGCTGCCCAGTTCCCCCAGTCCCCCCCAGTACCCCCCAGTCCTCCCAGTTCCCTCCCAGTCCCCCCAGTCCCACACTCCCCCATCCCCCCCAGTCCCCACCAGTCCCTCCCAGTTCCCCCCAGTCCCTCCCAGTCCCCCCCAGTTCCACATTCCCCAGTCCCTCCCAGTTCCCCCAGACCCCCCAGTCCCTCCCAGTCCCTCCCATTCCCCCCCATTGCTCCTAGTCCCTCCCAGTTCCCCCAGTTCCATGCTGCCCAGTCCCTCCCAGTCCCTCCCAGTGCTCCCAGTCCCCCCCAGTTCCACTCTGCCCAGTGCCCCCCAGTTCCCCCAGTCCCCCCATCCCCCCATCCCCCCCAGTCCCCCCCAGTCCCCCCCAGTCCCTCCCAGTATCCCCAGTCCCCCCCAGTCCACCCCAGTAACCCCAGTCCCCCCAGCTCCCCCCAGTCCCTCCCATTCCCTCCAGTCCCTCCCAGTCCTTCCCAGTCCCCCCAGTTCCACATTCCCCCGTCCCTCCCAGTCCCTCCCAGTGCCCCCAGTTCCCCCCAGTTCCACTCTGCTCAGTGCCCCCCAGTCCCCCCCAGTCCCTCCCAGTATCCCCAGTTCCCCCAGTACCCCCGGCCGGTCCCGCTCCCCGCGCGCTCTGTGTCGGGCGGGGGGGGGGGCGTGGCCGGGGGCGTGGCCGGGGGCGTGGCCGGGGGCGTGGCCGGGGCCCCTCCCAGCCCGGCCCCCCCAGGGGAGCCGCCCCCGCCCGTGTTTGGGGCGTTGCCATGGAAACCAAACAGGCGGGAGGGGCGGGGCCCCCGGGGCGCCCAGTGACACCTCCCAGTAACACCAGTGACACCAGTAACACAGCACAGTGCTCCCAGTGACACCAGTGACACCAGTGACACATCCCAGTAACACCAGTAAACACCAGTGACACCAGTAACACAGCACAGTGCTCCCAGTGACACCAGTAAACACCAGTGACACCAGTAACACAGCACAGTGCTCCCAGTGACACCAGTGACACATCCCAGTAACACCAGTAAACACCAGTGACACCAGTAACACAGCACAGTGCTCCCAGTGACACCAGTGACACCAGTGACACATCCCAGTAAACACCAGTGACACCAGTAACACAGCACAGTGCTGCCAGTAACATCAGTGACACCAGTGACACCTCCCAGTAACACCAGTAAACACCAGTGACACCAATAACACAGCACAGTGACACCAGTGCTCCCAGTGACACCAGTGACACATCCCAGTAAACACCAGTGACACCAGTGACACCAGTGCTCCCAGTAACACATCCCAGTGACACCAGTGACACATCCCAGTGCTCCCAGTGACACCAGTGACACATCCCAGTAAACACCAGTAACACCAGTACAGCCTGGCCCCAGCGCTCCCAGTGACACCAGTAACACATCCCAGTGCTCCCAGTAACACCAGTGACACCAGTAACACATCCCAGTGGCACCAGTGAAACATCCCAGTAAACACCAGTAACACCAGTGCTCCCAGTAACACATCCCAGTGCTCCCAGTGACACCAGTAAAACATCCCAGTAAACACCAGTAAACACCAGTACAGCCTGGCCCCAGCGCTCCCAGCGCTCCCAGTGACACCAGTGACACCTCCCAGTAACACCAGTGACACCAGTGACACCAGTAACGCATCCCAGTGACTCCAGTAACACCAATAACACATCCCAGCGCTCCCAGTGACACCAGTGACACCTCCCAGTAAACACCAGTAACACAGCACAGCACATCCCAGTGCTCCCAGTGCTCCCAGTGCTCCCAGTGACACCAGTGACACCTCCCAGTGACACCAGTAACACCAGTATAGCCTGGCCCCAGCGCGCCCACTGACACCAGTGACACATACCAGTGACACCAGTAAACATCAGTAACACCAGTTACACCAGTGACACCAGTAAACACCAGTATGGCCTGGCCCCAGTGCTCCCAGTGACACATCCCAGTGCCCCCAGAGCTCCCAGTAACACCAGTAACACATTCTAGTAAACACCAGTAACACCAGTGACACCAGTAACACAGCACAGTGCTCCCAGTAACACCAGTAAACACCAGTAACACATCCCAGTGACACCAGTGCTCCCAGTAACACATCCCAGTGCTCCCAGTAACACATCCCAGTGCTCCCAGTAACACCAGTGACACATCCCAGTGCTCCCAGTGCTCCCAGCGACACCAGTGACACATCCCAGTGACACCAGTGACACATCCCAGTGACACCAGTGACACCAGTAACAAACCACAGCACATTTCAGTGACACCAGTGACACATCCCAGTGACACCAGTGCTCCCAGTAACACATCCCAGTAACACCAGTAACACATCCCAGTGCTCCCAGTAACACCAGTGACACATCCCAGCGCTCCCAGTGACACCAGTAACACCAGTATAGCCTGGCCCCAGCGCTCCCAGTGCTCCCAGCGACACCAGTGACACATCCCAGTGACACCAGTGACACCAGTGACACCAGTAACACCAGTAACACAGCACAGCCCATCCCAGTAACACCAGTAACACCAGTGACACATCCCAGTGACACCAGTAACACCAGTATGGCCTGGCCCAAGCGCTCCCAGTGACACCAGTAACACCAGTAACACATCCCAGTGCTCCCAGTGACACCAGTAACACCAGTGTAGCCTGGCCCCAGGGCTCCCAGTGCTCCCAGAAACCCCAGTTTGGCTCATCACAGTGCTCCCAGTGCTCCCAGTAACCCCAGTTTGGCTCATCCCAGTGTTCCCAGTGCTCCCAGTAACCCCAGTTTGGCTCATCCCAGTGCTCCCAGTGCTCCCAGTGCTCCCAGTAACACCACTAACACATCCCAGTAACACCAGTAACACATCCCAGCGACACCAGTGACACCAGTAACACCAGTGACACATCCCAGTAACACCAGTAACACCAGTAGCACATCCCAGTGCTCCCAGTGCCCCCAGTGTGGCCCCTCCCAGCGCTCCCAGTGCTCCCAGTCCGGGCGGGGCCGTGACTCACCGCCCCGGCAGCCACAACAACAGCGGGGGGGGGGGGGGAGGGGCAGAGCGGGGGGGGAGGGGCGGCGGGGGTCCCGGCCGGGGCGGGGGGGGGGGGGGGGGGCCGGCCCCACCCCCCGCTCTCCCTGCGCCGTTTATTGATTGATTAATTTATTAACTTATTGATTGATTTATTGATTTATTGTTTTGTTTATTCTTTTATTTATTGAATTATTGATTGATTGATTGATTGATTTCTTTATTGATTTATTTATTGACTTATTTATTGATTGATTTATTGATTGGTTTGATTGATTGATTGATTGATTGATTGACTTATTGATTGATTTCTTTATTGATTGATCTATTGATTGGCGGATCGATCCATCAGTTTCACACCCCCCGGCCCCCCCAGTCACCCCTCCCCCCCCCTCGGCGGTGTCCCCATCCTTGTCCCCCCTCTGTGTCCCCACCACCCCTCCCCCTCCCGTGTCCCCGTCCCTGTTCTCACAATGTCCCCAATGTCACCTCCCCATCCCCAATGTCCCCAGCGTCCCCAATGTCCCAGTGTCCCCAGTGTCCCCAATGTCCCCGGTGTCCCCAACGTCCCCGGTGTCCCCAATGTCCAAGTGTCCCAGTGTCCCCAATGTCCCCGGTGTCCCCAACGTCCCCGGTGTCCCCAATGTCCCCAATGTCCCCAGTGTCCCCAATGTCCCCGGTGTCCCCAACGTCCCCAATGTCCCAGTGTCCCCAGTGTCCCCAATGTCTCCAGTGTCCCCAGTGTCCCCCCTACTCCTCCCCGCTGTCCCCCGCTGTCCCCCACGCCAGTGTCCCCAGCTCCCCGGGGGTCCCCAGCTCCCGCAGCCGCCCCCCCTCCAGCAGGGCCACCCTGGGTGCCACCCGGGCCAGGGCCACCCGTGATGTCACCAACAGCACCGCCGGGCCCCGCCCCCCCTGGGGACACAGCAGCGCCTGCTCCACCTGCGGGGACACCGGGGACATTGGGGACATTAGGGGGATTGGGGACATTGGGGGGATTGGGGGATTGGGGACATTGGGGGGATTGGGGACATTGGAGACATTGGGGACATGGGGACATTGGGGGGATTGGGGACATTGGGGGGATTGGGGACATTGGGGACATTGGGGACATGGGGACATTGGGGGGATTGGGGACATTGGGGACATTGGGGGGATTGGGGACATTGGGGGGATTGGGGACATTGGGGACATTGGGGACATGGGGACATTGGGGGGATTGGGGACATTGGGGACACTGGGGGGATAGGGGACATTGGGGACATTGGGGGGAATGGGGACATTGGGGACACAGGGGACATTGGGGACATGGGGACATGGGGGGGACATGGGGGTGTCACCCCAGGGTGGAGGGTACAGGGAGGGACCTGGGGAGTGGGGACACCTGGACACAGGGGACATCAGGACCAAGGGGACCCAGGGGACACAGGGGACATGGGGGACATGAGGATTGAGGACCCAGGGAACACAGGGAGTGAGGACCCAGGGGACACGGGGACCCAGGGGACACAGGGGGACACGGGGGTGTCACCCCAGGGTGGAGGGCACAGGGAGGGACCTGGGGAGTGGGGACATCGGGACCCAGGGGACATCGGGACCAAGGGGACTCTGGGCACACAGTGACCCAAGGGACACAGGGGACATGGGGGGCAGCACCCAAGGGGACGTGGGGAGTGGGGACCAAGGGGACACGGTGACCCAGGAGACCCCAGGGGACATGGGGGGCAGCACCCAAGGGGACAATGGGGAGTGGGGACCCAGGGGACGCAGGGGACATGGGGGACACGGGGGTGTCACCCCAGGGTGGAGGGCACAGGGAGGGACCTGGGGAGTGGGGACACCTGGACCATGGGGACACCGGGACCAAGGGGACTCTGCGCACACAGTGACCCAAGGGACACAGGGGACATGGGGAGTGGGGACCAACCTGGGGGATGGGGACACAGGGGACACAGGGGACACGAGGATTGAGGAGCCAGGGGACACAGGGAGTGAGGACCCAGGAGACATGGGGACCCAGGGGACCCAGGGGACATGGGGACCCAGGGGACATGGGGACCCAGGGACCCAGGGGACCCAGGGGACACAGGGAGTGAGGACCCAGAGGACATGGAGACCCAGGGGACACAGGAGACATCGGGACCAAGGGGACTCAGGGGACATGGGGGGCAGCACCCAAGGGGACATGGAGAGTTGGGACCCAAGGGACACAGGGGACATGGGGGACACGAGGATTGAGGAGCCAGGGGACACAGGGAGTGAGGACCCAGGGGACATCGAGACCAAGGGGACACAGGGGACATGGTGACCCAGGGGACATGGGGGGCAGTGCCCAAGGGGACAATGGGGAGTGGAGACCCAGGGGACACAGGGGACCCAGGGGACACGGTGACACAGGGGACATGGGGACCCAGGGGACATAGGGACACAGAGGACATGGGGACCCAGGGGACATGGGGACCCAGGGGACACGGTGACACGTGGCTGTGACCCACCTGCTGGCGGGTGCCGGGGTCCAGGGCGCGCGTGGGCTCGTCCAGCACCAGCACCCGGGGGCTCCGGAGCAGCGCCCGGGCCAGGGCCACCCCCTGGGCCTGTCCCCCCGACAGCTGCACCCCGCGGGGGCCCACCTCTGGGGACATGGGGACATTGAGGGGACATTGAGGGGACAGCCAGGGCTACCCCCTGGGCCTGTCCCCCAGAGAGCTGCACCCCCATCTCTGGGGACACAGAGAACATTGTGGGGACATCATGGGAACACACTGGGGACACCACAGGGACACCACTGGGACAGCCAGGGCCACCCCCTGGGCCTGTCCCCCCGAGAGCTGCACCCCGCGTGGGCCCACCTCTGGGGACATTGGGGACATTGAGGGGACACATTGGGGGCACTGTGGGGACACTGAAGAGACCAAGGGGACATCTTGGACACCTTGGACACCTCATGGTGACACTTTCAGGACATCTTTGGGACACTGTGTTGGCACTATCGGGACACTGTGGGGACACATTGGGGCACTTTGGGGACACTGTGGTGGCACTGTAAGGACACTGTGGGGACACTATGGGGACACCTTGGCGACACATTGGGGACACTTTGGAGCCACCTGCCGTACCTGTGTCATAGCCCCGTGGGGACACTCTGGGGACACTGTGGGGACACTCTGGGGACACCATGGTGACACTTTGGTGACACTGTGGTGCCACCCGCCGTACCTGTGTCGTACCCCCGGGGCAGCCGCCGTGCCCAGGTGTCCACGCCCACGCGCCGCGCCGCCGCCACCACCGCTGCCACCAGCGCTGTCCCCGCTGTCCCCTCGGTGTCACCGCCGTGTCCCCAGCCCAGGGCGATGTTGGCGCGCAGGGAGCGGGAGAGGATGGCCGGGGACTGGGGGACACCGGCCACCTGAGGGGACATCGGGGACATTGGGGACATCAGGGACATCAGAGACATCGGGACATCGGGGACACTGGGGACATCGTGGGACAGGTGAGCACAGGGGCACGGAGGGGACACATTGGGACATCAGGGGACATCAGGGGACATCAGGGGACATCGGGGGACATCGGGGGACATCGGGGGACAGGTGACACATTGGGGAGGTGGCAGGGACAGGGAGGGGACATCAGGGGACTGAGGGACACCGGCCACCTGCGGGGACACATTGGGGACATCGGGGGGACATCAGGGGACAGCTGAGCACAGGGGGAGGTGGCAGGGACAGGGAGGGGACGCAGGTGACACCGAGGGGACCCAGGTGACCTTGGGGGTGGAACTGGGGACCCAGGTGACACATTGGATGGGACTGGGGACCCAGGTGACACAGGGGTGCACTGAGGACCCAGGTGACACTTGGGGACAGGGGACATTAGGGGACAGGTGAGCACACGGGGACAGGGCAGGGACAGGGAGGGGACATCAGGGGACTGAGGGACACCGGCCACCTGCAGGGACATCAGGAGACATCAGGGGACATCAGGGGACAGGTGAGCAGGCAGGGAGGTGGCAGGGGCGAGGAGGGGACCCAGGTGACACATTGGGGACCCAGGGGACACATTGGGGACCCAGGGGACACAGGGGTGGCACTGAGGACCCAGGTGACATTTGGGTGGAATTGGGGACACAGGTGGCACCGAGGTGGAACTGGGAACCCAGGTGACACAGGGGTAGGACTGGGGACTCAGGTGACACTTGGGGACAGCGGACATCAGGGGACAGATGAGCACACGGGGAGGTGGCAGGGGCGAGGAGAGGACACGGGGGGGGCTGATGGCACAGGGATGGCACTGGGGACCCAGGTGACACATTGGGGACCCAGGTGACACAGGAGTGGCACTGGGGACCCAGATGACACATTAGGGACACAGATGACACAGGGGTGGCACTGGGGACCCAGGTGACACTTGGGTGGGACTGGGGACCCAGGTGACATATTGAGGACCCAGGGGACACCGAGGGGACCCAGGTGACACTTTGGGGACCCAGGTGACACCAAAGTGGAACTGGGGACCCAGGTGACACATTGGGGACACAGGTGACACATTGGGGACCCAGGGGGTGGCACCCAGACCCCCCCGGTGACCTCGGGGACCCGTTGGGGGCACAGCAGTGACCCGGGGGTGGCAGTGGGGACCCGTTGGGAACAACAGGGCGGCCACGGGAGAGGTTTGGTGACACGGGGACATCAGCAGGGGATGGCTGGTGACCCGGGGGTGGCCCGGGGGTGGCCCGGGGGTGTCACCTGTTGTCGCAGGGTCGGGTCCGAGCGCGGGGTCAGGGGGGTCCCGTCCAGCAGCACCGCCCCGCCCGCCAGGGGGCGCAGCCCCAGCGCCGCCGCCGCCAGCGAGCTCTTCCCGCCGCCAGGGGGCGCCAGCACGGCCAGCAGCTCCCCCGGGCGCAGCGACAGCGACACCCCCTGGTGGCGAGAGCGGGGATGGCACCCGGCAGCACCGCGGGTCCCCCTTGTCCCCAATACCCCCTTGTCCCCCAATGTCCCCAATGCCCCCCCACGTCCCTAATATCCCCCATGTCCCCAGTATCCCAATATCTCCCCGTGTCCCCAATATCCCTGTGTCCCCCATGTCCCCAATATCCCCCCGTGTCCCCAATGTCCCCCACGTCCCCAATATCCCCCCGTGTCCCCAAAGTCCCCGTGTCCCCAACATCCCCTCGTGCTCCTGTCCCACATCCCCCCAAGTCCCATGTTCCCCCTGTCCTCCCCATGTCCTCAATGTCCCCTTGTCTCCATAGCCCATGTCCCCAATGTCCCCCCATGTCATCCCATGTCCCCAATGTCCCCCCATGTCCCCCCATGTCCCCTTGCCCCCCCATGTCCCCAGTATCCCCCTGTCCCCCTGTATCCCACATCCCCCAATGTCCCCAATGTCCCCCATGATGTCCCCAATGTCCCCATGTCCCCCATGATGTCCCCAACATCCCCCTGTCCCCCCTGTGTCCCACGTCCCCCCCACACCCCCCCCACGTTCCCCCAGCCCCCGGTGTCACCCGTGTCACCTTGAGCACCGGCTCGGAGCGCCCCGGGTAGGACATCCAGACGTCCCTGAGGGTCAGCCCGGGGGTCCCCTGTCCCCGGGGGGTGACAGGTGACAATGGCTCCGGGGGTGGCACCACCCGGGCCCGCTCCAGCAGCTCCAGGAGCGTCTCGGAGGAGCCGACGGCCTTGGCCAGGATGGGGCGGTACAGGAGCACGGCCTGGGGACATCGGGGACATTTGGGGACATCATTGGGGACATTGAGGGGATTGGGGACATTGGGGACATTGAGGGGTGGTACAGGAGCACGGCCTGGGGACAGTGGGGACATTTGGGGACAATGGGGGACATTGGGGACATCGGGGACTTTGGGGACATCACTGGGGACATCAATGGGGGGATTGGGGACATTGGGGGATTGGGGACATGGGGACACTGGGGACATGGGGCACATTGGGGATATTGGGGCATTGGGGGCACTGGGAACATCATTGGGGACATTGGGGATATTGAGGGATTGGGGGATTGGGGGGATTGGGGACATTGGAGGGGATTGGGGACATTGGGGACATTGGAGACATTGGGGACATTGGGGACATGGGGGACATGGGGACATTGGGGACGTCACTGGGGACATTGGGGACATCATGGGGGACATCATGGGGGACATTGGGGACATTTGGAGGATTGGGGACATTTGGGGACATTGGGGGGATTGGGGACATCATTGGGGACATTGGGGACACTGGGGACACTGGGGACATGGGGGGATTGGGGACATTGGGGGGACATAGGGACATTGGAAGACATCATTGGGGACATCACTGGGGACATGAGGAGGACACTGGGACAGGAACAGGGCCAGGAGAGCGTGGGGACATCACCGGGAGGGCGTGGGGACATGGGGACACGACGGGGGGACACGGGGACACAGAGAACGGGGTTGGGGACAGGAGGGGACACACAGGGGACACGGCTGTCACCTCCACGGCCCGGGTGAAGTGCAGCTGGCACATGAGGACGCTGACCAGCTCCCCGGGGGTGACACTGCCCCCGGCCACCAGGGACCCCCCCAGGAAGAGCAGGGCCACCTTCAGGGCCAGAGCGGGGAACTGGGGACAACAACGGGGACACCCGTGTCACTGTGGTGTCCCCAACGTCCCCAGGTCACACATCCCCACCCCACCCAGCCCCAGGCCACCACCGTGTGTCCCCACAGGGCTGCTCCCTGTGTCCTGCCACCCCCTGCCACCACTTCCCTGTGTCCCCTGTGCCACCACGTCTCCATGTCACCTCCTGCCACCATGTCCCCATGTCACCCAGCCCCCTGCCACCACGTCCCCGTGTCCCCAGCCCCCTGCCACCACATCCCCGTGTCCCCTGTTCCACCACATCCCTGTGTCCCCTGTTCCAAAGCCACCATGTCCCCGTGTCCCCAGCCCCCTGCCACCACGTCCCCTGTCCCCTATTCCAATGCCACCACGGCCCCGTGTCCCCAATGTCCCCGTCATCGTCCCCCTGCCACCACACCCAACGCCACCTCCTGCTGCCACATCCCCGTGCCACCCACCCCCCTGCCACCACGTCCCCGTGTCCCCAGCCCTGCACCAACACCACATCCCCCGTTCCTGTGTCACCATCCCTCACCCCCCAAGTCCCCAATCCCCAATGTCCCCACTGTCCCCAATGTGCCCCCAATGTCCTGAGTCCCCAGTGTCCCCAATGTCCCCATGTCCCCAATCCCCCCAATGCCCCCACTGTCCCCAGTGTCCCTCACCCCCCCAATGTCCCCCACTGTCCCCATGTCCCCGTACCCCGCTGGCCCACAGCCCGGCCGCGTAGGCCATGGCCTCTCTGCTCTCCAGCCGTTGTCCCCAATGTCCCCCCAATGTCCCCAATGACCCCATGTCCCCCAATATCCCCAGTGTCCTGAGTCCCCAGTGTCCCCAATCCCCCCCACTGTCCCCCCAATGTCCCCAGTGTCCCCAACGTCCCCAATGTCCCCTCAATCTCCCCACTGTCCCCAACGTCCCCAGTGTCCCCAAAGTCCCCAGTGTCCCCCAAAGTCCCCAATCCCCCCAATGTCCCCAATGTCCCTCACTCCCCCACTGTCCCCAATCCCCCCAATGTCCCCTCAATCTCCCCAATGTCCCAAATGTCCCCACTGTCCCCATGTCCCCGTACCCCGCTGGCCCACAGCCCGGCCGCGTAGGCCATGGCCTCTCTGCTCTCCAGCCGCTGTCCCCAATGTCCCCAATGTCCCCCAATGTCCCCCCAGTGTCCCCAATGTCCCCCCAGTGTCCCCAATGTCCCCCCAATGCTCCCAATGTCCCCAATCCCCCCAATGTCCCCAATATCCTCAGTGTCCCCAATATCCCCAATGTCTCCATGTCGCCCCCAATGTCCCCAATAATGTCCCCCATGTCCCCAGTGTCCCTCACCCCCCCAATGTCCCCCGTGCCCCCCACATCCCCACTGTCCCCAATCCCCCCAATGTCCCCAACCCCCCAATGTCCCCCCAATGTCCCCAATGTCCCCAATGTCCCCCCATGTCCCCGTACCCCGCTGGCCCACAGCCCGGCCGCGTAGGCCATGGCCTCTCTGCTCTCCAGCCGCTGTCCGAGCTCCAGGCGCCGCCGGACGCGCTCGGTCACTCCGGCCTCGTGGCCGAAGGCTCGGACGGTGCCCACAGCCCCCAGGGACTCCAGGGCCAGCGCCGTGGTGGCCGCCTGGGCCACCCGCACCCGCCGGGCCAGCGCCTGGGGGGACAGGGACAGGGGGACACTGGGGACACTGGGTCACCCTGGGGTCACAGTGGGGTCATGAGGGGACAGGGAGGTGACACTGAGGTCATAGGGGACACCCTGGGGTCACCCTGGGGACCAGGGGGTCACCACGGGGGTCATGAAGGGACAGGAGGGTCACACTGGGGTCCCCCTGGGGACACAGGGGGACACCTGGGGGTCATGAGCAGATGGGGGGGGTCACCATGGGGTCAGCACAGGGTCACCATGGGGTCATGAGGGGACAGGGAAGTCACCCCGGGGGTCACCACGGGGCTGGGAGGTGGGGGCACGGGGAGGGGACAGGGGACAGAAGGAGGTGACATTGGGGACAGGGAGGTGACACACGGGGTCATGAGGACACAGGGAGGTGACAAAGGGCCCAGGGAGGTGACACCGGGGTCATGAGGGGACAGGGAGGTGACAAAGCACACAGGAAGGTGACAATTGCCCCCCGTTACCTGCTGGACGCCCCCGACCTTCCCGGGCAGCGCCAGCAGCAGGGGCAGGGTCAGCAGGGTCAGCAGCCCCAGGGCCGGGGAGGTGACAATGGGGACAGGGAGGTGACACCGGGGACAGGGAGGTGACAAAGGGCCCAGAGAGATGACACTGGGGATGGGGAGGTGACACCGGGCCCAGAGAGGTGACAGTGGTGACAGGGGGGTGACAAAGGGCCCAGGGAGGTGACAAAGGGCCCAGGGAGGTGACAATGGGGACAGGGAGGTGACACACGGGGTCATGAGGGGACAGGGAGGCGACACCAGGCCCAGAGAGGTGACAGTGGTGACAGGGGGGTGACAAAGGGCCCAGGGAAGTGGCACTGGGGCAGGGAGGTGACACTGGGGGTCAAGAGGGCCCAGGGAGGTGACACCGGGGAGGGGACAGGGAGGTGACAAAGCACCCAGGGAGGTGACACCGGGGACAGGAAGGTGACAACTGCCCCTCCCCCCTGTTACCTGCTGGATCCCCCCGACCTTCCCGGGCAGCGCCAGCAGCAGGGGCAGGGTCAGCAGGGTCAGCAGCCCCAGGGCCGGGGCCAGCGCGGCCACTGTGGCCAGCAGAGCCCCGGCCCGGGCCAGCGCCCACAGCGCCGGCACCAGAGCGTCCCCCAGGGCCCCCAGGGCCGCCTCGGCGTCACCGGTCACCCGCTCGGACACCGCCCCGGGGCTGGAGCCCAGGTCATGGCGGTGGTCAGTGTGGTCAGTGTGGTCATTGTGGTGGTCACGGTGGTCACTGTGGTCAGTGTGGTCACTGTGGGCACTGTGGTGGTCACTGTGGGCACTGTGGTGGTCACTGTGGTCACTGTGGCCACTGCGGTGGTCACTGTGGTGGTCACGGTGGTGGTCAGTGTGGTCACTGTGGGCACTGTGGTCACTGGGGTGGTCACTGGGGTGGTCACTGTGGGCACTGTGGTGGTCACGGTGGTGGTCAGTGTGGTCAGTGTGGTCACTGTGGTCACTCCCAGGGCCGGGGATGTCCCCCCGCAGCACCGCGGCCACCGCCCGGCGCTGGAGGCGAGAGTGGGCGCGGGTCAGGGACAGCGCAGCCAGAGAGTCACAGAGCAGCTCGGACACGGCGCTGTGGGGACAGAGAGGGGTCAGTGGGGTCACGGGGGTCGGGGGGTCACAGGGGTCAGAGGGGACAGGGCGGTCAGGGCGTCACAGAGCAGCTCGGACACGGCGCTGTGGGGACAGAGAGAGGGGTCAGGGGTCATCAGAGGGGTCAGGGAGGTCAGAGGGGTCAGAGGGGTCAGAGGGGTCAGGGACAGCGCGGCCAGAGAGTCACAGAGCAGCTCGGACAGGGCGCTGTGGGGACAGAGAGGTCATCAGAGGGGTCACAGGGGTCAGGAGGGTCAGGGGGGTCAGTGGGGTCAGCGGGGTCAGGGGGACTGTGGGGTCAGTGGGGAAAGAGGGGACAGAGGGGTCAGAGGGGGTCAGGGGGGACAGAGACGTCAGTGAGGTCAGCAGCGGGGTCAGAAGAGTCAGTGGGGTCAGCGGGGTCAGTGGGGTCAGAGGGGACAGAGGGGTCAGAGGGGTCAGAGGGGTCAGCAGTGGGGTCAGGGGGGTCAGCAGCACCCAGGGGTGCCCCGGGGTCACCCACCTGCCCAGCCCCACCAGCACCAGCGGCCAGACCGCGGCCGCCGCCTCCTCCTGGGCAGCCCGGTCGGTGACGCGGCCGGTGAAGAACGGGGCGGCCACCTCGCCTGGGGGGGACACGGAGACCCCAAAAATGGGGGGTGGGACCCCTGGGCTGGGCCCTGACCCCTCCCCAAAGTGCGGGTTTGGGTCCTGAGAGCCCAAATTGGGGGGTCATGACCCCCAAATCGGGTTCTGATTCACAAAAATGGTGACTGACCTCGCTGAAATCAGATCCTGACTCCCCAAATTGGGTCCTGACCCCCCCCAAATCAGATCCTGACTCCCCCAAATTGGGTTCTGAACCCCAAAATTGGGTCCTGATCCCCCAAATTGGGTCCTGCCTCCCCCAATTTGAGTCCTGAATCCCTAAATTGGGTCCTGACTCCTCAAACTGGGTCCTGACCCCGTTCAGATCAGATCCTGACTTCCCCAAATCGGGACCCGACCCCCCAAATTTGGTTCTGAACCCTAAAATTGGTGACTGACCCCACTCAAATCAGATCCTGCCTCCCCTAAATTGGGTCCTGAACCCCCCAAAATTGGGTTCTGAATCCCTAAATTGGGTCCTGACCCTGCTCGGATCAGATCCTGTCCCCCCAAATTGGGTTCTGAACCCCCAAATTTGTGACTGACCCCACTCAAATCAGATCCTTCTTTCCCAAAATTGGATCCCGATCCCCCAAATCAGATCCTGCCTCCCCTAAATCGGGTTCTGACCTCTCAAACTGGATTCTGAACCCCTAAATTGGTGACTGACCCTGCTCAGATCAGATCCTGCCTCCCCAAAATTGAGTTTTGAACCCCCAAATTCGGTTCTCAACCCCAAAACTGGGTCCTGACCCCCCCAAATCGGGTCCTGGACCCCTAAATTGGGTCCTGACCCCGCTGAAAGCAGATCCTGCCTGCCCCAAATTGGGTTTTGAACCCCTAAATTGGGTTCTGAACCCCCAAAATTGGTGACTGACCCCGCTCAAATCAGATCCTTCTTTCCCAAAACTGGGTCCTGACCCCCCAAATCAGATCCTGACTCCCCCAAATCGGGTTCTGACCCCCAAATTGGGTCCTGACCCCCCAAAATGGAGTTTTGAACCCCAAAATTGGTGTCTGACCCTGCTCAAATCAGATCCTGCCTCCCCAAAATTGGGTTTTGAAACCTCAAATTGGGTTCTGACCCCAAAAATTGGGTTCTGAACTCTCTAAATTGGGTCCTGACCTCGCTCAAATCAGACCCTGACCCCCCCAAATTGGGTTCTGAACCCCAAAATTGAGTTCTGACCCTGCTGAAAATCAGACCCTGCCTCCCCCAAATTGGGTCCTGAATCCCCAAATTGAGTTCTGACCCCCCCCAAATCGGGTCCTGACCCCCCAAATTCCCCTTCCATCGCCTCCCGCCCCTCCCCCATTATCCCCAACCCCCCCCTAAATCGAACCCCAAAGCCCCTCAGGGGGGATCCCGCCCCGCCCCCATTATACCCAACCCCCCCAAATCGGGTCCTGACCCCCCAAATCGGGTTCCGAACCCCCAAAATTTGGTCCTGACCCCCCCAAACTGGGCTCTGACCCCCCAAATTTGGTCCCGAACCCCCCAAACTGGGCCGGGGTCCCCCCGCCGGTACCGAACCCCCAAAATCGGGTCCCGACCCCCCAAAATTGGGTCCTGAATCCCCCAAATTGGGTCCCGACCCCCCAAATTTGGTCCCGAACCCCCCAAACCGGGCCGGGGTCCCCCCCGCCGGTACCGAGGGCCGACGCCGCCATCAGCGCCCCCACCAGGGCCCAGCGGGCTCGGTCCGGGCCCAGCAGCGCCAGGAGGCGGCGGGTGGGGGGCGACAGCATCGCGGGGGGTCCGGTCCGGTTCGGGTCCGGTTCGGGTCCGGTTCCGGTCCGGTTCTGGTGGGTCCCGGTCCGGTTCTGGTGGGTCCCGGTCCGGTTCGGGTCCGGTTCTGGTTCGGTTCTGGTGGGTCCTGGTGGGTCCCGGTGGGTTCTGGTGGGTCCCGGTTTGGTCCCGGTCCGGTTCTGCTGGGTCCTGGTGGGTCCTGGTGGGTCCCGGTCCGGTCCTGGTGGGTCCCGGTTTGGTTCTGCTGGGGCCCGGTCCGGTTCGGATCCAGTCCTGGTGGCTGCCGGTCCCGTCCTGGTGGGTCCCGGTCCGGTTCTGTGGGTCCCGGTTGCTCCCGGTTATTCCCGGTCCTACTGGGTCCCGGTTCTTCTCATCGGTTGGTCCCGGTACCGTTCCCGGTGTGTCCCGGTACCGCCCCCGGTCCTACTAGGTCCCGGTTCCGTTCGGGTCCCGGTTGATCCCGGTCCCGCTCCCAGCCGTGTCCCGATACCGCTCCCCGTGTGTCCCGGTCCCGTTCGGGTCCCGGTTGGTCCCGGTACCGCTCCCGGTCCGGGTTTTGCTCCCGGTTCTCCTCGCCGGTTGGTCCCGGTGCCGCTCCCGGTGTGTCCCGGTCCTGCTCCCGGTTTGTCCCGGTGCCGCTCCCGGTGTGTCCCGGTTCCGTTTGGGTCCCGGTACCGCTCCCGGTTACTCCCGGTCCCGCTGGGTCCCAGTTGCTCCCGGTTCTCTCCGGTCGGTCCCGGTCCCGCTCCCAGCCGTGTCCCGGTCCCGTTCGGGTCCCGTTCGGGTCCCGCTGTCCCCGGTACCGCCCCGAACCGCCCCGAACCCCCCGGCCCCCCCCCCTTTCCCGCTCCCGCCGCCGTTTCCCGGAAAGCCCCGAGGGCGCGCGCGCGGGGGGGGCGGGGCCGGCGGGAATCCCCGGGAATCCCAGGCCGGAACCAGCGCCGGTGATTGGTGGAGGCGGTGGTGACGTCACCGGTTGCCAGGCAGAAGGAGCCGGAGCGGGTTCGGAGGGGGAGGGGGCGGTGCCAGCAAGGGGCGGGGCCTGGGCGGGGCGAGGGGCGGGGCTGGAGCTGATTTAGCGCGGTGTGGGCGTGGTTTGGAGCGGTGTGGGCGTGGTTTGGAGCGGTGTGGGCGTGGTTTGGAGCGGTGTGAGCGTGGTTTGGAGCGGTGTGGGCGTGGTTTGGCGCGGTGGGGGCGTGGCCGGGGCGGGAGGGGGCGGGGCAGAGCGGAATTGGAGGGAAATGAAACCTTAACTGGGCCGTACTGGGAGCTGCTGGGGGCTGGACTGGGAGCACTGGTGTGAACTGGTGAGCTCAGGGGGCTGGACTGGGCTGAACTGGGAGCACTGGTGTGACTGGTGAGTGCCCCGGGCTGAACTGGGAGCACTGGTGTGAACTGGGGAGCTCAGGGGGCTGGACTGGGAGCACTGGTGCGGACTGGTGAGCTGAACTGGGAGCACTGGTGTGAACTGGGAGCTGCTGGGGGCTGAACTGGGAGCACTGGTGTGGACTGGTGAGCTCAGGGGGCTGGACTGGGAGCACTGGTGCGGACTGGTGAGCTGAACTGGGAGCACTGGTGTGAACTGGGAAGTGCCCTGGGCTGAACTGGGAGCACTGGTGTGAACTGGTGAGCCCCCCAGGCTGAACTAGGATGGACTGGGAGCACTGGTGTGAACTGGGAGCTGCTGGGGACTGAACTGGGAGCACTGGTGTGGACTGGGGAGTGCCCCGGGCTGGACTGGGCTGGACTGGGAGCGCTGGTGCAGACTGGGGAGCGCCCCAGGCAGCACCCCAGGCTGGACTGGGCTGGACTGGGCTGAACTGGGAGCACTGGTGCGGGCTGGTGAGGGTCCTGTCTGGACTGGGCAGCGCCCCAGGCCGGACTGGGCTGAACTGGGCTGAACTGGTGGAGCGTCCTGGTTGGACTGGGCAGCACGCCAGGCCGGACTGGGCTGGACTGGGCTGAACTGGGAGCACTCCCCCCTCCCTAACTGGTCCGTACTGGTCTCTCCCCAGCCCCCCCATGGCTCTCCCCGCCTGGCCGCTCCTCCCGGGGCTCCTCCTGGCCGCCGACTGGTTCTTACTGGTCTTACTGGTGCCACTGGTTCCGTTCCTGGCCGCGCTGGGGCTGCCGGGGCTCTGGGCCGAGTCCGCCCTGCGCCTCCTCTTCCTCACCGGGACCACCCGGTGCTGGTTCCGCCACCCCCCCGGTGTCACCGGGGCCGCCGTTGTCACCGTCAGCGCCACCCCCGCCGTGTTCGGGACCGCCCGGTACCTCCTGGGTGGGACCGGGACCGGAACCGGAACCGGCCGGGGGTCGCTCCTGGGTCACTCCGGTACCGCCCAGGGGCTCCTGGAGCTCCTGGGTCTGTCCGGTCCCGGTTCCGGTCGCGGTCCCGGTCCGGGTTTGCTGCTCCTGGCGGCGGCCGGGCCGGTCTGGCTCGGGCTGACCCACGCGGCGGCGGCGCTGGGGCTGCTGGCCTGGGCTGAGCCCCCGAGACCCGGAGGGGTCGGCGAGACCACCGGGACCACCGGGGATGGCACCGGGACCACCGGGGATGGCACCGGGACCACCGAGAGCCCCAGGGATGGCACCGGGACCACCGGGACCACCGGGGATGGCACCAAGACCACCGGGACCACCGGGGATGTCCCCGAGAGCTCCAGAGATGTCACCAAGACCCCCGGGGATGTCACCAGGACCCTCGGGACCACCGGGGATGTCCCCAAGACCCCCGAGACCCCCGGAGGTGTCACCAGGACCCCCAGGGATGTCCCCAAGACCCCCGGAGGTGTCACCGAGAGCTCCAGAGATGTCCCCAGGACCGCTGGAGATGTCGCCGGGACCCCCAGAAGTGTCCCCAAGGCCCCCGGCAGCGTCCGGCGCGCTCTGGCGCTGACCTGGGAGGAGCGGAACGTCCTGGGAGCCGCCTTCGTCTGCCTGGCGCTGGCCGCCCTTGGTGCGTGACAAATTTGGGTTTTCCAGCCCCAAATTCGGGGGTTTTGGCCCCAAATTTGGGTTCTGCACCCTCGAATTTGGGTTTTCCACCCCCGAATTTGGGGTTTTCGGCCCAAAATTTGGGTTTTTCAGCCCCGAATTTGGGGTTTTCAGCCCAGCATTTGGGTTTTTTAGCTCCAAATTTGGGTTCTTCAGCCCCGAATTTGGGTTTTTCAGCCCCGAATTTGGGTTTTTCAGCCTCACATTTGGGTTTTCCACCCCAAATTTGGGTTCTGCACCCTCGAATTTGGGTTTTCCAGCACCGAATTTGGGGTTTCCATCCCAAATTTGGGTTTTTTCAGCCCCAAATTTGGGGTTTCCAGCCCCAAATTTGGGTTCTGCACCCTCGAATTTGGGGTTTCCAGCCCCGAATTTGGGGTTTCCAGCCCCGAATTTGGGTTCTCCAGCCCGGAATTTGGGTTCTGGAGCCCCAAAATTGGGTTTTCCAGCCCCAAAATTGGGTTTTCCAGCCCCGGATTTCGGTTTTTCAGCCCCGAATTTGGGTTTTGCACCCCAAATTTGGGTTCTGAACCCCCGAATTTGGGTTTTCCAGCCCCGAATTTGGGATTTTCAGCCCCGAATTTGGGTTTTTCAGCCCAGGATTTCAGTTTTTCAGCCCCAAATTTGGGTTCTGGAGCCCCGGATTTGGGTTTTTCAGCCCCGGATTTTGGGTTTTCCAGCCCGAATTTGGGTTCTGGAGCCCTGAATTTGGGTTCTGGAGCCTCGAATTTGGGGTTTGTAGTCCCAAAATTGGGGTTTCCACCCAGAATTTGGGTTCTAGAGCCCCAAAATTGGGAGTTGAGCCCCCAAAATTTGGTGTCAAACTCCTAAATTTTGGAATCCTGAAACTCTTGGAGAAAAATCCCTTCCAGACACCCCAAAATCAGCCCCAAAACCCCAAAAAATCCCTTCCAGACACCCCAAAAATCCACTTCTGACCCCAAAATCAACCCCAGACACCCCAAAATCAACCCCAAAGACCCCAAATCAGCCCCAAATACCCCAAAATTCTCCTGAAACCCCAAAAAACTCCTCCCAGACACCTCAAAAATCCACTTCTGACCCCAAAATCAACCCCAAACACCCAAAATCAACCCCAAAAGCCCCAAAATTCTCCTGAAACCCCAAAAAATCCCTTCCAGACACCCCAAAAATCCATTTCTGACCCCAAAATCAGCTCCAAAGACCCCAAAATTCTCTTCAGACTCCCCAAAAATCCCTCCCAGAGACCCCAAAAATCCATGTGAAACCCCAAAATCAACCCCAGACACCCCAAAATCAACCCAAGACACCCCAAAATTCCCCTTTGTACCCCAAAAATCCCTCCCAGCCACCCCAAAAATCCACTTCTGACCCCAAAATCAACCCCAAACACCCCAAAATCAACCCCAAATACCACAAAATCATCCCCAAAAGCCCCAAAATTCTCCCAAAACCCCAAAAAACTCCTCCCAGACACCCCAAAAATCCACTCCCGACCCCAAAATCAACCCCAAAGACCCAAAATCAGCCCCAAACACCCCAAAATTGTCCTGAAACCCCAAAAAATCCGTCCCAGACACCCCAAAAATCCACGTGAAACCCCAAAATCAGCCCCAGACACCCCAAAATCAACCCCAAGCACCCCAAAATCAGCCCCAAATACCCCAAAATTCTCCTCTAAGACACAATAATTCCCTCCCAGAGACCCCAAAAACCCACGTGAAACCCCAAAATCAGCCCCAGACACCCCAAAATCAGCCCCAAAGACCCCAAAATTCTTCTTAGACCCCAAAAACCCCTCCCAGAGACCCCAAAAATTTGGCCCAGGGGGTGACACAGGGTCCGGGTGACACCCAGGGGGTGACAGGGTGACACCCAGGGGGTGACACACGGCCTCGGTGACACCCATGGGTGACTCAGGGTCCTGGTGACACCCAGAGGTGATACCCAGGGGTGACATGGGGTCCCGATGACACCCAGGGGGTGACAGGGTGACACCCAGGGGTGACACACGGTCTGGGTGACACGGGGTGTCAGTGACACCCAGTGGGTGACACCCAGGGGTGGCACAGGGTCACAGTGACACCCCTGGGTGACACAGTCTGGATGACACCTATGGGTGACACAGGGTCCCGGTGACACCCAGGGGTGACACGGGGTCTGGGTGACACCCAGGGGGTGACACAGCCCCGGTGACACCCAGTGGTGACGCCGGTGACACCCATGGGTGACACGGGGTCCCGGTGACACCCAGGGGAGACCGCGGGTCCCTACGCCACCGGGAAGGTCCTGGACGCCATCGGCAGCGGGGCCGGGGTCACCGCCGGAGCCCTGGGGGTGGTGGCGGCTGCCGGGGCCACCAGGTGGGTCCTGATGTCCCCAAGGTCCCACCAGTGTCCCACCAGTGTCCCTGATGTCCCTGATGTCCCCACGTCCCCAGTGTCCCTGATGTCCCCGATGTCCCCGGTGTCCCCATGTCCCCCCAGAGTCCGTGATGTCCCTGATGTCCCTGATGTCCCTGATGTCCCCAATGTCCTTGGTGTCCCTGATGTCCCCGATGTCCCCATGCCCCCAGTGTCCCTGATGTCCCCCTAGTGTCCCCGGTGTCCCTGATGTCCCCATGTTCCTGATGACCTTGATGTCCCCCCGTGTCCCTGATGTCCCCAACGTCCCACCAGTGTCCCCTCAATGTCCCACCAGTGTCCCTGATGTCCCCAATGTCCTTGGTGTCCCTGATGTCCCTGATGTCCCCAGTGTCCCCACAGTGTCCCTGATGTCCCCGATGTCCCCACATCCCCCCGGTGTCCCTGATGTCCCCGTGTCCCTGACATCCCTGATGTCCCTGATGTCCCCGTGTCCCCCCTGATGTCCCCGTGTCCCCGATGTCCCTGATGTCCCCCTGGTGTCCCTGATGTCCCCACTATCCCCGTGTCCCCGGTGTCCCTGATATCCCCGGTGTCCCCGTGTCCCCATGTCCCCCCTGATGTCCCTGATGTCCCCGTGTCCCCCCCGTGTCCCTGGTGTCCCTGATGTCCCCATGTCCCTGATGTCCCCCCAGTGTCCCTGATGTCCCCCCTGATGTCCCCGGTGTCCCTGATGTCCCCGTGTCCCCCCGGCATCCCTGATGTCCCCAGTGTCCCTGATGTCCCCAGCGTCCCTGATGTCCCCGTGTCCCTGATGTCCCCCCAGTGTCCCTGGTGTCCCTGATGTCCCTGATGTCTCCGTGTCCCCCCGTGTCCCTGGTGTCCCCTGTGTCCCCGGTGTCCCTGATGTCCCCCCGGTGTCCCTGATGTCCCCGGTGTCCCCAATGTGCCCGTGTCCCCAGCGTGCTGTTCTCCGGCTGCCGGGGGGCGCTCTTCTTGCTGCTGAAGTCGCGTCTCCACCAGCGCCTGAGCCTGCGGCTCTTCTCCCACCTGGTGCGCCAGGACCTGGACTTCTTCCAGGGGGTGCCGGCAGGTACGGGGCACGGCCCCACCCACCTGAGACATCACACCCCACCCCACCCCACCCCATCCCACCCCATCCCATCCCATCCCATCCCATCCCATCCCATCCCATCCCATCCCATCCCATCCCATCCCATCCCATCCCATCCCCATCATCCTATCCCACCATCTCCATCCCACCCCACCCCATCCCATCCCACCATCTCCATTCCCACCACCCCGTCTCCATCCCATCCCACCCTGACCATATCTCCACACCCATTCCCACCATCCCATCCCACCATCCCCATTATCCTGTTCCGCCATCTGCATCATCCCATCCCCATGATCTCCATTCCCACCATCCCCACCATCCCATCCCATCCCATCCCGTCCCATCCCATCCCATCCCATCCCATCCCATCCTATCCCATCCCATCCCACCATCTCCATTCCCACCACCTTGTCTCCACTGCCCCATCCCATCCCACCCTGACCGTATCTCCACACCCATCCCCATTCATCCCATCCCACCATCCCCATCATCCCATCCCACCATCTCATCTCCATCCCATTCCACCATCTCTATCATCCTATTCTCATCATCCCATCCCACCACACCCTTCCCCTCCCATCCCCACCCACCATGACCCCCAAACCCACCATGACCCCCAAACCCACCATGACCTCCAAACCCACCGTGACCCCCCAAACCCACCATGACCCCCAAACCCACCATGACCCCCAAACCCACCATGACCCCCAAACCCACCATGACCCCCAAACCCACCATGACCTCCAAACCCACCATGACCCCCAAACCCACCATGACCTCCAAACCCACCGTGACCCCCAAACCCACCATGACCTCCAAACCCACCATGACCCCCAAACCCACCATGACCTCCAAACCCACCGTGACCCCCAAACCCACCATAACCCCCAAACCCACCATGATCCCACCCCCCAGCCGAGCTCCTGGCCCAGTTCGCCATGGAGGTCCCGCGGGTCTGCTCGGCAGCTCCTTACGGAGCCAACCAGCTCTTCCGGAGCCTGGGGATGTCCCTGGTGGTGGGGGCGGCCATGGTGGGGCTGGCGCCAGGGCTGGCGCTGCTGGCGCTGCTGGAGCTGCCCCTGGGCATCACCACCCAGCGCGTCCAGACCGCCCGGAAGGAGGTGGGGAACGCCGGAGGGGGACACGGAACGGTGGGGATGGTGGGGTGGGGATGGTGGAGATGGGAAAGGAAGAGGATGGAGGTGGGAGTGGTGGGATGGGATGGAGATGAGATGGTGGGAATGGAGATGGTGGGATGGGATGGTGGGGATGGTGGGAATGGAGATCATGGGGATGGGATGATGGGGATGGTGGGATGGGATGGGATGGGATGATGGGGATGGGTGTGGAGATATGGTCAGGGTTGGATGGGATGGAGATGAGGTGGTGGGAATGGAGATGGTGGGAATGGAGATGGTGGGGTGGGATGATGGGGATGGTGGGATGGAATGGTGGGGATGGGTATGGAGATGGTCAGGGTGGAATGGGATGGAGACGAGAGGAGATGATGGGATGGGATGATGGGGTGGGATGGGATGGGATGGGGTGGGGTGGGATGGGGTGGGATGGGATGGGATGGGATGGGATGATGGGGTGGGGATGGTGGACTGGGGATGGTGGAGAAAGGAAGAGGATGGAGGTGGAAGTGGAGGGATGGGATGGGGTGGGATGGGATGGGGTGGGATGGAGAGGAGATGGTGGGAATGGAGATGGTGGGATGGGATGATGGGGATGGTGGGAATGGAGATCATGGGGACGGGATGATGGAGATGGTGGGAGGTGATGGTGGGATGGGATGGTGGGAATGGGTATGGAGAAGGTCAGGGTGGGATGGGATGGGGCAGTGGAGACGAGGTGGTGGGAATGGAGACGGTGGGATGGTGGGAATGGAGATGGTGGGATGGGAATGGGGATGGGATGGGGTGGGATGGGGATGGTGGGGTGGGGATGGAATGGGATGGTGGAGATGGGAAAGGAAGAGGATGGAGGTGGAAGTTATGGGATGGGATGGGATGGGATGGGATGGGATGGGATGGGGTTGGTGGAAATGGGAAAGGAAGAGGATGGAGATGGAAGTGGGATGGGATGGGATGGGATGGGATGGGATGGAGATAAGATGGTGGGAATGGAGATGGGATGGGATGGGATGGGATGGGATGGGATGGGATGGGATGGGATGGGATGGGATGGGATGGGATGGGATGGGATGGGATGGGATGGGATGGGATGGGATGGGGTGGGATGGGATGGGATGGGATAGGGTGGGAATGGTGGGGTTGGGGTGGAGGGGATGGGATGGGGTTGGTGGAAATGGGAAAGGAAGAGGATGGAGATGGAAGTGGTGGGATGGGATGATGGGGATGGGTGTGGAGATATGGTTAGGGTGGGATGGAGATGAGATGGTGGGAATGGAGATGGTGGGATGGGATGGGATGGGATTGGGATGGGATGGGATGGTGGATAAAACAGGGAGCTGGGTTGGGATGATGTGGTTGGATGGAGCCCAGGGTGACGGGAGCAGGGCTGAGGACCAGAAGAACAGGATGGTGGGAATGAGAACGCTGGGGCCGGGATGAGCCAGCGGGGATGGGGACGGTGGGATCAGGATTGGGACGATGGATGGGAGTAGTGGGGTGGGACAGAGAGAATTGCAGGATGGTGGGAACGCAGTGGTGGGGATGGGGCCCACCTGAGAACATCGGTGACCCCCGGACGCTCCCCGCAGGCGCTCCAGCGGTCCATGCTGGAGGCATCCGCCCGGACGGCCGCGGGTGTGCAGGAATCCGTGGCCGCCATCGACACCATCCGCATCTTCTCGGCCGAGGAGGAGGAGGAGGAGCGGCACGGCTGCAACCTGGACAAGCAGCTGAGGCTGAAGGAGAGGATCGAGCTGGAGCTGGTGTTCTTCACCCTCGTCCACAGGGTCAGGGGGGGAACAGGGATGGTCCTGGTGGGTGGGTTTGTGTGGCTGAAGCTGGTGAGATGTTCTGGGCAGGTGGGGGAACTGAGAGCAGAGTGGGGGCACCAGGAGTGGAGATACCAGGAATGGGGACACCAGGAGTGGGGACACCAGGAGTGGGGGCACCAGGGGTGGGGACACAGGGAATGGGGACACCAGGAGTGGGGACACCAGAAGTGGGGACACGAGGAGTGGGGACACCAGGGGTGGGGACACCAGGAATGGGGACACCGGGAGTGGGGACACCGGGAATGGGGACACTGAGAGTGGGGACACCGGGAATGGGGACACCAGGAGTAGGGACACCAGGAGTGGGGACACCGGAGTGGGGACACCAGGAGTGGGGACACCAGGAGTGGGGACACCGGGAATGGGGACACCAGGAATGGGGACACCAGGGGTGGGGACACCAGGAGTGGGGACACCGGGAATGGGGACACCAGGAGTGGGGACACCAGGAATGGGGACACCAGGAATGGGGACACCAGGGGTGGGACACCAGGGGTGGGTTGGGGGCACCCAGTATCCCTGTTCCCACCCACAGCTGTTCCAGCTGGCCATCCGGGTCCTGGTGCTCTTCCGGAGCCACCAGCTGCTGCGTGACGGGTCCATCACTCCCGGGGTCCTCGTCACCTTCCTGCTGTACCAGGACAGGATTGGCAGCCATGTCCAGGTGATCCCATAGAATCCACGTGTCCGTCTGTCCATCCATCCATCCACCATCCATCCATCATCCATCCATCCATCATCCATCCATCCATCCATCATCCATCCATCCATCCATCCATCCATCCATCCATCATCCATCATCCATCCATCCACCCATCCATCCATCCATCATCCATCCATCATCCATCCACCCATCCATCCATCCATCCATCCATCCATCATCCATCCATCATCCATCCACCCATCCATCCATCCATCCATCCATCATCCATCCGTCCATCATCCATCCATCATCCATCCATCCATCCATCATCCATCCATCCACCCATCCATCATCCATCCATCATCCATCCATCCATCCATCCATCATCCATCCATCCACCCATCCATCCATCCATCCATCATCCATCCATCCATCCATCCATCCATCATCCATCCATCATCCATCCACCCATCCATCCATCCATCCATCATCCATCCATCCATCCATCCATCCATCCATCCATCATCCGTCATCCATCATCCATCCATCCACCCATCCATCATCCATCCATCATCCATCCATCCATCCATCATCCATCATCCATCCATCCACCCATCCATCCATCCATCATCCATCCATCCATCCATCCATCCATCATCCATCCATCATCCATCCACCCATCCATCCATCCATCCATCCATCATCCATCCATCCATCATCCATCCATCATCCATCCATCCATCCATCATCCATCATCCATCCATCCACCCATCCATCATCCATCCATCATCCATCCATCCATCCATCCATCATCCATCCATCCACCCATCCATCCATCCATCCATCCATCCATCCATCCATCCATCCATCATCCATCCATCATCCATCCACCCATCCATCCATCCATCCATCCATCCATCATCCATCCATCCATCCATCCATCCATCCATCCATCATCCATCCATCCATCCATACATCCATCATCCATCCATCATCCATCCATTCATCATCCATCCATCCATCCATCCATCATCCATCCATCCATCCATCCATCCATCCATCATCCATCCATCCATCCATCATCCATCCATCCATCTGTCCGTCCATCCATCCATCCCTCTGTCCATCCATCCATCATCCATCCATCCATCCATCTGTCCGTCTATCTATCCATCCCTCTGTCCATCCATCCATCCATCCATCCATCCATCATCCATCTGTCCATCCATCCGTCTTTCTGTCCATCCCAGTCCCACCTCTGCCTTCTCCTCAGGTGCTCCTCTACGGCTTCAATCAGTTCCTGACCAACGCGGCCGCCGGGCAGAAGATCTGGGAGTACCTGGACCGGGAACCCTCAGGGGACGTCACGGGGACGCTGGAGCCCCCCGAGCTCCAGGGCCACGTCGCCTTCCAGAAGGTCTCCTTCTCCTACCCCGGGAACCCGGAGCGCCCCGTGCTGAAGGTGAGGGCTCCAGGGGTGGTGGGAAGGGTCCAGAGATGGTGAGGAAGGGTCCAGGGATGGTGAGAAGGGTCCAGAGATGGTGAGGAAGGTCCAGGGATGGTGAGAAGGGTCCAGTGGTGGTGAGGAAGGTCCAGGGATGGTGAGGAGGGTCCAGGGGTGGTGAGAAGGGTCCAGAGATGGTGAGAAGGGTCCAGGGATGGTGAGGAGGGTCCAGAGATGGTGAGGAGGGTCCAGACATGGTGAGGAGGGTTCAGTGGTGGTGAGAAGCGTCCAGGGATGGTGAGGAGGGTCCAGTGGTGGTGAGAAGCGTCCAGGGATGGTGAGGAGGGTCCAGGGATGGCGAGGAGGGTCCAGGGGTGGTGAGAAGGGTCCAGAGATGGTGAGAAGGGTCCAGGGATGGTGAGAAGGTTCCAGGGATGGTGAGGAGGGTCCAGGGGTGGTGAGAAGGGTCCAGGGATGGTGAGAAGGGTCCAGGGATGGTGAGGAGGGTCCAGGGGTGGTGAGGAGGGTCCAGGGGTGGTGAGAAGGGTCCAGGGATGGTGAGGAGGGTCTAGGGATGGTGAGAAGCGTCCAGAGATGGTGAGGAGGGTCCAGTGATGGTGAGAAGGGTCCAGTGGTGGTGAGAAGGGTCCAGAGATGGTGAGGAGAGTCCAGGGGTGATGAGAAGGGTCCAGGGGTGGTGAGAAGGGTCCAGGGGTGGTGAGAAGGGTCCAGGGATGGTGAGGAGGGTCCAGGGATGGTGGGAAGGGTCCAGTGGCGGTGAGAAGGGTCCAGGGATGGTGAGAAGGGTCCAGGGATGGTGAGAAGGGTCCAAGGATGGTGAGGAGGGTCCAGGGATGGTGGGAAGCGTCCCTAGGGATGGTGAGAAGGGTCCAGGGATGGTGAGAAGGGTCCAGAGATGGTGAGGAGGGCCCAGGGGTGGTGAGAAGGGTCCAGGGATGGTGAGAAGGCTCCAGGGGTGGTGAGAAGGGTCCAGAGATGGTGAGGAGGGTCCAGGGGTGGTGAGGAGGGTCCAGGGGTGGTGAGGAGGGTCCCCAGGGATGGTGAGAAGGGTCCAGGGATGGTGAGAAGGGTCCCCAGGGATGGTGAGAAGGGTCCAGGGATGGTGAGGAGGGTCCAGGGATGGTGAGAAGGGTCCCCAGGGATGGTGAGAAGGGTCCCCAGGGATGGTGAGAAGGGTCCAAGGATGGTGAGGAGGGCCCAGTGGTGGTGAGGAGGTTTCACTGGTGGTGAGAAGGACCCAGAGATGGTGAGAAGGGTCCAGGGATGGTGAGAAGGGTCCAGGGATGGTGAGAAGGCTGCGGTGATGGTGAGAAGGGTCCAGTGGTGGTGGGAAGGGTTCCACAACCCAAACCCCAGTGTCTCCGTCCCATTTCCTGTTGTCCCCATTCCATTTCCCAGTGCTCCCACTGCTCCCACTGCTCCCATTGTCCCCATCCCATTTCCCATTTCCCAGTGTCCCCTCCCCCATCCCCAGTGTCCCCATCCCGTTTCCCAGTGCTCCCAGTGCTCCCAGTGTCCCCATTTCCCAGTGTTCCCATTTCCCAGTGTCCCCATCCCATTTCCCAGTGTCCCCACCCCACTGGTGGCTCTGGGGGGCAGCTGGGGGCTTCCCCAGGGGTGTCCTCACCCCGTCCCCGTCCCATTTCCCAGTGTCCCCATTTCCCAGTGTCCCCATTTCCCATTGTCCCCATTTCCCAGTGTCCCCATTTCCCATTGTCCCCATTTCCCTGTGTCCCCATTTCCTGTTGTCCCCATTTCCCAGTGTCCCCATTTCCCATTGTCCCCATTTCCCAGTGCTCCCATTTCCCAGTGTCCCCATCCCATTTCCCAGTGCTCCCAGTGCTCCCAGTGTCCCCATCCCATTTCCCAGTGTCCCCATTTCCCAGTGTCCCCATTTCCCCGTGTCCCTATTTCCCATTGTCCCCATTTCCCAGTGTCCCCATTTCCCGTTGTCCCCATTTCCCGATGTCCCCATTTCCCAGTGTCCCCATTTCCCATTGTCCCCATTTCCTAGTGCTCCCATTTCCCAGTGTCCCCATCCCATTTCCCAGTGCTCCCAGTGCTCCCAGTGTCCCCATCCTATTTCCCATTGTCCCCATTTCCCAGTGTCCCCATTTCCCTGTGTCCCTATTTCCCGTTGTCCCCATTTCCCAGTGTCCCCATTTCCCAGTGTCCCCAGTTCCCAGTGTCCCCATTTCCCAGTGTCCCCATCCCATTTCCCAGTGCTCCCAGTGCCCTCATCCCCTTTCCCAGTGTTCCCATCCCATCCCCATTGTCCCCATCCCCCTTCCCAGTGTCCTCATCCCATTTCCCAGTGCCCCCATTTCCCAGTGTCCCCATCCCACTGGGGGCTCTGGGGGTGTCCCCAGGGGTGGCCTCACCCTGTCCCCATCCCATTTCCCAGTGTCGCCATCCCATTTCCCAGTGTCCCCATTTCCCAGTGTCCCCATTTCCCAGTGTCCCCATCCCATTTCCCAGTGCTCCCAGTTCTCCCAGTGCTCCCAGCGTCCCCACCCCACTGGGGGCTCTGGGGGGCAGCTGGGGGGTTCCCCAGGGGTGGCCCCCATTTCCCAGTGTCCCCATCCCCTTTCCCAGTGTCCCCATCCCCATTTCCCAGTGCCCCCATTTCCCAGTGTCCCCACCCCCCTGGTGGCTCTGGGTGGCTCCCCAGGGGTGTCCTCACCCCATCCCCGTGTCCCCCCCAGGATGTCACCTTCGAGGCTCGTCCCGGGGAGGTGACGGCGCTGGCCGGGCACAACGGCAGCGGGAAGAGCACGGCGGCGGCGCTGCTGGCGCGGCTGAGGGACCCCCAGGGCGGGGAGGTGCTGCTGGACGGGGTCCGGCTGGCCGAGTACGGACACCAGTACTTGCACCGACAGGTGGGAAACTGGGAGAACTGGGAGCACTGGGAAATGGGATGGGGACACTGGGAGCACTGGGGGCACTGGGATGGGGACACTGGGAAATGGCCGCAGTGGGGAGGTGCTGCTGGACGGGGTCCGGCTGTCCCAGTATGGACACCAGTACCTGCACCGACAGGTGGGGACTGGGAGTACTGGGAGCACTGGGAGCACTGGGGACACTGGGAGCACTGGGAAATGGGATGGGGACACTGGGAGCACTGGGAGCACTGGGGGCACTGGGATGGGGACACTGGGAAATGGCCGCAGCGGGGAGGTGCTGCTGGATGGGGTCCGGCTGTCCCAGTATGGACATCAGTACCTGCACTGACAGGTGAGGATACTGGGAGTACTGGGAATGCTAAACTGGGAGCACTGGGGGCACTGGGGGCACTGGGAGCGCTGGGAGCACTGGGATGGGGACACTGGGAGCACTGGGAATCCTAAACTGGGAGCACTGGGGGCACTGGGAGCACTGGGAGCACTGGGAATCCTAAACTGGGAGCACTGGGGGCACTGGGAGCACTGGGAGCACTGGGGGCACTGGGAGCACTGGGGGCGCTGGGAGCACCGGGAGCACTGGGAGCACTGGGAAATGGGGGCACTGGGAGCACTGGGAGCACTGGGAGCACTGGGAATGGGGACACTGGGAAAGGGGATGGGGACACTGGGAGCACTGGGAAATGGGATGGGGACACTGGGAAAGGGGATGGGGACACTGGGAGCACTGGGAGCACTGGGAAGGGAATGGGGACAACGAGAAGGGGGGTGGGGACAACGGGAAGTGGGATGGGAACACTGGGAAATGGGATGGGGACACTGGGAATAGGGTGGGGACAACGGGATATGGGATAGGGACAACAAGAAGTGGAATGGGAACACTGGGAAATGGGATGGGGAAAGTGGGAAGCCAGGAATGGGGACACAGGTGGGGTCAATGGGGTCAGGGATGGAGGCTGTGGGGACACCGAGGTGGGACGGGGTCCTGGAGCAGGGATGGGGACACCGAGGTGGGGTGGGGTCCAGGAACAGGGATG
Source organism: Phylloscopus whistleri (assembly GCA_017589585.1). Lineage (NCBI taxonomy): Eukaryota > Metazoa > Chordata > Aves > Passeriformes > Phylloscopidae > Phylloscopus > Phylloscopus whistleri. The sequence continues at coordinate 155,951 of JADMLD010000666.1, read as the reverse complement.
GGGGTCCTGGAGCAGGGATGGGGAGACCGAGGTGGGGTGGGGTCCTGGAGCAGGGATGGGGTCCTGGAACAGGGATGGGGACACCGAGGTCAGATGGGGGTCCAGGAGCAGGGATGGGCCCACCAGCAGCATCACGGGGGCTTTGTTGTCCCATCACAGGTGGTGCTGGTGGAGCAGGACCCCGTCCTGTTTTCCGGAACCATCCGGGAGAACGTAGCCCTGGGGCTGGAGCGCTGCCAGGAGTCGGAGCTGCGGGAGGCGGCGGCGGCGGCCGGAGCCTTGGAGTTCATCCAGGGGCTGGAGCAGGGCTGGGACACCGGTGAGAGCGGGGGGACATCGAGGGGACACCCAGGGGACACCCAGGGGACACGCGGGGGACACCGAGGGGATCCTGGGGCTGGGAGAGGGCTGGGACCCCGGTGAGACTGGGGGGACACCGGGGAGACACCCAGGGGACACCCAGGGGACACCCAGGGGACACCGAGGGGACACCAAGGGGACCCTGGGGCTGGAGCGGGGCTGGAACAGGGCTGGGACACCGGTGAGAGTGGGGGGGACACCCAGGGGACACCCAGGGGATCCAGGGGCTGGGACAGGGCTGGGACACCGGTGAGAGCCGGGGGGGACACCCAGGGGACACTGAGGGGACACCAAGGGGATCCTGGGGCTTCATCCAGGGGTTGGGACACTGGTGAGAGTGGGGGGACACTGAGGGGACACTGAGGGGACACCCAGGGGACACCAAGGAGACACCCAGGGGACACCAAGGGGACACCCAGGGGATCCTGGGGCTGGGACACCGGTGAGAGTGGGGGGACATCGAGGGGAGACCCAGGGGACACCCAGGGGACACCCAGGGGACACTGAGGGGATCCTGGGGCTGGAGTGGGGCTGGGACACCGGTGAGAGCCTGAGGGGACACCCAGGGGACACCCAGGGGGATCCTGGGGCTTCATCCAGGGGTTGGGACACCGGTGAGAGCCTGAGGGGACACTGATCCCAAGGCATTGCTGGATCCCACTGATCCCATGGCATTGCTGGATCCCAGGATCCCGTGGGATTTCTGGATCCTACTGATCTCATGGGATCGCTGGATCCCACTGATCCCATGGGATTTCTGGATCCCACTGATCCCATGGGATCACTGGATCCCACTGATCCCATGGGATTTCTGGATCCCGCTGATCCCATGGGATTGCTGGATCCCATGGGATTGCTGGATCCCACTGATCCCATGGGATTTCTGGATCCCAGGATCCTGTGGGATTTCTGGATCCCGCTGACCCCAGGATCCTATGGGATGTCTGGATTCCAGGATCCCATGAGATCGCTGGATCCCAGGGAATCACTGGATCCCAGGATCCCACGGGGTTGCTGGATCCCAGGATCCCGTGGCATTCCTGGATCCCATGGGATCACTGGATCCCAGTGATCCCACGGGGTTGCTGGATCCCAGTGATCCCACGGGATTGCTGGATCCCAGGATCCCACGGGATTGCTGGATCCCACTGATCCCGTGGGATCGCGGGATCCCACTGATCCCGTGGCATTGCTGGATCCCACTGATCCCACAGGATTGCTGGATCCCAGGATTCTGTGGGATTGCTGGATCCCAGGATCCCCTGGGATTGCTGGATCCCGTGGGATTTCTGGATCCCTGGATCCCATGGGATCCCCGGATCCCGCTGACCCAAGGATCCCATGGGGTTGATTGCTGGATCCCACTGATCCCGTGGGATCTCTGGATCCCCTGGGATCTCTGGATCCCGCTGACCCCAGGATCCCCCCTGCCCCGCAGAGGTCGGGGAGCGCGGGGCCCGTCTGGCCACGGGCGAGCGGCGCCGCCTGGCCCTGGCCCGGGCGCTGCTGCGGCGTCCGGCCATGCTGGTCCTGGACGAGGCGCTGGACGACGGCGACGAGGGGGCGGTCAGTGGGGTGGGGCAGGGTGGGGTGGGGTGGGTGTGGAGATGGTCAGGGTGGGATGGGATGATGGAGATGAGATGGTGGGAATGGAGATGGTGGGATGGGAAGGTGGGGATGGTGGGAATGGGTGTGGAGATGGTCAGGTTGGGATGGGATGGGGCAGTGGAGACGAGGTGGTGGGAATGGAGATGGTGGGATGGGATGGAGATGAGATGGTGGGAATGGAGATGGTGGGATGGGATGGGGTGGGATGGGATGATGGAGATGGGATGGGGTGGGATGGGATGGGGTGGGATGATGGGAATGGGTGTGGAGATATGGTCAGGGTGGGATGGGATGGAGACGAGAGAAGGTGGAATGGGATGATGGGGATGGTGGGAAGGGATGGGATGGGATGGGATGGGATGGGATGGGATGGGATGGGATGGGATGGGATGGGATGGGATGGGATGGGGCGGGAATGGTGGGGTTGGGATGGAGGGGATGGGATGGGGTTGGTGGAGAAGGGAAAGGAAGAGGATGGAGGTGGAAATGGTGAGATGATGGAGATGGTGGGATGGGGTGGGATGGGATGGGATGGGATGGGATGGGATGGGATGGGATGGGATGGGATGGGATGGGATGGGATGGGACAGCAAGGTTGGGTTGGATTGGTTGGGATCAGGTGGGACTGGGTGGGATGGGACAGTGGGATTGGGTTGGGACTGGGTGGGATCAGGTGGGATCAGGTGGGATGGGATTGGGTTGGATTGGTTTGGATCTGGTGGGACTGAGCAGGGTGGAACATCGGGGTTGGGTTGGATCATTTGGGATCAGGTGGGACTGGGTTGGACTGAATGGGATGGGAAGGTTTTGGGGTGGTGGGAGCAGGATGGGACAGCGGGGATGGGTTGGATGGGTTGGATTTGGTGGCATCAGGTGGGACTGGGTGAGATGGGGCAGTGGGATTGGGTTGGATTGGTTGGGATCAGGTGGGACTGGGTGGGATCAGGTGGGATCGGGTGGGACTGGATGGGATGGGATGGGATTGGGTTGGATTGTTTGGGATCAGATGGGATTTGGTGGGATCAGGTGGGATAGGGTGGGATGAGACATCGGGGTTGGGTTGGATCATTTGGGACCCGGTGGGACCAGCTCGGACCGGCTCGGACCGAGGTTTCTCTGCCCCCCAGGCGCGGCGCTGGCTGCGGGCCGGGCTGGCCGGCGCGGTGCTGGTGGTGTCGCACCGGCCGCAGCTGCTGGGGGCGGCCGATCACCTGGTGCTGCTGGAGCGCGGCGCCGTGGCCGAGGCCGGGACGCCGGCCGAGCTGCGGCGGCGCCGCGGGGCCTTCAGCCGCCTGCTCCGGGGGGCAGGAGGAGGAGGAGGAGGAGGAGGGACTGGGGGGGCCCAGGAGCCCAGCACGGGCGGGGAGTGAAGGGGAATCGGCCCCGTTCCGGGGGTTTGTGGGGTCACCGGGGTTCTGTCAGTCCCTCGGGGTCCCCAGTCCTTCCCCAGTCCATCCCCAGTGTCCCCAGTCCGTCCCCAGTGTCCCCAGTCCATCCCCAGTGTCCCCAGTCCATCCCCTGTATCCCCCAGTCCTTCCCCAGTGTCCCCCAGTCCATCCCCCAGTGTCCCCAGTCCGTCCCGTGTCCCCTCACCCATCCCCAGTGTCCCCAGTCCATCCCCAGTGTCCCCCAGTCCATCCCCAGTGTCCCCAGTCCGTCCCCACTCCATCCCCAGTGTCCCCCAGTCCATCCCCAGTGTCCCCAGTCCATCCCCAGTGTCCCCCAGTCCTTCCCCAGTGTCCCCAGTCCATCCCCAGTGTCCCCCAGTCCATCCCCAGTGTCCCCAGTGCTCCCAGTGTACCCCAGTCCTTCCCCAGTGTCCCCCAGTCCATCCCCAGTGTCCCCAGTGCTCCCAGTGTCCCCATCCCATTTTTCCAGGACCCCACTTTTTTTTCACACTGGAATTAAAACGTTTTGGAATAATTGTTGTTCCTTGGGTTTAAAATGTGGGAAAGGAGGAAGTCGGGTCGGAAAGGGGTGATGGGTGCTGGGTGAGAGCCAAAATTCGCAGGGAGAAGGGAAAGGGTTGGAGCTGCTGGAGGCGCCGTGGGTGGTTCAGGGGGTGATTCCTGCCAGGAGCAGAGGAAGAGTTGGTGTCACCCTGTCCCCACCCCGGGGGCTGGATCGGGCTGGAGAGCCCACGGAGAGCAAGAGCTGCTCTGGAGTCCCACCAGGTCCTGGTGTGCCCCAATCCTGCCCCATCCATCCCACCAGGTCCTGCTGTGTCCATGGTGCCCCAACCCTGCCCCACCGACACCACCTGATCCGCTCTGGAATCCTCCCAATCTTGTTCTGGGATCCCGTTCCAGTCCTGCCCCATCCATCCCACCAGGTCCTGCTGTGTCCATGGTGCCCCAGTCCAGCTCCATCAACGCCACCTGATCTGCTCTGGAATCCTCCCAATCCTGTTCTGGGATCCCATTCCAATCCTGTTCTGGGATCCCATTCCAACCCTGCCCCATCCATCCCACCAGGTCCTGCTGTGCCCCAGTCCAGCCCCATCCATCCCACCTGATCTGCTTTGGAATGTCCCCAATCCTGCCCCAACCCTGCCCCATCCATCCCACCTGATCTGCTCTGGAATCCTCCCAATCCCGTTCTGGGATCCATTCCAATGCCGCTCCGTCCATCCCACCAGATCCTGCTGTGTCCATGGTGCCCCAATCCTGCCCCACCAACACCACCTGATCTGCTCTGGAATCCTCCCAGTCCTGTTCTGGGATCCCGTTCCGATCTTGTTCTGGGATCCCATTCCAATCCTGCCCCATCCATCCCACCTGATCTGCTTTGGAATGTCCCCAATCCTGCCCCAGTCCTGCCCCATCCATCCCACCAGGTCCTGCTGTGCCCCAGTCCTGCTCCGTCCATCCCACCTGATCTGCTCTGGAATCCTCCCAATCCTGCTCTGGGATCCCATTCCAATCTTGTTCTGGGATCCAATTCCAGTCCTGCCCCATCCATCCCACCAGGTCCTGCTGTGCCCCAGTCCTGCTCCATCCATCCCACCGGATTGGGTTTGGAATGTCCCCAGTCCTGCTCTGGGATCCCATTCCAGTCCTGCCCCATCCATCCCACCAGGTCCTGCTGTGCCCCAGTCCTGCTCCATCCATCCCACCGGATTGGGTTTGGAATGTCCCCAGTCCTGCTCTGGGATCCCATTCCAGTCCTGCCCCATCCATCCCACCAGGTCCTGCTGTGCCCCAGTCCAGCCCCATCCATCCCACCTGATCTGCTCTGGAATCCTCCCAATCCCGTTCTGGGATCCCATTCCAATGCCGCTCCGTCCATCCCACCAGGTCCTGCTGTGTCCATGGTGCCCCAACCCTGCCCCACCAACACCACCTGATCTGCTTTGGAATCCTCCCGATCTTGTTCTGGGATCCCGTTCCAGTCCTGCCCCATCCATCCCACCTGATCCGCTTTGGAATGTCCCCAATCCTGCCCCAACCCTTCCCCATCCATCCCACCTGATCTGCTCTGGAATCCTCCCAATCCTGCTCTGGGATCCCATACCAATCCTGCTCTGGGATCCCATTCCAGTCCTGCCCCATCCATCCCACCTGATCTGGTGGCGTTCCTTCAAAAAACACCTTTTCCTTCAAAACTCGGGAGGTCACTGGGAGTCACTGGGGGTCACTGGGAACACCGGGGGTTACTGGGGTGTTACTGGGATGTGTTACTGGGGTTACTGGGGGTCACTGGGAGTTACCGGGATGCACTGGGAGTTACTGGGATGTTACTGGGAGTCACTGGGAGTTACTGGGATGCACTGGGAGCACTGGGATGTTACTGGGAGGTCACTGGGAGGTCACTGGGAGCACTGGGATGTTACTGGGAGTCACTGGGATGTTACTGGGTGCTACTGGGAGCACTGGGATGTGTTACTGGGAGCACTGGGAGTCACTGGGGGTCACTGGGGAGGTCACTGAAGGGTTACTGGGAGGTCACTGGGAGTTACTGGGAGCACTGGGATGTGTTACTGGGAGCACTGGGATGTGTTACTGGGATGTTACTGGGGTTACTGGGAGTTACTGGGAGTTACTGGGGTTACTGGGAGTTACTGGGAGTTACTGGGAGCACTGGGATGTGTTACTGGGATGTTATTGGGAGCACTGGGAGTTACTGGGATGTTACTGGGATGTTACTGGGAGCACTGGGGGTCACTGGGATGTTACTGGGAGTTACTGGGGGTCACTGGGAGTTACTGGGATGCACTGGGAGTTACTGGGATGCACTGGGAGTCACTGGGATGTTACTGGGATGCACTGGGAGCACTGGGATGTTACTGGGAGGTCACTGGGAGGTCACTGGGAGCACTGGGAGCACTGGGATGTTACTGGGAGTCACTGGGATGTTACTGGGAGTCTCTGGGGGTCACTGGGATGTTACTGGGAGTCACTGGGATGTTACTGGAAGTCACTGGGGGTTACTGGGATGTTACTGGGATGTTACTGGGATGTGTTACTGGGATGTTACTGGGATGTTACTGGGATGTGTTACTGGGGGTCACTGGGAATTGCTGGGAGCACTGAGAGTTACTGGAAGTTATTGGGAGCACTGGAAGTTACTGGGATGTGTTACTGGGGGTCACTGGGAGTTGCTGGGAGCACTGGGAGTTACTGGAAGTTACTGGGAGCACTGGAAGTTACTGGGACGTGTTACTGGGGGTCACTGGGAGTTACTGGGAGTCACTGGGATGTTACTGGGGGCTACTGGGGGTCACTGGGAGCACTGGGAGTTACTGGGAGCACTGGGAGTCACTGGGGGTTACTGGGAGTCACTGGGAGCTACTGGGATGTTACTGGGATGTTACTGGGGGTCACTGGGAGTCACTGGGGGGGTCACTGAGGGGTTACTGGTAGGTCACTGGGAGTTACTGGGAGCACTGGGAGTCACTGGGAGTCACTAGGAGTTACTGGGAGTTACTGGGATGTTACTGGGATGTTACTGGGAGTCACTGGGATGTTACTGGGTGCTACTGGGAGCACTGGGATGTGTTACTGGGAGCATTGGGAGTCACTGGGGGTCACTGGGGAGGTCACTGAAGGGTTACTGGGAGGTCACTGGGAGTTACTGGGAGCACTGGGATGTGTTACTGGGAGCACTGGGATGTGTTACTGGGATGTTACTGGGGTTACTGGGAGTTACTGGGAATTACTGGGAGTTACTGGGAGCACTGGGATGTGTTACTGGGAGCACTGGGATGTGTTACTGGGATGTTATTGGGAGCACTGGGAGTTACTGGGATGTTACTGGGAGCACTGGGGGTCACTGGGATGTTACTGGGAGTTACTGGGGGTCACTGGGAGTTACTGGGATGCACTGGGATGTGTTACTGGGATGCACTGGGATGTGTTACTGGGGGTTACTGGGATGTTACTGGGAGTTACTGGGAGCACTGGGAGTTACTGGGAGTCACTGGGATGTTACTGGGATGCACTGGGATGTGTTACTGGGATGTTACTGGGGGTTACTGGAACTTACTGGGAGCACTGGAAGTCACTGGGATGTGTTACTGGGAGCACTGGGAGTTACTGGGAGCACTGGGAGTCACTGGGATGTGTTACTGGGGGTTACTGGGAGTTACTGGGATGTTACTGGGAGTCTCTGGGGGTCACTGGGATGTTACTGGGAGTCACTGGGATGTTACTGGAAGTCACTGGGGGTTACTGGGATGTTACTGGGATGTTACTGGGATGTGTTACTGGGATGTTACTGGGATATTACTGGCATGTGTTACTGGGGGTCACTGGGAGTTGCTGGGAGCACTGAGAGTTACTGGAAGTTACTGGGAGCACTGGAAGTTACTGGGATGTGTTACTGGGGGTCACTGGGAGTTGCTGGGAGCACTGGGAGTTACTGGAAGTTACTGGGAGCACTGGAAGTTACTGGGACGTGTTACTGGGGGTCACTGGGAGTTACTGGGAGTCACTGGGATGTTACTGGGGGCTACTGGGGGTCACTGGGAGCACTGGGAGTTACTGGGAGCACTGGGAGTCACTGGGGGTTACTGGGAGTCACTGGGAGCTACTGGGATGTTACTGGGATGTTACTGGGGGTCACTGGGAGTTACTGGGGGGGTCACTGAAGGGTTACTGGTAGGTCACTGGGAGTTACTGGGAGCACTGGGAGTCACTGGGAGTCACTAGGAGTTACTGGGAGTTACTGGGATGTTACTGGGAGCACTGGGAGTTACTGGGAGCACTGGGAGTCACTGGGGGTTACTGGGAGTCACTGGGAGCTACTGGGATGTTACTGGGATGTTACTGGGGGTCACTGGGAGTTACTGGGGGGGTCACTGAAGGGTTACTGGTAGGTCACTGGGAGTTACTGGGAGCACTGGGAGTCACTGGGAGTCACTAGGAGTTACTGGGAGTTACTGGGAGTTACTGGGAGCACTGGGAGTTACTGGGATGTTACTGGGGGTTACTGGGGTTACTGGGATGTGTTACTGGGAGCACTGGGGGTCACTGGAAGTTACTGGGATGTTTTACTGGGGGTCACTGGGAGTTACTGGGAGCACTGGGAGCACTTGGTGTCACTGGGAGTCACTGGGAGTTACTGGGATGTTACTGGGATGTTACTGGGCGTCACTGGGAGTTACTGGGAGTTACTGGGATGTGTTACTGGGAGCACTGGGAGTTACTGGGAGTCACTGGGGGTCACTGGGGGTCACTGGGAGTTACTGGGAATTACTGGGATGTGTTACTGGGAGCACTGGGAGTTACTGGGAGTCACTGGGGGTCACTGGGGGGGTCACTGGGAGTTACTGGGAGCACTGGGAGGGGCGCCGTCCCCTCCCCCACCCCTCCGTTCCCGGCCCCGCCCCCAGTGACGTCACTCACCAATCAGCCATTGGTCGTTCATTAATCGATTAATTAACAGCGCTTTATTATCAATAATTACAGGCCCCGCCCCCTCCTGGGGGTCACGGGGTGGTCAGTTGGTCAGTGGGGGTCAGCGAGGGGTCAAGGGGTCACTGGGGTCAGTGGGGTCACGGGGGGTCAATGAGGGGTCAAGAGGTCACTGGAGGTCACTGGAGGTCACTGGAGGTCACTGAGTGGTCACTGAGGGGTCAGCGAGGGGTCAGCGAGGGGTCAGCGAGGGGTCAGTGTCCCCCAGGGGTTGGTCACTGTCACAGGGGGGGTGTCCATGGGGCGGTCAGTTGGTCATTCAATGGTCACTCAGTGGTCACTCAGTGGTCACTCAGTGGTCACTCAGCGGTCACTCAGTGGTCACTCAGTGGTCACTCAGTGGTCACTCAATGGTCACTCAGCGGTCACTCAGCGGTCACTCAGTGGTCACTCAGTGGTCACTCAGTGGTCACTCAGCGGTCACTGAGTGGTCACTCAGTGGTCACTCAGTGGTCACTCAATGGTCACTCAGCGGTCACTCAGCGGTCACTCAGCGGTCACTCAGTGGTCACTCAGTGGTCACTCAGCGGTCACTGAGTGGTCACTCAGTGGTCACTCAGTGGTCACTCAGCGGTCACTCAGCGGTCACTCAGTGGTCACTCAGTGGTCAGTGAGTGGTCAGTGAGGGGTCAGTGGGTGGTCAGTGGGGTTGGTCACTCTCACAGGGGGGTGGTCAGTCAGGCACTCGATGGTCACTCAATGGTCACTCAATGGTCACTTCTCCCCCTCCGGCCACCTCAGGCACCACTCCAGCGCGTTCCGGAACATTCTCAGCCACGGCCCTGCCCCCGCCTTGCCCCCTGCCCCTCCCCCCGCCCGGCCCAGGGGCTCTGCCGGCGCGCACTGACCGCTCGAGGTGCGGCGTGGCGGCCGGGTGGCGGCCGCAGGGCGAGCAGAGCGCCGCCATGCCCTGGCCGGAGCCGTTGGGGTTCGGGGGTAGCGCTGGGTGGGCAGCCCCCGGTCATCGGCGTAGCGCAGCACGGCCAGGCCAGACCGGACACAGCGGTCAAGGAGGGACGGCGGACGGGACTCGAAACGGCCTGGGGGAGAGAGAGACCAGTTAGACCAGTTAGGGACCAGTACAGACCAGTTACAGACCAGTACAGACCAGTTAGGGACCAGTTAAACCAGTTAGAGATCAGTTAGAGACCAGTTAGGGACCGGTTAGGGACCAGTAAAACCAGTTAGAGACTGGTTAGAGACCAGTTAAACCAGTTACAAACCAGTTAGAGAGCGGTTAGAGACCAGTCAGGGACCAGTTAGACACCAGTTACAGACCAGTTAAACCAGTTACAGACCAGTTAGACCAGTACAGACCAGATAGACACCAGTTAGAGACCTGTTAAACCAGTTAGAGACCAGTTAAACCAGTTACAGACGGGTTAGAGACCAGTTAGAGAGCGGTCAGGGACCATTTAAACCAGTTAGGGACCAGTTAGGGACCAGTACAGACCAGTTAGACCAGTTAGAGATCAGTTAAACCAGTTACAGACAGGTTAGAGACCAGTTAGAGACCGGTTAGGGACCAGTTACACCAGTTAGAGACCAGTACAGACCAGTTAGAGAGCAGTTAGAGAGCGGTTAGAGACCAGTTAAACCAGTTAGGGACCAGTTAGGGACCAGTTAGAGACCAGTTAAACCAGTTAAAGACCAGTTAGAGACCAGTTAGAGACCAGTTAAACCAGTTACAGATGGGTTAGAGACCAGTTAGAGACCAGTTAGGGACCAGTTAGACCAGTTAGGGACCAGTTAGAGACCAGTTAGAGAGCGGTTAGGGACCAGTTAGAGACCAGTACAGACCACTTAGAGACCAGTTAAACCAGTTAGAGACCAGTTAGGGACCAGTAAACCAGTTAGGGAACAGTACAGACCAGTTAGAGACCAGTTAGAGACCAGTTAGGGACGAGTTAGACCAGTTAGGGACCAGTTAGGGACCAGTTAGGGACCAGTTAGAGAGCGGTTAGGGACCAGTTAGAGACCAGTACAGACCACTTAGAGACCAGTTAAACCAGTTAGGGACCAGTTAGAGACCAGTTAGGGACCAGTTAAACCAGTTAGGGAACAGTACAGACCAGTTAGAGACCAGTTAGAGACCAGTTAAACCAGTTAGGGAACAGTACAGACCAGTTAGAGACCAGTTAGAGAGCGGTTAGAGACCAGTAAAACCAGTTAGGAACCAGTTAAACCAGTTAGAGAGTGGTTAGGGACCAGTTAAACCAGTTAAGAGACCAGTTAAACCAGTTCGAGACCAGTTCGAGAGCAGTTAGGGACCAATTAGAGACCAGTACAGACCAGTACAGACCAGTTAGAGACCAGTTAAACCAGTTAAACCTGTTAAACCAGTTACAGACGGGTTAGAGACCAGTTAGAGAGCGGTTAGGGACCAGTTAGAGACCAGTTAGGGACCAGTTAAACCAGTTAGAGACCAGTACAGACCAGTTAGAAATCAGTTACTGCCCAGTACTCCCAGTCCCTCCCAGTGCTCCCAGTATAACCAGTACCCCCAGTACCCCCCATTCCCAGTGTTCCCAGTATAACCAGTATAACCAGTACCCCCATTCCCAGTATAACCAGTGCTCCCAGTATAACCAGTACCCCCCGTACCCCCATTCCCAGTGCTCCCAGTATCCCCAGTATCCCCAGTTACCTTCCCTGTGCGCCACCCACACCCCCAGCGCCACCCCCTCCATCTCCCAGTGCTCCCAGTATAACCAGTATAACCAGTATCCCCATTCCCAGTATGACCAGTCACTCCCAGTATAACCAGTGCTCCCAGTATAACCAGTACCTCCATTCCCAGTATAACCAGTACCCCCAGTACCCCCCATTCCCAGTGCTCCCAGTATAACCAGTATAACCAGTACCCCCATTCCCAGTGCTCCCAGTATCCCCAGTTTGCCCAGTTACCTTCCCTGTGCGCCACCCAGACCCCGATCGCCGCCCCCTCCATCCCCCAGTGCTCCCAGTATAACCAGTACCCCCATTCCCAGTGCTCCCAGTCCCTCCCAGTATCCCCAGTACCCCCATTCCCAGTGCTCCCAGTATAACCAGTGCTCCCAGTGCTCCCAGTATCCCCAGTAACCCCAGTACCCCCATTCCCAGTATAACCAGTATAACCAGTACCCCCATTCCCAGTCCCTCCCAGTGCTCCCAGTACCCCCAGTACCCCCATTCCCAGTGCTCCCAGTATAACCAGTTTGCCCAGTTACCTTCCCCGTGCGCCACCCAGACCCCCAGCGCCGCCCCCTCCATCCCGCGCAGCATCAGCGCCGGGCCCGGCTCCACCCGCACGGTGACGAATCGCGACTCGAAGCGACCCGACAGGTTCCGCTCCAGCGCCACCACCCCCGGCGGGCCTGTCGCGACATCGCCTGCGACAGGAAACGGCATCAGTGTCACTCGGGGGGAGGGGACAGCGCGGGGACACCCCCGGGCGGGTCTATCGCGACATCGCGACAGGAAATGTCATTGCAGTGTCACCCGGGGGGAGGGGACAACGCGGGGACACCCCCGGGCGGGCCTGTCGCGACATGGCCTGCGACAGGAAATGGCATCAGTGTCACCCGGGGGGAGGGGACAGCGCGGGGACACCCCCGGGCGGGTCTATCGCGACATCGCGACAGGAAATGTCATTGCAGTGTCACCCGGGGGGAGGGGACAACGCGGGGACACCCCCGGGCGGGCCTGTCGCGACATCGCCTGCGACAGGAAATGGCATCAGTGTCACCCGGGGGGAGGGGACAGCGCGGGGACACCCCCGGGCGGGTCTATCGCGACATCGCGACAGGAAATGTCATTGCAGTGTCACCCGGGGGGAGGGGACAACGCGGGGACACCCCCGGGCGGGCCTGTCGCGACATCGCCTGCGACAGGAAATGGCATCAGTGTCACCCGAGGGGAGGGGACAGCGCGGGGACACCCCCGGGCGGGTCTATCGCGACATCGCGACAGGAAATGTCATTGCAGTGTCACCCGGGGGGAGGGGACAACGCGGGGACACCCCGGGCCTGTCATCAGTGGGGAATGTCATCAGTGTCACCGGGGAGGGGACAGCCCAGGGGGGGCCTGTCGGGACATCGCCTGCGACAGGAAACGTCACCAGGGTGTCACTGGGGAGGGGACAGGGAGGGAACACTCCCAGACACCCTGGGGACACCTTCAGGTGTGCTCAGGTGTGTCACAGGTGTGTCACAGGTGTGTCACACACTCACCTGGCAGGTTCCCCACCCAGCCCAGCAGCGCCATCAGCTGGCAGCCGTTGCACACCCCCAGGCTGAAGGTGTCACACACACACACAGGTATGTCACAGGTAACACAGGTGTGCTCAGGTGTGTCACAGGTGTGTCACACACTCACCTGGCACTGACCCCACCCATCCCAGCAGCGCCGCCAGCTGGCAGCCGTTGCACACCCCCGGGCTGAAGGTGTCCGGGCGGTTCCGGAATCGCTCCAGGGCCGAGCGCACCCGGGGGTTGAAGCGAACGGCGGCCGCCCAGCCTGGGGGGGAAAAACCCAAAATTGGGGAAAATTTGGGGGGGATTTGGGGGAAATTTGGGGAAAAAATTGGGGGAAAATTGGGGAAAAGTTGGGGGAAAATTGGGGGGAATTTGGGGGAAATTTGGGGGAATGATGGGGGAATTTGGAGGAATTTGGGGAAATTTGGGGGGAATTGGGGGAAATTTGGGGGGAATTTGGGGAAAATTGGGGAAAATTGGGGGAATTTGGGGGAATTTTGGAGGAATTTGGGGAAATTTTGGGGGGAATTTGGGGAAAATTGGGGGAAATTTGGGGAAAAAATTGGGGGAAAATTGGGGAAAAGTTGGGGGAAATTTGGGGAAATGATGGGGAAAATTGGGGGGAATTTGAGGGAATTTGGGGGGAATTTGGGGAAATTTGGGGGAATTCTGGGAAATTTGGGGGGAATTGGGGGAATTTGGGGGAATTTGGGGGAATTTGGGGGGAATTTGGGGGGAATTTGGGGGGAATTTGGGGAAAATCGGGGCAATTGGGGAAAATTGGGGGGAATTTGGGGGAATTTTGGGGAAAATTGGGAATTTGGGGGAATTTTGGGGAAATTTGGGGAAATTTGGGGAAATTTGAGGGAATTTGGGGGAAATTGGGGGAAATTTTGGGAAAATTGGGGGAAATAGAGGAACAATGAGGGAATAATGGGGAAAATATTCGGGAAAAATGAGGGAATAATGGGAAAAAATGGGGAAAATTTGGGGGAAAATGGGGAAATAATGGGGGAAAAGTTGGGGAAAATGGGGAAAAATTGGGGAGAATTTGGGCAAAACTGGAGAAATAATGGGGGGAAAATGGGGAAAATAATGGGAGAAAATTGGGGGAAAAATTGGGGAATAAATGGGGGAAAAAAAGAGGAAAAATTGGGGAATAATGGGGAAAAATTTTAGGATTTTGGGGTTTTTTTGGGGCGGTTTTTGGGGTGAAAAGCCCCCCAAATCCTGACCTTTGGCCGAGCCCAGGACGTTGGCGTAGCTGAAGCCGCCCACGAACACCAGACCCCGGAACCCGTCCAGGGTGGCGGTGCCGGAGCAAAGGTCCTGGGTGGTCTCGTCCCACACCTGGGAACCCCAAAAAAACCCCGGGTCAGACCCCAAAAAACCCCAAAAACTGCCCCAAAACAACCCCAAAACCACCCCAAAAAACCGCGGCTCAGACCTCAAAATCAACCCAAAAACCACCCCCAAAAAACCCCAAAACCAACCCCAAAACAACCCCCAAATCCACCTCCAAAGCAACCCAAAATCACCCCAAAAAAACCCCCGGCTCAGACCCCAAAACCACCTGAAAAACACCCCCAAAAACCACCCCAAAAAAACAACCCAAAAACCACCCTAAAAACCATCCCCAAAACAACCCCAAATACCCCGGCTCAGACCCCAAAACCACCCCAAAAATAACCCCCCAAAAAAACCCCCAAAACCACCCCAAAACCACCCCAAAATAACCTCAAAATCCACCCCAAAAAAACCCCAAACAACCCTGGCTCAGACCCCCAAAACCACCCCAAAACAACCCCCAAAACAACCCCAAAATCACCCCAAACACCCCAAAAACAACCCCCCAAACCGACCCCAAAAACAACCCCCAAAACCACTCCAAAAACCACCCCAAAAAACCCCAAAACACCCCCAAAACCACCCAAAAACCACCCCTAAACCACCCCAAAAACCCCAGCTCAGACCCCCAAAACCACGCCAAAAACAACCCCAAAACCACCTCAAAAATAACACAAAAACAATCCCAAAAACTGTCCCAAAAACAACCCCAAAAACTGCCCCAAAACCCACCCCCAAAATAACCCAAAACCACCCCAAAAAACCACCCCAAAAAACCACCCCAAAAAACCACCCCAAACCACCTCAAAAACAACGCCCAAAACCACTCCAAAAACCATCCCCAAAAAACGCAAAACAACCCTAAAAGCAACCCCCCAAAAAAACCCAAACACCACCCCAAAAATAACCCCAAATCCACCCCAAAAGTAACCTCAAAACAACCCCAAACGCCCCAAAATCCACCCCAAAAAAATCCCAAAACCTCCCCAAAATCACCCCAAACACCTCAGACTGGAGTGACCCCAAATAAAAAACCCTAAAACAAACAAACAAAAAAAGTTCCAGGGCTGTTTTTGGGGTGATTTTTGGCAGTTTTGAGGCCCCAGGGCTGTTTTGGGGGTGATTTTGGGGCCCTGGGGCAGTTTTTGGGGTGATTTTTGGCAGTTTGGGGCCCCAGGGCTGTTTTGGGGGTGATTTTGGGGTCCCAGGTCTGTTTTGGGGTGATTTTGGGGCCCCGGGGCTGTTTTTGGAGGGATTTTGGGATCCCAGGTCTGGTTTTGGGGTGATTTTGGAGTCCCAGGACTGTTTTTTGGGTGATTTTGGGGTGATTTTTGGCCGTTTTTGGGGTGATTTGGGGGTCCCAGGGCTGTTTTGGGGGCAATTTTGGGTTCCCGGGGCAGTTTTTGCGGTGTTTTTGGACAGTTTTGTGGTGATTTTCCTCGGGTTTGGGGTGATTTGGGGCAGTTTTGGTGTCCCAGGGCAGTTTTTGGGGTGATTTTGGGGTCCCGGGGCTGTTTTTGGGGTGATTTAGGGTGATTTTGGGATCCTGGGGCAGTTTTTGGGGTGATTTTGGGGCAGTTTTGGGGCCCCAGGGCTGTTTTTGGGGTGATTTTTGGCTGGTTTAGGGACCTGGGGCAGTTTTTGGGGTGATTTTGGGGCCCCAGGGCAGTTTTTTGGGGGTGATTTTGAGGGCCTGTGGCAGTTTTTGGGGTGATTTTTGGCAGTTTTGGGGTCCCAGGTCTGTTTTGGGGGTGATTTTGGGGCAGTTTTAGGGCCCCAGGGCTGTTTTTGGGGTGATTTCGGGATGATTTTTGCCTGTTTTGGTGTCCCAGAGCTGTTTTTGGGGTCATTTTGGGGTCCCGGGGCTGTTTTTGGGGATGATTTTGGGGCCCCAGGGCAGTTTTTGGGGTGATTTTGGGGCCCCAGGACAGTTTTTTGGGGTGATTTAGGGAGGTTTTGGTGTCCCAGGGCTGTTTTTGGGGTGATTTTGGGGTGATTTGGGGCAGTTTTGTGGCCCCAGGGCCGGTTTTGGTGTGATTTTGGTACCCCAAGGCTGTTTTGGGGGTGATTTTGGGGCAGTTTTGGGGCCCCAGGGCTGGTTTTGGGGTGATTTTGGGTGGTTTTGGGGTCCCAGGACTGTGTTTTGGGTGATTTTTGGCTGTTTTTGGGGTGATTTTTGGGGGCTCTGGGCTCTCACCTGGAAGCCGGCCATGGCGAAAGCCGCCGCCATCTCCCGGTCGCCGTTGCTGCCCTCCTCCCTCAGCACGGCCACGCGCGGCCCCGGCAGCGCTGGGGGACCCCGAAAATGGGAACCGGCACCCCCCGAAACCCCAAAAACCCCAAAAATGGGAACCGGCACCCCCCGAAACCCCACAGACCCCAAAAACCCCAAAAATGGGAACTGGCACCCCCCGAAAACCCAAAAACCCCACAGAAACCCCAAAAACCAAAAAAAACCCAAAAATCGGCACCAGCACCCCCCAAAACCCCAAAAAAACCCCAAAAACGGGAACCGGCACCCCCCGAAACCCCAAATACCCCGAAAATGGGAACCGGCACTCCCCAAAACCCCACAGACCTCAAAAATCAGCACCGGCACCCCCCAAAACCCCAAAAACCCCAAAAATCGGCACCAGCACCCCCAGAAACCCCAAAAAACCCCAGAAACCCCAAAAATTGGCACCAGCACCCCAAAAAACCCTGAAAAACCCCCACAGAAACCCCACAGACCCCAGAAATGGGAACCGACACCCCCCAAAACCCCAAAAACCCCAAAAATGGGAACCGGCACCCCCTGAAACCCCAAAAACCCAAAAAACCCCCAAAAATCGGCACCGGCACCCCCCGAAACCCCAAAAATCTCCAAAACCACGAAAAAAAGCCCAGAGAAACCCCACAGACCCCAAAAACTGGAACCGGCATCCCCAAAATCCCAAAAACACCAAATCCTCACAAAAACCCCACAAAAATCCCCACAAAATGGCCCCAAAACCCAGAAAAATTCCACAAAAAGCCCCCAAATCCTCACAAAAAACCCCACAAAAATCCTGACAAAACCCCCAAAACCAGAAAATCTCACAAAAAATCCCACAAAACCCCAAAAAAATCCCACAAAAACATTCCCCCAAATCCCCAAAAAACCCAGAAAAATCCCAGAAAACCTCACAAAAATCCCCCAAAATTCCACGAAAATCCCACAGAAACCCCAAAAATGGGAACCGGCACCGCCCAAAACCCCAAAAACCCCAAAAATGGGAACCGGCACCCCCCGAAACCCAAAAACCCCAAAATTCGGCATCAGCACCCCCCGAAACCCCAAAAACCCTACAGAAACCCCAAAAATTGGCACCAGCACCCCAAAAAACCCTGAAAAACCCCCACAGAAACCCCACAGACCCCAAAAATGGGAACCGGCACCCCCGAAACCCCAAAAACCAAAAAAAACCCCAAAAATCGGCACCGGCATCCCCCGAAACCCCAAAAACCCCAAAAAAACCAGAAAAAAAACCCCACAGAAACCCCAGAGACCCCAAAAATCAGCACCGGCACTTCCCAAAACTCCAAAACCCCAAAATCCCAGAAAAAAAAACCCATAGAAACCCCACAGTCCCCCACAATCGGCACCGGCACACCCCGAAACCCCAAAATCTCCAAAACCACGAAAAAAAGCCCAGAGAAACCCCACAGACCCCAAAAACTGGAACCGGCATCCCCAAAATCCCAAAAACACCAAATCCTCACAAAAACCCCACAAAAATCCCCACAAATTGGCCCCAAAACCCAGAAAAATTCCACAAAAAGCCCCCAAATCCTCACAAAAAACCCCACAAAAATCCTGACAAAACCCCCAAAACCAGAAAATCTCACAAAAAATCCCACAAAACCCCAAAAAAATCCCACAAAAACATTCCCCCAAATCCCCAAAAAACCCAGAAAAATCCCAGAAAACCTCACAAAAATCCCCCAAAATTCCACGAAAATCCCACAAAATCCCCACAAAAATCCCACAAAATCCCCACAAAAGCCCACAAAATCCCGGAAAATCCCACAAAACCCCAAAAACTCCCAGAAAAATCCCACAAAATTTCACAAAATCCCAGAAAAACCACAAAAAGCACCCAAATCCTCACAAAAACCCCAGAAAAACCCCACAAAATGGCCCCAAAACCCCAAAAACCCAGAAAAATCCCAGAAAATCCCACAAAACCCCCAAAAATCCCCCCAAATCCCCCAAAACACCACAAAAATCCCACAAAATCCAAAGAAATTCCACAAAAACCTCCACTAAATGGCCCAAAAACCCTAAAAACCCCCACAAAATCCCAGAAAATCCCACAAAATTCCACAAAATCCCAGAAAAACCACAAAAAATCCCCAGAAAACGGCCCCAAAACCCCAGAAAAATCCCAGAAAAATCCCACGAAATCCCCCAAAAAATCCCCCCAAAAATAAAAAAAACCCTCAAAACTCAAAGAGATCCCAAATATCCCAAAACGTCCCCAATGTCCCCAAATGTCCCCAATGTCCCCAAATGTCCCCAAATGTCCCCAATCCCCCAAATGTCCCCCAATGTCCCCAATCCCCCAGTCCCCAAATGTCCCCAATCCCCCAAATGTCCCCAATGTCCCCAAATGTCCCCAAATGTCCCCAATGTCCCCAAATGTCCCCAATGTCCCCAAATGTCCCCACCCATGTCCCTGAGCAGGGGCGTGGCCTCCTCAGGGTCAAAGGTCAGGTTGTACTGCGGCCCCCAGCGGGTGGCCAGGTGCTGCTGCTCCTGCTGGACGCAGCCCGGGGCCGCCTGCAGCCGCTCCAGGGCGAAGCTGGTTTGCTCCCAGAGGTCACCCACGGGCTCGGCCAGCACCTCCTGGCCACCCACTGACACTGTCACCTGTGCACCAGGGGAAATCAAGGGACATCAAGGACATCAGGGACATGAAGGACATCAGGGACATTGAGGACATTGAGGACCTTGAGATACTGGACATTGGAATGGTGGCACTGGGGACATTGAGAACATTGAGAACATTGAGGACATTGGGGACATTGAGGACATTGGGGACATCAGGAACATCAAGGGACATCAAGGACATTGGGGACATTGACTTATGGGGCATTGGAATGGTGGCACTGGGGACATTGAGAACATGGAGGACATCAAGGACATCGGGGACATTGGGGACATCAGGAACATCGAGGACATCAAGGACATTGAGAACATTGGGGACACTGGGGACACTGAGCTATGGGGCACTGGAATGGTGGCACTCGGGTTTGGGGACACTTGGGGACACTCGGGGACAGGGGCTGGTCTGCTCCCAGAGGTCCCGGAGGTCACCCACGGGCTCGGCCAGCACCTCCTGGCCACCCACCGACACCGTCTCCTGGGGGGACATCAAGGGACATCGGGGACATCAGGGACATGAAGGACATTGGGGACATTGGGGACATCAGGGACATCGGGGACATCGGGGACATCAAGGACATCAAGGACATTGGGGACATTGAGGACATTGAGGACATTGAGGACATCAGGAAGATCAAGGACATCAAGGACATTGGGGACACTGACTTATGGGGCATTGGAATGGTGGCACTTGGGTTTGGGGACACTCGGGGACATTGGGACCATCAGGAACATCAAGGACATTGAGGACATTGAGGACATTGGGGACATTGAGAACATTGAGGACATTGAGGACATTGAGGACATTGAGGACATTGGGGACATCAGTGACATTGGGGACATTGGGGACATTGAGCTATGGGGGATTAGAATGGTGGCACTGGGAAATGAGGACATTGGGGACATGAGGGGCATTGGGGACATCAGGAACATCAAGGACATTGGGGACATTGAGAACATTGGGGACATTGAGGACATTGGAGACGTTGGGGACATTGAGATATTGGACATTGGAATGGTGGCACTG
Organism: Phylloscopus whistleri; assembly: GCA_017589585.1. NCBI lineage: Eukaryota > Metazoa > Chordata > Aves > Passeriformes > Phylloscopidae > Phylloscopus > Phylloscopus whistleri. The sequence goes on along the minus strand of JADMLD010000666.1, from coordinate 135,554 downwards.
GGGGCATTGAGAACATTGAGGACATTGGTGACATCAGGAACATCAAGGACATCAAGGACATTGAGAACATTGGGGACATCAAGGACATTGGGGACATCGAGCTATTGGACATTGGAATGGTGGCACTGGGGACATTGAGGACATTGAGGACACTGGGATCATGAGGGACATTGAGAACATTGGGGACATTGGGGACATCAAGGACATCGAGGACATCGAGGACATCAGGGACATTGGGGACATCGAGCTATGGGGCGTTGGAATGGTGACATTGGGAAACGGGGACACTCGGGGACAGGGGCTGGTCTGCTCCCAGAGGTCCCTGAGGTCACCCACAGGCTCGGCCAGCACCTCCTGGCCACCTACCGACACCGTCACCTGTGGGGAGGACACTGGGGACATTGAGCTATGGGGGGTTGGAATGGTGGCATTGGGAAATGGGGTCATTGGGGACATCAAGGACATTGGGGACATTGGGGCCATCAGGAACATCAAGGACATCAAGGACATTGGGGACATTGAAATATGGGGCACTGGACTGGTGGCATTGGGGACATTGAGAACATTGAGGACATCAAGGGACATCAAGGACATTAGGGACATGAGGGACATTGGGGACATTGAGCTATGGGGGGTTGGAATGGTGGCACTTGGGTTTGGGGACACTTGGGGACATTGGGGCCATCAAGGGACATCAAGGACATCGAGAACATTGAGGACATTGGGGACATTGGGGACATTGGAGCCATCAGGAACATCAAGGACATTGAGGACATTGAGAACATTGGGGACACTGGGGACACAGGGACAGTCAGGGACAGGGGGACACGGGGACAGAGCCACTGTCACCTGCTGGGGGACACTGAGGGGACACTGAGGGACACAGGGACAAGGGGACACAAGGACAGGGGGACAACGAGGAAAGACTGGGACAACGGCGCCACCACCGCCCACCACGGGGGGACAGAGCCACCTGCCCAACCCCCAATGTCCCCAAACCCCCCCAATGTCCCCAGTGTCCCCAAACCCCCCAATGTCCCCAACCCCCCCCAATGTCCCCAGTGTCCCTAACCCCCCCAATGTCCCCAACCCTCCTCGATGTCCTTGAGGTCACCTCAGGGTCACCTCGATGTCCCCAATCCTCCCCAACGTCCCCAACACCCCAAAACCTTCCGTGTCCCCAATGTCCCCAAACCTCCCAATGTCCCCAATACCTCCCTGATGTCCCCAATGTCCCTTCAATGTCCCCAATCATGACCAGTGTCCCCAATGTCCCCAAATCCGCCAAAGTCTCCCAGTGTCCCCAAATCCCCACAATGTCCCCACTGTCCTCAATGTCCCCAATCCTCTCTGATGTCCCCAATGTCCCCAATCCTCCCCAATGTCCCCAAATGTCCCCAATGTCCCCAATCCTCTCTGATGTCCCCAACGTCCCCAAACCCCCCAATGTCGCCAATGTCCCCAAATGTTCCCAGTCCTCCCAATGTCCCCTCAATGTCCCCAAATGTCCCCAATGTCCCCAAAGCCCCCAATGTCCCCAATGTCCCCCAACCCCCCCAATCCCCCAATGTCCCCAAATGTCCCCAAGCCCCCCAGTGTCCCCAATCCCCTGCAATGTCCCCCAATACCCCAACTGTCCCCAATGTCCCCAAATCCCCCAATGTCCCCAATCCCTCCAATGTCCCCAAACCCCCCCAATGTCCCCAATCCCCCGCAATGTCCCCAATTGTCCCCAACCCCCCAACATCCCCAATGTCCCCAAATCCCCCAACCCCCCCAGTGTGCCCTGAGTGTCCCCAACCTCCCCGCTGTCCCCACTGTCCCCAACCCCCAATTGTCCCCAAAACCCCCCAAACCCCCCCAATGTCCCCAAAACCCCCCAGTGTCCCCAAAACCCCCCGCTGTCCCCGCTGTCCCCTGACCGTGGCGCAGGGCCCGTAGGGGCCGCTGTGGCCGATGGGGACGCAGGTGACACCGGCGTCCTGGTAGCGGCGGCAGACGGGGACAGCGGCCACCGTGGGAACCTCCAGCAGCAGCCCCGGCTCCTCGGCAAAGAGCAGCGCCAGCGCTGGGGGGACATTGGGGACATTGGGAACAGCACTGGGGACGTTGGGGACATTGGGGGGGTTGGGGGGGTTGGGGACAGCAGGGACATTGGGGGGATTGGGGACATTGGGGACGTTGGGGATGTTGGGGACGTTGGGGACATTGGGGGACATTGGGGACAGAGGAGACATCAGGGGACAGCAGGGACAGACAGGGGAGACTGGGGTGACACTGGAGTGGCACAGAGGGGACACTGAGGGGATTTGGGGATTTGGGGACACTGGGAGGACACTGGGGGGACACTGAGGGGACACTGAAGGGATCTGGGGACACAGAGGGGACATTGGGGACACAGAGGGGCTCTGGGGAACCCCAGGGTGGCACTGAGGGGACACTGAGGGGACACCAGGGTGGCACAGAGGGGACATTGGGGTAACACTGAGGGGACACTGGGGACACTAGGGTGACACAGAGGTGACACAGATGGGACACTGGGGACACAGAGGGGACACTGGGGACACCGAGGTGACACCAAGGGGGCACTGGGGTGACACAAAGGGGACACTGGGGACACCGGGGGACACTGAGGACACCGGGGGGTGGCACTGAGAGGACACTGAGGTGGCACAGAGGGGACATTGGGGTGACACTGAGGGGACACTGGGGACACCCTGGGGTGGCACTGAGAGGACACTGAGGACACTGGGGTGACACAAAGGGGACACTGGGGACACAGAGGGGACAATGAGGACACCAGGGTGGCACTGATGGGTGACGCCGGCGGGCGGGGCGGGCAGGGTGACGGTGACACCGCAGTTCCCAGCAAAGGCCATCTCCAGCAGGCAGCCCAGCAGGCCCCCGTCACTGACGTCGTGGCCGGTGGCCACCACCCGCTCTGGGGACACGGGGACATGGCCGGGGTCACCGCAGGGTCACGCCGGGGTCACCCAGGGTCATCCAATGGCACCCGGGGTCACACTGGGGACACTCAGGGGTCACCCAGGGTCACCCAATGGCTCCCGGGGTCACCGCAGGGTCACACCGGCGTCACCCAATGGCACCCAAGGACACCCAATGGCTCCCGGGGTCATCCCGGGGTCACCCAATGGCTCCTGGGGTCACCTCAGGGTCAATAATTATAATAACCCTATATATATACATATATATATATATATAAAATAATTATATAACCCTATAACCCTATATAATAATTATATAACCCTAACCCCCTAACCCTAACCCGACACCCTAACCCGACACCCAACACCCTAACCCGACACCCTAACCCGACACCCAACACCCTAACCCGACACCCGACACCCTAACCCGACACCCTAACCCGACACCCAACACCCTAACCCGACACCCTAACCCGACACCCTAACCCGAAACCTTAACCCGACACCCTAACCCGACACCCTACCTCTAACCCGACACCCTAACCCCTGACCCTAACCCTAACCCCGCTCCTATCCCTAACCCCGCTCCTATCCCTAACCCTCGGGCCCCCCCAACCCTAACCCTAGCCAATAGGGGCTGGGTGTGGTGCTAGGGTTCTGGCCAATTAGGGTTAGTGTCACAGTTGCTGGCATGTGTGCCAGTCAACATTGACACTGCACTCGAGGTGCTTCACCGAAATCATCAGAAGGCTTCACATATCTATATCTTGTTATTCATCTTGTCTCTCATATCTTCCCTCTGTAGCTTCTAAGGGCAGCTCCACACGGCTCCGGCATTGTCTCTCTCCTTCTCTTCCGAGTCCGGCTCCATCCTGCCCCTAGCACGGCCGCCTAACCCTGTCTATGCTAAGTACAATATCTTACAGTGCCTTACCTTCTCTGGCCCTTGCCACGACCTCCTGTCCCTGGATCTTCACAGCACGATGAGCAGATTCCAACTGACTTCAACTCAGTTAACTCACTACTTATCATGCCCAAGGCTGTGAGGGCAAGGTGTTTCTACTCTGAGATAATTAACACAGCTGTAACCTGTTAGAGGGGAGACTGCCTTCTGCAGCATCTCTCTTTGTATCACCACAGGTTAGGGGTGTGTTTGGGGAGGGGACCAATTAGGGATGGGGTGTGTGTTGGGGGGCGATGTTTGAGGACTGGCCTGTTAGGGTTAGGGGGTGGATTAGCCTGCATTCTAATTCGGGGTGTGTATAGTGTATGTATACTGTGTATGTAATGTATATATATATACATATGTATGTAGTGTATATAGTGTATGTACTATACAGTATATATACTGTATATACTATATATATACTATAAAGAAAAAGAATAAAAATATAAAGTCTGGTGCAGCAGTAGGGGCTTTCAGGCGACCAGGGAGTAGATATTTTTATTTAAATTGTTAATTTTTTTTTTAATATTTACTCCCTGGTCGCCTGAAAACCGCTACTGCTGCTTTAAAGTTAGAAATAGAGAGAAAAAGAAGTTAAAGTTAGAGAGAGAAATAGAGTTGGAGTTAGAGTGAAAGAGAAATAGAGTGAGAGTGAAAGAGAAATAGAGTTTGTTAGAGAGTGAAAGAGAAATAGAGTTTGTTAGAGAGTGAGAGTGAGAGTGAGAGAGAAATAGAGTTAGAGTGAAAGAGAAAAAGGTGAAATAGACAAAGACATAGAGTGAAATAGACATAGAGTTAGAAGCAGAAAGACAACTAGAAACAATGACAAAACGAAAGACAGCAACAAGTTACAAGCAGAAGTTAGAGTTAGAGACACAGACAGAAATAAAGAAACAGAAAAGGAAAGTGAGGAATAGACTGAAAAGTAAAGTGAGAAGCAAAGCAAGAAATAGAGTGAATAAAAATAACTCAACACCAAAGACAGGAGCCAATGGGGGGGGAGAGGGGGGCGGGGTGTATCCTTATTCGGGTGATTAAGGTATCAATTTTTATTGAATAAATGCTTTTGTTTACACATCAGCAATACACATTGAAACAAATTACACCAATGCGATTACAAATGCAGCCTCTATACACATTGATAAAACTCCAATTCACATATAGAGCAATACACGGAAATTCGGCAGCAAAGGCAACTACAGAACAATACAAGCCAGATACATACTGACATAATAGAACTGTTTTTCTACTTCTGAAATGTTCATTACAACTCATTTTATTGTTACAAGAAACCCAGAACAAAAGCAGCACACAGAAAACAGCAGTCATCCACCACACACACCACCTTCAGCTAAACACACAAACTCAACTTCCCTCTCATCTCAACCGCTCTGCTAACCCCCGGCCATCTGCACGCATTCTCAGCGCTCCTCGGGAATGTGGCTCCCAGGAGGCTCAAAAAAAATTGCCCTGATGAAAACCCCGGTTTCAAGGCGGTCCGCACCCAAACTTTGGCATTTTTAACTAAAGTGCCTGGACGGTATCAATAGCATCATGCCCAAGGACCATCTCGTAAGTCAACTCAGGTTTAGGCCTGCTGTTCAGGACTTAGCATCTCACTGGAGATGCTCTCTCTGGGAACCCAGGGCAAACCAGAGCCTCCCAGTGCAGCACAGGCCCACCTGCAAGGGGAAGGATTGTTACCCGTCTGTAGGATCTCCATGGTAATATTCCAACCAGGGCTGCAGCTTTTTGCCGGTCTAGCCAGGCAAAACACAGCCACAACCAAGATCTCACCGTTGAGCACAGGATGGATCAACTTCCTAAGAAAGGAAGGGCTGCTTGAAAGGGAAGGACAGGTCTGCACTGGGACAGAAGCAGAGGAGGAACCTAGCAGGCCGTTACACTCCTGCAGCACAGCCAGACAAGTGCTCCTGGAATCACCACCATTTACATCCCGGAAAACCCACCATCCTACACACCAGAACATCTGGAGCAGAGATCCAAGTCTGCCGTGCAATGGCCCGAGACGAGAACAACCTCAGGGCATTTCTTCGCTAAGAAAACAGAAATGAAATATTTAAACAACAGCTGGTCATTTTGGAGCTACCAACAGTCACAGCAGATCTCAGCAGATCTGGGAAACTTGCATTCCCATTCACGTTGAGAAGCTGCCCCCAAAAAATCACCTCACCCAAAAGTGGGATTTGAGGAAAAAGTAGTCATTTCTTCCAAGATTTTTTTCAGACTCCAAAATGAAAGGCATAAGGCAAATGAAACCAGTTAAGTTAGCAAGGAAAAGACTCCTCCAAGACTGGCAGGCTGTGATTTGCAGTACAACTGTAATCACCACTCACGCTTCACCATGTAAGCACCAAGAACCATGTACCCTTGGGATACCATCTGTTCACGTATTTGTTCTCCTCAATTTTACTTCACACCCCCATCCCCCAGAGTAAAGGGTTAACACCCATCAATGGTATTACTTATGTCCTCCCAACACTGTGTCAGTTCAAGGTAATGATTTCACCAGCTCAGAAGACCTACAGATTCACTTCCACTGAAAATGCTCTAGCACAGCAAAGAGGGCAGGCAAAAAATACAGTAATCCCCAGAGAATACTGTACTTTAGCTAGCCAAATACTGAATATCTGAAGAGATTTGTTGTTACTATAGCATAGTATGTTACTATGCTATTTCAGTGATCTGAAATCACTGCTTTCAGATTTTTGTCAGGCACCCTCAGTAACAGAGTGTAAATAAAGACATACATATTTTCCTCATACTCTTCCACATGCCTATGCCCTATCTCCTGTAACTCACCCCACACGAAGGCTTCTGTTGATTGTGATCAGATGTTTGGTCAAGCTGACAGATCAGAGCCTTCCTTAGGAGAGAGAAGAATCACAAAGGTTATCTTCCCCAAAACAGCTCATAAGAAAATACCACAGTGTTCCTTAGTACCAGCAGTCCCAGGAGCTTCAGATTCATCACTTCTCATTGAAGTTTCTGTAACAAAGCCCATTCCTCACATGTGCTCCAAGTCTCCTTTGACCTGTCAATTCCTACCCAGCATTCTAGTCTGGGAAGTTGTGGAATTAAATCTCCGTGTTCTGACAGTAACCTTCACTGCCTCCAAACAACAGAAACACAGTAAACCTTGGAAATTGAAACATAAATGTGTCACTTTAGCAACATCTTTCCTAATCATTCTGAAATATTCTGAAAAATATTTCAATTTCTGGTTGCACAAGACGTTGTCTGCCGAAGAATCAAGAATGGGCCATCACTCCATGATCAACATGATCAAAGTGAGCCATTTATTGCAATGTGACAGTACATTTTATACAGTTTTCAGCTTCAATCACAAGTTACATGCTGCTTTCTAATTGGATGTACCCTAAAGGCACGCGTTAGCCTTTTAGCCCGGATTGGTTGATGAGTCTTGCACATACAGCAGGTTTATGCAGTCCTTCTTTAGGCTTCTATCCGATTCTCACATTCTGAGGCTGTTAGGATCCTTTGTTCTTCTTTGGACTTGACTTCTGTCATCCCTTGTACCTTCTTGGACGTGGCTTCACTGCTCTTGAATGGTGAAAGGACTTATTTATCCATATAAGCTAATCTGCTCACATGTCCCCATTTTTGGAGGAACCCATCCTCCACAGTTGTCTGCTACTTGCAGCAAAACGATCCCTTTTACTTTTCCACCTATAGATGTAAAAAAGTTTTAAGAACTAAATAAAAGGAAGATAAATACCATGTACAGTTCGGCTGCACCTTTCTCCTGCACTCCCCAGGGGCTAGTTACCTGCTAAACATGGCCTGGCTGCAACCGAGGGCTGTACAGAGTGCAGGAGGTGTCAGGCAGTCTCCTCTTGCTGTGTACGTGCTTGTGCTTTGTGTTTGCACTCTGCAGAGAAGCCCTCGTGCTTGCTTCTGTTTTCAGCAAGCCAAGACGCTTGTGCAGCAGGAGTCCTGCCTGTTCCTACACTAGATCACTTTCGAGTCGAGTTGGAGTTAGCCCTACTTGCAGTAGCTCAAGCAGAAGCTCTGCTGGCACTCTGGTGCTTTTCCATGGCAGAGCCGAAAAGAACGAGAAGCAAAAGGGAGCCACTGCTGCCATGTCACAGAGAGGTGGGAGCTGGTACTGCCAGCACTGTGCTGTCACAAAGAGGAGAACACAAAGGTGCTGCCACCATTGTGGTGTTACAAAGAGGGAAATACTTGTGCTTCCAAAACTGTGGTGTGACAGAGAAGTGGAAGCTGGTGCTGCTACCACTGTGGTGTCACATAGAGGAGAATGCTGATGCCGCAACTGCTCTGGTGTCACAGAGAGGTGGAAGCTGCTGCTGCCAGCACTGTGGTGTCACTGAAAAGTGGAAGCTGATGTTGCAATAACTGTGGTGTCTCATAGAGGAGAATGCTGGTGTTGTCAGCACTGTGGTGTCACAGAGAGGTGGAAGCAGATGCTGCTAGCCCTGCGCTGTCAGAGAGAGGAGGAAGCTGGTGCTGCCAACACTGTTGCATCACAAAGATGGGAATGCTGCTGCTGCAACTGCTGTGGAGTCACACACAGGTGGAAGCTTGTGCTGCCAGCATTGTGGCATCACAAGGAGGGGAATGCTGGTGCTGCAAATGCTGGGGAGTCACAGAGATTTGGGAGCTAGTCCTACCAGCACTGAGTGTCACAAAGAGGGGAGCACTGGTGCTGCCACTGCTGTGGTGTCACAGGGAGATGGAAGATGGTGCTGCCAGCACTGCGGTGTCATAGACAGCTGGAAGCTGGAGGTGACAGTACTGTGGTGTCTCATAGAGAGGGATGCTGGTACTGTCAGCACTGTGGTGACACAGAGAGGTGGAAGCTGGTGCTGCTACCACTGTGGTGTCACACAAAGGTGGAACATGGTGTTGCCAGGACAGTGGTGTCACAAGGAGGAGAATGCTGGTGCTGCAACCGCTGTTGTGTCACAGATAGGTGGAGACCCGTGCTGCAAGCATCGGACTTTCACATAGAGGGGGATGCTGGTGTTGCCAGCACTGTGGTGTAACACAGAAGAGGAAGATGAATCAGCCAGAACTGTGGTATCACAGAGACGTGGAAACTGGTGCTGCCAGCAGTGTGGTGTCACAAGCAGGGAAACGCTTCTGCTGCCAGCATTCTGGTGTCACAAAGAGAGCAATATTTGAGCGGCCAGGATTGTTGTGTCACAAAAAGGGGAGCACTGGTGCTGCCAGCACTGTGGTGTCACTAAGAGGGCAACACTGGTGCTGACAGTGCTGTGGTGTCACAAAGAGAGGAACACTGGATCTGCCCCTGCTGTGGTGTCACAGAGAGGTGGAAAGTGGTGCTGCCAGGACTGTGATGTCACAAAGAGGGGAACACAGGTGCTGCCAGCAGTGTGGTGTGACAAAGAGGGGCATACTGGTTCTGAGAATGCTGCGGTGTCACAGAGAGGTAGAAGCTGGTGCTGCCAACACTGTGGCATCACAAACAGTGTAACGCTGGCGCTAGCAGCACTGTGGTGTCACAAAGAGGGGAACACTGGATCTGCCACAGGTGTGGTGTCACCGACAGGACAAGGTGATGCTGCCAGCACTGTGGTGTCACAGATCCGTTAGAAGTCCAACTGCCAGCAGTGTGGTGTCACAAAGAGAGAAATACTTGAGCTGCCAGGATTGTTGTGTCACAAAAAGGGGAGCACTGGTGCTGCCAGCACTGTGGTGTCACAAGCAGGGAAACACTTCTGTTGCAGCACTGTGGTGTCATAAACTTTCCTCATAAAGTGTCGAAAGGCAGTGGAATAATTCAGAATTCGAGAACAGCTCGGTGAGAGCAGGACGTCACGGGGAGCTTCAGGCAGACGCCCTCAGCGCGGCAGGCTGCAGGAGGAGCTTCAGGCAGACTTGTAGCACTTCCCCAGCACAGTGCACAGCTCCCGGGGCTAAATCCACGCCAAACATGCCCTGTCTGCAAGCGAGAGCTGTAGTGAGAGCAGGAGGTGTCACGTAGCCCCCTCTGTCCCTGTACGTGCTGCTGCCCTGTATTTGGCACTCTGCAGAGAAGTTCTCATGTTTGCTTCTGTTTTGAACAAGCCAAGAGGCTTGTGCAGCAAGAGTCCTGCTTTTTCCAGCACAGGATCACTTTGGAGCTGAGTGGGAGTTAGCCCTGCTTGCGGCAGCACCAGCAGAAGCTCTGCTGGCTCTCTCTACTGCTTTTCCATAGCAGAGCTGTCAGGAACGAGAAGCTGCTGTTTTGACGAGAGAGCAGTGTTCAGCGCAGAGAAGGCAGCGTCCTCAGGACACAATGCTAGCTGTGCCCAGAAGCAAAAGGCAGCCGCGGAAGACTGTTGAAAGCAAGAACAGCTCGGGGAGAGCAGGTGGTGGCGGGGAGTTCCAGGCAGAAGCCCTCAGGGCTGCAGGCTGCAGGAGGAGCTTCAGACAGACTTGTAGCACTTCCCCAGCACAGTGCACAGCTCCCGGGGCTAGATCCACGCCAAACATGCCCTGTCTGCAAGCGAGAGCTGTAATGAAGGCAGGAGGTGTCAGGTAGCCTCCTCTCTCCGTGTACGTGCTGCTGCTCTGTTAAGGCACTCAGCAGAGAAGTTCTCGTGTTTGCTTCTGTTTTGAACAAGCCAAGACGCTTGTTCATCAAGAGTCCTGCTTTTTCCAGCACAGGATCACTTTGGAGCTGAGTGGGAGTTAGCCCTGCTTTTGCAGCACCAGCAGAAGCTCTGCTGGCTCTCTCTACTGCTTTTCCATAGCAGAGCTGTCAGAAGCGAGAAACTGCCTTTTGCCGAGAAAGCAGCGTTTAGCGCAAGAGAAGGCAGCGTCCTCAGGACACAATGCTGGCTGTGCCCAGAAGCGTGAGGCAGCAGTGGAAGACTGTTCAAAGCAATGAAAGCTCGGGGAGAGCAAGCGGTTGCCGGGAGCTTCAGGCAGAAACCCGCAGAGCTGAGTTCTGCTGAGGCACCTTCAGGCAGACTTGTAGCAGACCCTGAAAACACAACAGTCGCACCACCAGTGTTTTCCTCTTTGTGACACCACAGGAGTGACAGCACCAGTATTCCCACATTTGTGGTACCACAGTGCTGGCAGCACCACCTTCCAGCTCGATGGGAAACCACATCTGTGGCAGCACCACCTTCCACCTCTCCGTTGACAACACAGCAGTTGCACCACCAGTGTTTTGCTCTTTGTGACACCACCGTGCTGGCAGCGCCAGTCTTCCCCTCTTTGTGAGACCACAGTGCTGGCAGCACCACCTTCCACCTCTCCATGAAAGTACAACAGTGGCAGCACTACCTTCCACCTCTTTGTTACACCACAGCAGTGGCAGAACCAGTGTTTCTCTCTTTGTGACACCACATTGCTGGTAGCACCAGGGTCCCTCTCTTTGTGACACAACAATGCTGGCACCAGTGGTACCCTCTCTGTGAAACTGCAGTGCTGGCAGCACCAGCTTTCCCCTCTTTGTGACACCAGAGTGGTGGCAGCACCGGTTTCCGGGTCTCTATGACACCACAGCAGTTGTAAGACCACTATTCCCCTCTTGGAGACACCACAGCAGTGGCGGCAGCAGCTTCCACCTTGTTGTGACAGCACAGGAGTGGGAGCGCCAGCGTTCCCATCTTTGTGACATCACAGTGCTGGCAGCACCAGTGTTGCCCTCTTTGTGATACCACAATGCTGGCTGCACTAGTTTCCCCTTCTATGTGAAACCACAGTAGTGGCAGCAGCAGCTTCCACCTCTCAGTGACGCCACAGCTGTGGCAGCACCAGTGGTTTCCTTCTTTGTGACACCGCAATCCTGGAAGCACAAGTGTTTCTCTCTTTGTGACTCCACAATCCAGGCAGCACAACTATTTCTCTCCTTCTGACACCACAATTCTGGCAGCACTAGTATTCCTCTCTTTCTTTGCCACAGTGGTGGCAGCAACATCTTTCCGCCCGTGGTGACACAACAGTTCCAGCAGCACCAGCTTCCGCCTCTCTGTGACACCACAGTGCTGGCAATGCCAGTGTTTGCCTCTTTGTGGCACCACAGCAGTTGCAGATCCAGTGTTCCCCTCTTTGTGACACCACCGTGCTGGCAGCACCAGATTCCACCTCACTGTGACACCACAGTGCTGGCAGCGCCAGTATTCCCCTCTTTGTGAGACCACAGTGCTGGCAGCACCACCTTCCAGCTCCATGGGAAACCACATCTGTGGCAGCACCACCTTCCACCTCTCCGTTGACAACACAGCAGTTGCACCACCAGTGTTTTGCTCTTTGTGACACCACCGTGCTGGCAGCGCCAGTCTTCCCCTCTTTGTGAGACCACAGTGCTGGCAGAGCCAGTATTTCCCTCTGTGATACTACAGCAGTGGCAGATACAGTGTTCCCCTCTTTGTGATACCACCGTGCTGGCAGCACCAGATTCCACCTCACTGTGACACCACAGTCGTGGCAGCGCCAGTCTTCCCCTCTTTGTGAGACCACAGTGCTGGCAGCACCACCTTCCACCTCTCCGTTACACTACAACATTGGCAGCAGCTGCTTCTGCCTTTCTGTGACACCACAGGAGTGGCAACACCAGTGTTCCCCTCTCTGTGACACCGCAGTGCTGGCAGCACCAGCTTCTACCTCTTTGTTACACCACAGCAGTGGCAGAACCCGTGTTTCTCTCTTTGTGACACAACAATGCTGGCAGCACCAGTGGTACCCTCTCTGTGAAACTGCAGTGCTGGCAACAACAGCTTTCCCCTCTTTGTGACACCAAAGTGGTGGCAGCACCAGTTTACAGGTCTCTATGACACCACAGCAGTTGTAAGACCAGTATTCCCCTTTTTGTGAAACCACAGCGGTGGCGGCAGCAGCTTCCACCTTGTTGTGACAGCACAGGAGTTGCAGCACCAGTGTTCCCATCTTTGTGACATCACAGTGCTGGCAGCACCACTGTTGCACTCTTTGTGATACCACAGTGCTGGCAGCACCAGCTTCCACCTCTTTTTGGCAGCAGTGCAGTGGCAGCACCAGTGTACCCTTCTTTGCTACGCCACAGTGCTGGCAGCGCTACAGTTGCCTTCTTTGTGATACCACAGTGTTGGCTGCACTAGCTTCCCCTGCTGTGTGGCACCATAGTAGTGGTAGCAGCAGCTTTCACCTCTCTGTGACACCACAGCAGTGGCAGCACCAGCTTTGGCCTCTCTGTGACACCACAGTGCTGGCAGCACCAGCTTCCACCTCTCGGTGACACCACAGCTGTGGCAGCACCAGTGGTACCCTCTTTGTGACACCACAGGGCTGGCTGCAGCAGTGTTCCCTTCTTTGTGACTCCACGATCCAGGCAGCACAACTATTTCTCTCCTTCTAACACCACAATTCTGGCAACACTAGTCTTCCTCTCTTTCTTTGCCACAGTGGTGGCAGCAACATCTTTCTGCCCGTGGTGACACAACAGTTCCAGCAGCACCAGTTTCCGCCTCTCTGTGACACCACAGTGCTGGCAGTGCCAGTGTTGCCCTCCTTGTGACACCGCAGTATTGTCAGAACCAGCTCGCACCTGTCTGTGACACCACAGTGCTTGCAGCAGCACCTTCCACCTCTCTGTGACACCACACTTGTGGCAGGTCCAGTGTTCTTCTCTTTGTGACAACACAGTGCTGGCAGCACCTGTGTTCCACTCTTTGTGACAGCACAGCAGTGGATGCACCAGTGTTGCCCTCTCTGTGATACCACAGTGCTGGCAGCACCATCTTCCACCTCTCTGTGACACCACAGCAGTGGCTGCAGCAGCTTCCACTTCTCTGTGACGCCACAGCAGTTGCAGCACCAGTGCTCCACTCTTCGTGACACCACAGTGCTGACAGCACAAGCTCCCACCTATCCGTGATACCACAGTAGTGGCAGCACCAGCTTCCACCTTTCTGTGAGTCCACAGGAGTGGCAATACCAGTGTTTGCCTCAGTGTTTAGCGCAGAGAAGCCAGTGTACTCAGGACACAATGCTGGCTCTGCCCAGAAGCGTGAGGCAGCCGTGGAAGACTGTTGAAAGCAAGAACAGCTCGGGGAGAGCAGGTGGTGGCGGGGAGTTTGAGGCAGAAGCCCGCAGAGCTGCAGAGGGAGCTTCAGGCAGACTTGGAGCAATTGCCCAGCACAGTGCACAGCTCCCAGGGCTAGATCCACGCCAAACATGCCCTGGCTGCAAGTGAGAACTGTACTTAGTGCAGCAGGCGCCATGCAGTCTCCTCTCGCTGTGGAGGTGCTGCCGCTCTGTTTGGGCACTCTGCAGAGAAACACTCGTGCTTGCTTCTGCTTCCAGCAAGCCAAGGTGCTTGTGCAGCAAGAATCCTGCTTTTTCCAGCACAGGATCACTTTGGAGCTGAGTGGGAGTTAGCCCTGCTTTTGCAGCACCAGCAGAAGCTCTGCTGGCTCTCTCTACTGCTTTTCCATAGCAGAGCTGTCAGAAGCGAGAAACTGCCTTTTGCCGAGAAAGCAGCGTTTAGCGCAAGAGAAGGCAGCGTCCTCAGGACACAATGCTGGCTGTGCCCAGAAGCGTGAGGCAGCCGTGGAAGACTGTTGAAAGCAAGAACAGCTCGGGGAGAGCAGGTGGTGGTGGAGAATTTCAGGCAGAAGCCGTCAGGGCTGCAGGCTGCAGGAGGAGCTTCAGGCAGACTTGTAGCACTTCCCCAGCACAGTGCACAGCTCCCGGGGCTAGATCCACGCCAAACATGCCCTGTCTGCAAGCGAGAGCTGTAGCGAGAGCAGGAAGCGTCAGGTAGCTTCTTTTCGCCGTGTACGTGCTGCTGCTCTGTTTGGGCAGTCTGCAGAGAAACACTGGTGCTTGCTTCTGCTTCCAGCAAGCCAAGGTGCTTGTGCAGCAAGAATCCTGCTTTTTCCAGCACAGGATGGAAGAATGTTGAAAGCAAGAAAAGCTCGGTGGGAGCAGGTGTTTGCAGGGAGCTTCAGGCAGAAGCCGGTATAGCTGTCGGCACCTCTCTCTTGGTGTCCCTAATCCTGTCCTCGGTGTCACCATGTGTCCCCAGCTGGGTCTCCAACCTCCCCAGATGTCCCTGGTCCTTGTGTCCCCAACCTTCTCCTTGGTGTCCCCCGCCATCCCCAACCCCTGTCCGTGTGTCCCCAGTCATGTCCCCAGGGCAAACTGGGATACAAAGTTGATTTTCCAGGAAATTTTATTTTTAATGCCCCAGATTGGGATAAGTTGATTTTTCCAGTCCTGATCAAGAATTCCTGGATTTTAATGTATTTTAACATCCGATATTCATGGCTCTGTTCAGTCTTTGTGCTTCTTCTCCATGTTCAGGATCTTGGCTGAGCGTCAATGAGCAACATTTTCTGAAACTGATGGTTTCTCTCCTTCCTTATCTCCATATATTATAATGCCTCGATTTGGGATAAAAAGCTGATTTTTTTTTTTTCCTGGAAAATCAACTTTTTTTTCCCAATTTCAGGCATTAAAATCTCGGAATTCACTGGAAAAATCAAAATTTCCTCTGAATTTGAGACACTAAAAACTGGGCATTCTCTGGAAAACCAACTTTATATCTCGATTCGAGGCTTTAAAATCCAGGAAGTTCCCGGAAAATCAATTTTTAATCCTAATTTGAGGGATTTTAGGGGCTCCCGGGTCCTGTTTTGGGGGATTCCCATGGAATGCGGGAATTTTGGGGAGGTTCTCAGGGAATTTCCAAGATTTGGGGGTCCCTCCCCTCCCCCCTCCCCTCCCCCCTCCCCTTCTGTTTCCAAGATCAGATCCCGCCCCTCATTGGCCACGCCCCTTTCTCCAACCCATCCAATCACATTCCAAGGTGGAGCCCGGGGGCGTGGCCTGTGTGGGGGTGGTAAATGGAGTCCTGGAAGGGCAAAGGTGGGGGGGGGGTCCTGAGCAGGGAATGGGGTCCTGGCAGGGTAAATGGGGCCCTGAGGGGCATTTCCTTGTCCCCAGTGACATCACTCCAGGAATTCCCGTCAGGATTTGGGACAATTATAAGGAAAATTCCCGGAAAATTCCCCAAATTTGTCTCAAACACCCCGCGGGGAGGGGGGAGGGGACAAGTGACACAGCGGTGTCCACCGGTGACATCACTGCCATCCATGACGTCACGGCAGCGACATCACTGTCCCTGAAGCAGCCTGGGGATGTCCTCGATGGCTCTTTGGCACCGCTCGGCCACCGCGCGGCTACGGGGGCTGTCACGGGGACTCGAGAGGAGGGTGCGGATGTCCCCAAGTGTCCCCAGCAGGTGACGTGTGGCCAGGCGGGCGCTGGCCTCTCACAGCAGCTCGGCATCGGCCACCGTGGCCACCAAGGCCTCGGGGACATCGCAGGACACCTCCCTTGTCTCCTCCAGGGTGGCCTCGATGTCCCCGAGCCGGCGCAGCAGCTCCTGGGGGAGCCCCCTGGCTCTGTCACATGCGGCCACCAAGCGCTCCAGCGGCTCCAGGGCCACCTTCGCCCGCTGTCCCCTCCTGGCGGCTGCCTCTGCCTGGCTGGTGGCCACCACGGCCTCTTCCATGGCCTTGGTGGCCACCACCACCTCATTGGTGGCCGCTGCCACCCGGGCCTCGTGGGCGGCCAGCACCGAGTCCACCTCGTCCTTGGTCAGGGCCACCGGCAGCCGCCGGGCCTCGGTCTCCAGGTTGTCCACGGCTTTCCCCCAGCAGGTGACATCTTCCAGCAGGTCCCCAGCCTGGGCAGTGGCCATGGTGGTGGCCTCAGCGGTGTCCGCAGAGGCGTGGCGGAGCTTGGTGGCCTCCTTGACCACCTGGGCCCAGCTGGCATCAAGCGCGGCCACCAAGTCCCGCCAGGTGCTGGCCGCAGCTGTCACATGGGCCCAGGTGGCCCCCAAGTTGTCCCTGAGGGCAGCCAGGGCCTGGCTCAGGGAGGTGACACCGTGCAGGCGCAGGGAGGGGACACCGGGCTGCTGCAGGGTATCCCAGAGGTGACCGATGAATGTCCACAGAGCCCTGTGCAGGGACCCTGGGGACACGGCCAGCAGCACGTCCCCGTCCAGCCCAGCTGCCAGTTTGCCCAGGGTGGACACCATGTCCACCAGCACCTCCAGCAGCTGAGGAGGGGACAGGGAAGGTAGCGGGAACCTCGTGGCACTTGTGGCCTCCTGGGGTGGCCCCTGTGTCTTCCTGGGGTCTCCTTTGTCCCCTCCCTGGAGGGTGCAGCTGTCCCTTTGTCACCTCCTGTCCCCTCCTGCCACGCCCCTGTCCCCTCCCACCCCATCCCCCACCCCCCGCCCGCGCCGGGATTGTCGCACTTCGTGGGGCTCCATTGCCGCTGGGGACACTCTGGGGACACTCCGGGGACACGCGAGGACGTGGCGTGCCCGAGGCGGGGGAACAGGAAGAGGTGACGTCACCGCCCCGGCCCCGCCCCGCCCGCGGGGCCACCGCGAGGTCCCCAATGTCCCCCTGAGTGTCCCCAATGTCCCCCTGAGTGTCCCCGACAGGCCTCGATGACCCCCCCCATGTCCCCAGCAGGGCCCAAGTGTCCCCCCGATGTCCTGTTGGGGACACTGGGGACACACTGGGGTCCTGTTGGGGGCACTGCGGGGACATTGGGGACATCGTGGTGACCCAAAACGCGGCAGGGGATGTCAGGGTGGCCTCGAGGGAAGGACACGGGCGTGTCCCCAAGGTCCCCCGGGGTGTCCCCTAGGTCCCCTGGCGGTGACAGTGCCACCCGTGTGTCCCCACCCTGTCCCTACCCCTGCCCCGCCAACGCCCCCTGGGCCACCTCCAGCCTCCTCCTCACCTCCTCGTGTCCCTCTCCCGATGTCCCCAAAGCCACCACAATGTCCCCGAGCGCCCGGGCGGTGTTAGGGAACCCCTGTCCCCGCGTCCCCCACGGTGTCACCTCCCTGTCCTGGGTGACAGCGGCCACCAAGTCCCCCAAAGCCTGTGTCACCTCCTCCAGCTGCCCCAGCTCAGCCTCAGTGGCCTCGTTGGTGGCTGCGGTGGCCTTGGCGCTGGCCCTGGTGGCCGCCACCCGCCGGGCACGGTGGCGCAGGCACTGTGCCATGCCCTGCTGGTGGCCCACAGAGGTGGCCAGGTGATGTCACGATGTCCCCAAGCCCCACCAGGCCACCTCGCAGGACACGGCCACCGCGGCCAGGGCCGGCAGCAGGTGACTGTCCTAAGCCACCCCCAGGGTGGCGCGGGCCGAGTCCAGGGACACTGTGGGGACACGGGGACACCGCACAGGTGGCACCAGGGACAGGGCAGTGCCACCAGTTCCAGCCCAGTGCCACCAGTCCTGTCCCAGTGTCCCTATCCTAGTGTCCCCAGTCCCATCACACTGTCACCAATCCAGTGTCCCCAGTTCTGTCCCACTGTCACCACCCGAGTGCCACCAGCCCAGCGTCCCCAACCCAGTTCCAGCCCAGTGTCCTCAGCCCTGTCCCAGTGCCACCAGCCCAGTGCCACCACCCCATTTTCACTGTGCCAGTGTCCCCACCCCACTGTCCCCAAATCAAAGTCCCCATCTCAGTGCCACCGCCCCGGTGTCACCATAGCAATGTCACCAGCCCGGTGTCCCCAGTTTCACCCCAGTGTCCCCACCCCCACTGTCACCCTGCCAGTGCCACCACCCCAGTGAGCCATCCCAGGGTCACCCCAGTGTCCCCAGTGCCATCCATGGCATCAGCCCAGTGTCCCCAGTCCCCTCCCAGTGTCCCCATCCCAGGGTAGGGGAAGATCTGAACTGGTCCATACTGGTCAGAACTGGTCTATACTGGTCCAGGCAGGGAGAAGTCTCTGCTGCAGTGCTTCCTTCTGGTCCCCACTGCTCTGTACTGGTCTATACTGGTCTGACATGGTTCATACTGGTTTATACTGGTTCATACTGGTCAAGGCAGGGGAAAGGCCCTCCTGGTCTGTAGAAACTCATACTGGTCTGAACTGCTCTACACTGCTCTATACTGGTCCATACTGGTCCATACTGGTCCATACTGGTTTTTACTCACACACGCCCGCACACAGCACCATCAGCCCCATGGCCAGCCCGTGCCCGGCCCGCAGCCAGCGCTGGCGCTGCCGTGCCCGGCGTTCCTCACACTCCAGCTCCGCCGCTGCCGCCTCACCTATGGCCCCGACCTGCCGCAGCAGCTCCGGGTCCTCGTCCCCGAGGGTCCCCAGGGCCTCTGCCGGGGTCACCGCGGCCTCCTGGGCCACCTCCAGCTCCCTCAGGGCCACCCGGGCCCGGCCCAGTGCAGCCTCGGCCTGGGCCAGTGCCACGGGGACACTGCCCGGTGTCCCCAAGGCCTCGGCCAGGGCCACCAGGGCCACCAGGGCCTCGTGCCATGCGGCCACCGCCGGGGCCAGATCCGGGGGGAGGGCAGGGGGAGACACCTGGGGACAGGAAAGGGGGGTCAGCGGGGTGGGGGAGGGTTTGGGGGGGTCCCAGGTCTGGTTTGGAGGGTCCCAGGAGGGGTTTGGGGCAGTTCTGGGGGGGGTTGAGAGGTCCCAGGAGGGGTTTGGGGCGGTTTCGGGGGGTTCCAGGCAGGGTTTGGGAAGTTCCAGGCAGGGTTTGGGGAGGTCTGGAGGGGTTTATGGAGGGTCCTGAGGGGTCTTTGGGGGTCCCAGGTGGGGTTTGGGGGGTCTCAGGTGAGGTTTTGGGGGGGTGATGGGTCTCAGATGAAGTTTTGGGGATCCTGAAGGGGCTTTGGGGGGCCTTTGGAGAGTTTCAGGGGGGTCCTGGAAGGGTTTTTGGCGGGTCCCAGGTGAGGTTTGTGGGTTCCAGGTGAGTAGGGGACATTGAGGGTGGACAAGGGGGGGATGGGGGCCCCAGATGAGGCTCCTGAGAGATTTGAGGAGTCCCGGGAGAGGTTTGGGGTTTCCCAGTAGAGAATTCCCAAGGATTTGGGGCTTCCCAAGTGTCCCAGGTAAAGCTCCAGGGAAGTTTTGGGGTTCCCAGGTACCCAGGGAGATTTTGGGGGATTCCATCTGAATCTCCCCAGGAATGTGGGGGCTCCCACCCCCCGCTTTTCTCCCTCCTCGCCCCTCTGAACTCCACAGACTCCGGAACTTTCCACTTCCCTTTTCCCTCTCGGCTGCACCCACGGCCCTGGGGGTTCCCAAACTTCACCAACACCCCCCAAATCCCCCCCAATCCCCCCAAATCCCCTCGGGTGCCTGCTGGGGGTGACCCCACGGGTTTTGGGGTTCCCACCTCTGGCTCCGTTCTCATCCCCATCCTGGAGCTCTGAGGACCAAGGGCGTCGAGGCTCGGAGGAGGGAGGGCCCTATGCCCTGATCCTCCCCCAAGGGGCAGAATTCGCCCTGCCAGGACCTCAGTGACCCTTTCAGGGCTGGGTTTAACCCCTCGAGGCCCGGATTGATCCCCCAAGGCTCCATTTCCCCTGCCAGGACCCCAATGACCTCCTCAGGGCCCTGATTTCCCCTACCAGGACCCTGATTTACCCCCATTCATCCTTTCAGGACCACACTTAATTCCTCAGAACCCTCATTTATCCCTTCAGGATCCCATTTAACCCCTCAAGACCCCATTTAACCCCTCAGGACCCCACTGACCCACTCGGGGCCCTTTCAGCCCACCCAGGACTCTGATTTACCCTGCCAGGACCCTGATTTGGAATTGGTCTTTTGGGATTGTTTTTGGGGATCCAGCAGCATTTGGGGTCTGGGATTTGGGATTGTTTGGGAATCCAGGATTGGAGATCTTTGAGGATTGGATTTGGGGTGTCCAGCGGCATTTGGGATCAGGGGATTTTTTGGATCCAGGATTTGGGATTTGAGATCATTTGGGATCATTCCTTGAGATCCAGCAGGATTTGGGATCATTTGGGACCCCCAGGGCCCCCAAACCCTCTCGATGTCCCCAAAGGGTGCCCTCGTCCGCGCTTCCCACGTTCCCATTGACGGCCCCGCCCCTTTCCCCGCCCCATTAATTGCTCCAGGCCCCGCCCACTCTGATTTCCGCCCAGGCCCCGCCCCATTCGTTGCTGGCCGAGGCCCCGCCCACCCCCATTTCCTTTCAGGCCCCTCCCCTTTTCCACGCCCCCATTCATTGCCCGCCCATTCCCCGCGCTCCCTCTTCTGCGACCCAAGGCCGCGCCCCCTCCTCTTCCCATTGGCCGCCGTTCCCGAGGGCCCGCCTTTTCTCCACGCCCCATTTCCGTGCCCCCCCAATCCCCGCCCCTCCCCGCTCCGCCGTTCCCCATTGATCGCTCCGCGCGGCCCCGCCCCTCCGTGGGCGTGGCTAAAAGACCGATCGGCGTTGATTGACAGGCTCCGCACAGCGGCGGCTCCGGGGGTGGAGCCAGCCCGGCCCCGGCGGGTGGAGCCAGCCCGGCCCCGGCGGGTGGAGCCAGCCCGGCCCCGGCGGGTGGAGCCAGCCCGGCCCCGGCGGGTGGAGCCAGCCCGGCCCCGGCGGGTGGAGCCAGCCCGGCCCCGGCGGGTGGAGCCAGCCCGGCCCCGGCGGGTGGAGCCAGCCCGGCCCCGGCGGGGCCCAACGCGGGCCGGGGGCTCGGGGGGCCGAGGGGGGAGTGGTGAGTGAGGGCGTCCCATGGGTGGTGGAGGGGCGGTGAGTGGGGGGTCCTGGCGCAGTGGGAGGGGTTCATGGATCGGGGAGGTCACAGCGCTTTGCGGGGGGAGCGGTGAATTGGGGGAGAACAGTAAATGGAGGGGTCCCCGTGCGTGGGGGGCGAAGCGGTGAATTGGGAGGGTCTCGGCTGATGACGGGGGTGGGGAGGGACAGGACCAAGCCCCAAGAGCTCCCCCCAGTACTGGGGACCCCCCTGTGCCCCCCCCAGTCCCACTCCGGGAGCCCTCAGTCCCGGCGCTGTTCCCGGGGGAGAAGGGGGAGGGGCCGAACCCCCTGGGACGGGTGGGGGGCCACACCAGACCTTTGGTTTGGTTTCTTCTTCCCAACTATGGGGAAAAACGACTTTGGAAGTTTTCTGCCAGAAATCTCTCCCCTCCTCCTGGACTCAGCCGAAGGGGGATGGGGGTTTCCCTTTTTGAGGGGAAATCCAAGCCATGCACTGATGCTCCTAATTACGGGTAGGAGAACTGAGGACTTTCCTCTGAGCCGGTGCCAGCGAACACGCAGGGCTGGGCCAGGCAGTCCGGGAGGTGCGGAGAACTTTGTTTGTGTTTTGAGCTCAATCCCGGCTCGGGCCCGGGCCGGTCCCACGCTGGTTCCTGATCTGCGGCTTTGCCCTCAGAAAGCCCGGGGGCGGGGCCTGAGAGGCTGTGCCGTGCGCAGAGCCCGCCACTCGCTCGCTGCTATTGGCTGATGGTGCCGTCACTGCTGGTTCTGGCAGCGCGCTGATTGGGCAGAGCGGGAAGAAGCGGGGCCCCGGTGCCGGCCCTGGCAGCGGCACAGGCGCCATTGCCGGAGCGTCTGTGCGGGCCCGACAGCGGCGGCAGCGGCCGGAGCCCGGGGAGGCGGCGGCGGAGCTCGGAGGCGGCCACGGCGCAGGTGGGAGCCGCGCTGGGTTGTGCCGGGGCTCGGGGCAACCTAAAGACGAAGTTTGATAAACCCATATACCAAAATTTTGTGATCACTGAGAGGCACAGACAAACGTACACAAAAACATTCCAAAACAATTAAAGTTTTTCTACTTCTTCTCCTGGGACTAGAAATTGATTCTCACACCCCTGGCCCAAACCTAACTGATAATTAAAAAGCAGGATTATTGCAAAAAAATAATTCTAACTGTAATCTTGTGACTGAAGTTGTGGGAAAAACAAAAATATTCCAACAATATAAAACAAGTCATTCAAGGATAATCTCGATCCTTGCAGGTGGAATCCTCATTTCCCAGCTGTTCCTTGCTGCTGGTCCTTGTGCTCCCCGTGCCCTCCCCAGCCCGTATCCCAGAGGCGGTGCCTGTCCTGCCGCAGCGTCCAAAGGCGGCTCCCCCGGCGGGCAGGGCCAGCAGCTCCACGGGGCCGGGCAGCGGCCGGGGCGTCCCGCAGCCTCCTGGGGGCCGGGGGCCACTGCCGGCCCTGCCCGGGGGGTGCTGGGCTCAGGCAGTGTCCGGCACTGAGCCCCGGCTGCCCCACAGCCCCGGCCCGGCCCCGCAGCTCCCCACAGGCCCCCAGCCCGTGCTCCCGGTGCCGCAGCTCTGCGCCCGCTCCTGCCGCTGCCAGCACAGAGAAACCCCCTGAAATCCTGACCTCCTTGTTTTCCTCTCCTGGAAACCGGGGATACAAGGGATCCGGGTCAGCTGGCAAATTCTGAGCATTGCACCCTGCTGAAGAACGTCCCAGTGCTCAGTATTTTTCTCTTCCTCCTCTTTTCCATCATCCATTTTCTTACCACAGCGATTCCTGCTGCTGCTTCTTGCCTCAACCATATTCCTGCACACTCCCCTTCACCCTTTCCCTTCCCAGCACACCAACACCATCCGTCCCCTGTTGTCTAAATCCCTTCTTGACTTCCCTAATTGCCCCCCTGGGTGTCCATGTCCTTAATTACCTCTGGGAGAATGTGCAAACTGCCTCGACATTCTCTCAAGGGACTCTTCAGAGATATTTTGGGATCATCATCCCTTTTGCCGGGACCCCTTCCTGGCTTTCCCTTTTCTACCCTGCATGGGTGCCCTGCCATGGTTACTCCCTGAAGATCCCAGTGTCCTCCCTGATGAGATTTTCAGTGCTCTCTCCTTGCTGACTCTTCACAGCCCTCCCTGATCTGTCACTCGTCTGTCTCCTGGACACTCTCGGGTCCCCAGTCAATCCTGGGGGCAGGAGGAGAAGGGAAGGAGAAGCAGGGATGAAGAACAAAATGGTCAAAGGATGCACGTGGGAGGAGAAGGTGGGATTGTGCAGGAGAAGGATGAATAGTAGGAGGAAGAAGAGTGTGAGGAAGAGGAGGGACACAGGAGGAGAAAGAGGAGCAAGAAGAGGAGGCACCACAAGGTTCCACCCCTCCCTGGAACTGCAGCCTCCCCCAGCCCCGGGAGCGTTGCCCCCCCACATGCGGCAGGTGACCAGGGAGGGGGATCCAGGATTTTCATGGGAGTGAATCTTGGTGTTTCTGAGCTTTATTGGGCTAAACGTTGGTGCTTTGGTTTTTTGCAAGGAGTTGAATCTTTATATTTTAGAAGAGGTTTTGTCTGAGTCTTGATGTTTGGGGAGCTTTTGTTTTTGTATCTTGATGTTTGGAGGACTTTTGGGCTGAATCTTGGTGTTTTGGAGGTTCTTACAGACACAAGGTGCCCAATGATTTCCTGAGATGAGCTTGGGCAAGGAGGAACCCCCAGGCTAAGGCGCTCTCCTCTTGTTTTTTCCCCCAAACCAGGATTTTTCATTCCCAAGGAGTGTCCAGATGGAGGAGGAGGAAAAGCCCCGGAGATCCTGCAGGAGGAGGGGCTGCAAACCCAGCCCAGGGAGCTGCGAGGAGGAAAGACCCCCGCTGTGCCAGGAGGGCGGCCAGAGATCCAGCCGGAGCTCAGAGCTGGAGGAGAAGCCTGATGGAGGGAAGAAGCCCCACAAGTGCTTGGAATGTGGGAAGGGTTTCAGGTACAGGTGCCACCTGATCCGGCACCAGGTGATCCACACTGGGGAACGGCCCCACAAGTGTGGGGAGTGTGGGAAGAGCTTCAGCCAGAAGGGCAGTCTGATCCAACACAAGAGGATCCACATTGGGGAAAAGCCTTATGAGTGTGAGGAATGTGGGATGAGCTTCAGCCAGAAGGGGTGCCTGATCCAGCACCAGGTGATCCAAAGTGGGAAACGGCCCTACAAGTGTGGGAAATGTGGGATGAGCTTCAGCCTGAAGGACAGTCTTAGGAAACACCAGATGATCCACACTGGAGAAAAGCCCTACAAGTGTGGGGAATGTGGGAAGAGCTTCAGAGAAAGCTCGGCCCTGATCTGGCACCAGGTGATCCACACTGGGGAAGGGCTCTACACCGGCTTGGAATGTGGGAAGAGCTTTGGATGGAGCTCCAGCCTAAGAAACCACCAGCACATCCACACTGGGGAGAGGCCCTACGAGTGTCCCAAGTGTGGGAAGAGGTTTCACACCAGCTCTGATCTCCTCGTCCATCACCGGATTCACACAGAGGAGAGGCCCTTCCGCTGCCCTGACTGCGGGAAGGGCTTCAACCGCAACTCCACCCTCACTGTCCACTGGCACATCCACACCGGGGAGAGGCCCTACAAGTGTCCTGAGTGTGGGAAGAGCTTCTCCAGTAGCTCTCACTTGACCCAACACCTGCGGAGGCACCACTAAGGGAAGCCCTGGGAGTGCCCTGAGAGTGGGAAGAGCTTCATGCGCTGCTCCAGCTCCATCCCCTATGAGAGGATCGGCATTGGATGATCCCCAGTGACCCCTGTTGGGCAGAGCCCTGGTGATCCGTGGTCCTGGTGATCCATGTTGGGAAGACACCTGGCTGGGGTGGCCTCCACATCTTCCTGTCTCCCCATGGGCACCTGGATGAACGCAGAGGCAGGAACATCCATTGGGAAGCAGACCGACACTAGGAATTCCTTGGGGAGAGTGAATTTGTTGCCTTTCAACCCCAGAAAATCTTTTGTGTTCAATCCTATCTTCTGGTGGCCTCAAGGAATACTGGATGGTCTTGGAGGTCTTTCCCAACATCAGGGATTGCATGATTTTTATTTCCGATTCCCGAGGGCATCTTCTACAGCCAGTGCTGATGATCTGCGGCAAAGATCAAGGTTTTGGAGACAGTGGGGTGGAAACCCCTCCAATAAAGTTTCTTCCCTCCCACCAAAGCACATGGATCCTCAGCTGGCACGGACACAGAAATCCTTTTCTTTTGGCCTTGATTTGCTTTTCATTTCTCTTCATCCCTTTAAAAAAATCTGACACAGGGGTAAAAATAAGGACATTGAACTAAGACCTGGGTGAGGACATGGGGGGACATAGACATGGAGAGACATGGACAGGGAGGGGGATGTGGCCATTCATGGGGACACAGGAGGATGTGGGCTCAGATGGAGATGTGGGCAGCGATGACAGGGATGGAAACATGGTGGGGAGACAGCCATGGGTGAGGCCATGGTGGGACATGGCCAGTGACATGTGGGGACATGGCCATGGCCGGTGCCATGGGGGGAACATGCAGGGGCTGTGGGGGATGCTGGGTTTGAGGGAGTTGAGGGTTCCTGGGAGGGACTTGGGGCTTGCTGAGGGCTTTGGGTACCCCAGGCCGAGTGGCTCCGGCTGCGCTGGGAGACCCTGGCGGAGGTTCTGGGGCAGCTGCTCAAGGAGCCCCTGACCTGGAACCCCAGCCATGCATTGGGCTCCTGGAAGGGAATGAATGTCCTTGTCCCCTGGAGGGAAATCCCAGCAGCCCCAGGGTGTTGGGGGGCAGCTGAGAGGCCACAAGAGGGAGGGGAAAGCCAGACAGAGCTGTCCCGCTCCAAAACTGCCCCCCAAAAATCCCCAAACTCATGGATTCTTTGCAGGAAAAAGCTGCCAGGAGGTGCCTGAATTAAGGGAAAGGGGGCATGGGACCCCTGGACTGAGCAGGAGGGGCCTGGAACCCCCAAAGGCAAGCATGGTGTCTTGGGTTATGTAAACCCAAAGACCCAAAAAATGTGTATTCAATTTAATCTGTTGAAAACAGCTGCGGAGATGATTTTCTGTAACTCCAGGGGGGAGGGGGGCTGGTGCTTTTTGTTAATGGGGCAGCTGTTCAAACCAGGTGGAGCAGTGTTTCTTATCTCTTTCACCACCTGTCCACCCTCCAGGGGGATATCTTCTTCTCATGGGCCATGAAGGCTCACCAATGACAGGACACGTTCCATCATCCCATTGTGAGATGCACCACCCAGTGTGGGAGGAGCCAACCATTCCTACCTGGATAAAACTGAGATGTAGGAACATGAGGGATCTGGTTCCACTGGATTCCCGGAGGAAGACCAGACCCTTCTCACCATCACTGGACCCTTTTCTCTCAGGATCATCTCTACCCCAACATAACCACATCTGCCACTCCAGGAGGACTTACTGTGGACTGCTTCCAACAGCCTGACCAACAGGGTGTCAGGTTGTAGCTCTGACTCTGTCAGGGTTTCTAGGATTTTTGTTTGTTGGCTTGGGTTTATTTTGTTCTCCTATATTTGTATTGTGAATACTTCTAGTAAAGAAGTGTTATTCCTATTCCCAAATCTTTGCCTGAAACCCCTGTGCTGGTGTGTTTGATTTTCTCTGTTCAATATGTGTTCAGACTGTTCATTTGCTTCCTTCCATGTACCTCCGTTTAACCCCCATTTGTTTCATACCAAAGTGGTTTACCCAGGCCATCTTACCGAGGCCTCTCCCTGGGCCTAGAAAGTTCCAGGGAAGGCGTCATGTGGTAGGCCAGGATCCGAGGAGGTCCCTCCTTCTCCCCAAGGATTGGCTCCTGGAGGAGTCTCTCATTCCTATGGCCACTCCCTGGCCCTCCCTGGTTGGTCCCTTCCCTGATCCTTCCCTCTGCTCCTCCCCCTGTTAAAAGCAGCTGACACAGGGCAGTCTGTGCTCTGCTGAGGCAGACTCCCTGGGGTGAGGCTGCTCCCTCCAGACCCTCAATAAATTTCAGTGGCAAGTCCTCAGCAGAGTCCTCCTTTATTCTCCTCACCTTCATTACAGCTTCCAACACTGGAGCTGGGCTGTAAGGAACCCACTGGATGGGCTCAGTTGCTCAGCCTACTGAGCTGTATCGCTTGCCTATAGCCAGTGCCAGGGCTAGCCAGAGCAGGAAAGGGCAGAGAAAGGAGGCACAGCCTCAGTGTGGTGCCCAACCGTGGTCTCACAGCTCCAGCCTTGTGCCTACCAAGCTCGGACAGTGATAGCGTGGTGGCCAATGCAGTTTGGCCTTAGGTCATCACCGGATCCTGCGGAGCAGGTCCCTGGGCTGCCTGGATTTTAATCCTTCGGAGTCTGCAGAGGACCTTTGGCACAGCACGCACCTGCTGGTAGAAGCAGCTCTCATCCAGAGAGTGTGCTCTGAGCAGGAGAGGAAAGTAGCCTCCAGCACCCGGGAAGTCTTCCTCTGGTGAGGACCCCCCACAACTGACCTTCTTCGCATCACATCAGACAAGGGTGAGTGCTCTCTGTTCCTTTGGGAAAAGACACTCAGGGTCCCTATTCAGGACAGAGGCTTCATGCTTCAATGAAGCATCAAAAGCAGCCTCACTCTCTGAGCCAGGGAAGGTGTGCAGCCCCGGGGGAGAAGCTTTTTGCCCGCTTTCAGAAGGTTTCCGAGTGCAACTTCCTTTTTCTCTCTGTTCTCTATTCTTTTTACATTCCAGTTACTAAACCCTGCGTTCATTTTAGTTTAACAGAAAAAGGATTGTAACAAAATGGCCTCCCTACCCCTCCTCCCTTATCATGGTGGTGATCGCATGGCACGGTCGTCCTCATGGTCAACCCTTTCTTCTTCCCATAATCCCTTTTGTCACCCCACCAACCCCTTCCTCTCCCAAACTCCTCCTACTTCCCAAGACATCTTTTCTCTGCCTCCTCCTCAAACCCCTCCTGCTCGCTCCGCCCAAGGACACACCCCTCGTGTGATGTCATCCTCATCCCAGACCATGCCCCCTCCAATGCAGAAGCCATGTCACACTTCTGGTTCCCACGCTGCACCTTCCGGTCCCCACAATTTGGACACCAAGGAGGGGGAGCCAGAACCCGATGACACAACCCAGGCTCAACTTCCGTCCCTTGCTCCAGTGACCTTCCGCAGGTCCAGGGGGTGGAAGCATCACTCACACCAACTGGCAGCCCTTTTCTCAGGGAATCATAAAGGATCTATGCAAGGCCCACATGGAGTACGGACGTGAAAGCCCGTATTTCTGTGGTTTGTTACATGCCAACCTGGCCGGAATGGTAGCGATTCCATTTGACAATAAGCAGCTTTTTTCATGTCTGATGGCCTCCAAAGAGTACAACCTCTGGAAGGCAGCGTGGAAAAACCTGCTAAGGAACACCCTTCCAAGCATATTAAGAGATCCTAACACATCTGTAGATGAAAATGGGAATGAAATAACCCTAGATCATCTCTGCAGTGGGGGCTGATGGCTTCTTGCCCCTACCCAGGCATCTGAAATCCCAGTCCCTGTTTTAGAAATTATAAAGGATGCTGCTAAGCGGGTATTTCTCGGTCGGCAGCCAGATGGCCCGATGCCTCCATATGCAAAAATCAAGCAGGAACCCTCAGAGCCGTTAGTGCAGTTTGTGGAAAAGCTCACACAGGCTGTTGAGCTTCAAGTTAAAAAAGAGTGTGTGTGGAACGAGCTACTAGAGGAGATGGAATTTTTGAATGCTAACGAGCAATGTCGTGCAGCCACCCTGAGTTTGCCTTTAGAGCCCCCGCCTACTCTCCAAGATATGTTGCAGGTGTGTGAATGGAAAGTGCCTCTAATGGGTCTGCCAACAGACCATCGCTACGGGCAGCAACTGTGTCCCACCATAAGAGCCGCAGCAGCTGATGCCACAGAGCCACCCACCCATCAAACTCCTGCGCCACGGTGACGATCCTTCAAGGCTGACCTTAATAGGCTTTGTCAGCTTTGCAACAAACCCAGGCATTGGTACCTTCAATGCCTGATGAAAAGGGATTTTGAAAAGTTCATGAGCCAGAAGGAGGGAGGACAAAGCAAACCCAAGGGGGGAAACAAAACCCAAAAAAACTAAAGGGTGAGCGTGTGTCCATACAGCATGATGACAGAAATTGGGTGACCCAAGTCAGGAGGGGGAGAACGAAGACAATAATGCTTCTATTCATTCTAAAAACCCAGACACGACAGGAGTTCCTTCCAAGAACACACTACTGGACATGACACCCTGCGACCATGACCTCACAGAACCCATTCTGACTACCAGCTCACGGTATGAGCCCTTCAGGTTACACCTGACAGAGCCTCTCCATCTTGGTGATGATTGGCATTTTGTCTCAGTTAACCCAGATGAGCAGAGCTCTTAGACACGGATTGGACACAAGTATATTGTCGTTGGGGACTGTAAGTACACCCCTTATAAGATTGAAGTTGCTCCAGAGACCATCGAATCGGATCCTGGGTGCTTTGGTCTCTAGCTGCATTGCAGTCACCCACCAGTCTTCCTACCAAAAGGGCGAATCATTGCTCAGGTGATTCCTACCTGGGACCTGCTGAATGAAGTCCTGTCAGTTTGCCCTGTCAGAGCAATTAGCAGAGAAAAGCCTAAGGTGGACTGTGAGGTTCGGGTGGGTGGGGAGACACTGAACATCAAGGGTCTCCTAGACACGGGGACATATATGACGATTATACCCATACGGGATTGGCTGTCGCATTGGGCCTTGCAAAACAAGCCTGGTCACGTTCAAGGAGTAGGGGGCTTAAAATTGGCAAAGCAGTCACAGAGCATTGTACAAATTCAGGGGCCGAATGGGCAATTGGCAAACCTCCGCCCATTCATTTTGGACTATACGGAGCCCTTGCTAGGGAGAGACCTGATGGCCCAGTGGGGGGTCACCACTGACATCCCACACCCCTCACAGGATTTTTGGGCGGCGGTCACTGAGGAGCACCTCACACAAAAACTGAATTGGAAGACAGATGTACCAGTTTGGGTGGAACAGTGG
Organism: Phylloscopus whistleri; assembly: GCA_017589585.1. Classification (NCBI taxonomy): domain Eukaryota; kingdom Metazoa; phylum Chordata; class Aves; order Passeriformes; family Phylloscopidae; genus Phylloscopus; species Phylloscopus whistleri. Next base: position 105,097 of record JADMLD010000666.1, on the reverse strand, counting down.
CCACTTTCTAAACAGAAACTGAAGGTGCTCAATGAGCTCATGGAAGAGCAGCTCAGGAAAGGTAACATCGAGGAGACCACGTCACCATGGAACTCCCCAGTTTTTGTCATCCAAAAGGCTGACAAAACCCGCTGGTGGCTCCTCCACTACCTCAGACAAATTAAAAATATTAATTTTAATAGAAAACATGAGATCTCTCCAGCCTGGGATGCCATCCCCGACAATGCTCCCCCGAAATTGGGAATTGGCAATCATCGACATAAAAGATTGCGTTTTTCAAATTCCCCTACACCCTGACGATGCCCGGTGTTTTGCATTCTCGGTTCCTACCATGAACTGAGAGGCCCCGAGGAAGAGATACCATTGGAGGATTTTCTTGCAAAGGATGAAAAACAGTCCTGTCATGTGGTAAGCCCTGAGGTTACCACAAGGGAGCTTGCCCTCCCATGGAGGGACCACAGCATGTAAGCTGCTTTCAACACTGACAAAACTCTCTACAGGGAAGCTTCCTAAGAGACTTCTTTTCAGCTTGTGGGGAGCAGAGTTGTTCATCCCCCAGAGCCTTTGAGGCTTTATATTAATTTGTTACCCCACATTGGCTCTTTCCCCACTTCCTGGTTTTTCCCTTCCCTGATTGGTGTATTTTGGATCCTCTCCCCCACTGGTTGTTTCCCCAGTTCTTCCTCTGATTGGTCCAAGTTGCTAGCCCCACCTACTTTGAAATCTATATAATCCCACACCCTGAGACCTCGGGGCCTTCAGTCACCGGTTCCTGATAATAAAGGAAGGTTCTGGAGGATCTCCTGGCTCCTGTCTTTGTTCCCGTGCTGCCTGAAGAAGGGCTGCTGGGCTTAGCTGACTGAGCAGCTTCCACTGCTGAAATCACTGAGGGCTCTTATGGCCTGGTTGCCTCAGCAACTACCACCACTGAGCTGACAGTCACTGGGAGTGCCCCTGCCTCTTTGACACAGAGTGCCTTTTTAAAGGCGGCTCGTTGGGGAAGGTCGCGGCACCCTGAAGACCACCGCCAGCCTTCAGCAGACCGTGACACTGTCATCTGTCAGTGGTACGTTTCTTCCTTGCTGTCCCCGGTCTGAGCAGCCGCGGAGAAGGCCATCATCAATCACTACATGGATGATATCCTCATGTGCGCCCCCAATGGTGATATACTTGCCCACGTGCTCGACCTGACAATCAATGCATCGGTTGCTGCAGGGTTTGAGCTGCAGGAGCAAAAGATTCAAAGGGTGCCACATTGGTGGTATTTGGGCCTGGAAATCGGGAAGCGGACCATTGTGCCACAAAAATTGGCTATTAAAACAAAAATCGGGACCCTCACAGATGCCCATCAACTGTGTGGGGCTTTGACCTGGGTGAGGCCCTGGCTAGGCCTGACCACCAAAGACCTAGCCCCTCTTTATGATTTATTAAAAGGGGGAGAGGAGCTCAGTTCTCCAAGGGCACTCACCCTGGAGGCGCAAAAGGTGTTGGAAAAGGTTCAGGTCAACATGTCCACCAGGCAGGCAAACAGGTGCAAACCTGACCTGTCTTTCAATTTCATCATCTTAGGAAACCTGCCACACCTCACAGGGTCATTTTCCAATGGGACACAGTGACTTCCACCTCCAAAAAGGACCAAGGCAAGAGAGATCCCCTCTTGGTAACAGAGTGGGTCTTTCTTAGCCACCAGAGATCCAAAAGGATGACAAAGCAACAGGAGCTGGCGGCTGAATTAATCCAGAAGGCTACGACCCAAATTAGGGAACTGGCTGGATGCGACTTCAAGTGCATTCACATACCAATCAGGCTAAAAACGGACCAAATTACCAAGGCGATGTTGGAACAACTGCTTCAAGAGAATGAAGCATTGCAGTTTGCTCTGGACTCCTTTTCAGGACAAATTTCAATTCATCAGCCTGCCCACAAAATTTTCAATCAGGATGCCCAATTCACATTGGCTTTGGAGAGCGCTCAGAGCAAACGACCTTTAAAAGCCCTGACAGTTTTTACGGACACATCCAGAAGGTCTCACAAGTCAGTCATGACTTGGACAGACCCTCAGACTCAGCAGTGGGAGGCAGACGTTGCTGAGGTAGAAGGATCACCTCAGGTTGCTGAGTTGGCTGCAGTCGTCCGGGCTTTCGAAAGGTTCTCTGAACCATTCAGTTTAGTTACAGACTCTGCATACGTTGCGGGAGTGGTGTCCAGAGCAGAATATTCAGTGCTGCAAGAGGTATCCAACACTGCCCTCTTCCAATTGCTCTCGAAGCTAGTAGTCTCCCACCGAGAGCAACCTTTCTTCGTAATGCACACGTGGTCGCACACGGATTTGCCTGGGTTCATCGCTGAGGGGAACAGGAGAGTCGATGCTCTTGATGCTCCTGCAGAGATGGCCCCCCTTCCAAATGTTTTCGAACAGGCGAAAATCAGCCACCAGCTGTTTCATCAGAACGCGCCAGGTCTTGTTCGCCGGTTTCACATTACCCGGGAGCAGACCAAGGTGATCGTGGCCACATGTCCCTCCTGCCAGAAGCACGTGCTTCCCACCTTAAGTGCTGGCGCAAACCCCAGAGGACTGAGCAGCTGCGAGGTGTGGCAGACAGACATGACACACGTACTGCAATTCAGCCAGCTGAAGTACGTGCATGTCTCGGTGGACACCTTTTCCGGTGCTGTCTACGCCTCTGCCCATACAGGGGAGAAATCCTGGGATGCAATAAAGCATCTCATCCAGGCTTTCTCCTTCTTGGGTATCCCGAAGGCCCTGAAAACTGACAATGGGCCCACCTATCGATCCAAGGAATTCCGCAGCTTCCTGCAGCAATGGGGAGTGAAACACAAAAAGGGCATCCCCCACTCCCCAACAGCTCAGGCCGTGGTGGAGGGGACCCACCGAGACATAAAGAGGGTCCTCAATCAGCAGCAAGTCCGGAAAGTTGAACCCCCACTGATCCACTTGTCCAAGGCACCATTCACAATTAATTTTCTGAATTGTTCTTTTGAGACCTTAAATCTGCCAATCATCCGCCACTTTGGAGGAAGCAGCCAGTTGGCTCTGAGGGATAAACCACCGGTATTGATTAAGGATCCAGAGATTGGAGGGACAGAGGCACCTCATGATTTAGTCACTTGGGGACATGGATATGCCTGCATGTCCACCTCCACAGGTTTAAGGTAGATACCATCCAAGTGGGTGAGGCCCTATGTCCCTAAAGTCTCTGAACAGGACAAAGGTATCACAGGTGGCATCTTGGTGAAGAAAGAAACGTGGAAAGGCGTCTTGGAAAGAGTCCTTCCTGCCCCTACTTTCCTGGCTTTTAAACTAATTATGTTATTATTTTAAGTTTGTTATAGTGACCTCCAATCCTGCCCAGATGGAAGCCTCTTCAACTGCCGGTCTACTGCAGTTGATCCTGCTCACCAGTCTTCTGGCACCGACCTCCTGTTGGATCGTCCCTCAACCAAAGGCGAACGTGTGGGCCGCCCTTGCATGATCCATGGGTCAGGACCACATATGCCTCTCTTCAGCCTCAGCTGTTGACCCAATGTCCACTTGCCTCATGGGGATCCCGCTCAAACCCCAGGAATTTTCCTCTACCCTTTTGAAAGTCTTGAAGTATATCAATGACAATGCCCCTGGTCGTATATACTGCTCATTCCTAGAAGAACGCGCACAGCGCAAGGTCTCCCTACCTGTTTTGAATCCTCTTATTTTATGAAGAGACTGGATCCCTGAACTGCCCCAGTCATCAGATGAGCCGCAGGAGCTGGAACTCCTCAGCTCGTCCAAAGCCACCTATTGTATCCAATTTATTTTCACCCACCCAAAGAATCAGGAAAAGTTGTTTTCCTCAGTTTTACAGATTAAAAATGTTTATACAGCCGGAAAGTGGTGCAAATGGATCGCCCACGTAAAAATGGCTTCCACTGTAAATGATAAACCCCTGTCCCTCCCTAAGGGAGTTTTCTTGATTTGCGGTGACTGGGCATGGCCAGGCATCCCCCCTCACCTTATCAGAGGTCCTTGCGCACTAGGCCGGTTGGGCCTCTTCACCCCTAATAAAACTCAAATTATGGATTGGCAGAGAAAAAAATAGTACTAATGAATTGGCTGTCCAAAAAAGAGACCTCACAGATCTTGACTCTGACTGTAATTCAGAAATCATACACTGGCCCAGGGCAAAGGCAACTGCCGTCACTGTGTTTCTGCCCTGGATCTCAGTTGCCAAAAGTATAGGAGAATTAGGTCGATTGGAATGTTGGGTGGCGAAGCAGGCGAATTTAACATCCAACACCTTAGGTGACCTCCTGTCAGATGAGGAAGTAATGAGGCAAGCAACCCTACAGAATCGGGCAGTGATTGATTACCTGCTCCTCCTCCATGGACACCAGTGTGAGGAGTTTGAAGGCCTGTGTTGTTTTAATTTATCATCAAAGGCTGAAGATATCCATATAACTATCTGGAAGATGAGGGACATGGTTGGGGAAATAAAAAATTAGACAGAAGAAAGGTTGAGAAGACTTTTCAAGAACTGGGGACTCTCTGAGTGGGCAGGGTCACTGATTAAGACTGGACTGATTTTAGTTATCATTATCATTTTTTAAATTGCTTTTGGAATAATTAAGTGCATGGTTTATCGACTGATTTCAAACATCACTTTCCCTCCAAGGTGAATCAGGTCATCGTACCAAGTGCTCCCAAGGAAGAGAGAGACCTTGAAGATATCAATTCACCCCAAGAGGAAGGCTACCTTATGTGGCCAATGCACCAACCATGGGAGTGCCTACCCTGAATCAGAATATCTTGCACCACAAACACAATCCACCTCATTTTAAAGAAAAGATAAGGGGAAGATGTAGTGGTGTGTTTGATTTTCTATGTTAAACGTTTGTTCAGACTGTTCGTGTGGTTCATTCCATGTACTCCCGTTTAACCCCCATTTGTTTCATACCATGGTTGTTTACCCAGTTTCAGTTAAATGTCATTTTCTGCTCCCCACCCCCAAAGACCTGTCCATCTTACCGAGGCCTCTCTCTGGGTCTAGAAAGTTCCAGGGAAGGCATCGTGTGGTAGGCCAGCATCCAAGGAAGTCTCTCCTTCCCCCCAGGGATTGCCTCCTGGAGGAGTCTCTCATCCCTGGAACCACTCCCCAGTCTTCCCTGGTTGGTCCCTTCCCTGCGCTCCTCCCCCTGTTAAAAGCAGCTGACACAGGGCAGTCTGTGCTCTGCTGAGGCAGACTCCCTGGGGTGAGGCTGCTCCTCCAGACCCTCAATAAACTTCAGTGGCAACTCCTCAGCAGAGTCCTCCTTTATTCTCCTCACCTTCATCACAGCTTCCAACACTCGAGCTGGGCTGTAAGGAACCCACCGGATCAGCTCGGTTGGTCAGCCTGCTGAGCTGTACCGCTTGCCTGTTGCTGGTGCCAGGGCTAGCTGGGGCAGGTCAAGGCAGCTACGTACAGCCTGACACCCTGTTGGTCAGGCTGTTGCAAGCAGTCCACAGTAAGTCCTCCTGCAGTGGCAGATGTGGGTCTGTTGAGGTAGAGATGATCCTGAGAGAAAATAGTCCAGTGATGGTGAGAAGGGTCTGGTCTTCCTCTGGGAATCCAGTGGAACCAGATCTCTCTAGTTCCTATGTCTCATTTTTCTCCCAGGTAGGAATGGTTGGTTCCTTTCACACTGGGAGGAACGTCTCACAACCGGATGATGGAACATGTCCTGTCATTGGTGAGCCTTCATGGCCCATTAGCAGAAGATAAGCCTTAATGGGCCATTAGCAGAAGATAAGCATTAATGGGCCATTACCAGCAGAACTCCCCCTGGAAGGTAGAGAGGTGGTGAAAGAGATAAGAAACACTGCCCCACATGGTTTGAACAGCTGGCCCATTATCAGAAAGCATCTGCCCCCCTCCCCCCGGAGTTACAAGAGATGAAGAAAAACATCTCCCCAGCTGCTTTCAACAGATGAAATAGAATACACATTTTTGGTTACATTACTCAAGACACCCATGCTTGGGTTTGGGGGTTCCAGGCCCCTCCTGCTCAGTCCAGGGGTCCCATGTCCCCTTTCCCTTAATTCAGGCACCTCCTGGCAGCTTTTTCCTGCAAAGAATCCATGAGTTTGGGGATTTTTGGGGGGCAGTTTTGGAGCGGGACAGCTCTGTCTGGCTTTGCCCTCCCTCTTGTGGCCTCTCAGCTGCCCCAGACACCCTGAGGCTGCTGGGATTTCCCTCCAGGGGACAAGGACATTCATTCCCTTCCAGGAGCCCAATGCCTGGCTGGGGCTTCAGGTCAGGGGCTCCTTGAGCAGCTGCCCCAGAACCTCCGCCAGGGTCTCCCAGTGCTGCCAGAGCCACTCGGCCTGGGGTCCCCAAAGCCCTCAGCAAGCCCCAAGTCCCTCCCAGGAACTCTCAGCTCTCTCAAACCCAGCATCTCCCACAGCCCCTGCATGTTTCCCCCATGGCACTGGCCGTGGGCATGTCCCCACATGTCACTGGCCATGTCCCACCATGGCCTCACCCATAGTTGTCTTCCCACGTTTCTATCCCAGTCATTGTCCCCCATATCTACATCTGAGCCCGTGTCCCTCTGTGTCCCCATGAATGACCACATCCCCCTCCATGTCCATGTGTCCCCATGTCACTCTCCATGTCTATGTCCCCTCATGTCCTCACCCAGGTCATAGCTCAATGTCCTTATTTTTACCCCAGTGTAGGATTTTTTTTAAGGGATGAAAAGTATTGAAAAGCAAATCAAGGCCAAAAGAAAAGGATTTCTGTGTCCGTGCCAGCTGAGGATCCACGTGCTTGGGTGGGAGGGAAGAACCGTTTTTGGAAGGGTTTCCACCCCACTGTCTCCAAAATCTTGATCTTTGCCCCAGATCATCACCATTTGGCTGTGGAAGACACCCTTGGGCAACAGGAAATAAAAGTTGTGAAATCCCTGAAGCTGGAGAAGACCTCCAAGACCATCCAGTATTCCTTGAGGCCACCAGAAGACAGGATTGAACACTAAAGATTTTCTGGGGTTGAAGGTCAACAAATCCACTCTCCCCAAGGAATTCCCAGTGTACGTCTGTGTCCCAATGGATGTTGCTGCTCATGCGATCATCCAGGTGCCCATGGGGAGACAGGAAGATGTGGAGCCCCCCCAGCCAGGTGTCTTCCCAACACGGATCACCAGGGCTCTGCCCAATGGGGTCACTGGGGACCATCCAACACCGATCCTCCCATAAGAGATGGAGCTGGAGCAGCACACAAAGCTCTCCCCGCTCTCAGGGCACTCCCAGGGATTCCCTTAGTGGTACATCCGCTGGTGATGGGTCAAGTTAGAGCTCTGTGAGAATCCCTTCCCACACTCAGGACACTCGTAGGGCCTCTCCCCAGTGTGGATGCGCCGGTGGACAGTGAGGTTGGAGTTCTGCTTGAAGCCCTTCCCGCAGTCAGGGCAGCGAAAGGGCCTCTCCTCTGTGTGAATCCGCTGATGTTTAAGGCGAGCGGAGCTGGTGTGAAACCTCTTCCCACACTCGGGACACTCGTAGGGCCTCTCCCCAGTGTGGATGCGCTGATGGTTTCTCAGCTCGGAGCTGCATCCAAAGCCCTTCCCACATTCCAAGCAGGTGTAGAGCCCTTCCCCAGTGTGGATCACCTGATGCTGGATCAGGGCTGAGCTTACTCTGAAGCCCTTCCCACATTCCCCACACTTGTAGGGCTTTTCCCCGGTGTGTGTCCTCTTGTGTTGCACCAGGCTGGAGCTCCGGTTGAAGCTCATCCCACATTCCCCACACTCAAAGGGCTTTTCCCCAGTGTGGATCCTCTGGTGCCGGATCAGGCTGGAGCTGTGTTTGAAGCTGTTCCCACATTCCCCACACTCAAAGGGCCGTTCCCCAATGTGGATCACCTGGTGCTGGAGCAGGTGGCACCTATACCTGAAACCCTTCCCACATTCCAAACACTTGTAGGGCTTCTCCCCTCCACGAGGCTTCTCCTCCAGCTCTGAGCTCCGGCTGGATCTCTGGCTGCCCTCCTGGCACAGGGTGGTTGTTTCCTCCTCGCAGCTCCCTGGGCTGGGTTTGCAGCCCCCCCTCCAGGTGAATATTTGGGGCTTTTCCTCCTCCTCATCCATCCAGCCACGACCCAGGAATGACAAATCCTGGTTTGGGGAAAAAACAAGAGGAGAGCGCCTTAGCCTGGGAGTTCCTCCTTGCCCAAGTTCCTCTCAGGAAGTCACTGGGCACCTTGTGTCTGTGAGAACCTCCAAAACACCAAGATTCAGCCCAAAAACGCTCCAAACATCAAGACAGAACAAAAACTCCTCAAACATCAAGACTCAGACAAAACCTCTTCTAAAATATAGACTCAACCCCTTGCAAAAACCCAAAGCACCAACATTTAGCCCAATAAAGCTCAGAAACACCAAGATTCACTCCCATGAAAATCCGGGATCCCCCTCCCCGCTCACCTGCTGCATGTGGGGGGGCAACGCTCCCGGGGCTGGGGGAGGCTGCAGATCCAGGGAGGGGTGGAACCTTGTGGTGCCTCCTTTTCTTGATCCTCCTCCTCCTCCTGTGTCCCTACTCTTCCTCACACTCCTCTTCCTCCTACTATTCCTCCTTCTCCAGCACAATCCCCCCTTCTCCTCCCACGTGCATCCTTTGACCATTTTGTTCTTCATCCCTGCTTCTCCTTCCCTTCTCCTCCTGCCCCCAGGACTGATTGGGGACCCGAGAGTGTCCAGGAGACAGACGAGTGACAGATCAGGGGGGGCTGTGAAGAGTCGGCAGGGAGAGAGCACTGAAAATCTCATCAGGGAGGACACTGGGATCTTCAGGGAGGAAACAAGGCAGGGCACCCATGCAGGGTGGAAAAGGGAAAGCCAGGAAGGGGTCCCGGCAAAAGGGATGATGATCCCAAAATATCTCTGAAGAGTCCCTTGAGAGAATGTCGAAGCAGTTTGCACATTCTCCCAGAGGTAATTAAGGACATGGACACCCAGGGGGGCAATTAGGGAAGTCAAGAAGGGATTTGGACAACAGGGGATGGATGGTGTTGGTGTGCTGGGAAGGGAAAGGGTGAAGGGGAGTGTGCAGAAATATGGGTGAGGCCAGAAATAGCAGCAGGAATCGCTGTGGTAAGAAAAAGGATGATGGAAAAGTGGAGGAAGAGGAAAATACTGAGCACTGTGACGCTCCTCAGCAGGGTGTGATGCTCAGAATTTGCCAGCTGCTCCAGATCCCTTGTATCCCTGGTTTCCAGGAGAGGAAAACAAGGAGGTCAGGATTTCAGGGGGTTTCTCTGTGCTGGCAGTGGCAGGAGCGGGCGCAGAGCTGCGGCACCGGGAGCACGGGCTGGGGGCCTGTGGGGAGCTGCGGGGCCGGGCCGGGGCTGTGGGGCAGCCGGGGCTCAGCACCGGGTGCTGCCTGAGCCCAGCACCCCCCGGGCAGGGCCGGCAGTGGCCCCCAGCCCCCAGGAGGGAAAATGGGAAAGACATGGACGGTCCTGCTGCAGGGATGCAGGGAAGCACCAGCCTTATTGGGGCAAGCCTGGCAGAAAACATCCAAAGAATTTACCTCACCCCCAGGGATTGGGTTAATGCAGGATGTGGATGACTCCAGCTCCAGTCAGGAGGACAAGAAGTGGTAGAAGAAGCCTCTGTGAAATGGCTCAGTTTTCAGGTTAAAATCATCTTTGAGTATTTGAAAAAAAACACCAACCTTCAAATGGTGGAGAAAAAGGTTAAATATTTGGGACATATTTTGAATGAAGGTTTGTTGTGGATTGACCCAGAGAGAGTGCAAGGAATCTCAGAAGTAAGCTTATCCAGGACTAAAAAGGATCTGTGACAATTCTGAGGATTAATAGGGAATTGCAGGACCTGGACTGAGGATTCTCTGCTCCAGCCAGAACATTGTGTGACTTTGTAACCCCAGACAGCCTCAGTGTTATGGTATGGACACGAGAAAGAGAACAAAGCTGGAGAAAACAAAAAACCAAAATGATTGATGCCCCAGCCATGACTCTTCCAGGCTCAGCAAAGGAACTGGAATTGCCTGTGAATGTCAAACAGGCCACGACTACCCCTGCACTGAAGGCAAGGGAGCAGCAGCCAGGGCTCCACAGCCCCGGGGAAAGCCCCTGTGCCTGCCCACAGATCCTCTGCTGGAATGCACTGCCTGGGCACCCTCCCTTGGCATCTCCAGGCACTGCGGGCCAATCCTTGCTGCCACTGCTGCAGCTTCAGTGCTTTCTGTGCCTGCACTCGCCACAGGGGCTGGGGAGACAACGGGAGAACTCCACTCTGGGGCTCAGGCAGACTCACACACTGGGCTGGGTGGGATTGGATGCTTGGAAAATAGACCGACTTTAAAATAGCTTTTTATTTTATTTCTCCATTCAGGCTCGGTTTGCCTTTGCCCTGGGGAAAGGAATTTTAAAGGCTTTGTTTTAAGGGATGTTACACCACTGAACAGAGATGAGTTGAACATCTCACCAGACTGGGAGGAGCCCAAAAGATTCCCACAGAGAGAACGACCATCAACAAAACATCAACGACCATCAGCAAACAGCAACCAACACCCACCCCAGACACTGCCCCTGGAAGAGCTGCAGACACCTGGTCTGGAAAAGGCTGAGAAGGAAATCCAGGAGTGCAGACCTCATTAACATCAGAGGCAAAGAAGTCCAGCTCCAATATGAAATCAATTGCTACAAACTCAGCAACTTGGAAGCAATGAACATTAAACCAATGGATTTCTCTGGGTTCAGACTGTAAAAAGTTTAGGAAAAATACAGGAAAACTCACATGTCATGGAATGATTTTCTCTACACAACAGGCTATGTGTGGATGAAATTACTTCTGTTGCACATCCTGGCCAGAATCAAGTAATGCCTTGATTCTCTAACACTAAAGATATTGTCGGAGAGTTTTGGGTTTTCCTGCAGTTTCAGTGACAAGATTATCATTAGAAAAATTTTTGCAATAATCCTACTTCTATATTGTCAGTTACGTTTGGGCCAGGGGTGTGAGAATCAATTTCCAGTCTTAGGATAAGAAGTAGAAAAACCTTGATTGCTTTGGAATGTTTTTGTGTATGTCTGTGTGTGGCACTTAGTAATCGCAAAATTTTGGTATACGGGTTTTTCAAAGTTCAACTTCAGATTCCATTTTGCAAAACCAGAACAGCTTTAAAGATGACACTTTTAAGCATAAACAGTTAATAAAATATTGCTAAAAAAAAAAGAAAATAGAAAAAAAAGGCAGATTGTGTGGGGGGCACAGGAGAGTCATTCAATGGCTGCTCTGGAAGAGAAGCTTCCTCCCAGGCAGCCAGGAGAGGAGCTTCAGAAATGCAAATTAACACTGCTGGGGAAAAGTGTGCACAATGCACCAGGGGCTTCTTGCCTGGGGCAGCAATTGGGCTGATTCCCTCTGTCCCTCAGCCCAAGCTCTGCCTGCTTGCACAGATGGAATTGGCACAGCCAAGGGCAGAGCCCAGAGGGAGGATCTCTGACTCTGCAACACAAATTGGTTCAGCTGCAAAGGGAAACAGCAAATGGAGAATGTTGGGAAAGCTTCACTAAAATCAGTGGGGGGAATCATCCCTCTCCCCACTCCAACATGTGCTGTCACTGTCTGTGTCACACAGGGAGCATCAGACCACTGGGGGGGTTCTGCTGCCACAGGTTCAGAGAACTCAGCTGGGAATCCAGCTGTGATGATTTAATTAGAGAAAAGAGATAAATTGATGCAGCCCTGGCTGGAGGGAGCACCCAAAAATGGGGAAAAGATGAATTCCAGTTCCTTTGCTGAGCCTGGAAGAGTGAACGGCCACCAGAACAAATCCCACAACACCATGGACCAGCCCCTGGGAACCCTAATGAATTCATATCAGGAGCCAGAGAACCCAGTGATCATTTCAATGGCATAATTGAAACGGCTACAAAAGCACAGGGAATGAGGTCACTGAGAATAATCCCAAAACCAAAGAGGACCCAGGAAGAAAAAACACAGTCAATGAGTGAATCTGCTTGGAGATAGGGCCAGGGACTTGGAGATAAGGAAGGAACGGGAGCAACCATCAGTTTCAGAAAATGTTACTCACTGACACGGACTGCTGCTCAGCCAAGATCCTGCGAAATTCCTGAACATGGAGAAGAAGAACAAAGCCTGAACAGAGCCAGGAATATCGGATATTATACAAAAGGGGGGTGCACATTAACGAGGACAAGCAGCAGGCAGATCGGGAAGTCTGAACTTTCCAAGGACCTTTGGCACTGTGCAAAGGGAGAGGGAGATGCAGAAGGGAAAATCAGGATAAAAAGGAGGCTGCGGATTGCAACAATCGGAGTGACCGCATGGCAAATGCCGCATGGCCTCGCCCTTTCTTCATCAAGAAAGTCACTTTGACAGGACTCCTCTGTCTCCTTCGGGCACAGAAACCTCTGGCCATGCGAATTTTCCCGCACAGGCCCGGGGACAGCGCAGCCGCCTCCGTCTTACCCACAGGAACCGGGACGAGCCAGCGCTGCTCCGGCACCGGCTCCTGCCCAGGCACCCGCGGGAAGGAGACCGCGGGCAGCCGCTCCCGCAGCGCCCTCAGGGCACGGGGAACACGGCGCGGACACGGCACAACCCAGCCACAGCCAGAGCCCCCTGCCGCCCCCTCCGCCCGCAGCCAGCCCCGAGCCCCGGCACAACCCAGCGCGGCTCCCACCTGCGCCGGGGCCGCCTCCGAGCTCCGCCGCCGCCTCACCGGGCTCCGGCCGCTGCCGCCGCTCCCGGGCCCGCTCCTTTTGCCCTTTGTCTGAAGGCAAACCCGGAGCTGAGGAACAGCCCTGGGACGGGCCCGGGCCCGAGGTGGGATTGAGCTGAAAACACAAAGTTCTCCGCAGCTCCCGGACCGCCTGGCCCAGCCCTGCGTGTTCGCTGGCAGCGGCTCAGAGGAAGCCGTCAGTTCTCCTGCCCCTAATAAGGAGCGTCAGTGCATGGCTTGGATTTCCCCTCAAAAGGGAAACCCCCAACCCCCTTCGGCTGAGTGAAGGAGGAGAAGATTTCTGGTGGAAAACTCCAAAAGTCGTTTTTCCCCGTAATTCGGAAGAAGAAACCAATCTCAAGTGAGGTGGGGCCCCGCACCCATCCCGGGGACTTCGACCCCGCCCCGTTCACCCCCGGGAACAGCGCCGGGAATGGCGGGGCCGGAGCGGGACTGGGGAAGGACAGGGCGGGCCATGTTCGTCATCTCCGGCTCTGACCTCACACACCCCGGGGGCGGGGCCTGAGAGCGCGGGGCCTGAGAGGCTGTGCCGTGTGCAGAGCCCGCCCCTCGCTCGCTGCCATTGGCTGATGGTGCCGTCATTGCTGCTTCTGGCTGCGCGCTGATTGGGCAGAGCGGGGAGAAGCGCGGACCCGGTGCCGGCCCGCGGGAGGCCGTGGCGTAGAGCAGTGGAGCCGCCATTGTTGGAGCGTCTGTGCCCGGGCCCGGGAGCGGCGGCAGCGGCCGGAGCCCGGGGAGGCGGCGGCGGAGCTCAGAGGCGGCCCCGGCGCAGGTGGGAGCCGCGCTGGGTTGTGCCGGGGCTCGGGGCTGGCTGCGGGCGGAGGGGGCGGCAGGGGGCTCTGGCTGTGGCTCGGTTGTGCCGTGTCCGCGCCGTGTTCCCCGTGCCCTGAGGGCGCTGCGGGAGCGGCTGCCCGCGGTCTCCTTCCCGCGGGTGCCTGGGCAGGAGCCGGTGCCGGAGCAGCGCTGGCTCGTCCCGGTTCCTGTGGGTAGGACGGAGGTGGCTGCGCTGTCCCGGGGCCTGTACGGGAAAATTCGCATGGCCAGAGGTTTCTGTCCCCGAAGGAGACAGAGGAGTCCTGTAAAAGTGACTTTATTCATAAATAAAGGGAGAGACCATTGGCATTTGCCGTGGGGTCTCTCCAGTTGTAGTACGCAGCCTCCTTTTTCTCCTGCTTTTCCCTTCTGCATCTCCATCTTCCTTTGCCCGCTGGCGAAGGTCCTTGGAAAGTTCAGACTTCCCGATCCGCCTGCTGCATGTCCTCGTTAATATGCACCTCCCTTTTTGTATAACATCCGATATTCCTGGCTCTGTTCAGGCTTTGTTCTTCTTCTCCGTGTTCAGGAATTCAGCAGGATCTTGGCTGAGCAGCAGTCCGTGTCAATGAGTAACATTTTCTGAAACTGATGGTTGCTCCCGTTCCTTCCTTATCTCCAAGTCCCTGGCCCTATCTCCAAGCAGATTCACTCACTGACTCTGTTTTTTCCTCCTGGGTCCTCTTTGGTTTTGGGATTATTCTCAGTGACCTCATTCCCTGTCCTTTTGTAGCCGTTTGTGGCTCAGGAGGCCTGGCTGCCACCTGCATCCCCTTGCTCAGCTGCTGAATGAGCTGCACTCAACAAGGTGTCCTGCATGGCCCAAATATGAGAGTTGCTGTAGCACAGAAGAGGAGGAAGAGCATTTGTTTAACCCATGGTGTGCCAGGGAACCCCGAAACCGTGTCCCATTCCCATCCTTTCCACGTTTGGGTCAGAACGTGAGCTGCTTTCTTATTTCCTTTGTTCTCTGTTTCAACACTTTTCCGTTGTCATCTCTTTGCCAGCAGCATCTTGAGTCATTTAATTTTCCACACTGTGCTCCTCCTTCTGCTCATGGATAATCTGATGCCATCCCATGGTGAAATGTTGTGTTCTTGGTTTGAGTGGATTGGTGGGCCAGACTCAGGAGCTGGATCTGTCTGCTTGGTTCTTATTTCGAGGACAGCTTGTAACCTGATTATTGCTTGCAGTGTCCTTGTGCCCTGCAGATGGAAGCCTGATTCCTTCCCAGGGGCTGATTGGGTCGGCTCTCCCCTGCCCAGGAGGGCAATGCCTGTGCCAGGTCCTTGTGGCCGAGCCCATACCCTGGGTGCTGGGGCCCCCTTGGGCCCTGGGGTTGATCCCTCAGGGGCTGTAGAAACTCTGCCATGGCCTTGGCCTTCCCCTTGGCCTTTTCCTTCTCCCTTCTTGCCTTCCCCTGCTGTGCCTTTGTGACCAAGTGCTCCAGGGGCTTCTTCTGCCCCTCCTGCAGCCCCCCTGAGTGCCTGTGGGTGCTCATCCTCTGACAGCTGCTGAGCTTTCTGCAAAACCATTCATTTCTGCAGCGCCCCAAACAAAGGCATTCCAGGATAATCTCGATCCCTGCATGTGGAATCCTCATTTCCCAGCTGTTCCTTGCTGCTGGTCCTTGTGCTCCCCGTGCCCTCCCCAGCCCGTATCCCAGAGGCGGTGCCTGTCCTGCCGCAATGTCCAAAGGCGGCTCCCCCGGCGGGCAGGGCCAGCAGCTCCACGGGGCCGGGCAGTGGCCGGGGCGTCCCGCAGCCTCCTGGGGGCCGGGGGCCACTGCTGGCCCTGCCCGGGGGGTGCTGGGCTCAGGCAGCGCCCGGCGCTGAGCCCCGGCTGCCCCGCAGCCCCGGCCCGGCCCCGCGGCTCCCCACAGGCCCCCAGCCCGTGCTCCCGGTGCCGCAGCTCTGCGCCCGCTCCTGCCGCTGCCAGCACAGAGAAACCCCCTGAAATCCTGACCTCCTTGTTTTCCTCTCCTGGAAACCGGGAATACAAGGGATCTGGAGCAGCTGGCAAATTCTGAGCATTACACCCTGCTGAAGAACGTCCCAGTGCTCAGTATTTTTCTCTTCCTCTTTTCCATCATCTTTTTCTTCCCACAGCGCTTCCTGCTGCTGCTTCTTGCCTCAACCATATTCCTCCACACTCCCCTTCACCCTTTCCCTTCCCAGCACACCAACACCATCCATCCCCTGTTGTCTAAATCCCTTCTTGACTTCCCGAATTGCCCCCCTGGGTGTACATGTCCTTAATTACCTCTGGGAGAATGTGCAAACTGCCTCAACATTCTCCCAAGGGACCCTTCAGAGATATTTTGGGATCATCATCCCTTTTGCGGGACCCCTTCCTGGCTTTCCCTTTTCCACCCTGCATGGGTGCCCTGCCATGTTTCCTCCCTGAAGATCCCAGTGCCCTCCCTGATGAGATTTTCAGTGCTCTCTCCCTGCTGACTTTTCACAGCCCCCCCTGATCTGTCACTCGTCTGTCTCCTGGACACTCTCGGGTCCCCAGTCAATCCCCGGTGCCGCCGCCACCCAAGGGAGCCGATCACCCAAACTGGGTGAGGCACCTTCAGCTCCACTCACTGCCCGCCGCCCTGGGCGGTGGAAGGAATTCCAGACCAGCCCCAAGGTGTGTGGAAAAATTCTCATCACCAGAGGTTTGTGTCCACAGAGAAGGCAGAGGAGTCCTGTACAAGTCATTTCATTCATAAGAAGAGGGAGAGGCCGTGGGACATTTCCCACGGGGTCTCTGCAGTTGCTGGCAGACACAGCCTCCTTTTCATCCTAATTTTCCTGGCATCATCTCCCTCTCCTTTTCCCCGTTGGCTGAAGTATTTGAGAGGTACAGACTTCCCAATGCACCTCCCACATACCCCCCTTAATATGCACCCACTTCTGTCTAGGCAGGGATGTTCACAGCTCTGTTCAGGCTTTGTTCTTCTTCTCCAAGTTCATGAGGTGAGCAGGACCTTGGCTGAGCAGCAGTCTGTGTGGTCAGTTAATAACATTTTCTGGAACTGAGGGCTTCTTCTGTGCCTTCCTTCTGTCCAAGTGCCTGGCCCTATCTGCAAGCAGATTCCCAGCATCTGTTTGTAAAGACACATTCTTCCTTCCCTGGGGGTCCCCCATTTGTAGGACATCCTTATGATTTAGAAGAGGTTTTGGCTGAGCCTGGATATTTGGTGAGTTTTTGATTTGTGTCTTGATGTTTTTGGGCTGAATCTTGGTGTTTTGGAGGTTCTTACAGACACAAGGTGCCCAGTGACTTCCTAAGATGAATTTGGGCAAGGAGGAACCCCCAGCCTAAGGCTCTCTCCTCTTGTTTTTTCCCCAAACCAGGATTTTTCATTCCCAAGGAGTGTCCGGATGGAGGAGGAGGAAAAGCCCCGGAGGTCCCGCAGGAGGAGGGGCTGCAAACCCAGCCCAGGGAGCTGCAAAGAGAAAAGACCCCCCCTGTGCCAGGAGGGCGGCCGGAGATCCAGCCAGACCTCAGAGCTGGAGGGGAAGCCTGATGGAGGGGAGAAGCCCCACAAGTGCTTGGAATGTGGGAAGGGTTTCAGCCGGAGGTGCCACCTGATCCGGCACCAGGTGATCCACACTGGGGAACGGCCCCACGAGTGTGGGGAGTGTGGAATGAGCTTCAGCCAGAAGGGCCACCTGACCCAGCACCAGGTGATCCACAGTGGGGAACGGCCCCACATGTGTGTGGAGTGTGGGAAGAGCTTCAGCCGGAGCTTCATCCTGATGCAACACCAGAGAATCCACACTGGAGAAAAGCCCTATGAGTGTGGGGACTGTGGGAAGAGCTTTAGCTGTAAGGGGGCCCTGATGAAACATGAGACAATCCACACGGGGGAAAAGCCCTACAAGTGTGGGGAATGTGGGAAGGGCTTCAGTGTAAGCTCAGCCCTGATCCGGCACCAGGTGATCCACACTGGGGAAGGGCTCTACACCTGCTTGGAATGTGGGAAGGGCTTTGGATGCAGCTCCGAGCTGAGAAACCATCAGCGCATCCACACTGGGGAGAGGCCCTACGAGTGTTCCGAGTGTGGGAAGAGGTTTCACACCAGCTCTGATTGCCTGAAACATCAGCGGATTCACACGGATGAGAGGCCCTTCCGCTGCCCCGACTGCGGGAAGGGCTTCAAGCATAAGTCCAACCTCATCAGGCACCGGCGCATCCACACCGGGGAGAGGCCCTACGAGTGTCCCCAGTGTGGGAAGAGCTTCTCACAGAGCTCTCACTTGACCCTACACCAACAGAGGCACCTCTAAGGGACGCCCTGGGAGTGCCCTGAGAGCGGGAAGAGCTTCGTGCACTGCTCCAGCTCCATCCCCGTGGGAGGATCGGCGTTGGATGATCCCCAGTGACCCCCATTGGGCAGAGCCCTGGTGATCCGTGGTCCTGGTGATCTGTGTTGGGAAGACACCTGGCTGGGGGGGCTCCACATCTTCCTGGCTCCTCATGGGCACCGGGATGAACGCAGGGGCAGGAACATCCATTGGGACACAGACCGACACTGGGAATTCCTTGGGGAGAGCAGATTTGTTGATTTAAACCCCAGAAAATCTTTTGTGTTCAATCCTACCTTCTGGTGGACTCAAGGAATACTGGAGATCTTTTCCAGCCTCTGGGATTCCACGATTTTGATTTTCTATTGCTCAAGGGCATATTCCGTAGTCCAATGGTGATGATCTGGGGCAAAGATCGAGGTTTTGGAGACAGTGGGGTAGAGACCCCTCCAAAAAAGGTTCTTCCCTCCTACCCAAGCACGTGGATCCTCAGCTGGCACAGACACAGAAATCCTTTTTTGTCTTGATTTCCTTTTCATTTCTCTTCAACCCTTTAAAAAAGTCCGACACTGGGATAAAAATTGAGGACATTGAACTAAGACCTGGGTGAGGGCACGGGGGGACATAGACATGGAGAGTGACATGGGGACACCTGGACATGGAGGGGGACGTGGCCATTCCTGGGGACACAGGGGGACACGGGCTCAGATGTAGATGTGGGGGACAATGACAGGGATGGAAACATGGTGGGGAGACAGCCATGGGTGAGGCCATGGTGGGGCCTGGCCAGTGACATGTGGGGACATGGCCATGGCCGGTGCCATGGGGGGAACTTGCAGGGGCTGTGGGAGATGCTGGGTGTGAGGGAGTTGAGGGTTCCTGGGAGGGACTTGGGGCTTGCTGAGGTCTTTGGGGACCCCAGGCCAAGTGGCTCTGGAAGCGCTGGTGATAGTATAGGGTTTAAAATGATTTTCTGTAGAACTGTAAGCGGGTAACTAAGGGGGGTGGTGGTTAGGAAAGGTAATGGTTGGGAAGGGAAAGGTTTGGGCTTGCTGGGTAACTGGGCCTTGAGAGTAGAACGTTAGCTTTGCTATAGTTGCTGTAGCTAAGGCCATTGTTTTAACTAAATCAAGTATGACTTTGTTTGGGGGAATTGAATATGATCACTGTTTTACTTAAATACAAGAAATTTTGCTTAGGAACAATCTAGGGTAACCAATCAATATGTAGCCGTGTGGCAGAAGGGTATAAAACGTGTGTGTTGCTAATCAGTATCTGAGTCAGATTTGGGTTTGTCTGTGTACCCCGACTCCCGGAGCTCCTCAATAAAAGCACCTGCATATAATCATTCCGTGATTATGTGTTCCCAACGCTAACAGGGTCTCACTGGGTAGATCAAAGATTTGATCCGTTTTGGTATTGTGGTTTTAGTTATTATTATTTTAGTTTTTATGTTTTGTTTGTTATAATGTATGTAAAAGATAATTAGCTGTGCCTTTAAGTTGCCTTAAAAGAAAAAAGGGGGAAATGTAGCAGGAGATTTGAACTATCCCAAACTGGGCCTCAGTTTCAGGCCTGTCTAAAAGTAGACAGGCCTGTGGTGTAGCAAGAATTTAGGTTAAGGTGTGCTTCAGCTTTCGATAGGTTAGTTATTGTGTTTTTATGGTGGCTTCCTTAAGGGTGAGATTGTTTGCATTTTTCTTCACACTGAGTGCCAATTAGAAAACACATGTAACTGTAAACCATCTGAAACCATCCTGGAAGAATAAAGGGAGAACGCATGATCTAACCGAATTGGTTGTATTCTGCGATGCTCTGTCCAGCTTCATATTTTAATTAAGGGTTCCCTGGCTTAACTAACAGAACTTAAGATAGCGGACAACTTCAGCCAAAAGCCAAAAACTTCAGAAAGTCCTTTTGACTTGTTCTTCTCTACTGTTCTGCCCGATGTTCAGGAACAGTGTTTTGGCTGGTGTGATGGTGTCCTTAACTTGTATGCCCACTCGGCACAGCACACGTGTCCTGGGTTATGGAATCAAAAATGTGTATTCTATTTTCATCTGCTGAAAGCAGTTGGGGAATTGTTCTTTATTTCTTGTAACTTTGGAAGGAGGGGGACGGGGGGGAGGGGCGGGTGCCTTTTGGGTAATGGGCCATTAACGGACTATACCCCCGGACTATACCCGCTCCCCCCAGAGCCCCATCTGCATGCATGGTCCTATTGTGGGATGCCCCGCCCAGTGGGGGGAGTCTACAATTGCTGCCGGGTAAACTGAGCTGGGGCGGGGGACAGACTTCACTTGCTTCACCCCGATTCCTGGGAGGAAGACGGCACCCCATCTCATCTTCGCCAGACCCCATCTCATCATCGCCGGACCCCATCTCACCATCACCTCACCCCTGGACGCCTCCTCATCACCCCTGGACTCCTCCTCATCACTCCTAGACCCTTCCTCATCACTCCTGGACCCTTTTGTGGCTACAGGATCGTCCCTGCTCCAACAGAGCCACGTCTGCCACCCCAGGAGGACTCACTTCTGGACTGCTTCCAACACCCTGACTAACAGGGTGCCAGGTGGCAGCTCTGATTCTGTCAGGGCTTTCCCAAATTGTTGTTGTTTGTTTGCTGGTTTGGTGGGGTAGTTTTTTTTCCTACCACATTTGTATGATTGATATTCCTAGTAAAGAACTGTTATTCCTATTCCCAAATCTTTGCCTGAGAGCCCTTAATTGAAAATTTATAATTTGGCAGGAGTGGGGGGTTTGCATTCTCTATTCTAAGGGAAACCCCAGTTTCCCTGGCAGATACCTGTCTTGTCAAACCAAGACAGATTTTGGCGCCCAAGTGTGGGGCACAAGGGCATTGAGACAGAGGAATAACAGTTCTTGTGTACTAGATAGAAGCCCACTGCTCAAAATCATGTGGTCCAGCTTTCCCTGGTTTGGGTGACATGTGGTTGTGGCTGTATTTCTGCCATTTGCTGGCCCTTATCTAAACATGGGCCCTATAACGAAGGCTACTGTGGCTGGCATCCAGTTTATTTTGTGGGTTAATAAGGTGAGGAATTCGTGGATTTTTAACTTCCTTTGGAAAGCAGGCACATGGATTCAGGACTATCATAGACTAACTCTGTGTTTCTGGGGTTACTTTAATAATGGTACATATTGTGAGGAAATGGCACCAGGGGAAATCTTCTCCCAACCCTTCACTCAGTTTTTTGGGTCTACTCCACCAGCTTTTCAAGGGTTAAATTTCCCTCTGAATGCTAATGACATCATACAGTGGTTGGTGCTGCTTATAGGCCTATTGTATTTGGTGTTCAGAGATAAAGGGAGACTGGCCTGGGTAAGCAACCTGATAAGTACCCCAGAGAATAAAGATGCTGCCCAAGAGCCCACCCCTGTCCCACAGCCTGCCTCAGGCATAAACCACCCGGTTTGGGTGAAGGCTCTGATAAAAGAAATGCATGAGATGAACCAGATGCTGAAAGAGTACATTTCCCCAGCTGGTGAGAAACCTTCGCCCTGCCCTGACAAAAGAGAATCTGGTATAGAACCCACAGACATTACAACTGTCCAGGTTCCAGCTGAACCACAAGGGCAGTCACAGCCAGCAGCAGTTGCCCCTGTGGAAACAAAGAAATCTAAAGTGAAAACAGCAAACCCAGATAGTAAAGATAAGAAGGGAGGGTCCTCAGAAGGCACAGGGGAATCACATGTTCAGATAATCACTGAGTCCCTGTCGTATGAAAGTCTCCGTAATCTGCAAAAAGATATTGTACGGCGGGGACGTAAGGCTTACACAGCCTGGCTACTTCGGGTTTGGGATCTTATGGGCACAGGTGTCCAACTAGATGGTGGGGAGGCCAGGAATTTGGGACGCTTGACCCAGGACTCAGGTATAAATCAGGTATTTGTAAGGGAGCCTGGACCTCTTTCCCTCTGGCAGCAGCTTTTAACGAGTGTGAGAGAAAGATTTGTCCACAGAGAAAGAATGCAGGAGCACCACCATAGAATGTGCTGGAAAACTCTGGAGGAGGGAATCCAACAGCTGAGAGAAGTAGCAGTACTGGAGGTACTTTTTGGGAGGAGTGGACAGCATGATAATGACCCTGACAAGGTTAGATGCACAGCGCAGATGTTATGGAACCTGGCAAATCTAGGGCCATCTCAGTATACTACATTCATTGCAACCATTAATGCTGAGGACAACCGAGTGACAGTGGGGGCTGTTGCCAATAAGCTTAGGAACTATGAGAGTATGATCAATGGCCCAATGCAGGCTCATATCTCTGCCGTGGTGAAAGAACTCAAAGAGGAAATGAGGGAGGTGAGGGAGGAGATGAGGAAGAACATTTCCAGTGTGGCACCGGTGCGAGTCACAGGCCCCAGAGTTAGAGCCCAACGACCCCCAGCTAGAGAGAGAGGGTACACCCCAAGAGCTGACCTGTGGTTTTACCTGCGTGACCATGGGGAAGACATGGGAGTGTGGGATGGGAAACCCACCTATGTCCTGGCAGCATGGGTGCGTGAGCTCAAAGAGAGGAACACTCACCAAGGGGGTGCCACTAAAATGAAAGTAGCCTCAACCTCCTATGCCCAGGCTGCCAGTAGTCAGGATGCTGGAACCTCTAGTATGTATGCTCAGGGAGGGAATAACCAGTGCTAGAGGGGCCCTGCCTCTAGCCAGGTAGAGGAGAGGGACAATCGGATCTATTGGACTGTGTGGATCCGATGGCCTGGCACATCCAACCCACAAAAATACACGGCTTTGGTTGACACTGGCTCCCAATGTACCCTGATGCCATCGGGGTATGTGGGAGCAGAACCCATTTCTATTTCTGGAGTGACAGGAGGGTCCCAGCAGCTGACTGTATTGGAGGCCGAAGTGAGTTTGACTGGGAATGGGTGGCAGAAACACCCCATCGTGACTGGCCCAGAGGCCCCGTGCATCCTTGGCATAGACTATCTCAAAAATGGACATTTCAAAGACCCAAAAGGATATCGTTGGGCTTTTGGAGTAGCTGCTGTAGAGACGGAAGACATCAGACAACTAAATACCCTGCCTGGTCTCTGCAACGACCCCTCTGCTATGGGACTGCTGAGAGTTGAAGAACAACAGGTGCCAATCGCCACAGCAACAGTACACCATCGGCAGTACCGCACTGACAGAGACTCTGTGACTCCCATCCATAAGTTGATCCGTGAGCTGGAGAGCCAGGGGGTGGTCAGCAAAACCCACTCACCCTTCAACAGTCCCATTTGGCCTGTGCGTAAGTCTGAAGCGGAATGGAGATTGACTGTGGACTATCGTGCATTGAATGAAGTGACTCCACCACTGAGCGCTGCCGTGCCAGACATGCTGGAGCTCCAGTATGAGCTGGAGTCCAAGGCAGCAAAGTGGTACGTGACCATTGATATTGCCAATGCCTTCTTCTCCATTCCTTTGGCAGCAGAGTGCAGGCCCCAGTTTGCTTTCACCTGGAGGGGTGTTCAGTACACCTGGAACCGACTGCCCCAGGGGTGGAAGCACAGCCCCACCATCTGCCATGGACTGATCCAGGCTGCACTGGAAAAGGACGAGGATCCGGAACATCTACAGTACATTGATGACATCATTGTGTGGGGAAACACAGCAATGGAAGTCTTCGAGAAAGGAGAGAGAATTACCCAGATTCTGCTGAAAGCTGGTTTTGCCATTAAGCGAAGTAAGGTTAGGGGGCCTGCTCGAGAGATCCAGTTTCTGGGAGTCATGTGGCAAGATGGACGTCACCAGATCCCCACAGAGGTCATCAATAAGATCACCGCCATGTCCCCACCTACCAACAAGAAGGAAACGCAAGCTTTCCTAGGGGCCATAGGCTTTTGGAGGATTCGGATCCAGATGGGCACCAGAGCCATGGATCCCACTCTGGATGGATTCCAGATCCACAGATTCTAGCTGGACTCTGGTCTGGATGGCCCCTGGCCCTTCAGCCCCCCAGCCTGGCCAGCCCCCAGCCCAGATGGCCATCAATCTGGCCACACCTTGGCCCACCCCACTGGCCCACCAGCCCATTCCAGTACACCCAAACCTAACTCCTCCCCAAAGTAAACCCAGTTCCAGAACATCAGCTCCAGGTGGTCCATGCAGAGCGAGGGGGAAACTGAGGCACGGGCTGGGGGTGTCTGGGGTGACAGGAGAGGACTTCATGGCCCACCCTGGAGGCCCCCAAACAAGCACCCACTCCCCAAATTGTCATCCCTCAGCTGTCACATCGGGGGGACTCCAGGAGCCACCATGACCCCGCAGTCCCTTCCAGGGGTGACCCGCGGTGTCTGCCCGATGTCACCACCACGTCCCCAGCGGGAGAAGTGACATCACCTCCCGGAGGAGGAGGAGGAGGAGAGGTGAGGGTGTGACTCAAACTCCTGACTGCTCACATTGGGAATCCCCTACAGGAACCGGGGCCGAGTGTGGGCGCAGCAGCGGAGGTACCTTGGGGGACTGGGGGTGGGGACACAGGGACAGTCCCCAAAGTCCCCAAGGTCCCCTCGGGGGATGCGGCGTGCAGGGGGTGCAGGGTGGCACAGCATCCTCAGTGGGATGTGGGGGGGTGGAAGTTGTGGGGGTGACCCCAAAAATGTTGTCACTTCCCCACTTTGGGGCGCTGGTGACAAGTTGGGTTAGTGCAGACACAACCTCCACATTCAGAGTGGGAACACTTACAGGGTCTCCCACCTCTTAATTTGACTGATCCTGAAATAACTTGGGAATATGGAAACAGCGAGCGGAGAGAGAATATGGGATGGGGATTTGTAGTAAAGCACCCCACACCTGAGGAAGTGCTTTCTGTATAGGGAAAGGTTTAACTCACACCTTGTATTTCTTATAAGGTAAAGGACAGAGAAACTTCTTTGCTGTCCTGACAGTAATTGGCTCAATGCCAAGAGAAGCACCTGTTGGACTTTGTTGCTGTTCTTCAAATCCTGTACCTCTTTCTATTCGCAGTTTGCCAGTGAAACACTCTTCGATTGTTAAGTAGATAAGAGAGAGAACAAAGGGGCTTGGGGCATTTTCGGGGTGTTGTAGCAGGTGTATGGGACCTGTCCCTATACTGAGCTTGGCTTTGTTCTTTCTTTTGTATTATTTTCTTTCTTTTATTAAACCCTTTTGATTTTTCAAGACATACTCGACCATGCTGTCTCGCTAATTGATTTAAACCATTTCTCTGCAAGGGCCGGACCCTCAGAGGTAGTGGGAACCCCAACAGGGATCAGTGTTCCAAAGGGTTCCAGTGAAACACATTGGGGGCTGCGAGCTCTGCAGCTGGGCCTCCCCTGGGCTGCTGCGGCCCAGGGCCCAAAGGCTGGAGCTGCAGCCTTGCTCCTGTCTCAGGAACAGGAGCCTCCTGCAGGCCCGTGTCCCCTCCATGTCCCCGGCAGGAGGGAGGGCTCTGAGGCACAGGGGGTGCTGGCAGGAGGGGCTGCTCTGGCCAGCTGGGGGCCTCTGAGAAATGCCCAAAGCCTTGTGCTCTCTGCAGCTGGCCCAGGAGAGCAGCAGGGCTGAAGGGTTCGTGTGCCATAGCCAGCCCGAGCTGGGGAGCCCTCAGGGCCCCATGCGAGGGGCGGCCCTGGGGAATGAAACCAGGAATGGGGACAGGGAATGGGAATGGGGACAGGGAAAGGGGAATGGACACCGGGAATGAGACTGGAAATACCAGTCAGGGACTGGAAATGATACTGGCAGTGGGGACTGGGACTAAGAATGGGACAAACAATACACAACTGGGAATGGAACCAGGAATGGGACTGGGAAGGGGAATTCGGGGACAGCAGTGGGAATATGGAATCAGCAAGCATAGGGGGAGTATGGGATGGGGCTTAGGAAAGTGAGTCCAGGATTAGAAATGGTAATACAGGAATGGGACTAGGAATATGAGAACAGGATAGGAAATACAGTAATGGAAATGCATGCCTGGCAGGAGGCCCGGCAAAGAGACGAGGACAAAGAGAATGGGAAGAGGACAGGGAATATGGATCTGGGAATATGGGAACGGCAATCAGACAGACTATACAGAACAGGAAAAGGGAATATAAACAGGACTGGCATCCAGATGTGTATGGAAGCAGGAAAGGACCAGGAGTGGGGTGACATGGAACTGGTGGGGGGCAATGGAGTGACAGTGGGAAGAGGGGGATCTGAGACAGGGAACACTGGGAACTGGGACAGGGGCACATGGGGACAGTTCCAGGGCAGGGAGTCCTTGATCAGCTGCCCCAGAACCTCTGCCAGGGTCTTCCAGTGCAGCTGGAGCCGCTCGGCCTGGGGAGCCCAAAGCCCTGAGCAACCCCCAAGTGTCTGCCATGAACCCTCAACTCCCTCTCCCATACCCCCCTGGAAGATCCCCCCATGTCCCCATCCACATCTTAGTTCAAAATCTTTATTTATACCCTGGTTTTGGATGTTTTGAAAGAACAAAGAGAAATTGAAAGAAAATCCAGGCCATGGGTAGTCAGGAGGATGTGGAGCCCCCAGCCAGGTGTCTTCCCAACACAGATCATTGGGGCTCTGCCTGCTGGGCATCCCTGGGGATCATACAGCGCGGATCCTCCCATGGGGGATGGAGCTGGGGCAGCACACAAAGCTCTTCCTGCACTTGGGGCACTTACAGGGCTTCCCTCAGGGGTGCCTCTGTTGGTGTTGGGTCAAGTGAGAGCTCCTGAAGAAGCTCTTCCCACACTTGGGGCAATTGTAGGGCCTTTGACATGACAAGGGGCAGGGCTGGCTGTGATTTGTTTGGTGCCTGTGAAATCCCAAGGGCAGTGTCACCGTGGGGGCAGCTCTCAATGTCCCCAGCAGGTCACACTGCCCAGTGCAGCCCGTGCCAGCGGTCACTGCGCACACGGGGGAGGCTGGGCTGGACGGGGGTCGGGGCAGAAATGCCGCCCCCGGGACTGGGCTCTGCCCCTGCCTCTGGGGCCCAGCCCCTGCTGGGAGCGCCTTGGGCAGGGCACGGGGCTGCTGCAGGGCCAGGGGGACAGGCCTTGCCCCCTGCCAGCTGCCTGTGCCCCTCTGATGCCTGTCCCACATCCCTGTGCCTCCTGTCCCCGCTACTCCCTGCCACCTTCACTCCCTCCATCAAAGCCCTGCTCAACCTCTGCACTGGGACCTCTGGAAAGAAAGACAGAATGAAGGAGAGGAAGTGCAGTCAGTGTACCCTGGCTGGATGCCAGGCACCCACCAAAGCTGCTCTCTCACTCCCCTGCAGAGATGGACAGGAGAGAGAAAACAGAATGAAGCCTTCATGGCTTGAGATAAGAACTGTGACAGATCACTCAGCACATGTCATCATGGGCAAACCAGGTTTGAAATTAGGGACATTAATTGAATTTATTGCTATCAAAATCAGAGCAGGATAGTGAGAAGTAAAATAAAGCTTTAAAAACACCTTCTGCACACCCCTCCCTCCTTCCCAGCTCTCCCTGCTCCCTCAGTGGGTTCAGGGAGACAGGGAATGGGGGTTCTGGTCAGTTCATCACGTTTTCTCCTGCTGCTCAGGGAGAGGAGTCGTTCCCCTGCTGTGCCAGGGGTCCCTTCTGGGGACACTTCTGCATGAACTTCTCCAACATGAGTTCATCTCCTGGACAGCAGTTCTTCACAAACTGCTGCAACGTGGCTCACTCTTCCATGGGCTCACAAGTCCTACCAGGACCCTGCTCCAGCGTGGGCTCCTCTCTCCATGGGTTTGCAGGTCCCTGCCAGGTCCCAGCTCCAGCACAGGTTTCTCATGGGGTCACAGCCTCCACTCAGGCATCCCCCTGCTCTGGCATGGGCTCCTGCAGGCGCTGCAGGTGCGTCTGTGCACTCGGTGCCCTCCATGGGCTGCAGGGGCCCAGCTGCCTCAGCAGGGACTGCACCACGGAATCTCAGGGCAATCAGCTCCAGCAGCTGCAGCAGCTCCTGCCCCTCCTCCTGCCCTGCCCTGGCTGTGTGCAGAGTTGTTCCTCTGTAGACTCCCTGGTCACAGTCACAACTACACCATAAATGATTTTCTTAAATCTGTTATCCCAAAGGTGTTCCCACCATTTCTGCCTGGCCCAGCCTTGGCCTGTGGCCAGTCCGTCCTGGAGCCGGCTGGCGTTGCCTCTGCGGGACATGGAGGAGCAGCTGCTTCCAGCAGCCTCTCACAGAAGGTGCTCCTCGAGCCCTCCTTGCCAACCCCTGGCCATGCAAACCTGGTATAAGTCTGGCAGGGTTTTTATTACCACTATGAATTCCTGTTATTGCTATTATTGAGGCACTAATTTTGAAAACTTTAAAAAACTAAGGGTAGAGACAACAATATATTGCTGATATAGCTGGAAAAAAATAAGCTTTGCTGAAATCAGTTAAAACTCAGAGGATGGTTAAAAGAGACCGGATTTTAGATAAGCTATCCCGGATCTAATAACTCATTGCCTGTCAACTTTAATAAAGTTTATCTAATTGGCAATCAATTACTGGGTCCTCATATTTATCAGTGGCTCCTGGCACCCAGGCAGGGCCAGCCCAGCCCCGGGGTTTCTGAGGGTCTTGTGGGCATCCCCCGTGTGCGGGACATCCCCGCTGGAGGAGGGTGTCCCCCCGTGGGGCAGCCCCAGCCCTCGGGCAGCGCTCAGCCAAGCAGAGAACACCCTCAGCTGGGGCCTCATTTTTTGTGCACCCCTGAGCCCCTGGAAATCTCCATCCCAATTTTGGGTTAACCTGAGCTCCTGTCTATCTGGGACCCCATTTTTGGAGCTGTATTGGGATTGCAGCGCCTGGTTTTGGTATCGGGTTGTTCAGGGCTGGCTTTTGAGAGAAGCTGCCAGAAGCTTCCTCCGTGTCCAGCAGAGCCAATCCGTGGTGCCTCCAAAGACTGAGGTGCCACATGCTGAGATCCACGGGGATGCAGAGATCCCCCCAGAGCCCCTGGAGGAGCCCATGGCAGAGCAGGGCAATGCCTGACAGGAGGCTGTGACCCCGGGGGACACCTGCGGGCAGAGGGGCCCCCGCTGGAGCAGCCTGTCCTTGAAGGGCTGAGCCTGGGGCAGAGTGACCCACGCTGCAGTAGCTTGAGGGGGGCTGTTCCCCAAGGGATGGGCTGAGCTTGAAGGAGTTCCTGGAGAACTCTGCTGTGGGAGGGAGCCCAGGGTGCAGCAGGGGAACAGCTCCTGTCCCTGAGCAGCCGGAAAAGCCCCGGGGCACGAACTGACCATGGCCCCATTCCCTGTCTCCCTGCTCTGCCAGGGTAGGAGGTGGAGCTGGAAGGAGGGAGGCGTGAGAGGAGGCTGGTTTGAAGGGTCTCATTTACTTCTCATTATCGTTCTTGGAATTTTTGCAGTTTTCTGCCAGAAATCTCTCCCCTCTTCCACTCAGCGACAGGGGTTTGGGGCAGTTTTCCCTTTTTCGGGGGAATCGAAGTGTTGAACTGATGCTCCCAGTTAAGGCGTAGGAGAAGTGAGGCTTCAGGGCTTCCCGCTGAGTGGGAGGCACCCAGCACGCAGGGCTGGGCCAGGCAGTCCGGGAGGTGCGGAGAACTTTGTGTTTTGAGCTCAATCCCGTCTCGGGCCCGGGCCGGTCCCAGGGCGGTTCCTGATCTGCGGCTTTGCCCTCAGACAGCCCGGGGGCGGGGCCTGAGAGGCTGTGCCGTGCGCAGAGCCCGCCACTCGTCGCGATTGGCTGGATCTGCCGTCACTCCTGGCTCTCGCTGCGCGCTGATTGGGCAGAGCAGAGCGGGGACAAGCCCACGTCCCGGCCCCCTGCGCCATTGTTGGAGCGTCTGTGCGGGCCCGGCAGCGGTGGCAGCGGCCGGAGCCCGGGGAGGCGGCAGCGGAGCTCAGAGGCGGTCCCGGCGCAGGTGGGAGCCGCGCTGGGTTGTGCCGGGGCTCGGGGCTGGCTGCGGGCGGAGGGGGCGGCAGGGGGCTCTGGCTGTGGCTCGGTTGTGCCGTGTCCGCGCCGTGTTCCCCGTGCCCTGAGGGCGCTGCGGGAGCGGCTGCCCGCGGTCTCCTTCCCGCGGGTGCCTGGGCAGGAGCCGCTGCCGGAGCAGCGCTGGCTCGTCCCGGTTCCTGTGGGTAGGACGGAGGCGGCTGCGCTGTCCCCGGGCCTGTGCGGGAAAATTCGCATGGCCAGAGGTTTCTGTGCCCGAAGGAGACAGAGGAGTCCTGTAAAAGTGACTTTATTCATGAATAAAGGGAGAGGCCATGCGGCATTTGCCGTGGGGTCTCTCCAGTTGTAGTACGCAGCCTCCTTTTTATCCTGATTTTCCCTTCTGCATCTCCCTCTCCCTTTGGCCGCTGGCAAAGGTCCTTGGAAAGTTCAGACTTCCCGATCCGCCTGCTGCATGTCCTCGTTAATATGCACCTCCCTTTTTGTATAACATCCGATATTCCTGGCTCTATTCAGGCTTTGTTCTTCTTCTCCGTGTTCAGGAATTCAGCAGGATCTTGGCTGAGCAGCAGTCCGTGTCAATGAGTAACATTTTCTGAAACTGATGGTTTCTCCCGTTCCTTCCTTATCTCCAAGTCCCTGGCCCTATCTCCAAGCAGATTCACTCACTGACTCAGTTTTTTCTTCCTGGGTCCTCTTTGGTTTTGGGATTATTGTCAGTGACCTCATTCCCTGTCCTTTTGTAGCCGTTTGTGGCTCAGGAGGCCTGGCTGCCACCTGCATCCCCTTGCTCAGCTGCTGAATGAGCTGCACTCAGCAAGGTGTCCTGCATGGCCCAAAGATGAGAGTTGCTGTAGCACAGAGGAGGAGGAAGAGCATTTGTTTAACCCATGGTGTGCCAGGGAACCCCGAAACCGTGTCCCATTCCCATCCTTTGCATGTTTGGGCCAGAACATGAGCTGCTTTCTTATTTCCTTTGTTCTCTGTTTCACCACTTTTCCGTTGTCATCTCTTTGCCAGCAGCATCTTGAGTCATTTAATTTTCCACACTGTGCTCCTCCTTCTGCTCATGGATAATCTGATCCCATCCCATGGTGAAATGTTGTGTTCTTGGTTTGAGTGGATTGGTGGGCCAGACTCAGGAGCTGGATCTGTCTGCTTGGTTCTTATTTCGAGGACAGCTTGTAATCTAATTATTGCTTGCAGTGTCCTTGTGCCCTGCAGATGGAAGCCTGATTCCTTCCCAGGGGCTGTTTGGGTCGGCTCTCCCCTGCCCAGGAGGGCAATGCCTGTGCCAGGTCCTTGTGGCCGAGCCCGTACCCTGGGTGCTGGGGCCCCCTTGGGCCCTGGGGTTGATCCCTCAGGGGCTGTAGAAACTCTGCCATGGCCTTTGCCTTCCCCTTTGGCCTTTTCCTCCTCCCTTCTTCCCTTCCCCTGCTGTGCCTTTGTGACCAAGTGCTCCAGGGCCTTCTTCTGCCCTTCCTGCAGCCCCCCTGAGTACCTGTGCATGCTCATCCTCTGACAGCTGCTGAGCTTTCTGCAAAACCATTCATTTCTGCAGCACCCCAAACAAAGTCATTCCAGGATAATCTCGATCCTTGCAGGTGGAATCCCCATTTCCCATCTTCCTCCTCTTTTCCATCATCTTTTTCTTCCCACAGCGCTTCCTGCTGCTGCTTCTTGCCTCAACCCTATTCCTGCACACTCCCCTTCACCCTTTCCCTTCCCAGCACACCAACACCATCCATCCCCTGTTGTCTAAATCCCTTCTTGACTTCCCTAATTGCCCCCCTGGGTGTCCATGTCCTTAATTACCTCTGGGAGAATGTGCAAACTGCCTCAACATTCTCCCAAGGGACCCTTCAGAGATATTTTGGGATCATCATCCCTTTTGCCGGGACCCCTTCCTGGCTTTCCCTTTTCCACCCTACATGGGTGCCCTGCCATGTTTCCTCCCTGAAGATCCCACTGTCCTTCCTGATGAGATTGTCAGTGCTCTCTCCCTGCTGACTCTTCACAGCCCGCCCTGATCTGTCACTCGTCTGTCTCCTGGACACTCTCGGGTCCCCAGTCAATCCCCGGTGCCGCCGCCACCCAAGGGAGCCGATCACCCAAACTGGGTGAGGCACCTTCAGCTCCACTCACTGCCTGCCGCCCCGGGCGGTGGAAGGAATTCCAGACCAGCCACAAGGTGTGTGGAAAACTTCCCATCACCAGATGTTTGTGTCCACAGAGAAGGCAGAGGAGTCCTGTACAAGTCATTTCATTCATAAAAAGAGGGAGAGGCCATGGGACATTTCCCATGGGGTCTCTCCAGTTGTTGGAGGACGCAGCCTCCTTTTCATTTTTCCTGGCATCATCTCCCTCTCCCTTTCCCCATTGGCTGAAGTATTTGAGAGGTACAGACTTTCCAATGCACCTCCCACATACTCCCCTTAATATGCCCCCCACCTCTGTCTAGGTAGGGATATTCACAGCTATGTTAAGTGTTTGTTCTTCTTCTCGAAATTTCTGAATTGAGCAGGACCTTGGCTGAGCAGCAGTCTGTGTTGTCAGTTAATAACATTTTCTGAAACTGATGGCTTCTTCTGTCCCTTCCTTATGTCCAAGTGCCTGGCCCTGTCTCCAAGCAGATTTCCCAGCATCTGTTTGTAAAGACACTTTCCTCTTCTTCCTTCTTCTCCCCATGTGATTTAGAAGAGGTTTTGGCTGAGTCTGGATATTTGGTGAGTTTTTGATCTGTGTCTTGATGTTTGGAGGACTTTTGGGCTGAATCTTGGTGTTTTGGAGGTTCTTACAGACACAAGGTGCCCAAGGATTTCGTGAGATGAACTTGGGCAAGGAGGAACCCCCAGCCTAAGGCGCTCTCCTCTTGTTTTCTTTCCAAACCAGGATTTTTCATTCCCAAGGAGGGTCCGGATGGAGGAGGAGGAGGAAAAGCTCCGGAGATCCTGCAGGAGCAGGGGCTGCAAACCCAGCCCAGGGAGCTGCGAGGAGGAAAGGCCCACCCTGTGCCAGGAGGGCAGCCGGAGATCCAGCCGGAGCTCAGAGCTGGAGGAGAAGCCTGATGGAGGGGAGAAGCCCCACAAGTGCTTGGAATGTGGGAAGGGTTTCAGGTACAGGTCCTACCTGCTCCAGCACCAGTTGATCCACACTGGAGAACGGCCCTATGAGTGTGGGGAATGTGGGATGAGCTTCAGCCGAAAGGGCCACCTGATCAGGCACGAGAGGATCCACACTGGGGAAAAGCCCCACAGGTGTGGGGAATGTGGGATGAGCTTCAGCCTGAAGGCCTCCCTGACACAACACCAGAGGATCCACACTGGGGCATGGCCCTATGAATGTGTGGAGTGTGGGAAGAGCTTCAGGTACAGCTCCGTCCTGAGGAAACACCAGAGGATCCACACTGGGGAAAAGCCCTACAAGTGTGGGGAATGTCGGAAGAGCTTCAGAGTAAGCTCAGCACTGATCTATCACCAGGTGATCCACACTGGGGAAGGGCCCTATACCTGCTTGGAATGTGGAAAGAGCTTTGGATGCAGCTCCAACCTGAAATACCACCAGCGCATCCACACTGGGGAGAGGCCCTACGAGTGTCCCAAGTGTGGGAAGAGGTTTCACACCAGCTCCAATCTGCTCCTACATCAGCGGATTCACACGGAGGAGAGGCCCTTCCGCTGCCCCGACTGCAGGAAGGGATTCAAGCAGAACTCACACCTCACTGTCCACCGGCGCATCCACACCGGGGAGAGGCCCTACAAGTGTCCTGAGTGTGGGAAGAGCTTCTCAGACAGATCTGCCTTGACCAGACATCAACGGAGGCAACACTAAGGGAAGCCCTGGGATTGCCCTGAGAGCGGGAAGAGCTTTGTGCGCTGCTCCAGCTCCATCCCCTATGAGAGGATCGGCATTGGATGATCCCCAGTGACCCCCGTTGGGCAGAGCCCTGGTGATCTGTGGTCCTGGTGATCCCTGTTGGGAAGACACTTGGCTGGGGGGGCTCCACATCTTCCTGTCTCCATGTGGGCACCTGGATGAACGCAGGAGCAGGAACATCCATCAGGACACAGACCAAGACTGGGAATTCCTTGGGGAGAGTGGATTTGTTGACTTTCAACCCCAGAAAATCTTTAATGTTCAATCCTATCTTCTGGTAGCCTCAAGGAATCCTGGATGGTCTTGGAGGTCTTTTCCAACCTCAGAGATTCCACAATTTTGATTTCCTAATGTCCAAGTGTGTCCTAGGGTGACGTTATGATGTTTGTATCCCCAATCATCTGTTTGGTTTATGCTGGATATTACACTCTATATCTTTAATATTGGGCCTGAGAGTAAAAAGCTGGGGAGAAGCGCACTGTTTGTTTTCAGAAACCTTCTCCCTCCAGGCTGGCTTTGAGAGTGGGAGTCAACAACACACAGACATGAGACGGAGAGGTTTTTTTTCCCTCTCTCTTTTTCTCTTCTTTTTAGTCACCTAGTATAGCTAGCTGAGGCAGAGAAGCTTCAGTTTTCTTTTTCCTCTTTTTTTCTTTTTTTTTCCCTTTTTTCACCTTTCTTTAGAACTATTCAAACCTCCCCAGACTGAGGACCCGGGGGGCTCTGGGGGGAGTTTGCACTTGGGACCCACCAAGATCTACCCTGCACAGCAACTTTTCCCAGCACCAGAGGGACTGAGAACAGAGCTATCACCTACAGGAGGGACTTCTTTTCTAATTTGTCATCTCTCCAGAGCGGCACAAAGTTCTTCTCATCTGGTATTGTTAAATTTATTGTACTGGGGAGTGCTTTGCTGGTTTAATAAACAGGTTTCTTTCCACTTCTCTCTGAGGAGGTCTCTCCTGAACTGTTTGGGGGAGGGGAGGGAGGGCCCCTTAGAAGGTTTTCTCCCAAATTTGCCCTAAACCACTACACATCTCTTGCTCATCTCATGGTCTTTATGATCCCATGGCCATGGTTAAGTCATGGTCACCTCATGGTCACCTTGATCACTTCACAGTCATGGTCATGAAATGCTCATGGTCATCAAATGGTCATGGTCATCTTGGCCACAGTCATGTCACGATCACAGTCGTGTCATGGTCATTTCCTGAGCACCATCATCTCACGTTCATGGTCATCTCCTGATCGTAATCACCTCACGCTCATGGTCGTGGTCATCTCATGGGCACAATCTCATGCCCATGGCTGTGTCATGGTCATGTGATGGTCACAGCCCTCTCATGGTCATGATCGTCTCATGGGCATGGTCACAGTCATGATCACATGGTCACATCACATGGTCATGATCATCTCATGGTGTCTAGATTTGAACGACAGGTCTCTGCTCAGGAAGGAGGAGCCTCCCTTGGAACAGAGAATTCAAACCCCCTTCCTGTGAATTATTATAATTTTGAAAATTCAGGGTCTCTCAGGCACAGGTCTGGGGACAGGAATCACAGTTCTTTACTGGTGTGTATAACCAGGCAAACAAACAACACCAACCACAGCATTGATAACAAACAGAACCAGGAACCCAGGAACAGCTTCCCTGAGCGCGGCACTTTCCCCTGGGGTGCAGTTCCGGGCACAGCCAGCAGGGGCGCTGGTGGCTCCCGGTGGGCAGGGCAGGTGCGATGATCCCCCCGCGGCTGCAGCGGGCGCTGTGGCGCGGGCTCGGGGAGCGCGCGGTGATGGTGGCTTTGTCCGGGCCGGGCAGGGATGGAGGAGAGGCTTTGCTTCACAAAGCCCTGGGGCTGCCGATCCCAGTGCCCCAGCAGGACTCTCGGAAGCAGCAAGCTGGGCCAGCAAGATGTCTCAGCAGGCAGGGGGTGCAGGGCTACGATGCAGCGAAAGCTTGGAGCAGTGCTGAAGAAGCAGCAGGGGTGGGACAGCAGCAGCCCGGCTCCCAGCAGGGCAGAGAGGGTTGAGCTCAAGATCCCAGGCACTCGAGCAGAAGTGAGGTGGATGTTAGTGAGTCCCAGATCAGTGGCTGCTCTTGCAGGCAAAGGCTCACCCCACAGCAGAAGAAAGCAGGACCAAGCTGGGCTCCAGTGGCAGCAGCGAATTCCCTTTCCCAAACAGCAGCTCCAAAGTCGAGAGAGAGAGAGAGAGCCAGCAGCTGCCCCAGCTCCATCTTTTACCTGCCCAATTCTCGTGGTATCTCAGCCCCTTGGAGACAAACTTCCAGATAATGTTGCATTGGTTGCATTGTGCCTTTAAC
Source organism: Phylloscopus whistleri (assembly GCA_017589585.1). Classification (NCBI taxonomy): domain Eukaryota; kingdom Metazoa; phylum Chordata; class Aves; order Passeriformes; family Phylloscopidae; genus Phylloscopus; species Phylloscopus whistleri. The sequence continues at coordinate 69,122 of JADMLD010000666.1, read as the reverse complement.
ATTTCCCTAAGGTTTCCAGGGTGGGTTTGCTTTGGGGTTTCTCCCTCCCCAGGACAGAATTACCTGGCCAATCCAAAGGGGTTTGATTTTAATACAAGGGGTCTCCTTGCCACCCCTGAAAAATTCCAAGGAGGCTGTCAAAGGGATTGGCCAGAAAAGAAATGGCCCACCCCTCCCCAAAGGTGATTTGACCCCTAGGCTGCCCTTCTACCCTTGGGTCACACCCCTCCCTCTCGGATTGGTCAGTTCACTGCCCTTCCCCCTCTCCTGGGTAAAACCCGGGGAGAGCTGCATGGTCTTTGTTCTGCCCTGCAAGTCACACTGTTCAGAAGTCCTGCAGGGACTGGGATAAACCTCTGGATGAAACTTCCACGTGGATCCGATCTTCTATCTTCACTGATCGTCCTGCCTTTCTGAGAGGGTCACACAGAATTTATCCTGCCACAGGTCATTGCTGCACCCCGGGTCCGACGCTGCCTGGAGCCTTGGGACAAGCCTGGACTTGCCCGAGTGGTCTGTGCTTGTAGCTGGCAGTGCAAAGAGAATATCCCTGTGGGACGAACCATGGAGTTGTTCTCCCAGCATGGCTACCACGGAATATCCCTGTCCCAAGCTGTGATTGCTCACAGCTTTAAGATAAGAGAAGTGCAACCAGATGCCCTCCTCCCCCGAGCTTGATCACTTTTTGTGTTTCCTCAAGTAGCCAGTTGTTATTGTTTCCTAGCAACTTATGGGAAAAAGTTCTGTAAGTAAGAAGGAACAAAAGGAAAGAAACCTAACCTGCAACATGTGGGCATGGTCACAGTCACAGTTACCACATGGTCCTGGTCATCTCGTGATCATCTTGTGGTCAATTCATGGCCTCAATCATTTCATGGTCATCTCATGGCCATGGTTGTGTCATGGTCACAGTCATGGTCATCTCGTGGTCAACTCATGGCCACAATCTTATCATGGTCATGTCAGGATCATAGGTGAGTTATCGTCATGGCCATCTCATGGTCATTGTCATGGTCATGGTTATGGTCATGGCCATCTCATGGTCATGTGTAGCAATGGGGAACAAAGACACACAGACCTCCTGGCTTGCTCCGAAGAAGATCATTTATTGTAACCAACCGAGCCTTTTTAAACTCAACACCCAAACGTCACCAAACTTAACTGAAACAAGCTGCCTGTCACTGCGGTGTCGCTGTTGATGCGTTCCTTTAGCCAGTCAGCTCTCCAATCATGTGGTGTCCACACATCTCCCCAACCAATCACTGCCTCACCCACGAGGTGACCACCAACCCACCCTCTGTCGATCTTTCTTGGGTTATGGAACCTAAATTGTGTATTCTATTTTCATCTGCTGAAAGCAGTTGAGAAATTGTTCTTCTTTATCTCTTGTTTACTCTGGAAGGAGGGGGGCGGGTGCCTTTTGATAATGGGCCAACCATTAAAACCAGGTAGGGTGTGGATGTGAAAAAAATGTTTGATAAGTTTTAGTTATGAATATAGTATAGCTTTTTGATTGTTAAGGTAGAATAGTGTTACCCTAAAAAGGCCCCTTGTCTTGGAAAATACTTTATCAAGATTGATAAGGTTACTAAGACAACGGGAGCCTTCGCCTAGAGATTCTCAAGGTCTCAAGGGTCTGACCACGGGTTGGCAGAATCCTAGAGACCACCTCTAAACTGGTATTGGATTTGTTAATGTTTAGGTAACTTTGTTGGAATGTTTGTTTGAGTTGTTTTATTGGCTTGTGAAGAAGATACCCACCCCCCCCTTTGAACCCCATGTACAAAATTCCCCTGCAACCCTTTGTCTGGGTCCTTCCAGAGGCACTGGACAGAGGCTGGGGAACCCCCAGATCCCCCAAATAAAACCTTTGTTTCCTGAATGCCTCGGAGGGTCCACTCTTTCTGACTACAGCCGTAACAGCGTAAGTCAAGACTGCTTGCTGACCCAAAGACTCAGAAAACAGTTGTGTGGCAGCGTGATTGAGCAGCTGGGTCGGCCCAAATAAGCCAGCAGGGCCTGAGAGTGTCACGCGAAGCTACATAATGGCGCCCAAATAACGTGGGGCACAAAGCAGTTTGATGCGCTGTGGCGTGGGCCTGACACAGAGGCCCTGAATTGGACCCTGTGAGACGTCCAGAAGGACTTTCAGAGTCCACGCACCACCAGGTTGTGCTTTTGAAAGCGCCCGCGGTGGACGAAGAGGGTAGCTCCTTCCCCAAAGGAGTCCTTTTCAGGCTGTAGTCGTCCTGGCAACGCCTCCTGCGGTTTCCTTGGGAGTGGTAAGTATAATTCCTCCAGGGGGGGAACATACACACCACAGAAACTTGTTTCGCAACGTGGGGGGGAGGAGGGGAGGACGGTAAGCCCTTTCCCTGAGCTTTAGGCCCTTTCTCCCAGGAAGGATCGCCCGAGGGAACGTGGGGGCGTGCCGGGAGACAGGTGGTGGGAAATACCATCAGTGTGACAATGGGGAACAAGGAATCCACCACCACCAAACAGAAAGAGGTTTTTAATAGTTTGATTGGAGTTTTAAGTGTTTTACCAGAAAAGCACTCGAAAAAAGAGTTGAAAAAGTTTATTAATTATTTGGTTTTGTATTTTTCTGATGTTAAATCAGACCAAATGTATTGTGTTTTGTTTTGGGAAGAATTGTTGAAAAAATTGCAAAAATTAGCTCTATCGGGAGATGTTTTAGCTAAAAAATTTATAATTTGGCCTCAGCAAATGATTTCTGCTTTAAAAATAATACAAAAAATGCAAAGAAAAGCTTCTATATCTTCCCAAAACAGTTTTAAAAGTTCTTCACAGTCGCTTGCTTCCTCTGCTTCCTCCTCCACCCTTTCTGGTCTTTCTCCTTCCCTTTTTTCCCGTTTTGTTCGCCCCAAAGTTTTGGTGTCCCCCAAAACCCCGAAAAAAACGTTTGAAACCCCTGCTGTTTCTTTTAAAAAGAGCAGCCCAGTTCCTTTACGAATTCGCAAGAACACGGGTTCTAGCAACGACGGCCGCGCTGCTAGAGCTTGTGGAGATCGCCCGGCAGGTCCGAGTGATCAAAAATCTTCCAAAAACCCTCCCAAAATCCCCCCAATTTCCCCCGCTAAAACCCGAAAAGTTCGCTTTTCGTTCGCCGAGGAAAACGCGTCCTCAAACCTCACTGTAAGTGCTGGCGACGAAAGCGGCTTTAAAACTTCCCAAGTAGGAGGCAGCAGAGCCCCCCCTTCCAAAGAAAGTGGAGGAGAAAACTCTCAAGATGGTAGTGACCGCATGGTCCCGCCATCTTCCCTTTGTTCTCTTTCTCAGCCTTCTTCTTCCCACAATGTTGTGTTTCCCGCTCCCACTGATTTTCCCGCCAGTTCCCCCTTCTCCCCGCCCCTCTCTTTGTCTCCGGACGTGTCCCCTCCCCTTTCTCCGCCCCAGCAGAACCAGGATTGGAACGTTTCAGCCTTTGGGAGCCCGAACACCGCCCCTCCCGAACCTCAGCCCCTCCCATCCTCGCTTCAGCCTCCCTCCTCTCTGTCCCAAATTTCTTCTGTGTTACCTTCCTCAGAATGGAGTTGTTTTTCCCCGAACCAAATAAACGCAGTTTCCCCCCCTTTCCAAGAACCGACGACTTGCGGTTCGCGCGTTTCACATTCAGCAGTTTCTGATTTTGCAAGTGGTTCTGCTGCGCAGCTTGGGCACGCAGCAGCAACCGCTGCTCCAGGCGCAGCGGCAGCTCCATGCCGAATGCAAACGGCAGTCGCGAACCCGCTGAACGGTTTCCAAGCAGCGGAAGGCACGCTTGCTCCAGCCGCGATGCCAGCGGAGCTTCCAATGCCACATTCCGCTTTGGCATCCCACTGCACGATAACCGGCTCCGGTTCGTGCCCCGCCGAGATCTCTCGCGTCTCTGAACCGCGGTGCGGACCTTCCAGGGCGTCCACAACCGCGGCTGCGCCGCTCGCTCCCCCACCCTATCCCGGTCCTCTTCCCGCGCACGCCAGACCTTCGCTCGGTCCCCTTTCCCCAAATGCCAATTCCTTTCCGCCTGTCCCCGCTTCTTTTAGTCCGTGTTATTTCTCAAAGCTTTCCGATTCGTCATTTTCGGTTTCCCGCGATCCTGTCTCGGCTCCTTCTTTTTCCGCCCCGGCGCCAGACCCGCTCCGGCCCCACTCTGTCCCCTCCTGCCTGCCTCCGACATTGGATCCCAAATTGTTCCAGTCCCATCCCGTTTCCGAACCTAGTGTGCCTTTGTCCAGCTCTGCTTTCGGTGCAGATTTTGTTTCAACAGCGGCTTTACCCGGTTCAGTTCAGACTTCCGGGTTCGCACACGCGCCGCAGCCGTTCTTTTCGGTTCCGTCCTCCTCTCCTTACTCCCCCCCCGTTCCCGAGAGCACGCCAGGAGCTCACCCTCCCCTCCCTTCCTCTGCACCACAGAAAAACCCCCTCTTTTCAGTGCCGCAACAGCACGGCAGCACACAGTGCCCCAACACTGCAGCGGTCCCAGCGGTGCCGCTTTCACAGCCCTGTGGTCCCGCGCCTTCGCTGCCCCTTCCCTCAGAGTCGCACTCGAGCGACTTTTGGAATTCGGGTGCCTGCCATTCCGGCGCGAGCGTGGTCAGCCCCGTGCCAGAGCGCGCAGAAAAGCCCGCCCCCCCGCTTTTCCCAACTGCACCCCCTCTCGAGACAGCTCCTTTTCCAGCGAAGCAGGAGTGCGGTGCCGCCCCGAACCCTGCCTTTTACCAGATGGCTCCGCTGAACGCAACGCAGCCAGCGGCTCCTGCAGCAGTTCTGAATGACTCGGCACGGGCTGCAGCAACTCTCCCGTGGCGTGCTCCGGCAGCTTCAACTTTAGAAAACCCCAATTTCCCCACGTTTCAGCCGCAACTCCAAAACCCTCCCCATCCCGCGCCGCAAACTGCGGCAGAGGCTTCTCCTCCCGCTCCGGCAGGAGCGGCAGGGGTTTTCTCCGCTCCTTTTCCCCCCACACAGTCGCAAGAAGCGACAGTCATACAGTACAACGGCACAGAGCCACTGTCCCAGCTCCAGCTGCCATCACAAACGCCGCAAGTTTGTCCAGGAGCCCCTGCCCCAGTGGTGACTCCGGCACAAATCGCAACAGCATCACCAAATAGTCTTTTTCCAAATTACAACAACTTATTTCAAACACCAAGTGTTCCAAATCTTTCAAACAACACAGACAGTAATAAAATTCCAACAGTTACCCCAGTTGTGTATGGGAGGACACGAGGAACTGGAAATCCACATGCTACTTGGAGAGCATTCCCGCAAACCACTTTAAAAGAACTAATGAAGGCCTTGAAGGATCATGGCCGAACCAGTGCATACTTTGAAGGTATGCTTTGGGCAGCCTTTGCAGGAGTCACTGCTGTGCCTGAAGATTTAAAACAGCTATTTAAATGCCTATCAGGGAGAGCACAATTTGAATTGTGGCTCGGGACCTGGGCAAATTTGTTGAAAGAAGCCCTCCCAAATTTATTAGACAATCCAAACACTGCCACAGACAATGCTGGCAATCCAATCACCCTCAACCATTTAATGGGTGAAGGAGATTGGGAAGCAGCCACAGACCAAACAAATAGTATTCCCCAAAATGTTCTTCAAGTAGTGACTGAACTTGCTTGTAAAGCATTTTTAAAAATGCAAACTACTGGTATTTCACAATGTTATTTAGAGATTTTTCAGGGTCCAAAAGAATCATATGTTGACTTTGTCAATCGACTTACGATGGCAGTGGAACAACAAGTTGTAGCAAAAGAAGCCCAGAAACAAGTCATTCAGCAGTTAGCATTTTCTCATGCTAACGACGAGTGCTCAGCTGCCATCAACCTAATCCCAAGAGAACCAGGAACCATTCCTTTGCTGAGACAGATGATGCAAGCTGTCAGCGTCTCTGTTCCACGATGCAAGAATCCACCTCCCAAAGACGAGAAGCCACGCCAAAAAATCACTGTTGCTGCCGTGTACAGAGCATTTACAGGCATTCCTGCTTGGCTGATCGGAGGTCCTTGCACATTGGGAAAATTGAGCTTGTTCACCCCAAACATGACACAAATTCTTAATTGGCACCACAAGAATTCTTCCAGCCATGTTCAAAAAAGAGACCTGACAGGTCTTAACCCGGATTGTAATTCAGAAATTATTCATTGGTCCAGAGCAAAAGCCACTGCCATGACAGTCTTTTTGCCTTGGGTTTCAATTGCAAAGTCTATGGGTGAATTAGGCCGATTGGAGTGTTGGGTGGTCAAACAAGCAAATTTAACATCACAAGCTATAAGCGACCTCCTATCAGACGAACAAATAACCAGGCAGGCAACTCTCCAAAACCGAGCTGCCATTGACTATCTGCTTTTGATGCATCAACATTCATGTGAAGAGTTTGAAGGACTGTGCTGTTTCAATTTATCGTCCAAAGCAGAAGATGTCAAGAAATCTGTCCAGCAGCTGCGAGGAATGGTCGAGTCCATCAAAAAAGAAACAGGAGACTGGTTTGACAACCTTTTTCAAGGTGTTGGACTTTCTAACATTGTCAGCTCTTGGATCAAAACAGGATTGTTAATTTTGTTCATTGTTTTAGTTGTAGTCATTGCTTTTAACTTGATGAAAAATGTAATTATGCATGCAATTTTTCCCACTTCTACCCCCTCAGTGCACTCAGTTGTGCCAGCCATCAAATTTCCACCAGACGATGATGTGAGCAGCGAAAACAGCTCAAAAATTTATACCCCAGATCAGTGAAAAATAAAAAAAAAAAGGGGGAAGTGTGGATGTGAAAAAAATGTTTGATAAGTTTTAGTTATGAATATAGTATAGCTTTTTGATTGTTAAGGTAGAATAGTGTTACCCTAAAAAGGCCCCTTGTCTTGGAAAATACTTTATCAAGATTGATAAGGTTACTAAGACAACGGGAGCCTTCGCCTAGAGATTCTCAAGGTCTCAAGGGTCTGACCACGGGTTGGCAGAATCCTAGAGACCACCTCTAAACTGGTATTGGATTTGTTAATGTTTAGGTAACTTTGTTGGAATGTTTGTTTGAGTTGTTTTATTGGCTTGTGAAGAAGATACCCACCCCCCCCTTTGAACCCCATGTACAAAATTCCCCTGCAACCCTTTGTCTGGGTCCTTCCAGAGGCACTGGACAGAGGCTGGGGAACCCCCAGATCCCCCAAATAAAACCTTTGTTTCCTGAATGCCTCGGAGGGTCCACTCTTTCTGACTACAGCCGTAACAGCGTAAGTCAAGACTGCTTGCTGACCCAAAGACTCAGAAAACAGTTGTGTGGCAGCGTGATTGAGCAGCTGGGTCGGCCCAAATAAGCCAGCAGGGCCTGAGAGTGTCACGCGAAGCTACAGTAGGGCATTGTTTCTTATCTCTTTTACTGCCCGTCCTCCCTCCAGGGGAATATTTTCTGCTAATGGACCATTAAGACACCCCTACACTCCCCAAGGTAGTACATCCACATTCCATCATCCTATTGTGAGATGCTCCACCCAGTAGGGGGAGCCAACCATTCCCACCTGGATAAAACTGGGACTCAGGAACACGAAGCTATCTGGCTGCGCCCGATTACCGGAGGAAGACTGGACCCTTCTCACCATCACTGGACCCTTTCCTACAGGATCATCTCTACCCCAACAGAACCACATCTGCCACTCCAGGAGGACTTAATGTGGACTGCTTCCAACAGCCTGACCAACAGGGTGTCAGGTTGTAGCTCTGACTCTGTCAGGGTTTCTAGGATTTTTGTTTGTTGGCTTGGGTTTATTTTGTACTCCTACATTTGTATTGTGAATATTTCTAGTAAAAAACTGTTATTCCTATTCCCAAATCTTTGCCTGAAAGCTCTGAATTGCAGAATTTGAATAATTTGGAGGGGGTGAGGGGTTTACATTCTCCATTCCAAGGGAAACTCCAGCTTTCCCTGGCAGATACCTGTCTTTCCAAACCAAGACAGCTTTTGGCGCCAAACATGACCCACAAGGCTATTGAGAGAAAAAGGAGTAACAGTTCTTGAGTGACTTAAGTTCTTGTGTACTGGATATAGAAACCTTCTTAAATAGAATCATGTGGTCTTACCCTGGTTTGGGTGGCATGTGGTTGTGGCTGTATTTCTCCCATTTTCAGGCCCTTACCTAAATGTGGGCTCTATAACTAAGGCTACTGTGGCTGTTATTCAATTTGCTTTATGGGTTAATAAGGTGAGGAATTCATGGATCTTTAACTTCCTCTGGAAGGCAGGCACATGGATTCTGAGGTATCACACACTAACTGTGTGTTTTTGGGATTACTTTAACAATGTGAGACATAGACTCTAAAGAATATAGGATTTTAGGAAAATTCAGATTTTAGTTAGAGATAGGCCTTGTTCTTGTTGGAGTTAATTAAAAGCTTTGTAGTTAGTTAAGGAAGACTAGGCTTGAGTTAACTTTTTCCAAATAACTGATTGCTTGTCAACTTTATGTTTGCTTAGCTGTGCTTGCAACAATAAATAGGGAACCTGGTAAATAGGTTTAGGGGCACAGGACAATTACAGAGACTCCCAAATGCTGAAACTTATTGAAAGTCACGTACCCTAAGGAAATGGGAGTCCTACCAACACTCATTTGTCACATTTGCATTGAAAAGGTAGAAAGTTTAGAGTGATGAAGAGTCACTTTACTTCATCATTTGAAACCCACTCCTCTTGAATGAGACCACCAACCCATTTCAAAGGACAAACTACGCATGCTTAATTGCTTTTTTGCTAATTACCATACGAAGCGGGCAATGGGATGTACCAGGGTTATGAACATGCATTTGTATTTTGGATATTCAACAGTTTTACAAATAAAATGGCTTTGTGATTTTCTGTAAGGCACGGTATGCTTTTGGGAACTATCCCTCATGCTGCCTGGAGCTGTAATAAACATACACTTTCTAACTTTAAACTGTTAGAGAGTTTTTTGTCCGTCTCAGTTGGATATCAGTATTAGGTCGATATTCATATTTTTAATAAATCAAATGGTACCTACTGTGAGGAAATGACACTGGGGAAAATCTTTTCCCAACCCTTCACCCAGCTCTTTGGGTCTGCTCCACCAGTTTTTGAAGGGTTCAAATCTCCTCTGAATCCTAATGATATCATACAGTGGCTGGTGTTGCTTATAGGCCTATTCTATTTAGCATTCAAAGATAAGGAGAGATTGACCTGGATAACCACCCTGATACCTACCCCACAAAATAGAGATGCTGCCCCAGAGCCCGACCCTGCCCCACAGCCTGCCTCAGAGATAAACCACCCGGATTGGGTGGGGGTTCCTGTGAAGGAGATATAGGAGATGGGCCAGATGCTGAGGGAGTACATTTCCCCAGCTGGTGGGAAGCCCTCCCCCTGCCCTGACAAAAGAGAGTCTGATGGTGCAGCAGTGGAACCCACAGACATTACAACCATTCAAGTTCCAGCTGAACCACAGGGGCAGTCACAGCCAGCAGCAGTCACCCCTGTGGAAACAAAGAAGTCTAAGGTGACATCATCAAACCCAGCTAATAAGGATAAGAAAGGAGGGCCCTCAGAACCTGCAGGGGAGCCACAGGTTGAGATCATCACCAAGTCCCTGTCATATGAAAGTCTAGGTAATCTGCAAAAAGATACTGTACGATGGGGACATGAGGCTTACACGGCGTGGTTACTTCGGGTCTGGGACCCTGTGGGTACAGGTGTGCAACTAGACAGTGGTGAGGCAAGGAATTTGGGACCCTTGATCCAGGACTCAGGTGTAAATCAGGTATTTGTAAGAGAGCCAGGGCCTTTTGTAGTAACGCATCCCCCACTCCCAAGTGGACATTTATGTATTAGGAAAAAATATGTATTATGTATTTCCTAAAATGTCCAAGGTTTACCTTTGGACATTTTAGGAAAATTAACCAGAAAGTTCTGTGTTTTTCTCTTGGCTGAGTGCCAGGAGAGGAGCACCTGTTGGACCTTGTCACTGTTTGGCAAAACCTGTACCTCTTTCTATTGGCAGATTTCCAATAGATCCATCCTCGATCATTAAGTAGAAAAGGGGACAGAACAAAGGGGCTCCTCACATTCTCAGGGTGTTGTAAAAGGTGTGGGATGGGTCCCAACACTGTGTTTGGCTTTAATCTTTGTTATTTTGTATTATTTTCTTTATTTTATTAAACCTTTTTGATTTATCAAGACACATCTGACCATGCCGTCCAGCTAATTGTTTTCAAGCCAGCTCCCCACAGGGATGGGCCCTCAGAGGTATTGGAGAAATCCAATTGCCCTTTCCCTTTGGGAGCGGCTTCTAATGAGTGTGAGAGAGAGATTTGTCCACAGAAGAAGAATGCAGGAGCACCACCATAGAATGCACTGGAAGACCCTTGAGGAAGGAATCCAACAGCTGAGAGAAGTGGCAGTATTGGTGGAGCTTTTTGGGAGGAGCGGACAGCAGGATAATGACCCTGACAAGGTTAAATGCACAGGGGAGATGTTGTGGAATCTGGCAAATCTGGGGCCATCTCAATACACCATCTTCATTGCAGCAGTTAATGCTGAGGACAATCAAGAGACAGTGGGGTCTGTTGCCAATAAGCTTTAAAATTATGAGAGTATGATCAATGGCCCAATGCAAGCTCATACCTCTGCTGTGGTTAAGGAACTCAAAGAGGAAACGAGGGAGGAGATGAGGAAGATTAGTGTGACACCCGGTGAGTTACAGGCCCTGAAGTCAGAGCCCAACTACCCCCAGCTAGAGAGAGAGGGTACACCCCAAGAGCTGACCTGTGGTTTTATCTGTGTGACCATGGGGAAGACATGGGAATGTGGGATGGGAAACCCACTTCTGTCCTGGCAGCACGGGTATGTGAGCCCAAGGAGAGAAACACTCACCAAGGGGGTTCCGCTAAAATGAAAGTAGCCTCAGCGTCTCATGTCCAAGCTGCCAGGTATTACAGAAGTGAGGATGCTGTTGAATCCCCTTGAAGGAACCTCTACTATGTGTGCCCAGGAAAGGAATGATAACCATTGCTAGAGGGGCTCTGCCTCTAGCCAGGAAGAGGCATGTGAAATCCGGGTCTTTTGGTTGGTATGGGTTCAATGGCCTGGCACATCAGAGCCACAGAAATATGAAGCTTTGGTTGACACTGGTGTGCAGTGCACTCTGATGCCATCGGGACATGTGGGGGCAGAACCTGTTTCCATTGCTGGGGTGACAGGGGGATCACAGCAGTTGACTCTGTTGGAAGCTGAGGTGAGCCTGACCGGGAAGGAGTGGCAGAAACATCTGATTGTGACCGGCTGAGACGGCCCGTGTATTCTGAGCATAGACTTCCTCAGGAATGGCTATTACAAAGACCCTAAGGGACTCAGATGGGCTTTTGGGAGAGCTGCTGTGGAGGCAGAAGGCATGAAGCAATTAAACACCCTGCCTGGACTATCAGAGACCCATCTGCAGTAGGACTCCTGAAGGTAGAAGAGCAGCAAGTACCAGTTGCCACCTTGATGGTGCACCGCCGGCAGTATTGGAAGAATCGATATGCCGTGATCCCCATCCACAAGATGATCCGAGAGCTGGAGAGCCAAGGGGTGGTCAGCAAAACCCACTCACCCTTCAACAGCCCCATTTGGCCTGTGTGCAAGTCTGACGGAGAATGGAGATGGACTGTGGACTATCGTGCCCTGAAGTGACTCCGTTGCTGAACCGGACATGCTGGAACTCCTGTTCAAGCTGGAGTCCAAGGCAGCAAAGTGGTATGCCACGACTGACATTGCTGATGTGTTTTTCTTCATCCCTCTGGCTGCAGAATGCAGGCCTCAGCTTTCTTTCACCTGGAGGGCCGTGCAGTACACTTGGACCCGACTGCCCCAGGGGTGGAAACACAGCCCCACCATCTGCTATGGACTAAACCAGGCTGCACTGGAAAAGGGTGAGGCTCCGGAACATCTACAATACGTTGATGACATCATGTGTGGAGGAACACAGCAATGGAAGTCTTTGAGAAAGGAGAGAAGATCATCCAAATTCTCCTGGAAGCCGACTTTGTCAAGAAGAGCAAAGTCAAGGGGCCTGCCCGAGAGATCCAGTTCATGGGGGTAAAATGGCGAGATGGACGGCGTCAGATTCCCACTAAGGTCATCAATAAGATCACTGCGATGTCTACACCAACCAGCAAGAAGGAAACACAAGCTTTCCTAGGCGCCATAGGCTTTTGGAGAATGCACATCCCTGAGTACAGCCAGATTGTGAGCCCTCTCTACCTGGTTACTTGCAAGAAGAATGATTTCCACTGGGGCCCGGAGGAGCAACACGCCTTTGCCCAGATCAAGCAGGAAATCGCTCATGCGGTGGCCCTTGGCCCAGTCAGGATGGGACCTGAGGTGAGGAATGTGCTCTACTCTGCAGCTGGGAGCCGTGGTCTCTCCTGGAGCCTTTGGCAGAAGGTGCCAGGTGAGACTCGAGGCCGACCACTGGGATTCTGGAGCCAAACCTACAGAGGGTCTGAAGCCAATTACACTCCCACAGAGAAAGAAATCTTGGCCGCCTATGAAGGAGGAGTTCAAGCTGCCTCAGAGATGAAGCACAGAAGCACAACTCCTCCTGGCACCCCGACTACCAGTGCTGGGGTGGATGTTTAAAGGAAAGATTCCCTCCACCCACCACACCACTGACGTCACATGGAGCAAATGGATCGCCCTCATCACTTAATGCACCCGTACTGGAAACCCGAATCGCCCCGGGATTTTGGAAATAATTACCAATTGTCCAGAAGGTGAAAACTTTGTTCTCACTGACAAAAAGGGACAAGTGCAAGTGACACGGGCAGAAGAAGCTCCACCGTATAACCAACTTCCAGCAGAAGAAACACGCTATGCTCTTTTCACTGATGGTTCCTGTCACATCGTAGGGATGAACCGGAAGTGGAAAGCAGCCATATGAAGCCCCACACAACAGGTTGCACAAGCCACTGAAGGAGAAGGTGGATCGAGTCAACTTGCTGAACTCAAAGCCATTCAATTGGCCGTGGACATTGCTGAAAGAGAGAAATGGTCAAAGCTCTACCTGTGGGGTTGGCTGGAAAGGTGGAAAAAGGCCAACTGGCAGTGTAGGGGAAAACCAGTCTGGGCTGCTGATGAGTGGAAAGATCACTACCAGAGTAGAGGAACTACCTGAGAAAGTCTGCCATGTAGATGCTCATGTCCCCAAGAGTCAGGCTAATGAGGAGCACCGAAACAACAAGCAAGTAGATCAGGCTGCAAAGATAGAAGTGTCTAAGATAGATTTAGATTGGCAACATAAGGGAGAGTTGCTCCTAGCTCGATGGGCCCATGATGCCTCAGGTCATCAGGGCAGAGATACCACCTATAGGTGGGCCCAAGACTGAGGGGTGGATCTAACCATGAACAGTATTTCTCAGGTCATCCATGACTGTGAGACGTGTGCTGCCATCAAGCAGGCCAAGCGGGTGAAGCCCCTATGGTACGGTGGACAGTGGTCCAAATATAAGTATGGGGAGGCCTGGCAGATTGATTACATCACCCTGCCCCAAACCCGCCAAGGCAAGTGCTACGTGCTGACCATGGTGGAAGCCACCACTGGGTGGCTGGAGACCTATCCTGTGCCTCATGCCACTGCCCGGAACACCATCCTGGGCCTTGAAAAGCAAGTCCTGTGGATACATGGCACCCCTAAGAGAACAGAGTCAGACAATGGGACCGATTTCAAGAACAGCCTGGGCTAGAGAACACGGCATTGAATGGATCTATCACATCCCTTATCATGCACCAGCTGCCGGGAAAGTTGAACGGTGCAACGGACTACTTAAGACCACCCTGAAGGCGCTAGGCAGGGGGACCTTCAAAAACTGGGAAGTGAACTTGGCAAAGGCCACCTGGATGGTCAACACCCGAGGCTCCATCAATCGAGCTGGTCCTGCCCAGTCTACCCCTTTGCACACAGTAGATGGAGATAAAGTCCCTGTGGTGCACATGAGAGGTATTTTAGAAAAGACCGTCTGGATTAACCCCACCTCGGGCAAGGACGAACCCATCCGTGGGATTGTTTTTGCTCAAGGACCTGGTTACACTTGGTGGGTAATGCAGAAAGATGGAAAAATCAGTTGTGTACCACAGGAAAACCTAATCCTAAGTAAGAACTGAGTGTAAGGGTTCATTCTGTATAGTAGAGTTTATTGATTTAAGTATGATGCAGATGATAATAGAATAAGGGGTGGATAATGTCTCGGGTTATGGAACCTAGATTGTGTATTCTGGTTTCATCTGCTGAAAGCAGTTGAGGAATTGTTCTTCTTTATCTCTTGTTTACTCTGGAAGGAGTGGGGTGGGTGCCTTTTGATAATGGCCCAACTGTGGAAACCGGATAGGGCATTGTTCCTTATCTCTTTTACTGCCCGGGGAGTATTTTCTGCTAATGGACCATTAAGACACCCCTACCCTCCCCAAGGAAGTACATTCACATTACGTCATCCTATCGTGAGATGCTCCACCCAGTGGGGGGAGCCAACCATTCCTACCTGGATAAAACTGGGACTCCAAACAGGGAGTTCTCTGGCTTCACCCGATTACCAGGAAGACCGGACCGTTCTCATCATCACTGGACCCTATCATCTCTACTTCAACAGAACCACATCTGCCACTCCAGGAGGACTTACTTTTGGACTGCTTCCAACAGCCTGACCAACAGGGCATCAGGTTGTAGCTGACTCTGTCAGGGCTTTCCAAAATTGTTGTTTGTTTGTTTGCTGGTTTAGTGGGGTGGTTTTGTTTTTTCTACCACATCTGTATTATTGATATCCCTAGTAAAGAACTGTTATTCTTATTCCCAAATCTTTGCCTGAGAGCCCGTAATTGCAAAATTATAATTTGGCGGGGGTGAGGGGTTTACATTCTCCATTCTAAGGGAAACCCCAGTTTCCCTGGCAGATACCTGTCTTTCCAAACCAAGACACAAGTGTAACCTGAAGGGCTCATACTGTGAACTGGTAGTCAGAATTGGTTCTGCAAGGTCATGGTCGCAGGGTGTTGTGTTCGATGGCGAGTCCTGGGAAGGAACTCCTGTCGCGTCTGGGTTTTCAGAATGAATAGAGGTGTTATTGTCCTTCTTAGTTCTCCCCCTCCACCTCCTGACTCAGGTCAACGAATTTCCGTCATCGCGCTGGGTGGACCCACCCTCACCCTTTAGTTTTTTTGTTTCTTGTTCCCCCCGCCAGGCTTGGTCTGTTCCCCCTCTTTCTGTGTCATGTATTTCTCAAAGTCCCTTTTCATCAGGCATTGAAGGTACCAATGTCCGGTTTATTGCACAGCCAACAAGGTCGATTTGGGTCGGCCTTGAAGGATCGTCGCCACGGCGCAGGAGTTTGATGGGTAGGTGGCTCTGCGGCATCAGCTGCTGCGGCTCGTATGGCGGGACGTGGTGGCTGTCTGGAGTGATGGTCTGCTGGCAGACCCCATCAGAGGCACCTTTTTTTTGCACACCTGCAACATATCTTGGAGAGTAGGTGGGGGCTCCAGGAGTAAACTCAAGAATACCACCTCCCCTAGCAGCTCTTTCTGCAAATACTCTTTTTTAACTTGAAGCTCAACAGCCTGTGTGAGCTTTTCCACAAACTGCACGAAAAGGCTCTGAGGGTCCTTGCTTGATTTTGGCGTGGAGACATCGGGACATCTGGCTGCCAACCAAGAAATGCTTGCTCAGCAGCATCTTTTATGATTTCCAAAACAGGGACTGGGATTTCAGCAGCTTGGGTAGGGGCAAGAAGCCATTGGCCCTCACCACAGAGATGATGCAGGTTTATTTCATTCCTGTTCTCATCTACCGCCGTGTTATGATCTCTTAACATGCTCGGAAGGGTGTTCCTCAGCAGGTTTTTCCACACTGCCTCCCAGAGCATGTACTCTGTGGAGGTCATCAAACATGAAAAAGCTGCTTAAGGTCGAATGGAACCGCTACCGTTCCGGCCAGATTGGCATACAACAAACCACAGAAGTACAGACTTTCACGTCCGTACTCCTTGTGGGCCTTACACAGATCCTTGATAATTCCCTGTGAGAAGGGCTGCCAGTTAATATGGGTGATGCTTCCACCCCTTGACCTGCAGAAGGTCACTGGAGTAAGGGATGGAATTTGGGCATGGGTTGACTCATCAGGTTCCGGCTCCTCTTCCTCGGCATCCGAATCGTGGGGACCGGAAGGTGGAGAGTGGGAACCAGAAGTGTGACATGGCTTCTGCATTGGAGGGGGTGTGGTCTGGGATGAAGATGACATCACATGAGGGGTGTGTCCTTGGGCAGAGCGAGCAGGAGGGGTTTGAGGAGGAGGTGGAGAAAAGATGTCTTGGGAAGTGGGAGGAATTTGGGACAGGAAGGGTGAAGAAAGGGATTATGGGGAAAAAAAGGGTTGACCATGAGGACAACCGTGCCATGCGGTCGCCGCCATGATGGGGAGGAGAAGTAGGGAGGCCATTTAGTGGCAATCCCTTTTCTGTTAAACTAAAACGAACTCGTGGTTGGGTAACTGGGTAAGATGGGGATGGGGAAGGTTCCCGAGCAGCCTGGCCAGGGCCACTGCAGGAGTCCCGAGCAGTCCGGCCAAGACTGTTTGTGGGGGGGGACCTTGGCACCTGTGGGGAGCCAGGGTTGCCAGACAAATTTTTTGCCGCCACTCCCTTTAGAATGCCCGCTTTAGGGACAGAGGGTTTGGGACTAGGGCGAGGGGAAACTGGGGAAGGCTGTCCATAGTCTAGCCCTTTCTCCACTCCTCTTTTTTCTAAAATAGCAGAACACATCTGCAATGGCCAATAAGCTAATTTGGTGGCTGTCCTGTCTCCTGATCTGACCAAATCAATAACTTTTGCATTGACAGTGTCCCAAAAAGGAATACTGTTCACAAGATCAGTAGACGTTTGGGGGAAGTGGAGGAAGAGCAGACGGACAAACCTTTTCAACTGTCCTCTAGAAAACTTTGCTTTAGTAACTGTAAGAACACTAAGAATTGAATAAAACATTCCTTTTTGAGCTGTGGAGAGCCGTGCACCCATTGTGGCTCGATGGCAGGTTCCACAGCAGCCACCCAACAACTGAAGCAAAGAAAGATGCAACCAAAGTGTAATATCCCCAAACACCTAAAAACCGAGGGGTCCACTCCCTCGGGGTGTTGTAAAACTTAGGAGGACCGATAACAAGGCCGACCCGTGTCGGGGGTTACCGGTCACTAAAACGTAAAAAGGAGTAAAGAACAGAAAGAAATGAGGAGGTTGCACACAGAAAACCTTCCGAGAGAGGGCAAAAGGCTTCTCCCCTGGGACTGCACAGCCTTCCCTGGCTCAAAGAGTGAGGCTGCTTTTGATGTGTTGAGACTTGAAGCCTCTGTCCCAAATAGGGACCCTGAGTGTCTTTCCCAAAGGAAACAGAGAGCACTCACCCTTGTCTGGTGTGATGTGAAGAAGGTCTGTTGTGGAGGGTCCGTCCTCACCGGAAGAAGACTTCCCAGGTGCTGGAGGCTACCTTCCTCTCCTGCTGGGAATGCACTCTCTGGGCAAGAGCTGCTTCGACCAGCAGGTGCACGATGTGCCAAAGGTCCTCTGCAGACTCCGAAGGAATAAAATCCAGGCAGTCCAGGGACCTGCTCCGCAGGGGCCGGTGACGTCTCAGGCCAAACCGCGCTGGCCACCACAATGTCACTGTCTGAGCTCGGTGGCTGTAAGACCATGGTTGGGCAACACACTGAGGCTGTGCCTGCTTTCTCTGTCCTTGCCTGCCCTGGCTAGCCCTGGCACTGGCTATAGGCAAGCGATACAGCTCAGCAGGCTGACCAACTGAGCCGATCCAGTGGGTTCCTTACAGCCCAGCTCGTGTTGGAAGCTGTGATGACGGCGAGGAGAATAAGGGAGGACTCTGCTGAGGAGTGGCCACTGAAGTTTATTGAGGGTCTGGAGGGAGCAGCCTCAACCCAGGAAGTCTGCCTCAGCAGAGCACAGACTGCCCTGTGTCAGCTGCTTTTAACAGGGGGAGGAGCAGAGGGGAAGGATCAGGGAAGGGACCAACCAGGGAGGGTCAGGGAGTGGCCATGGGAATGAGAGACTCCTCCAGGAGCCAATCCCTGGGGAGAAGGAGGGACCTCCTCGGATCCTGGCCTAGCACATGACGCCTTCCCTGGAACTTTCTAGACCCAGGGAGAGGCCTTGGTAAGATGGCCTGGGTAAACCACTGTGGTATGAAACAAATGGGGGTTAAACGGAGGTACATGGAAGGAAGCAAATGAACAGTCTGAACACATATTGAACAGAGAAAATCAAACACACTACCACAGGACTTTCAGGCAAAGATTTGGGAATAGGAATAACACTTCTTTACTAGAAGTATTCACAATACAAATATAGGAGAACAAAATAAACCCAAGCCAACAAACAAAAATCCTAGAAACCCTGACAGTCAGAGCTACAACATGACACCCTGTTGGTCAGGCTGTTGGAAGCAGTCCACAGTAAGTCCTCCTGGAGTGGCAGATGTGGTTCTGTTGGGGTAGAGATGATCCTGAGAGAAAAGGGTCCAGTGAGGGTGAGAAGGGTCTGGTCTTCCTCCGGGAATCCAGTGGAACCAGATCCCTCGTGTTCCTACGTCTCAGTTTTATCCAGGTAGGAATGGTTGGCTCCTCCCACACAGGGTGGTGCATCTCACAATGGGATGATGGAACGTGTCCTGTCATTGGTGAGCCTTCATGGCCCATGAGAAGAAGATATCCCCCTGGAGGGTGGACAGGTGGTGAAAGAGATAAGAAACACTGCCCCACCTGGTTTGAACAGCTCCCCCATTAACAGAAAGCATCAGCCCCCCTCCCCCCTGGAGTTACAGAAAAACATCTCCGCAGCTGTTTTCAACAGATTAAATAGAATACACATTTTTGGGTCTTTGGGTTTACATAACCCAAGACACCATGCTTGGCTTTGGGGGTTCCAGGCCCCTCCTGCTCAGTCCAGGGGTCCCATGCCCCTTTTCTGTTAATTCAGGCACCTCCTGGCAGATTTTTCCTGCAAAGAATCCATGAGTTTGGGGATTTTTGGGGGGCAGTTTTGGAGAGGGACAGCTCTGTCTGGCTTTCCCCTCCCTCTTGTGGCCTCTCAGCTGCCCCCCAACACCCTGGTGCTGCTGGGATTTCCCTCCTCGGGACAAGGATGTTCATTCCCTTCCAGGAGCCCAATGCCCAGATGGGGTTCCAGGTCAGGGGCTCCTTGAGCAGCTGCCCCAGAACCTCCACCAGGGTCTCCCAGCGCAGCCGGAGCCGCTTGGCCTGGGGTCCCCAAAGCCCTCAGCAAGCCCCAAGTCCCTCCCAGGAACCCTCAACTCCCTCACACCCAGCATCCCCCACAGCCCCTGCAAGTTCCCCCCATGCCACCGGCCATGGCCATGTCCCACCATGGCCTCTCCCATGGCTGTCTCCCCACCATGTTCCCATCCCTGTCATTGTCCCCCACATCTCCACCTGTGCCCGTGTCCCCCAGTGTCCCCATGAATGGCTACGTCCCCCTCCGTGTCCATGTGTCCCCACGTCACTCTCCATCTCTATGTCCCCCCATGCCCTTACCAAGGTCTTAGTACAATGTTCTTATTTTTACCCCAGTGTCGGATTTTTTTAAAGGGAAGAAGAGAAATGAAAAGCAAATCAAGGCCAAAAGAAAAGGATTTCTGTGTCCATGCCAGTTGAGGATCCATGTGCTTGGGTGGGAGGGAAGAGCCTTTTCTGGAGGGGTTTCCAACCCACTGTCTCCAAAACCTTGATTGTTGCCCTTGGTCATCACCACTGGCTTGTGGAAGACGCCCTTGTGCAACAGGAAATCAAACGTGTGGAATCCCTGAGGTTGGAAAAGACCTCCAAAACCATCCAGTATTCCTTGAGGCCCCAGAAGATAGGATTGAACGCAACAGATTTTCTGGGGTTGAAAGTCAACAAATCCACTCTCCCCAAGGAATTCCTAATGTCCATCTGTGTCCCAATGGATGTTCCTTGCGTTCATCCAGGTGCCCACAGGGAGCCAGGAAGATGTGGAGCTCCCACAGCCAGGTGTCTTCCCAACACGGATCACCAGGGCTCTGCCCAACAAGGGTCACTGGGGAGCATCCAACGCCGATCCTCCCACGGGGGATGGAGCTGGAGTAGTGCACGAAGCTCTTCCCACTCTCAGGACACTCCCAGGGCTTCCCTTAGTGGTGCCTCCGTTGGTGTCTGGTCAAGTTAGGCCTGTCTGAAAAGCTATTCCCACACTCAGGACACTCGTAGGGCCTCTCCCCAGTGTGGATGCACCGGTGGACAGTGAGGGCTGAGTTGCGGCTGAAGCCCTTCCCGCAGTCGGGGCAGCGGAAGGGCCTCTCCTCTCTGTGAATCCGCTGATGTTTGACAAGATCAGAGCTGGTTGGAAACCTCTTCCCACACTCGTGACACTTGTAGAGCCTCTCCCCAGGGTGGATGCGCTGGTGTTTTCTCAGGTTGGAGCTCCATGCAAAGCTCTTCCCACATTCCAAGTAGGTGTAGAGCCTTTACCAAGTGTGGATCACCTGGTGCAGGATAAGGGCCAAACTTTCTCTGAAGCTCTGCCCACATTCCCCACACTCGTAGGGCTTTTCCTCAGTGTGGATCCTCTGGTGTCGTGTAAGGTGGCCCTTCAGGCTGAAGCTCTTCCCACATTCCCCACACTCATAGGGCCGCTCCCCAGTGTGGATCCTCTGGTGTTGCACCAGGTTGGAGCTCTGTCTGAAGCGCTTCCCACATTCCCCACACTCATAGGGCCGTTCTCCAGTGTGGATCAACTGGTGCCGGAGCAGGTCGCAGCTCCGGCTGAAACCCTTCCCACATTCCAAGCACTTGTGGGGCTTCTCCCCTCCATCAGGCTTCTCCTCCAGCTCTGAGCTCTGGCTGGATCTCTGGCCGCCCTCCTGGCACAGGGGAGGTCTTTCCTCCTCGCAGCTCCCTGGGCTGGGTTTGCAGCCCCTCCTCCTGTGGGATCTCCGGGGCTTTTCCTCCTCCTCCATCCAAACACTCCTTGGGAATGAAAAATCCTGGTTTGGAAAGAAAACAAGAGGAGAGCGCCCTAGGCTGGGGGTTCCTCCTTGCCCAAGCTCATCTCAGGAAATCATTGGGCACCTTGTGTCTGTAAGAACCTCCAAAACACCAAGATTCAGCCCAAAAGTCCTCCAAACATCAAGACACAAATCAAAAGCTCCCCAAACATCAAGATTCAACCAAATCCCCCTCCAAAATAGAAAGACCGAGCCCTTGAAAAAACACAAAGCACCAACATTTAGCCCAATAAAGCTCAGAAACACCAAGATTCACTCCCATGAAAATTCGGGATCCCCCTCCCCGGTCACCTGCTGCATGTGGGGGGGCAACGCTCCCGGGGCTGGGGGAGGCTGCAGATCCAGGGAAGGGTGGAACCTTGTGGTGCCTCCTCTTCCTGCTCCTCCTTCTCCTGTGTCCCTATTCTTCCTCACACTCCTCTTCCTCCTACTATTCCTCCTTCTCCTGCACAATCCCACCTTCTCCTCCCACGTGCATCCTTTGACCACTTTGTTCTTCATCCCTGCTTCTCCTCCTGCCCCCAAGATTGACTGGGGACCCGAGATTGTCCAGGACACAGATGAGAGACAGATCGGGGGGGCTGTGAAGAGTCAGCAGGGAGAGAGCACTGAAAATCTCATCAGGAAGGACACTGGGATCTTCAGGGAGTAAACGTGGCAGGGCACCCATGCAGGGTAGAAAAGGGAAAGCCAGGAAAAGGGGTCCCAGCAAAAGGGATGATGATCCCAAAATATCTCTGAAGGGTCCCTTAGGAGAATGTTGAGGCAGTTTGCACATTCTCCCAGAGGTAATTAAGGACATGGACACCCAGGGGGAGCAATTAGGGAAGTCGAGAAGGAATTTAGACAACAGGGGATGGATGGTGTGGGTGTGCTGGGAAGGGAAAGGGTGAAGGGGAGTGTGCAGGAATATGGTTAAGGCAAGAAGCAGCAGCAGGAATCGCTGTGGTAAGAAAATGGAGGATGGAAAAGAGGAGGAAGAGAAAAATACTGAGCACTGGGACGTTCCTCAGCAGGGTGCAATGCTCAGAATTTGCCAGCTGATCCAGATCCTTTGTATCACCAGTTTCCAGGAGAGGAAAGAAAGGAGGTCAGCACCCACATAAGGAGGAAGTCCACCCCTGCAGGGAGATGGATTGGGAGGGGTGGCAGAGCTCCCATCACACCAGGGACCCACTGCACTGGAGCCCTTGAGAACATTCAGGGTGGCTCAGCATTGACAGTAGGCCTTTCCTCAGACACAGGGGCCTCTCCATCCACTCTGAATCTCAGACCTAAGGGGGGAAAATGCCAAAAATGTCTTGGATTATTCAGGTGGTAAGGGGGAAAGATGAGCAGCTGTGCTTCATTCAACCTCTATTGGGGATATGGGGATGGGTTTGAAACGCAGGAATTTTCATTTGCCCCTAAATATGATTGTTATTTACTGGGAAGGGATTTGATGGCTAAATTGGGAATACAAATTAATATTGGCAAAGGTGATACACAGGCTAGTTCTCCTGTACCTTTGTGACAAATGTCTGGCAAGGCCTGGGCTGAAGTGAACCCAGAAGTGTGGGCAGCCCCAGGGAAATTGGGAAAATCAGATCCCCAGCCTCTCCAAATTCCTCTGAAGCAACCAGGACAAGTGGGGTGTAAAAGCAATACCCCATTCCAAGGGAGGGAAGGAAGGGCTTACAGCCTGGTATTGAGCCCCTGGGAAAGGCAGGGCTTTTGGAGCAGGGCTCTCTCCCTGGAATGCTCCTATGCTGCCAGGCAAGAAATCAGATGGAATCCACAGAATGGTGCAGGACCTAAGAACAATAAACGAGATTCTGAAACCCAGGCACCTCACAGTCTCAGATCCTTACACCATCTGGGACCAGGTTCCCTCCTCACACTGCTGCCATTCAGAACTTGATGGAAAAGATGCTTTCTGGGGATGCCCACTAACACAGGATGGTGAACAGGGTTTGGCCCTTGAGTGGGAACAAAAGGAAGAAGGGAAAATGGGAAAGACATGGACAGTCCTGCTGCAGGGATGCAGGGAAGCACCAGCCTTATTGGGGCAAGCCTTGCAGAAAACATCCAAAGAATTTACCTCACCCCCAGGGACTGGGTTAATGCAGGATGTGGATGACTCCAGCTCCAGTCAGCAGGACAAGAAGAAATGGTAGAAGAAGCCTCTGTGAAATGGCTCAATTTTCAGGATAAAAAGCATCTTGAAGTATTTGCAAAAAAGAAAAAAGCACAAATGGTGGAGAAAAAGGTTAAATATTTGGGACATACTTTGATTGAAGGTTTGTGGTGGATTGACCCAGAGAGAGTGCAAGGAATCTCAGAAGTAAGCTTATCCAGGACTAAAAAGGATCTGTGACAATTCTGAGGATTAATAGGGAATTGCAGGACCTGGACTGAGGATTCTCTGCTCCAGCCAGAACATTGTGTGTCTTTGAAACCCCAGACAGCCTCACTGTTATGGTATGGACACGAGAAAGAGAACAAAGCTGGAGAAAATAAAACCCCAAAATGATTGATGCCCCAGCCATGACTCTTCCAGGCTCAGCAAAGGAACTGGAATTGCCTGGGAATGTCAAACAGGCCACGACTGCCCCTGCACTGAAGGCAAGGGAGCAGCAGCCAGGGCTCCACAGCCCCGGGGGAAGCCCCTGTGCCTGCCCACAGATCCTCTGCTGGAATGCTCTGCCTGGGCACCCTCCCTGGGCATCTCCAGGCACTGCGGGCCAATCCTTGCTGCCACTGCTGCAGCTTCAGTGCTTTCTGTGCCTGCACTCGCCACAGGGGCTGGGGAGATAACGGGACAATTCCGCTCTGGGGCTCAGGCAGACTCACACACTGGGCTGGATGGGATTGGATGGTTGGAAAATAGACCGACTTTAAAATTATTTTTTATTTTATTTCTCCCCTCAGCCCTCAGGCTCAGTTTGCCTTTGCCCTGGGGAAAGGAATTTTAAAGGTTTTATTTTAAGGGATGTTACACCACTCAACAGAGATGAGTTTAACATCTCAACAGACTGGGAAGGGCCCAAAAGATCCCACAGAGAGAACGACCATCAACAAAACATCAACGACCATCAGCAAACAGCAACCAACACCCACCCCAGACACTGCCCCTGGAAGAGCTGCAGACACCTGGTCTGGAAAAGGCTGATAAGGAAATCCAGGACTACAGACCTAATTAACATCAGAGGCAAAGAAAACTGGATCCAACAGGAAATCAAATACTCAGAACTCAGCAACTTGGAAGCAAAGAACATTAAACCAAGGGATTTCTCTGGGTTCAGACTGTAAAAAGTTTAGGAAAAATCCAGTAAAACTCACTTGTCATGGAATGACTTTCTCTGCACAGCGGGCTATGTGTGGATGAAATGATTTCTGTTGCCCATCCTGGCCAGAATCAAGTAATGCCTTGACTCTCTAACACTAAAGATATTGTTGGAGAGTTTTGGTTTTTCCCACAGTTTCTGTGACAAGATGACACCATTAGAATAATTTTTGTAATAATCCTACTTTAAATTGTTAGTTAGGTTTGGACCAGGGGTGTGAGAATCAATTTGTAGTCTTAGGAGAAGCAGAAAAACCTTGATTGCTTTGGAATGTTTTTGTGTATCTTTGTGTGTGGCTCTTAGTGATCACAAAATTTTGGTATATGGGTTTTTCAAAGCTCATCTTTAGGTTGCATTTTGCAAAACTAGAAGAGCTTTAAAGGTGACCTTTAAACACATACACAGTTAATAAAATATTCTTAAAAAAAAATGCAGATTGTGGTGAGGCCACATGTGAGTTATTCCATGGCTGCTCTGGAAGAAAAGCTTCCTCCCAGGCAGCCAGGAGAGGAGCTTCAGAAATGCAAATTAACACTGCTGGGGAAAAGTGTGCACAATGCAAAGGGCCTTCTTCCCTCGGGCAGGAATTGGGCTGATTCCCTCTGTCCCTCAGCCCAAGCTCTGCCTGCTTGCACAGATGGAATTGGCATGGCCAAGTGCAGAGCCCAGAGGGAGGATCTCTGACTCTGCAACACAAATTGGTTCAGCTGCAAAGGGAAACAGCAAATGGAGAATGTTGGGAAAGCTTCACTAAAATAAATGGGGGGAATCATCCCTCTCCCCACTCCAACATGTGCTGTCACTGTCTGTGTCACACAGGGATCATCAGACCACTGGGGGGTTTCTGCTACCACAGGTTCAGAGAAATCAGCTGGGAATCCAAGTGTGTGATGATTTAATTAGAAAAAGGAGACAAATTGATGCAGCCCTGGCTGGAGGGAGCACCCAAAAAGGGGGAAAAGATGAACAGGCCACCAGAACAAATCCCACAACACCATGGACCAGCCCCTGGGAACCCTAATGAATTCATATCAGGAGCCAGAGAACCCAGTGATCATTTCAGTGGCATAAATGAAACGGCTACAAAAGCACAGGGAATGAGGTCACTGAGAATAATCCCAAAACCAAAGAGGACCCAGGAAGAAAAAACAGAGTCAATGAGAGAATCTGCTTGGCGGTAGTGCCAGGGACTTGGAGATAAGGAAGAAACGGGAGAAACCATCAGTTTCAGAAATTGTTACTCACTGACACGGACTGCTGCTCAGCCAAGATCCTGCGAAACTCCTGAACATGGAAAAGAAGAACAAAGCCTGAACAGAGCCAGGAATATCGGATGTTATACAAAAGGGAGTGCATATTAACGAGGACATGCAGCAGGCGGATCGGGAAGTCTGAACTTTCCAAGGACCTTTGGCACTGTGCAAATGAAGAAGGAGATGCAGAAGGGAAAAGCAGGATAAAAAGGAGGCTGCGTACTACAACAATTGGAGAGACCGCATGGCAAATGCCGCATGGCCTCTCCCTTTCATCATCAAGAGAGTCACTTTTACAGGACTCCTCTGTCTCCTTCGGGCACAGAAACCTCTGGCCATGCGAATTTTCCCGCGCAGGCCCGGGGACAGCGCAGCCACCTCTGTCCTACCCACAGGAACCGGGACGAGCCAGCGCTGCTCCGGCACCGGCTCCTGCCCAGGCACCCGCGGGAAGGAGACCGCGGGCAGCCGCTCCCGCAGCGCCCTCAGGGCACGGGGAACACGGCGCGGACACGGCACAACCCAGCCACAGCCAGAGCCCCCTGCCGCCCCCTCCGCCCGCAGCCAGCCCCGAGCCCCGGCACAACCCAGCGCGGCTCCCACCTGCGCCGGGGCCGCCTCCGAGCTCCGCCGCCGCCTCCCCGGGCTCCGGTCGCTCCCGCCGCTCCTGGGCCGCACAGACTACTCGCAAAACGGGGCCTCCCCTAAGCCAGTGCCGCTCGCGGGCCGGCACCGAGGCCGCGCTTCTCTCCGCTACGCCCAATCAGCGCGCAGCCAGAGCCAGGAGTGACGGCACCATCAGCCAATGGCAGCGAGCGAGGGGCGGGCTCTGCACACGGCACAGCCTCTCAGGTCCTGCGCTCTTAGGCCCCGCCCCCGGGGCGTGTGAGGTCAGAGCCGGAGATGACGAACATGGCCCGCCCTGTGCTCCCTCAGTCCCGCTCCGGCCCCGCCATTCCCGGCGCTGTTCCCGGGGGTGAAAGCGGAGGGGTCGAAGCCCCCGGGATGGGTGCGGGGCCCCAC
Source organism: Phylloscopus whistleri (assembly GCA_017589585.1). Classification (NCBI taxonomy): domain Eukaryota; kingdom Metazoa; phylum Chordata; class Aves; order Passeriformes; family Phylloscopidae; genus Phylloscopus; species Phylloscopus whistleri. The sequence goes on along the minus strand of JADMLD010000666.1, from coordinate 42,447 downwards.
CTCACTTGAGATTGGTTTCTTCTTCCGAATTACGGGGAAAAACGACTTTGGGAGTTTTCCACCAGAAATCTCCTCCCGCCTCCACTCAGCCGAAGGGGGTTGGGGGTTTCCCTTTTGAGGGGAAATCCAAGCCATGCACTGACACTCCTTATTAGGGGCAGGAGAACTGACGGCTTCCTCTGAGCCGGTGCCAGCGAACACGCAGGGCTGGGCCAGGCGGTCCGGGAGCTGCGGAGAACTTTGTTTGCGTTTTCAGCTCAATCCCGGCTCGGGCCCGGGCCCGTCCCAGGGCGGTTCCTCAGCTCCGGCTTTGCCCTCAGACAAAGTGCAAAAGGAGCGGGCCCGGGAGCGGCGGGAGCGGCCGGAGCCCGGTGAGGCGGCGGCGGCGGAGCTCGGAGGCGGCCCCGGCGCAGGTGGGAGCCGCGCTGGGTTGTGCCGGGGCTCGGGGCTGGCTGCGGGCGGAGGGGGCGGCAGGGGGCTCTGGCTGTGGCTGGGTTGTGCCGTGTCCGCGCCGTGTTCCCCGTGCCCTGAGGGCGCTGCGGGAGCGGCTGCCCGCGGTCTCCTTCCCGCGGGTGCCTGGGCAGGAGCCGGTGCCGGAGCAGCGCTGGCTCGTCCCGGTTCCTGTGGGTAGGACGGAGGTGGCTGCGCTGTCCCCGGGCCTGTGCGGGAAAATTCGCATGGCCAGAGGTTTCTGTGCCCGAAGGAGACAGAGGAGTCCTGTCAAAGTGACTTTCTTGATGATGAAAGGGAGAGGCCATGCGGCATTTGCCTTGCGGTCTCTCCAATTGTTGTAGTACGCAGCCTCCTTTTTATCCTGCTTTTCCCTTCTGCATCTCCCTCTTCCTTTGGCCGCTGGCGAAGATCCTTGGAAAGTTCAGACTTCCCGATCCGCCTGCTGCATGTCCTCGTTAATATGCACCCCCCTTTTGTATAACATCCGATATTCCTGGCTCTGTTCAGGCTTTGTTCTTCTTTTCCATGTTCAGGATCTTGGCTGAGCAGCAATCAGTGACAATGAGTAACATTTTCTGAAACTGATGGTTTCTCGCGTTCCTTCCTTATCTCCAAGTCCCCGGCCCTATCTCCAAGCAGATTCACTCACTGATTGTTTTTTCTTCCTGGGTCCTCTTTGGTTTTGGGATTATTGTCTGTGACTTCAATTCTGGAAAAACGAAAATTCAATCTGAGAATATTTTCCACAAGTCCAATAAGGGAAAAAACTAGGAGAATGTCCAGCACTGTCGTGTTCCTGGCCATCAGCCAAGGAACACCATGCACATTAAGGCAGCCTTATCTCTGTGCTGTTCCTTTACTGAGGTACATACATATTCATGAGTTTCATGCATTGTTGAAATATTCCTGGTAGCTTTTGATGGTTTAGAAACTTTTATTTTGGTTTTCTGCTCTGACTTATCTACATAACATCCTGCAGATCAGGTCAATCTATTTTATTTCTTCTTGTGGCCTCATCCTGTTGTTTCACACTTCCCCTGGGAGTGAACAGTTCACAAACTCTTCTCTCATTCTTCTCTGGTGCTCTGGTTTGTGTCACCCTTATCTTAGCCCTTGGAGAGGTCAGTCAGCAGCTGTGGGAAACAACCTGATTGCTTTATATAGTTCTCTGGGTTCCACAGAAGTATTTGACCATTTTCTATTTTGCTAAGGCCTACAGTACAATACATTCATCCCATTATTAGTTCTATCAGCTGTAAGGTGTCTACATCAACATAATATACTCATCACACTGCTGCTTCCATGAGTGCACACTTCAAATGAGAAATGAGGTTAAATTAGCCAGCAGCTCAAAGGGATTATAAACTACACTCTGCTTACAGTCAATAACCACATATAAAGACCAACACACCAATGTGAAAGCCAATATTCTCGGGTCATTTTCACCAATTCCCTGTCCTTGTGTAGCCGTTTGTGGCTCAGGAGGCCTGGCTGCCACCTGCATCCCCTTGCTCAGCTGCTGAATGAGCTGCACTCAGCAAGGTGTCCTGCAGGGTCCAAAAATGAGAGTTGCTGTAGCACAGAAGAGGAGGAAGAGCATTCGTTTAACCCATGGTGTGCCAGGGAACCCCGAAACCGTGTCCCATTCCCATCCTTTGCATGTTTGGGCCGGAACATGAGCTGCTTTCTTATTTCCTTTGTTCTCTGTTTCACCACTTTTCCATTGTCATCTCTTTGCCAGCAGCATCTTGAGTCATTTAATTTTCCACACTGTGCTCCTCCTTCTGCTCATGGATAATCTGATGCCATCCCATGGTGAAATGTTGTGTTCTTGGTTTGAGTGGATTGGTGGGCCAGACTCAGGAGCTGGATCTGTCTGCTTGGTTCTTATTTCGAGGACAGCTTGTAACGTAATTATTGCTTGCAGTGTCCTTGTGCCCTGCAGATGGAAGCCTGATTCCTTCCCAGGGGCTGTTTGGGTCGGCTCTCCCCTGCCCAGGAGGGCAATGCCTGTGCCAGGTCCTTGTGGCCGAGCCGGTGCCCTGAGTGCTGGGGCCCCCTTGGGCCCTGGGGTTGATCCCTCAGGGGCTGTAGAAACTCTGCCATGGCCTTTGCCTTCCCCTTTGGCCTTTTCCTCCTCCCTTCTTCCCTTCCCCTGCTGTGCCTTTGTGACCAAGTGCTCCAGGGCCTTCTTCTGCCCTTCCTGCAGCCCCCCTGAGTACCTGTGGGTGCTCATCCTCTGACAGCTGCTGAGCTTTCTGCAAAACCATTCATTTCTGCAGCGCCCCAAACAAAGTCATTCCAGGATAATCTCTATCCTTGCACGTGGAATCCTCATTTCCCAGGTGTTCTTGCTGCTGGTCCTTGTGCTCCCCATGCCCTCCCCAGCCGGGATCCCGGAGGCGGTGCTTGTCCTGCCACAGTGTCCAAAGGCGGCTCCCCCGGCGGGCAGGGCCGCCAGCTCCATGGGATTGGGCAGCGGCCGGGGCGTCCCGCAGCCTCCTGGGGGCCGGGGGCCACTGCTGGCCCTGCCCGGGGGGTGCTGGGCTCAGGCAATGCCCGGCGCTGAGCCCCGGCTGCCCCACAGCCCCGGCCCGGTCCGGCAGCTCCCCACAGGCCCCCAGCCCGTGCTCCCGGTGCCGCAGCTCTGCACCCACTCCTGCCGCTGCCAGCACAGAGAAACCCCCTGAAATCCTGACCTCCTTGTTTTCCTCTCCTGGAAACCGGGGATACAAGGGATCCGGGTCAACTGGCAAATTCTGAGAACCACACCCTGTTGAGGAACATCCCAGTTCTCAGTACTTTTCTCTTCCTCCTCTTTTCCATCATCCTTTTTCTTCCCACAGCCATTCCTGCTGCTGCTTCTTGCCTCAACCATATTCCTGCACACTCCCCTTCACCCTTTCCTTTCCCAGCACACCAACACCATCCATCCCCTGTTGTCTAAATCCCATCTTGACTTCCCTAATTGCCCCCCCCCCGGGTCCATGTCCTTAATTACCTCTGGGAGAATGTGCAAACTGCCTCAACATTCTCCCAAGGGATCCCAAGAGATATTTTGGGATCATCATCCCTTTTGCTGGGACCCCTTGCTGGCTTTCCCTTTTCCACCCTGCATGGATGCCCTGCCATGTTTCCTCCCTGAAGATCCCAGTGTCCTTCCTGATGAGATTTTCAGTGCTCTCTCCCTGCTGACTCTTCACAGACCCCCATGATCTGTCACTCGTCTGTTCTCCTGGACACTCTTGGGTCCCCAGTCAATCCTTGGGCAGGAGGAAAAGGGAAGGAGAAGCAGGGATGAAGAACAAAATGGTCAAAGGATGCACGTGGGAGGAGAAGGTGGGATTGTGCAGGAGAAGGATGAATAGTAGGAGGAAGAGGAGTGTGAGGTAGAGGAGGGACACAGGAGGAGAAAGAGGAGCAAGAAGAGGAGGCACCACAAGGTTCCACCCCTCCCTGTATCTGCAGCCTCCCCCAGCCCTGGGAGCGTTGCCCCCCACATGCAGCAGGTGAGCGGGGAGGGGGATCCCGGATTTTCATGGGAGTGAATCTTGGTGTTTCTGAGCTTTATTGGGCTAAATGTTGGTGCTTTGGGTTTTTGCAGGGGTTGAATCTTTATGTTTTAGAAGAGGTTTTGTCTGAGTCTTGATGTTTAGGGAGTTTTTGATCTATGTCTTGATGTTTGGTCTGAATCTTGGTGTTTTGGAGGTTCTTACAGACACAAGGTGCCCAATGATTTCCTGAGATGAACCTTAGCAAGGAGGAACCCCCACCCTAAGTCTCTCTCCTCTTGTTTTTTCTCCAAACCAGGATTTTTCATTTCCAAGGCGTGTCTGGGTGGAGGAGGAAGAAAAGCCCTGGAGCTCCAGCAGGAGGAGGGGCTGCAAACCCAGCCCAGGGAGCTGCGAGGAGGAAAGACCCTCCCTGTGCCAGGAGGATAGCCGGAGATCCAGCCGGAGCTCAGAGCTGGAGGAGAAGCCTGATGGAGGGGAGAAGCCCCACAAGTGCTTGGAATGTGGGAAGAGCTTCAGCTGCAGGTCCTACCTGATCCGGCACCAGGTGATCCACACTGGGGAACGGCCCTATGAGTGTGGGGAGTGTGGGATGAGCTTCAGCCGGAGCTCCAACCTGATCCAGCACAAGAGAATCCACTCCGGGGAAAAGCCGTACCAGTGTGGGGAATGTGGGAAGAGCTTCAGAGTAAGCTCAGCCCTGATCCGGCACCAGGTGATCCACACTGGGGAAGGGCTCTGCACCTGCTTGGAATGTGGGAAGAGGTTTGGATGGAGCTCCAGCCTGAGAAGACACCAGCGCATCCACACTGGGGAGAGACCCTACGAGTGTCCTGAGTGTGGGAAGAGGTTCAACACTAGCTCTTACCTCATTAAGCACCAGGTGATCCACACGGGGGAAAAGCCGTACAAGTGTGGGAAGTGTGGGAAGAGCTTCAGCCGGAGCTCCAACCTGATCCAGCACAAGAGGATCCACTCCAGGGAAAAGCCTTATGAGTGTGGGGAATGTGGGAAGAGCTTCAACACTAGCTCTTACCTCATTAAGCACCAGGTGATCCACATGAGGGAAAAGCCCTACAAGTGTGGGGAATGTGGGAAGAGCTTCAACACTAGCTCTTACCTCATTAAGCACCAGGTGATCCACACGGGGGAAAAGCCCTACAAGTGTGGGGAGTGTGGGAAGAGCTTCAGCCGGAGCTCCAACCTGATCCAGCACAAGAGGATCCACTCCAGGGAAAAGCCCTACGAGTGTGGGGAATGTGGGAAGAGCTTCAACACTAGCTCTTACCTCATTAAGCACCAGGTGATCCACATGAGGGAAAAGCCCTACAAGTGTGGGGAATGTGGGAAGAGCTTCAACATTAGCTCTTACCTCATTAAGCACCAGGTGATCCACACTGGGGAACGGCCCTATGAGTGTGGGGAGTGTGGGATGAGCTTCAGCCGGAGCTCCAACCTGATCCAGCACAAGAGAATCCACTCCGAGGAAAAGCCGTACCAGTGTGGGGAATGTGGGAAGAGCTTCAGAGTAAGCTCAGCCCTGATCCAGCACCAGGCGATCCACACTGGGGAAGGGCTCTACACCTGCTTGGAATGTGGGAAGAGCTTTGGATGGAGCTCCAGCCTCAGAAAACACCAGCTCATCCACACTGGGGAGAGGCCCTACGAGTGTCATGAGTGTGGGAAGAGGTTTCACACCAGCTCCAATCTGCTCCTACATCAGCGGATTCACACGGATGAGAGGCCCTTCCGCTGCCCCGACTGTGGGAAGGGCTTCAACCGCAACTCCAACCTCACTGTCCACCAGCGCATTCACACCGGGGAGAGGCCCTACGAGTGTCCTGAGTGTGGGAAGAGCTTCTCCAGGAGCTCTTACTTGACCCAACATCAGCAGAAGCACCACTAAGGGAAGCCCTGGGAGTGCCCTGAGAGCGGAAAGAGCTTTGTGCGCTGCTCCAGCTCCATCCCCGTGGGAGGATCGGCGTTGGATGACCCCAGTGACCCCCGTTGGGCAGAGCCCTGGTGATCCGTGGTCCTGGTGATCCCTGTTGGGAAGACACCTGGCTGGGGGGGCTCCACGTCGTTTTGTCTCTCCATCGGCACTTGGATGAATGCAGGGGCAGGAACATCCATTGGGACACAGACGGACACTGGGAATTCCTTGGGGAGAGTGGATTTTTTGACTTTCAACCCCAGGAAATCTTTTGTGTTCAATCCTGTCTTCTGGGGCTTCAAGGAATGCTGGATGGTCTTGGAGGTCTTTTCCAACCTCAGGGATTCCACGATTTTGATTTCCTGTTGCCCGAGGGCGTCTTCCACACCCAAATGGGGCAAAGATCAAGATTTTGGAGACAGTGGGTTGGAAACCCCTCCAAAAAAGTTTCTTCCTTCCCACCCAAGCACGTGGACCCTCAGCTTGCATGGACACAGAAATCCTTTTATTTTGGCCTTGATTTGCTTTTCATTTATCTTTATCCCTTTAAAAAAATCTGACACTGGGGTAAAAATAAGGACATTGAACTAAGACCTGGGTGAGGACATAGGGGGACATAGACATGGAGAGTGACATGGGGACACATGGACACGGAGGGGGACATGGCCGTTCGTGGGGACACAGGGGGACACGGGTTCAGATAGAGATGTGGGGGACAATGAGAGGGATGGAAACATGGTGGGGAGACAGCCATGGATGAGGCCATGGTGGGACATGGCCAGTGACATGTGGGGACATGGCCATGGCCGGTGCCATGGAGGGAACTTGCAGGGGCTGTGGGGTATGCTGGGTTTGAGGGAATTGAGGGTTCCTGGGAGGGACTTGGTGCTTGCTGAGGGCTTTGGGGACCCCAGGCCGAGTGGCTCCGGCACCACTGGGAGACCCTGGCGGAGGTTCTGGGGCAGCTGCTCAAGGAGCCCCTGACCTGGAGCCCCAGCCGGGCATTGGGTTCCTGGAAGGGAATGAACGTCCTTGTCCCCAGGAGGGAAATCTCAGCAGCCCCAGGGTGTTGGGGGCAGCTGAGAGGCCACAAGAGGGAGGGGGAAGCCAGTCAGAGCTGTCCCTCTCCAAAACTGCCCCCCAAAAATCCTGAACTCATGGATTCTTTGCAGGAAACAGCTGCCAGGAGGTGCCTCAATTAAGGGGAAGGCAGGAGGGGACCCCCGGACTGAGCAGGAGTGGCCTGGAACCCCCAAACTCAAGCACTGGTGTCTTGGGTTATGCAACCGAAAATATATTTTCTATGTCATGTGTTGAAAGCAGCTGGGGAGGTGTTTATCTGTTGTTGTGGTGTATTTTATTGTGTTTCCGATTGCAGCTCAGTTTTAATGGTCAGTTTTATACACTACCCATATTTTGTATTGCTAGAGTATATTTTATCCCTAATGGGTTGTTCCTTTCACCCTGTATTGTTGGTTTTGCCCTGGTTGTCTATCTTCCCTAGACCTGCCCTTCCCTCCTCCTACAGAATTGTCAATCCTTCCCTAACCGTGCCCCTTCTTCCCGACCCTTCCCTGTCAATCCCCCAACCTTTGATGCCCCAGTGTGTAGCCACAGTTTGTGCCTGCCATGTTTTAGTCTCGGGAAATTCTTTTCCCACAGACACCTGTTGTAAACAAGAGCATGTTATTATAAACTATCATGTTTTTCTGCGTTCTTTCCCAAAGGAGAGATTTCGTTTGATAGCCCTTTGGGGTGACCAATCGGTCAAAGGATCCCACCTCTAAGGTGGGCTCATTGTAAAAAAGCATATAAAGCAAGTTTGAAAAATAAAGACCAAACTTCGAGTCTCACACAGCCTTCTGAAAACCAGAGTCCGTGTCCTCATTTCATGTCCCACAGCGACATCAGTGGTTGGTTTAAACTGTTCCTTCCCCTTGTGGTCTTTCACTGGTCTGTGCATTGTACTCTCCGCCTTATGTTCCTCCCCCATGTCACCGGTATTGGTTGGAAATTGTATCCTCTCCCAAGACCTCCCCCACTTATAAGCCCCTGCAAGCCCAGGTTCTGTGCCTTTTTCTGTCCCTGACCCTTGGGGCAGTAAACACCTTTGGAAATCACACAGAAGGCCTCTCCCTGTTCCTTGTCCCTGCCCTCGACGCGTGCCACCTGTGCTATAGAGCAACTGTGCCCTCCAGCTGCACCCCGGATTGCCTGGCTGTCTGTGCCCTACAGCTGCACCCCGGATTGCCTGGCTCTCTGTGCCCTACAGCTGCACCCCGGATTGCCTGGCTTTCTGGGGGCAGCCCATTCCTGCCGACGGTGCCGGGAGCTGGCTGGGCTGAAGAACACCAGCATCGCGTCTGCTGGCGCTCAATGTGGGTCCCTTGGGACCTCTCGCAGAGGCTGTGTGAGTCCTTTGGTGCACCAGTGCTCCTGGGTGATTGCTCCACTTTTTGGTTGGCGGTACTCTCAGGGGTGAGGTGGCAACCCTCTTGCACCTAAGAGGATCGCTTCTGGGCAGGGGACCTTCCCTGTGGCTTTCTGTTTCCCGAGACCAACAGAGTGGTGAGTACCCCGTCGGACTGGGACTGACCGGGTCAGGGGCTCCCAAATGAGGAGGGGGTTGATATTGAAGTGTCAAGGGGTTTGAGTCCCCTAAGGACGGGTTTTGAGTTAACTTTCAAGCTATAGTACGGGTTTTAACCCCAAGTGTGGAAGGAAGCAAAGTGGGCAACGGTCTCTGGCCCAGGCAGAGAGTGGGTTGAGGGTGGTCTCGGGACCCTTTTCTTTTAAGTTTCTCCTTTTACCCCAGGGGAGGGCGGATTATTGTTGTCTTGGTGGGATGGGTGCTGATTTGTCAACACAACCAAGGGAGATCTTATTCCTTGTTGTGGGTACCCTTCAGGGTTGGCGAGGGGGGGAAAGTTAAAGTTTTCAAAGGGATTGTTAAAGGGATTTGTTAAATGGCTGCTTCTCCATTTTCCCCAAATGTAACAAGGGAAAGTGGAGGAACAGTCAAATTGGCTTTCCCCAGTTGATACCCAATTCCCTCATTCCCCATCCCTCAGTCCTAAACCCTTTCCCCCTAGGCTGGGAGGACTGCGTGGAACAACCCGCGAAGCGCAGGGCAGCCAGCAATGCCTTGGTCTTCCTGGCTCCCCACAGCCCCCTCGGCACCTTAGCCCTGGCAGCAAGGCACCGGCTGTCAGGGACCCTTCCCTGATCCCTCAATCCTCTCCCTCTTTCCCAGTTAATAATCCCCAAGATGCCTTCCAAAGTTGTTTGTTCCCCTTTCTGGTTAAAAGCATTATTTATTACATTCAAATTCCCTTAAGTTTGTATTAAGTGCATGTTTCTTTGATCATATATGCTTTCCTTGTAATCAATTAACATTTTTGCTTTACTCTACATTACTTTGTTGGAGTTCATTTCTGTAAGTCAATTATTTTAAAGTTAAGGTATTTATCATCTGTAAGTTTTAAATAATCTTATCTATCATATGAGTTATGTCTTTTTAAAGGCAGGAACAACCCCAGTCAAATTGGTGCTCAGGAACAGTGGCAGTGGCCTGCAGTCCCAGCTGCTGGGGAGGCTGAGCTCGACAGATCACTTGAGCCCCAGGAGTTCTGGGTTGCCGTGTGCTGTGCTGAGTGGGCATCCAAGTTAAGGATGCCATCATGCCAGCCAAAACACTGTTCCTGAACATCGGGCAGAACAGAAGAACAAGTCAAAAAGACTTTATGAAGCTTTTGTCTGAACTTGTCTGCTCTCTTAAGTGCTGTTAGAGTTCCTCCAGAAGTTGCTTCAGTTTTGTCAGTTGTTTTCCCTTAAGTTTGTTTTCATGGACTGTCCCCTTCTTCACCCTTCCCCACTCCCACTCCTTCGTCGGGCTCCTTCCCTGCGACGTGCTCCACCTCTGCATCGGGCATTGCTCCTGCATTGGGACCTCCCCTGTCTAGAGAAACCTCCCCACCTATCCACCCAGGTATTCCTTAATAGTGATTACCCTTTATCCTGCCCAAGTACTACCCCTATGCTCCCAAACCATTCGTTGTATTACTTTATTCCACCACCATTCCCTCCGTAATTGAACCTAAGCCCTTCATTAATTTATTTGAACTCCAGAAATCCCACTCTCTCTTTTCTAAACAAAAAAGGGGGAGATGTTGTGGTGTGTTTTTATTGTGTCTCCAATTGCAGCTCTGTTTTAATGGTCAGTTTTACACATCACACATATTTTCGATTGTTATAGTATATTGTATCCCTAATGGATTGTTCCTTTCCCCCTGTACTGTTGATTTTGCCCTGGTTGTCTATCTTCCCTAGGCCTGCCCTTCCCTCCTCCTACAGAATTGTCAATCCTTCCCTAACTCTGCCCCTTCTTCCAGACCCTTCCCTGTCAATCCCCCAATCTTCGACGCCCCAGTGGTTGGTTTAAACTGTTCCCTCCCCTTGTGTTCTTTCATTGGTCTGTGCCTTGCACTCCCCGCCTTATGTTCCTCCCCCATGTCACCTTTATTGGTTGGAAATTGTATCCTCTCCCAAGACCTCCTCCATTGTAAGCCCCTGCAAGCCCAGGTTCTGTGCCTTTTTCTGTCCCTGACGCTCGGGGCAATAAACACCTTTGGAAATCACACAGAAGGCCTCTCCCTGTTCCTTGTCCCTGCTCTCGACGCGTGCCACCTGTGCTATAGAGCAACTGTGCCCTACAGCTGCACCCCGGATTGCCTGGCTTTCTGGGGGCAGCCCACTCCTGGCGCCGGTGCCGGGAGCTGGCTGGGCTGAAGGGCACCAGCATCGCGTCAGATGGCGCCCAACGTGAGGCCCTCGGGACCCCTCTGTCGTGAGATAGGGACGCCGTGCACAAAACCCCGTGCTGTACGCGTAGATAGAGAACCCCCCTCTCTCTCTCTCCAGCATTCACGACCAGTCGCGCTGTGGCTCGCGGCTCCGCGGCTGTGACGCAAGCACGGTTATATAAAGCAGCGCGCACTGCTGCGATCCGCGGGCTTGGGATCGCGCCGCGGCAGGGGGAACGGCTGAATTAATCGTCACAGCGTTTATCAGTGGGGTCCGGTCCAGAACGAACACACCGCGACACCACCCAGTCGCGGAGGGTCTCTCGATCGCAGGAAATTGATACAATTGACGGGGAGAGAACAATTTATTGGAGTCGCGCACGGCTTTTAAAATCGTGGTGACGTCACGCCCCGAGCTGTGTGCAGCGGCGTGATTGGACACGACCGCGAGGGGAGGGGATGCCGCGGAGAGAGAGAGTGCGGCGCCGCGCGTGTGGAGCGGGGTCTGCGCACGCCGCCGAACCGCGTGTGCTGCGCACGGCACCGAGCCACACCGGGAGAGAGTGCCGCGGCGGGAGAGAGCTGCGCCGCGCCTCCCGCGCGGGGTCCGTTCGCAGCACCGAGCTGCGGGCGGGCAGGGCGCTGCGGCTGAGGAATGTCGAGGCACGCCTGCCGCGACGCGCCTGCCGCACAGGGACTGCGAGCAGCACTCAGACACCCGACATTTCTCCGCTCTCTAAGAATAGGGAACTTTACAATAAATGAACTCGGTGTTAGTAACAACGAATGAACGGGTGTTAGTAAAACTGGGGTACATATTTTTTGCAACGCGATAGGGTGTTTGCAACTTGGACGCAAGTACATTTGACAATCACGTTAACTGCTTGTTTTCTAGGAACATAACATTGACAGTGTCCAAACGCGCTCTGATAAACTGGGTTAACTTGTTAAGAATGCAGGGACCAAAAATGAGCAACAACATAAGAATGACAACGGGTCCAACAAGGGCTGAAACAAGGGTAGAAATCCAGGGGGATTGGTTGAACAGGGAATCGAACCAATTCTGAGGGTGATGCTGCTTGCTGCGCTGCTCAAGTCTCTCTCGGAGCTCTGCCATCGACTGCCGGATTGGTCCCAAGTAATTTGCGTAAAAACAACACTTTTCGTTCAAGGCAGCGCACAGACCTCCTTGTCGCAGCAGCAGCAGATCCAAGCCACGTCTGTTCTGCAGCACCACCTCAGCAAGGGAGTTAAGGGATTTTTCCAAGTCTGAAATGGATTTTTGGATTCGCAGTAAATCCTCGTCAACTGTGGTTTGCAGCTGACTGAGTCCTTGTCTTTGGGTCACGAGTGCAGAGACGCCTGTCACTGCACCCGTCGCTCCGAGTCCTAGAAGGACTGCCAGGCTGACTGCCGTTATCAGTTCTCTTTTTTGCCTCGTGGGATCAGCTTCGAGCCGGAAGAGCATCTCGTCGTCGGAGTAGTATAGGATTCTGGGGACGACAATAACTTGGACACAGAAATCGTTACTTTCTTTAAAGTGTTTGATGGACACACAGGGGGTGACACCTGTGGACTTACAAGCCCACGTTCCTGGGGTGGCAGGGATTGCCCAGAACTGTGTCCTATCTAGGGTGACTGACGTGTTACAAATCTCTCTGTGTCGATGTATCAGGTGACTGTTGCCTATACAAACTCCTTTCCCCGAGATCTGCTCTAAGGTGATTCCTTTCCGGGGAGTGTCCCACAGGCACTGCTTGGGATTACTGTCTTTGGAGTAGCTGAATCGTGTGTCAAGGGCTACTCCCTCATAAAAAGGTGGGTAAGTATCGTAACAAAGCCAACAAGAGCTGGTAAGGTTTGGCTTCGTGGCATTCAAGGAGGAGAATGCCGCTCTTAGCATTCGGTAGAAAAGTGTGTGTGAGGTCAGTTCGAATGTGTCATGGAACGTTGGTGCAACAGTGGTAAGGTCTGGTGTGGGGACGGTATCGTGATGGCTAGTTTGCTGGACTGCAATCTGATTGGGTCCGAAAGCTGCACGGCGTTGTGTTGGTGCTCTAATAATTTGAACGACCGTGCTTGGGTCTGTTGCTGGGTGAAAGATGTACACTGACCATCTGCGTCCCAGAGACCAACCGGGATCTCGGGAATGCAGAACTGTGACATTTAGGTGGGTGCAATTTCCCTTAGAGGCTGTAATTTGTCCTTGCAAGTTTAACACTGCTCGCTTACAGTTGTCGGGCCAATAACTCACCCCGATGAAGCTTTTTTGGATGGAACCCACAGACCGCCGGTCACGATCGTCTCGCAACCCCAATGCTTGCAATACCTGTATTCTGAGTCAAAGCAGTGACTTTGACCTGGGTTCACACCTGGACACCAATACGTTCCCCAACTGACGTAGTTGAGTGGTTTTCTCTGGGCGTCGAGCCCGATGCCATCGAAGTTGAAGATCTCACTGAGATGGACGATAAAACTTGGTGAGTTAGAGACTGTTTTCGCAATTGTCCTACCGTCTCTGGGGTCTCAGAGGCTCCACAGGCACGGCTGGTAAGGATGTTCACCCGATTCGCTGTGGGCGGCGAGCAGGCTTAGGAGTACCAAGATGCCTATGGATTGACGCTGTGGAGTCCGGATCAGGGGCAGGTGACGATGATGAACCTGTCAAAAGAGGCTCGGATGTTTTGTTAGTTGTGGTGCCAGAAAACACCAGGTTCTCCCAGAGTATGTGATAGAGTAAGAAAGAGAGAAAGAGTGAAACAGCTAAGAAAGGTTTTTAAGTGTCTTTTGTTGGGCTGCCTAGCACAGGCTTTATGGATTTCAGTGGGCACCATCTAATGATGCCATCTTTTTCGACAGCTGCGTACCCTTGTCCCGTCATTACTAGTTTCCACCCAGTTTCCCACTCCCCTGTCTCATTTCTGATGCTGACAGGTGGGCCTTGCTTCACTGCCTCTGTGGCCCAATGCTTCTGGGAAGGGGCTTGTGCCTGATCTCCTCTGGGAAACTGGTTCAATGCTAGCAAGGCGGTGGCTAGCAGACGGGGTTGTTCTGCTGGAGGGATGCAGCCGGTGAACCCTTCTGCTTTGGCCAGGGTTTCTAATTTGGATTTTAAGGTTTGGTTTGCCCTTTCCACAATGGCCTGTCCTGTGCTGTTATAGGGAATGCCCTGTTTCAAATCTATGTCCCACTTGCTAGCGAATTCCTGAGTTGTCTTAGAGATAAAGTTTGTCCCATTGTCTGTTTTAATCTGCTTGGGAATACCAAGCCATGTCATTGCCGTCAGCCAGTGCTGGATTGTCGCTTTTGAGTTTGCCTTTGCATGCTGAGTTGCGACGATCATGCCGCTGTATGTGTCTACCGTGACAGCAAGCCAGGCTCTGGGCTTCAGCAACTGGCATAGGGTGAAATCTGTTTGCCAGATCTCAGAGGCCTTGAGACCTCTGGGATTCACTCCGCTGGACCAGAGTGGAGATTTCTGGCAATGAGGGCAAGTGGCTACCACATGCTTTGCATCTGAGATTGAGATGTTGCACTTCTTGGCGAGCGCTCTGGGTCCAATGTGAAGGGATTCATTCAGCTGCTTTGCTTCCTGCAAGGTCCACAGTCCTTTCGCTGCTGCATCAGTTTTGTCATTGCCGATTTGAAAGAATCCTTTGATGGGGTCATGGCTGTTGACGTGGATGACGGAGACTGTGCCTTGTCGTGATGAGATTGCTTCCTTGATCATGATGGCTGCTTGCGATGTCGAGATTCCCGGACCTGTCATTGCTCGGCAGAGTTTGGCAACGTACAAAGAGTCGGTGACGATATTAAGATGTTGCGACTGAAACAGTCCACATGCCAGCACAACTGCGGAGGCTTCCAACAGCTGCACTGACAGCGACTTGTCTGTCATTTTGATGCACTGCCACTGCTCCTGAGTCTGCCACACAACTGCGGTGGTGGAGGTGGCCGAAGATGCGTCTGTGAAAACTGTCTGACCTGGACGTGGTCGGTCTTCACTTTCGGTGGGAGGTCAATATCGATCATGGTCAACAGTTGGGACCATGGTGGGTTCGCTGCATAGCAGACCTCTCCTGTGAAGTCGAAGAGAGCTAAAGCAAGGTGTTCTGTGACTGCCACTGACGACGTTGGAATCTGTTTGCGAAATAGCAGATATATTTTGGCTGGTTCGGAACCTAGGTGACTGAGTGCGAGCTTTCTTCCTTTCATGATTAGATTTCCAAGGCACTCAACTCCTGGGGTGAATGCGCGTGAGGCTCTTCCGAGGACGACCCACTGAATTGGCTTTGCTTTGTCTGGTGATCCTTGTGCCAAAGCTCCTACTCCCCCTTCTTTTGTGAAATGCACATACAAGTCCGCTGACTGGTTTGGACCCCACCAGGAAAGGGTGGCTGTGGACAGCTGCTCTTCGATGAAATCGAGGGAGCAGGCAGCTTGTTCAGTGAGCGTCTTCTGTTCCCACTCTTGTTTAAATACTATCATTCCTGCACTGTCGAAGATCATTTGGCATGTTTATGTCAAAAGGCAACATGTCATCATTTCCAAACATGCCGTCAAGCATGGTGGAAACCATGGCTGAATTAATTCCTTTTTCAGCAATCGCTTTTACGATTGCTTGCACTTCTTTAGGATTGACTGGAGAGTATGTTGGTAAATTGTTGTCAACTCTCCTAACGGGAAAGACTCGGATTGGTGTTGATGTTAGTTCTGCACATGCCATCTGGATTTCTTTCCAGTCGGTGAGTGGCATGGGTTCTCGTGAGCTTTGCTTTGTTGCGTGTGATGTGTGTGCATTGATGTGTTTTCTGAGAGGGACTGGCACGCTGTCTTTATTGGAATCAGAATCTGAACTGGACGTGTGGTCGTGTGTTTTTCTCAGTCCGGTGTTCCAGGAGAGTCGTGGGGGGCAGTAGGTGTGATGTGGCACTGAGCAGCTGCTGTTGTCTGACTCCTCTGAGTCAGAGGAGACACCCCGGTGCTGCAGTGTCTTTTTGTTACAAAATTTCCGCGCCGGGATCTGTCCCCTCTCGCTTTTGTGGGAGTGTTCTTCCCCGCCCCGTCTCCGCCTCCCGGCTGGGGAGGTGCTTCCCTTATTTGGAAGGCTCTTGGGGCATGCTTTCTGATTGGGTGCTGCTCGTTCCTCCCCCTCACTGCCCGAAGTCTCCTCCCACGTCTCTCCGAGCCCCCCTCTGCGCATGCCAGTGGCGGGAATCTGGTGTTTGCCCCGCCCTTCTTGCTCCCTCTCAGCGCCATCTTTGGGGGCATAAGGTGGTGGATTTTGCCAAGCCTCTCTGGGGCTGGCACAAGCAGGGTTGTTAGCAAGTTCTTCAAAAGCATCATTTTCACACGGCTGATTCATTTCTTGGGTTAGTTCAGGGGTAGGATCGGGGGTTAGAGGCGATTGGGGATTGATTTCATTAGTAATTGAATGGTTGGGGTCCCCAGAGAAGTCACATGGAGCAGTCTGTGTGGTTGCCCCGACCCCTACAAATGGGGTCTGTCTCAAACACCTCCGGGCAGATTCCCACACTTCCTGCTCTAAAAGGGCTTTTTTCAATGCCTTCGTGACCTTCTCCCAGCTTTTCAAGCATTTCCCGGTTCCCGAAACCATAACATCATTTGCCAGCCAATTTGTGCACCTTTCCCATCAGTCTGGGTGCAAAATGTCCACCGGGCTGTCAATTGCCCCTAATTTAATCAATTTCACGATTGCAATCTGGAAATCCTTAATTTGACATTGAATCCCCCATTGCTTATACAACTCTGACACTACCTGGCTCATCGGCTCCATGCAGTAGTCTGGAGGCGTCCCTCCTCGCCGATCCGGGCCAGCCGAATCAGCCGTTCGTCTCCTTCCGGCGCGTCTCCCGAAAGCCGTCCGCGTCTCTGTCTGGGATTCCTAGTCAGGCACGCGTCTGCACTTCTTCTCACTAGGTCTTCCCAGCAGCAGCCACGAAGCGGGTTTCAGCACCACTTGCTGCGGTCCGCGGGCTCGGGATCGCGCCGCGGCAGGGGGAACGGCTGAATTAATCGTCGCAGCGTTTATCAGTGGGGTCTGGTCCGGAACGAACACACCACGACACCACCCAGTCGCGGAGGGTCTCTCGATCGCAGGAAATTGATACAATTGACGGGGAGAGAACAATTTATTGGAGTCGCGCACGGCTTTTAAAATCGTGGTGACGTCACGCCCCGAGCCGCGTGCAGCGGCGTGATTGGACGCGACCGCGAGGGGAGGGGATGCCGCGGAGAGAGAGAGTGCGGCGCCGCGTGTGTGGAGCGGGATCTGCGCACGCCGCCGAACCGCGTGTGCTGCGTACGGCACCGAGCCACACCGGGAGAGAGTGCTGCAGCGGGAGAGAGCCGCGCCGCGCCGTGCCGTGCCTCCCGTGCGGGGTCTGTTCACGGCACCGAGCCGCGGGCGGGCAGGGCGCTGCAGCTGAGGAGTGCCGAGGCACGCCTTGCCGCGACGCGCCTGCCGCGCAGGGACTGCGAGCGGCACTCAGACACCCGACAGCGCGCATTGAATAAACGCATTCCTCCGTCGACTGTATCAGTGTAGTGATTGGTTTGCCTGCGCGACCTGTCGTATTCTTGCCCGTGTCCGTTCCGAACCGGGTCGCCACTGCACCTAGCAGCGTCCCCAGCTGCGACATAGTGGAATTTGCTCCCCGGCACAGGGGTTCGAGCGGCCGAGGTGCTGGGAGTCGCGCCGAGCGAAGACGGATGGCTGGGACGGCGGGACCGATCCTAGCGCAGGGGGACGCCCCAGTACCACCAAGGATGGATGCACTTGGAAAGGTAGTTTTGGAATTACATAAACAGTAGGGGATCGATTGTAGAATTAAGGATTTCAATTGTGCAATCATGCGATTATTAAAATTACGTACAATTGACCATCCCGTGGACATTTTACACTCAGAGCGTTGGGACAGGTGCACAAAAGCCCTTGCCAATGATGTTATGGTTTCAGGGTCTGGCAGAAGCTTGAAAAGCTGGGGAAAAGTCACGCGGGCACTGCAGAAAGTGTTGTTAGAGTAGGAGACGTGGGAAGCAACTCGGAAATGTTTAAAGGTTACCCCAATAGTGGGTGTTGGAGCCACCACTCAAACTGCATTTGGTGACTGCCCCGCGGACCCCAACCGATCATTTACTAATAAAAACCGCTCCCAATCGCCTACATCCCCCAATCCCACCCCCAAATTAATCGAAGGGTAGAATCAGCCGCGGGAAAGTGGCTTTGTTAACGAACTTAAAGACGATTTTAATTATGCAAATCCCGGAGAGGTCTGCCAGAGACCACCACCCTATATGCTTCAAAATGGTGCTGAGAAAGAACAAGAAGGGCGGAGCAAAGAGCAGATTCCCGCCACAGACACGCGCAGAAGGGGGCTCAAGGAGAGGTGGGAGGAGACCTCAAGTTACGAGAGGGAGGAAAGATCGAAATCCAATCAGAGAGCGTGCCCCAAGAGGCTTCCTAATAAGAAAAGGACCTCCCCAGAAGGGAGGCGGAGACGGGGAGGGAGAGAGGCTGCCCATGAAAAAGAAAGAGGGTGTAACCCAGCTCAGAAACATTGTAAGACAGAAACCCCTCGGCACCCGATTTTCTCCTCTGACTCAGAAGAGCCGGATGATGATTGCAGCTCACTGCAGTACCCCAATTACTACCCCCCACGACTCCCATGGGACACAGGGCTGCGAAGAACACACAGATACTCATCCAGCTCAGAGTCCGACTCAGACAAAGACAACATGCCAACCCCTCTCACCAAACACACTGATCTATACACACCGCTCACAGCTAAGCGAAGCTCACAAAAATCCATGCCACTCACAGATTGGAAGGAGGTTCAGATGGCATGTGCAGACTTAACCACGACAGCAATTTGAGCTTTCCCAGTCAGGAGAACAGACAATACCTGCCAACCTATTCTCCTGTCAACCCCAAAGATGTACAAGCAATTGTAAAAGCTATTGCAGAGAAGGGAATCAATTCAGCCAGGGTCTCCACCATGATTGACGGCATGTTCGGCAATGATGACATGTTGCCTTTTGACATCAAGCAGACATGCCGAATGATTTTCGATGGTGCGGGAATGATTGTATTCAAGCAAGAATGGGAGTACAATTATCTGAACATGCTTGCCAAAGCCGCTGGTGACCACCATCCGTTGCGCAACTCTAGCCTTCAAAGACTGCTAGGTAAAGACCCACAGATGATTAGCCCACAAGCACAAGCCCAAGGCTTGTGAGCCTCAGAAGTTGCAGCCACAACTCGTGCAGCCAGAGAAGCCATCCGTGCCGCCTGCAGAATCGTAGCCAAGCCAGCTCCATGATCCACCATCTGGCAGAACAAGAGCAAAAGTTTCACGCAGTTCGTAGACCGTCTCCAAACCGCTGTAGATGCCTCTGACTTGCCTGCAGAAGCAAAAGGTCCGGTCATAGCAGGCTGCCTGCAACAGCAGTGCAATCAAGCCACCAGAGAAATCCTGCTGCCTTCTGCTGTCTTATTCCCTCCACTCCATAGGCTCTTATTGCTGTCTCTTTTTGCTCTCTTATTCTCACCTTTTCATACTCTATTGTGTTATGCACTCCAACTAATGAAATCTCAGAGTTTCTCTCGACAGGTCCATCACAGTGACCACTCCTATCAGTCTCATTCCTTGCCCCTGATCTGGACTCCACACCGTCAGTCCATTTGCGTCTTCGTGTTCCTAAGCCTGCTCGCCACCCAAGGCGAACCGGGTGAGCATCCTTACCAGCCGTGCCTTTGGAGCTTTCGAGACCCCAGAGACGGTAGGGTGATTGCGAAAACAATTTCCAACGCACCTAGCTTCATTGTTCACCTCAGTGAAATATTCAACTTCGATGGCATAGGACTCGATTCCCAAAGAAAGCCTGTTACCTACATTAGTTGGGGAACATATTGGTGTCCCAATGTTAACCCAGGACAAAGCCACTCCTTCGATTCAGAGTATAGGTACTGCAAACACTCGGGATGTGAAAAAATTGTGACCGGTGGCCTGTGGGTCCCACCAAAAAGAGATAACTTTTTAGAGATAAATTACTGGCCAGACAATTGCAAACGAGCTGTACTTAATTTACGAGGGCAAATTAGCGCTTCCAAAGGAAATTGTACCCACCTGAACGTAACAGTCCTGCACCCCCGAGATCCCAGTTGGTCTCTCGGACGGAAGTGGTCAGTGTACATCTTTCACCCAGCAACAGACCCGAGCACGGTCGTTCAAATTATTAAAGCCCCAATACAACGCCGTGCCGCTTTCAGACCCAATCAAATCATAGTCCAACAAAGTAACCACCACGACACTGTCCCCACACCAGACCTTACCACTGTTGCACCAACGTCCCATGACGCATTCGAATGGACCTCGCATGCGCTCTTCTATCGCATGTTGAGAGCAGCATTCTCCTCATTGAATGCGACGAAGCCAAACCTCACCAACTCCTGTTGGCTCTGTTACGACACTTACCCACCTTTTTACAAGGGAGTAGCCCTTGATACCATATTCAGCTATTCCAGAGACAATAACCCCAAGCAGTGCCTGTGGGACACCCCCCGAAAAGGAATTACCTTAGAACAAATTTCAGGAAAGGGAGTTTGCATAGGCAACAGTCAGCTAATACGACAACACAAAGAGATCTGTAACACATCAATCATTTTAGATAAGTCACAGTCCTAGGCAATCCCTGCAACCCCAGGAACGTGGGCATACGTGAACGTAAGTCCACAGCTGTCACTCCTTGTGTATCTATTAAGCACTTTAAAGAAGCTAACGATTTTTGTGTTCAAGTCGTTGTTGTTCCCAGAATCCTGTACTACTCAGATGACGAAATGCTCTTTCGGTTGGAAGCAGATCCCTCACGCCAAAAAAGAGAACTGATAACCGCAGTCAGCCTCACAGTCCTTTTAGGACTCGGAGCAACAGGTGCAGCGACAGGTGTCTCTGCACTGGTGACTCAGAACCAAGGACTCAGTCAGTTACAAACAACGGTCGACGAAGACTTGCTCCGGATTCAAAAATCCGTTTCGGACTTGGAATGATCCCTTAATTCCCTAGCCGAGGTAGTGCTGCAAAACAGGCGCGGTCTAGATCTCCTGCTGTTGCAACAAGGAGGTCTGTGTGCCGCTTTAAATGAGAAATGCTGCTTTTACGCCAATTATTCAGGGCCAATCAGGCAGTCAATGGCAGAGCTTCGAGAACAACTCGAGCAACGCAGCAAGCAGCACTCACCCCAGAGTTGGTTCAATTCCCTGTTTAGTCAGTCCCCGTGGATCCCTACCCTTATATCAGCCCTTGTTGGACTGGTTGTTATCGTTATGTTGATGCTTATCTTCGGTCTTTGCCTTCTTAATAAGTTAACCCAGTTCATCAAAGCCCATCTGAGTACTGTTAATGTTATGTTCTTAGAACACAGACGGTTAACCTGACTGTCAAGAGTATTCGCGTCCAAGTTGTAAGTGCCCTAATGTGTTGTAAGAATTTGTACACTCCCAGTTTTACTAACATGCGTTCACCAGTTGTTACTAAGTTCATTCTGTTGTAAAATTTTCTGTTCTTGGAGAGGGGGGAAATGACGAGAGATGGGGACGCCGTGCGCAAACCTCGCGCTGTACGCGAAGTTAGGCACCCTCTCTCTCCGATGATCGTGACCAATCCTGCCGCAGCTCGCAGCTCGCGGCTGTGACGTAAGCGCGGCTATAAAAAGCTGCACGCGCTTCTAATAAAGGCTTTCCTCCGTCGACTGCATCAGCCTAGCGATTGGATTGCCCGCGCGACCTGTCGTTTTGTTGCCCGTGTCCGTTCCGAACCGGGTCCCGCTGCTTCCCAGTGCAGCCGATCCTCCCCCCGCGGCTGCGACACAGCTCCCAGTTTTTGCTGCACTGTAGCCCCACACCCCTTGCAGGAGTGCTCTCTGCTGCTCTCTCCTCACTCTCCTGCTGGGACATCTTGCTGGCCCAGCTTGCTGCTTCTGAGAGTCCTGCTGGGGCACTGGGATCGGCAGCCCCAGGGCTTTGTGAAGCAAAGCCTCTCCTCCATCCCTGCCCGGCCCGGACAAAGCCGCCATCACCGCGTGCTCCCCGAGCCTGCGCCACAGCGCCCGCTGCAGCCGCGGGGGGATCATCGCACCTGCCCTGCCCACCGGGAGCCACCAGCGCCCCTGCCGGCTGTGCCTGGAACTGCACCCCAGGGGAAAGTGCCGCACTCAGGGAAGCTGTTCCTGGGTTCCTGGTTCTGTTTGTTATCAATGCTGTGGTTGGTGTTGTTTGTGTGCCTGGTTATACACACCAGTAAAGAACTGTGGTACCTGTGCCGAGAGCCCCTGAATTTTCAAAATTATAATAATTCACAGGAAGGGGGTTTGAATTCTCCATTCCAAGGGAGGCTCCTCCTTACTGAGCAGACACCTGTCGTTCAATCTTAGACACCATGAGATGATCATGACCATGTGATGACCATGACTGTGACCCTGCCCATGAGATGATCAGGACCATGAGAGGGCTGTGACCATCAAATGACCATGACACAGCTATGAGGTGATCGAGATCATGAGCTGACCATGAGATGAACATGACACAACCATGGCCATGAGGTCATCATGGCCATGAGAAGACTGTGACCATCACATGACCATGACACAACCACTGCGATGAGATTGTGCCCATGAGAGGACCATGACCATAAGCATGAGGTGATTGTGATCAGGAGACGACTATGAACATGAGGTGATGGTGCTCAGGAAATGACCATGACACGACTACAACTGTGACCATGACATGACTGTGGCCATGAGTTGACCACAAGATGAACATGACCATTTGATGACCACGAGCATTTCATGACCATAACCATGAGGTGATCAAGGTCATGAGGTGACCATGACTTAACCATGGCCATGGGATCATAAAGACCATGAGATGAGCAAGAGAAGTGTAGTGGTTTAGGGCAAATTTGGGAGGAAACCTCCTAGGCAGCCCTCCCTCTCCTCCCCCAACCAGTTCAGGAGAGACCTCCTCAGAGAGAATTGGAAAGAAAAATCTGTTTATTAAACCTGCAAAGCACTCCCCAGCACAATAAACTGAACAATACCAGATGAGAAGAACTTTGTGTCACTCTGGAAAGATGACAAATTAGGAAAGAAGTCCCTCTTGTAGGTGCTAGCTGTGCTCTCAGTCCCTCTGGTGCTGGAAAAATTTGCTGTGCAGGGCAGATCTTGGTGGGTCCCAGGTGCAAGCTCCCCCTGGTGTTCCCCTGGGTCCGCAGTCTGGGGAGGTTTGAACAGATCCAAAAGAAGGCAAAAAAAAGAGGAAAAAAAAGAAAAAAAGAGGAAAAAGAAAACCAAAGCTTCTACACCTCAGCTAGCTGCACTAACTAAAAAGAAGAGAAAAAGAGAGAGGGAAAAAAATCCCCTCTCTGTCTCATGTCTGTGTATTGTTGACTCGCACTCTCAAGGCCAGCCTGGAGGGGGAAGGTTTCTGAAAACAAACTGTGCGCTTCTCAACCACTTTTTACTCTCAGATCCAATATTAAAGGTACAGAATGTAATATGCAGCACAAACCCAACAGACAATTGGGGATACAAACATCGTAACATCACCCTAGGACACCCTTGGACAATAGGAAACCAAAATTGTGGAATCCCTGAGGTTGGAAAAGACCTCCAAGACCATCCAGTATTCCTTGATGCCCCAGAAGATAGGATTGAACATTAAAGATTTTCTGGGGTTGAAAGTTAACAAATCCACTCTCCCCAAGGAATTCCCAGTGTCTGTCTGTGTCCCGATGGATGTTCCTGCCCCTCCATTCATCCAGATGCCCATGGGGAGCCAGGAAGATGTGCAGCCCCCCCCAGCCAGCTGTCTTCCCAACACAGATCACCAGGACCACGGATCACCAGGGCTCTGCCCAGCGGGGGTCACTGGGGATCATCCAATGCCGATCCTCCCACGGGGGATGGAGCTGGAGCAGCGCACGAAGCTCTTCCCGCTCTCAGGGCACTCACAGGGCTTCCCTTAGTGGCGCCTCTGTTGGTGTTTGGTCAAGACAGATCTGTCTGAGAAGCTCTTCCCACACTCAGGACACTCGTAGGGCCTCTCCCTAGTGTGGATGCACTGGTGCCTGATGAGGTGTGAGTTGTGCTTGAAGCCCTTCCCACAGTCGGGGCAGCGGAAGGGCCTCTCCTCCGTGTGAATCCGCTGATGGACGAGCAGATGGGAGCTGGTGTGAAACCTCTTCCCACACTCGGGACACTCGTAGGGCCTCTCCCCAGTGTGGATGCGCTGGTGGTATTTCAGGTTGGAGCTGCATCCAAAGCTCTTCCCACATTCCAAGCAGGTGTAGGGCCCTTCCCCAGTGTGGATCACCTGGTGCTGGATGAGCTTCGAGCTGTCTCTGAAGCTCTTCCCACATTCCCCACACTTGTAGGGCTTTTCTCCAGTGTGGATCCTCTAGTGTTGCCTAAGACTGCCCTTCAGGCTGAAGCTCATCCCACATTCCCCACACTTGTGGGGCCGTTCTGCAGAGTGTATCACCTGGTGCTGGAAAAGGTGGGACCTGTCGCTGAAGCACTTCCCACATTCTCCACACTCATAGGGTCGTTCCCCAGTGTGGATCACCTCATGCCGGAGCAGGTAGCCCTTACGGCTGAAGTTCTTCCCACATTTCCCACACTCATAGGACCGTTCCCCAGTGTGGGTCACCTGGTGCCAGAGGAGCTCAGAGCAGTCTCTGAAGCTCATCTCACATTCCCCACACTGGTAGGGCTTTTCCCCAGTGTGGATCACCTGGTGCCGGATCAGGTGGGAGCTCCGGCTGAAACCCTTCCCACATTCCAAGCACTTGTGGGGCTTCTCCCCTCCATCAGGCTTCTCCTCCAGCTCTGAGCTCCGGCTGGATCTCCGGCCGCCCTCCTGGCACAGGGAGGGTCTTTCCTCCTCGCAGCTCCCTGGGCTGGGTTTGCAGCCCTTCCTCCTGCCGGATCTCCGGGGCTTTTCCTCCTCCTCCATCCGGACCCTCCTTGGGAATGAAAAATCTG
The DNA here is from genome assembly GCA_017589585.1 of Phylloscopus whistleri. Classification (NCBI taxonomy): domain Eukaryota; kingdom Metazoa; phylum Chordata; class Aves; order Passeriformes; family Phylloscopidae; genus Phylloscopus; species Phylloscopus whistleri. Next base: position 17,686 of record JADMLD010000666.1, on the reverse strand, counting down.
GTTTGAGGAAAAAACAAGAGGAGAGCACCTTAGGCTGGGGGTTCCTCCTTGCCCAAGCTCCTCTCAGAAAATCATTGGGCACCTTGAGTCTGTAAGAACCTCCAAAACACCAAGATTCAGCCCAAAAGTCCTCCAAACATCAAGACACGAAGCAAAAACTCACCAAATATCAAGACTCAGCCAAAACCTCTTCTAACCATAAGAATGTCCTGCAAACGGGGGACCCCCAGGGAAGGAAGAAGAGGAAAGTGTCTTTACAAACAGATGCTGAGAATCTGCTTGGAGATAGGGCCAGGCACTTGGACACAAAGAAGGGACAGAAGAAGCCCTCAGTTCCAGAAAATGTTATTAACTGACCACACAGACTGCTGCTCAGCCAAGGTCTTGCTCAATTCAGGAACTTCCAGAAGAAGAACAAAGACTTAACAGAGCTGTGAATATCCCTACCTAGACAGAAGTGGGGTGCATATTAAGGGGGGTATGTGATAGGAGGATTGGGAAGTCTGTACCTCTCAAGTTCTTCAGCCAATGGGGAAAGGGAGAGGGAGATGCAGCCAGGAAAATTAGGATGAAAACGAGGCTGCATCCTCCAACAACTGGAGAGACCCTGTGGGAAATGTCCCATGGCCTCTCCCTCTTTTTATGAATGAAATGACTTGTACAGGACTCCTCTGCCTTCTCTGTGGACACAAACATCTGGAGATGGGATGTTTTCCACACACCTTGGGGCTCGTCTGGAATTCCTTCCACCGCCCGGGGCGGCGGGCAGTGAGTGGAGCTGAAGGTGCCTCACCCACTTTGGGTGATCGGCTCCCTTGGGTGGCGGCGGCACCGGGGATTGACTGGGGACCCGAGAGTGTCCAGGAGACAGACGAGTGACAGATCGAGGGGGCTGTGAAGCCAGCAGAAAATGTGTTTAGGGAAGGGTCTTCAAGGGCAGCAGAAGAGAAAAGAGTTACAAGACATGCTATTATTTAGGAAAGGGACTCAGGCAAAGCACAGGTTACCACCCACGTGCTCAGCTCAACCGGCAGAGCTGTGTGTGCTTGTGAGAGCCTAGGACTGAAATGCCCTGAGCAGGAAGGCTTAAATATCTTCTGCTAACACCACGTCACCTAACAGGGTGGCAAAAAAAGCAACTCTGACTGCTTCAGTCATCACTGGATCACTTATTGAAGTATTTCTAAAACATATAATTCCAAGAGAAGGGATTGTGGAAGCAATAGTCTCAGATGGGGAACTCATTTTACAGGAAAGATCCTTCACGGGATTATGGCAGCTTTAGGAACACAATGGGACCTCCACAACCCCTGGCACCGCCAGAGCCCAGGTCAGGCAGAAAGAATGAATGGGAAAATAAAGAAACACCTTTGGAAGCTGGTGATAGAAACCAAGATGCCATGGGTACAGCTTTTGCCATTGGCTTTGCAAAAAATAAAAGCCAGACTCAAAGCAGATACTCAATTCTCTCCCTTGGAATTGGTGTTTGGAATTCCTTACCCTGGTCATTCTCCACCACATGCAGGGTGCAGATAAGGGATGCATATTTCAAGCAGTCTGTGGCCAGAATCCTGTCTCCTGTGAAATCTCTCCCACAGGAAGCTCGGCTGGCACAGACCCTGCCTTGGGACTTTGCTGCTCACAACATCCAACCAGGACATCGGGTCCTGCCCAAGGAGTGGGAAGAAGCACCACTGGTGGCCAAGTGGCCTGGCCCATCCCAAGTGTCCCTGAGCACAGAAGCAGCCCCAGCACAGCTGAACACGGGGGGACCCTTCACCCTGGGTTCAGGGTCTCTGAAGCCCCCGAGATTTGGACTTCCCGGCTGCAGGAGGAGGATGGGAGGCTGCGAGTGCCCCTGCCCTGAAGGCAAGGGAGCAGCAGCCAGGGCTCCACAGCCCCGGGGGAAGCCCCTGTGCCTGCCCACAGATCCTCTGCTGGAATGCTCTGCCTGGGCACCCTCCCTTGGCATCTCCAGGCACTGCGGGCCAATCCTTGCTGCCACTGCTGCAGCTTCAGTGCTTTCTGTGCCTGCACTCGCCACAGGGGCTGGGGAGACAACGGGACAATTCCACTCTGGGGCTCAGGCAGATTCACACACTGGGCTGGATGGGATTGGATGCTTGGAAAATAGACCGACTTTAAAATTGTTTTTTATTTTATTTCTCTAGTCAGGCTTGGTTGGCCTTTGCCCTGGGGAAAGGAATTTTAAAGGTTTTATTTTAAGAGATGTTACACTACTCAACAGAGATGAGTTGAACATCTCACCAGACTGGGAAGAGCCCAAAAGATCCCCACAGAGAGAACGACCATCAACAAAACATCAACGACCATCAGCAAACAGCAACCAACACCCACCCCAGACACTGCCCCTGGAAGAGCTGCACACACCTGGTCTGGAAAAGGCTGACAAGGAAATCCAGGAGTGCAGACCTAATTAACATCAGAGGAAAAGAAATTTGGGTCCAACAGGAAATCTAATACTCAGAACTCAGCAACTTGGAAGCAACGAATATCAAACCAATGGATTTCTATGGGTTCAGACTGTAAAAAATTTAGGAAAAAATCCAGTAAAACTCCCATGTCATGGAATGATTTTCTCTTCACAACAGGCTATGTGTGGATGAAATGATTTCTGTTGCACATCCTGCCCAGAATTAAGTAAAGCCTTGACTCTCTAACACTAAAGATATTGTTGGAGAGTTTTGGTTTTTCCCACAGTTTCTGTGACAAGATGACACCATTAGAATAATTTTTGTAATAATCCTACTTTTATATTGTCAGTTAGGTTTGGACCAGAGGTGTGAGAATCAATTTGTAGTCTTAGGAGAAGAAGTAGAAAAACCTTGATTGCTTTGGATTGGTTTTGTGTATGTTTGTGTGTGGCTTTTAGTGACTGCAAAATTTTGGTACATGGGTTTTTCAAAGTTCACCTTTAGGTTGCATTTTGCAAAACTAGAAGAGCTTTAAAGGTGACCCTTAAACACATACACAGTTAATAAAATACTGTTAAAGAAAAAATGCAGATTGTGGTGAGGCCACATGTGAGTCATTCCAAGGCTGCTCTGGAAGAGAAGCTTCCTTCCAGGCAGCCAGGAGAGGAGCTTTAGAAATGCAAATTAACACTGCTGGGGGAAAGTGTGGACAATGCACCAGAGGCTTCTTTCCTGGGGCAGGAATTGGGCTGATTCCCTCTGTCCCTCAGCCCAAGCTCTGCCTGCTTGCACAGATGGAATTGGCAAAGCCAAGGGCAGAGCCCAGAGGGAGGATCTCTGACTCTGCAACACAAATTGGTTCAGCTGCAAAGGGAAACAGCAAATGGAGAACGTTGGGAAAGCTCCACTAAAATCAGTGGGGGGGAATCATCCCTCTCCCCACTTCAACATGTGCTGTCACTGTCTGTGTCACACAGGGAGCATCAGACCACTGGGGGGTTTCTGCTACCACAAGTTCAGAGAAATCAGCTGGGAATCCAAGGATGTGTTGATTTAATTAGAAAAAGGAGACAAATTCATGCAGCCCTGGCTGGAGGGAGCACCCAAAAATGGGGAAAAGATGAACAGCCACCAGAACAAATCCCACAACACCAGGGACCAGCCCCTGGGAACCCCAACGAATTCATATCAGGAGCCAGACAACCCAGTGATCATTTCAGTTGCATAAATGAAACGGCTACAAAAGCACAGGGAATGAGGTCACTGACAATAATCCCAAAACCAAAGAGGACCCAGGAAGAAAAAATACAGTCAATGAGTAAATCTGCTTGGAGATAAGGCCAGGGACTTGGAGATAAGGAAGAAACGGGAGAAACCATCAGTTTCAGAAAATGTTACTCACTGACACGGACTGCTGCTCAGCCAAGATCCTGCGAAATTCCTGAACATCGAGAAGAAGAACAAAACCTGAACAGAGCCAGGAATATCGGATGTTATACAAAAGGGGGGTACATATTAACGAGGACATGCAGCAGGCGGATCGGGAAGTCTGAACTTTCCAAGGACCTTTGGCACTGGGCAAAGGAAGAAGGAGATGCAGAAGGGAAAAGCAGGATAAAAAGGAGGCTGCGTATTGCAACGATTGGAGAGACCGCATGGCAAATGCCGCATGGCCTCGCCCTTTCTTCATCAAGAAAGTCACTTTTACAGGACTCCTCTGTCTCCTTCGGGCACAGAAACCTCTGGCCATGCGAATTTTCCTTCGCAGGCCCCGGGGACAGCGCAGCCACCTCCGTCCTACCCACAGGAACCGGGACGAGCCAGCGCTGCTCCGGCAGCGGCTCCTGCCCAGGCACCCGCGGGAAGGAGACCGCGGGCAGCCGCTCCCGCAGCGCCCTCAGGCACGGGGAACACGGCGCGGACACGGCACAACCGAGCCACAGCCAGAGCCCCCTGCCGCCCCCTCCGCCCGCAGCCGGCCCCGAGCCCCGGCACAACCCAGCGCGGCTCCCACCTGCGCCGGGGCCGCCTCCGAGCTCCGCCGCCGCCGCCTCACCGGGCTCCGGCCGCTGCAGCCGCTGCCGCCGCTGCCGGGCCCGCACAGACGCTCCGCATAATGGCGCCTGGGCCAGGGGGCCGGGACGCGGGCTTGTCCCCGCTCTGCTCTGCCCAATCAGCGCGCAGCGAGAGCCAGGAGTGACGGCAGATCCAGCCAATGGCGGCGAGTGGCGGGCTCTGCACACGGCACAGCCTCTCAGGCCCCGCGCCCGGGCTGTCTGAGGGCAAAGCCGCAGATCAGGAACCGCCCTGGGACCGGCCCGGGCCCGAGACGGGATTGAGCTCAAAACACAAACAAAGTTCTCCGCACCTCCCGGACCGCCTGGCCCAGCCCTGCGTGCTGGGTGCCTCCCACTCAGCGGGAAGCCCTGAAGCCTCACTTCTCCTACGCCCTAACTCGGAGCATCAGTTCATCACTTTGATTTCCCCGAAAAAGGGAAAACTGCCCCAAACCCCTGTCGCTGAGTGGAAGAGGGGAGAGATTTCTGGCAGAAAACTCCAAAAATTCAGAGCACGCTAATGAGAAGTAAATGAGACCCTTAAAATTAGCCTCCCCTCACGCCTCCCTCCTTCCAGCTCCACCTCCTACCCCGGCAGAGCAGGGAGACAGGGAATGGAGCCGTGGTCAGTTCGTGCCCCGGGGCTTTTCCGGCTGCTCAGGGACAGGAGCTGTTCCCTTGCTGCACCCTGGGGTCCCTCCCACAGCAGAGTTCTCCAGGAACTCCTTCAAGCTCAGCCCATCCCGTGGGGAACAGCCCCCCTCAAGTTGCTGCAGCGTGGGTCACTCTGCCCCAGGCTCAGCCCTTCAAGGACAGGCTGCTCCAGCGGGGGCCCCTCTGCCCGCAGGTGTCCCCCGGGGTCACAGCCTCCTGTCAGGCATTGCCCTGCTCTGCCATGGGCTCCTCCAGGGGCTCTGGGGGGATCTCTGCATCCCCGTGGATCTCAGCATGAGGCACCTCAGTCTTTGGAGGCACCACGGATTGGCTCTGCTGGACACGGAGGAAGCTTCTGGCAGCTTCTCTCAAAAGCCAGCCCTGAACACCCCCTGCTACCAAAACCAGGCGCTGCAATCCCAATAAAGCTCCAAAAAGGGGATCCCAGATAGACAGGAGCTCAGGTTAACCCAAAATTGGGATGGAGATTTCCAGGGGCTCAGGGGTGCCCAAAAAATGAGGCCCCAGCTGAGGGTGTTCTCTGCTTGGCTGAGCGCTGCCCGAGGGCTGGGGCTGCCCCACGGGGGGACACCCTCCTCCAGCGGGGATGTCCCACACACGGGGGATGCCCACAAGACCCTCAGAAACCCCGGGGCTGGGCTGGCCCTGCCTGGATGCCAGGAGCCACCAAAACCACTCTGTCCCTGCCCTCTGCAACTGCACAGGGACAGGAAATAGAAGGGAAGGCCCAGGAGTCAAGAGAAGGACCAGGAGCAATCCCGCCCTGAGCACCGGCAAAGGCAAAACAGATCCAGCCTGGGAACAGGGAGGGAATTTATTACCAACCAAATGACAGCAGGACAAGAAATGAAAGAAATCTCTCCAACACCTTCCCCACACCCAGCAGGGATCACCAGGAACGGGGGTCACCAGGGCTCTGCCCAACGGGGGTCACTGGGGATCATCCAACGCCGATCCTCCCATGGGGGACGGAGCTGGAGCAGGGCACAAAGGAAGCTCTTCCTGCACTCGGGGCGCTCCCAGGTCTTCCCTTAGTGGTACCTCCATTGGTGTTTAGTCAAGTGAGAGTTTTGGGTGAAGCTCATCCCACACTCGGGACATTTGTAGGGTCTCTCCCCAGTGTGGATGTGCTCATGGGTGACGAGCTTGGAATTCCACCTGAAGTTCTTCTCACACTCCCCACACTCACAGGGCCATTCCCCAGCGTGGATGTTCTGGTGTTCCCTCAGGTGGGCGCTATAGATGAAGCTCTTCCCACATTCCAAGCATTCTGGGGCTTTTCTTCCTCCTCCATCCAGCTGTGGCTTGGGAATGACAAGTCCTTGTTCGGGAGAAAAAACAATGGGGGGCCTCCTTGGGCTGGGTGCTCCTCCTGCCCAAATCCATCTCTAGAAGACAGCAGGTGTTTTGCGTCCATGAAAGTCTCCAAAATATCAAGATTCTGTCCAAAAAAAACCCTCCTCGGTGTTGCCCATCTCTGATCTCTGCAGTTTGGGGTTCCAGAGGTTTCCCTTCCCTGGCATGAGGGGGGTCCCACGGCTCCAGGCATTCCCCTCTCCGAGGTCCTGCTTACGGATGGTCCAGGGGCTTTTGGTGGGGGCCCATGGGGTCCCTTCTCCCCAGATCCCAGGGATCCCAGGGGTCTCTCCTCTACAGGCTCATCCCCTTCTAGCCTGCCAGGGGTCCGCCAGCTCTGGGATCACCCCTCTCTGCTCTCCCCACCTTGGGGGTCCAAGGGTTTTCCCTTCTCTGCTCTCTCGGGGGTCCCCAGGACCAATGTCCTCCCTCCACAGATACCGAGCGATGGCCATGTGGACCCCCAAAGATCCCCCCAAAGGGCCCAGCTTTGGGCTCCTGCAAGATCCAAACCTACACACACAGATGGGTACCTCCCTGGGGTACTTCCCAGGGATTTCAGACGCTATTTGGGGCTCAAATCTGCAATATGCCAGCTCCAAACACATCCTAATAAAAAGACTCTCTCAGGGAACCCCTGGTAGATTTGGGACAAGCTCCCCCTCCCTGCTCACCTGCAGGATGCGATGGGGGCAATGGTCCTATGGCCGGGGGTGCTGTGGACGCAGGGGGCACTGGAACCTCCTATTTCTCTTTCTTTTCCTGCTCCTGCTCCTCGTCTTCCTGCTCCTCCTTTTCCTCTCTCCCTCCTCCCCTGCCCCCTCCTGCTCCTCCTCCTTCCTAATCCCCCCTCCTCCCCTGTTCCTGCCTTCTATATTTAGAGTGGAGAACTTTGCTTGTTTTTAGAACTAGAACAAAGATGCCAGATGGAATGAGCCTTGCTGGTTTTAGTCAGAAGCATCAGTGACTAAAGGTCATGTTTCCTTTGGTTTTGTCCCATTCTTGTTCCTCCTCAGTGTTCAGGCTAGGCTGTGGGATGTCCTTGTTTGCTGCATTTTCGGAGTTCCTCTTGGATCCTTTGGGCAATAGGCTGTGCCCTGGGAGGATTCTTTGTGCTCCTTGGTGACACAGGAGAACCTTCCAGGTGGTTTTTGCATGAGCTGCTGCTGTGATATCACAGGAACACTGACACGTCCCCGTGGTGTTCCTGTTGCTGTGGGACACAGAGGCCTCAGTCCAGAGCGGCTCTGGGCGCCTGCTTGTTGCTGAAGGATCCTCCTGCCTGAGGCATTCTCAGCAGCCAGCCCAGCCCCTGAGGGGTGTCCTTCTGTGCTTGCAGGGCTGCAGTCTGCAGACATGTGCAGTGCAGCCAAAATGATCCAGCAAGTGGTGGCTGCAGTTTGCACTCTGTACTCTGTGGCTTATTCGGGGTATTTTTTAACCCACTTGGCACGTAAGTCGAAGTTTTCCCTTGGTGCAGCATCTGTGGCTTTGGGCTTGCTGTGTGCTTTCTGTTCTTCCACTGGAACTGAGTTGACCTTGAAACCAAATTGCCATGAAGACACCACTGGTTTGGGAGAGCTCCTGCCAGCAGCTGCAGCTGAACAAGGGGGTGTCTGCAGCCAGCAGGGCGTGCACAGCATTTGCAGTGAGGCCTGGGGGTGGTTCTGTTCCCTCGAGGGGAGAGTCTGTGGCAGTGGAACCTGGAACTCCCTCTGTTTGTTGGTCTGGCCAAGAACTGACACAGCCCAGTATTTTGTGCTGTTCTCTTGCTTGCTGTGTGAAGGGACTGTGGCTCCTGGAGGGATGCTGTGAAAGCACAATGCTCTCTTGGGGTTGCCTTGCGCTGTGGCATTTCCCACCACAGGCAGTTTTTTCCCTAACAGCATCTGGTTCATGTTCCATCTCCCATTGCAGGGCACCTCACGCGTGGATCCCGAGCAGCTCCTCCTTCGGTGAGTGAGAAAGAAACCTTTGGTGTTTGGAATTGTGCAAGTTGTGAGCTCAGCATGTGGCAGCCGAATGCCAGCCTGGGAGGCTGAAGGAAAGTTCCTGTCACTGTCTGCAGCAGCAGCAAAGAGATCCCTGTCAGTTTTCTCCTTTTCTGTTGAAGAGCTTTAAAAGAGCTGCACGTCTGGTTTTGCAGGCAGAAGATTGCTTGCTGGCTTTAGGCATGGTGGAATATCAAATTCCCAACAAGAAGTGGCAATGTCGACTTTAGCCCATTGTTAGTTTGAACAACTTGGAACCATCTTTCTGCCTGGTGCAGCTGGATGTGTAGCTGAGGATAAATAAGATGATAACTGAGGTAGAACTTCCTGTCCCTCACGCTACCGTCTGTCCACAGGGCACAAAAGCAGCATCAGCACCTCCTCTGACTCCCTCTGCTTCCAAAGAGGAAGCCAAAGAGGAGGAAGACAGCAGTGAACTTCCCACTGTCCTGGGGGATGATGGTGAACTTCCCCCTCTGCCGGGAGATGCTGGTGAACTTCCTGCTGTTCTGGGAGACGAGGGCAAACATCCTGTGGTTTGGGAATACAGCGGCGAGGCTCCCGTGGTGTGGGACAAAGACAGTGGACATCTCCCACTGTGGGACAAGGACAGGGGACATCTCCCACTGTGGGATGAGGACAGGGGACATCTCCCACTGTGGGATGAGGACAGTGGACATCTCCCACTGTGGGACAAGGACACTGGACATCTCCCACTGTGGGACGAGGATGGTGGATGTCGCTCGGCGTGGGACGAGAATGGCCAAGCTCCCATGGCATGGAACGAGGATGACGGACATCTCCCAGTGTGGGATGAGGACAGAGGACATCCCGTGGCTTGGGAAGAGGAGGGTGAACATCTCCCAGCATGGGAAGCGGACAGCGAACGTCCCGTGACTTGGAAAGATGATGGCAAACCTGCAGCGTTTTGGGAAAAGGATAGAGAACCTGCAGTGTTTTGGGAAGAGGATGGAGAACCTCCCTCTGCTTGGGAAGAGGACACTGAATCTCCCTCCCCTGTGGGATCCTGGGCTGAAGATTCTGACAGCAGCACAGCCCTGCAGCCAGAGGGGAGCGGGGAGTGGTGCCTGATGCAGCTGAGTATGTCTGCTCTGTTCCTGTGTGCCAGAGCAGGGTGCTGTGTGTGTGTCTCAGCATCAGCTGCACCCAGTGCTGCTCTGCAGCTGAATGTCACAGAGTCATTTATTGTCCCTCCCCAGCTGAGACCAAGGGGCCCCAGGGAGTGGGGCTGCATTCTGGCTCTGCTGCAAGGTGGGGTCTCCATCTGGGAGGGAGAATCTTCCATGTGGTTTCTTTCAGGGAACATGGTGAGTGTGGGGGAGCCTGCCAAGAAATACCTGGAACTGGAGCAGATTGGCCAAGGGTAAGTGCAAGGCAGTTACTTCTGCACCAGCAGGGCCCAGGTATTTTGCTGGTGCAGGATCAACTGAGAAGTCAGGAGAGCTCCAAACACCTTCAGACACTGGGGTATAATCATGCTGTCTCTCAGTCCTGATCAGAATTGGTAACTGTGGTCAGAAGGCACTGCCAAAGGCCCCTGAGGCTGGCAGTGTCCTTCCTGCAGCAAGGAGCAGGACCTGGAAGATCTTCTGTCCCTGGAATTGGATAGCCTAAAAGAGCAACTCGCCTGGTGACTGTCAGAAAACAGTTCTCAAGAAGATTTCTTTCAAATATTTTGCTTTAAAAAAATATCCACTGGTCAGGATTATCAACATAATGGTTTAGAAACAAAAATCAGAGATGAACAAATAAGGGCTCTTTTCAGCACAGGTAGTAGCCCCCATACATTCAGTAACAGACACACAGCTGCTGCACTTGAGGGGAAAATGCATCACCTGCCTGATGGCAGGGCCCTTGTGGATCCTGCAAGTCTTAGGCAGGAAATGCAAAAGGATGAAATACATTCTTTTCTAGTTCTTTAGACACCCACCCCCCACCTCAGGTTTTGAACTAAAGGAATTCAGCATGGACATTTGGGATTTGCTCCAGCACTTTTCCTTCATGTTGGGTCTTGGTTTTCACTTGCACACCTTGCATGGCAAAGGGCTGGTGGCTGTTGCCTTGTTTGCAGGGTTGATGCACCCAGGTGTTTTGTGAACGCTGGAGGCAGCAGAGATCTCCTGCCTGGGCTGACTTTCATTCCCACGGCCTAAAGCGCTGCTTCTTTCTTCTCTGCTGTTTTGTTTCCAGGGCTTTCGGGACGGTTCATAAAGGACTCGACAGGGCCACTGCAGGAGAGGTCAGTGCCAACACACCCAGCACGTCTGGCAGCTCTCCAGGGCTTTCCCCTCTGCTGGGAGCTGTGGCTGGAGCTCTGGGGGCCTAGCAGAGCTTTCCTGCACAGGCTGCTCCTCTGAGGGCAGAGCAGTGTCAGCCTGCAGGGCACAGCTGGGACAGACTTGGTCCTTCTGAAGTGCTCAAAGGAATGCAAGGAGGGCAGCGGTGTCTGTCAGAGCAGGACATGCTGCCTTGGTCTTCATATCTGAAACTGGGAATGCATCAGCTGCTGGAGACTGAGGCCCAATTCACCTCCATCCCAGCTTCGGACAGTAACACTGTGTAGCAGTTTTTCCATGCTGAGTTTCACCTTCAAAGGGTACCTCAAGGGCTAATTAGGGAGAGATCCTGCTTGGGCTCAGTTTGGGGTTTTAGTCCTACTGCAGCTGTTCACAGAGAGAGAGGGAGAGCAATGAGAAGATGGATGTCCAGAGCAAAGCTCTCTCCTAAACCCTGCACTTGTGTTTGGGTCTGGTGTTAGTGACCACCTGATCCCAGCCTGTGACAGGGATCATCTGAGCAATGGACGTGCGTGTTTGCTTTGTTGTGCAATCCCAAACAGAGCAGTTGCATTTGAAATCATGACCAAATCCCATAGGATTGCTAAAGGGTTCCCAGCTATTTTGCTCTGTTTTCACAGGACCAGAATTACCTCCTGCTAGCAAAATGAGTTTGAATAAAAATAAGAGTGTTGAGGCCATTTGAGGAGACTGTAGGTGCAGAGAATGTTGTTAGAGCTTTGAGGCTGACAGCTGAGGGGCCATTTCTGCAGAGGTTTACAAGGCCAAATGTGTCTCTGGCCATGTGTCCTGTGAGCAGCCCCCAGTGAGCAGAGCAAGGGGCTGTGGGAATGGCACTTGCTGAGCTCTGCTGTCCCATCCCAAGGCAGTTTGGCACACCATGGCTCCCTTGCTCCAAAAAGACTCGCTCCATGTTTGCTGTGTCCTCCTGCCACAGACTCCTCCAGTTAAAGGTCTGCAATGTCCTTTCAGGTGGCCATAAAGAAGATGAGTCTCAGGGAGCAGAACAGGAAGCGAGCTGTGAATGAGATCCTGATCCTGAAGGACAAGAAGAACCCCAACATTGTCAACTCTTTGGACAGGTGAGTGCTTCAGGTCTCATCCCGTGCACGGGCCCTGTGTTCATCTTTCCTGGCATCTGTAGTCTGTAGCCTGTTTTGAAAAAGCCTGACCCGGCCATATCTTCCCAAAACAACAGCCTGGCAGTTCCCTCCCTCCCTCCATGTGCTTTTGTTGCTTTGTTTGTTTTTTTTTTTTCTTCAAATTGACCTCATTTTCAATGTCTTACAACAAGTTCTGATAATCCATGGCAGAAAATATTTTCCTTGGCTTCTTCTTCCCAAATCTTTTCCATTGCTGCAGATGCCAGGAAGACCAGGTTCTTTTTTCCAGAAATGCCTAATTTGCCCATTTTTCAATGGCCCCGCCTGTTTCTGAAGAGACTTCCTGCAAGGTTTTCCAAACAGTTGACCGCTTTTGTCCCAAGGACTGCACACCCCAGATAATTCTGGAAGTTGTGTTGCCTTACTCTGGAGGGAAAGGTGGAACTGATGAGTTCAGATGCTGAACCAGCTGGGTGCAAGTGTTGTGGTTCCACATTGATCTGGGCTGTTGCTAAACTGCATTTTTCACTTGCTTGCAATCTAAGGCCTCTTCTTTTTCACAGGTATCTCCTTCTCCTTTAGACTGTGCAGATTCCAAGGTCTGTGCACCCTGGCAGGAACATCTCTCCATCTGATTCTGTCCTCATTGACAAGGGACCCGGAAACACAACTCCGCTCGAGGCTTTTCCATGAGGGAATTGAGCAGTGCACATTCATGTCCATGCCATTGTTTTCCTCTTCCAGCTTCCTTGTTGACAGAGATCTCTGGCTGGTGATGGAATACATGGATGGGGGAACTTTGCAGGACGTTGTCAGACAGACACACATGGCTGAAGGAGAGGTGGCAGCTGTCAGTCAGGAGGTGAGGGATCCTGCTTGTGCCTCCCATGGCTTGGACATGATGGTCCTTCCAAACAGGGCAGGAGAACAGCAGTGGCTCCATGCTCAGGGCTTTGTTTCTGTGTTGTTTTGATGAGCTGGAGAAGAAAGAGCCACTGAAATGAAAGGCCTGCCAGCATCACTGCACTTCTGTTCTTGTCCTCTTTCCTGCTGTTGTGGTACTCTCTGTCTTGTTTTGATTTGCTGTTCTCAGCTTTGCCTTGAACCATTTGCCTGGAGTTTGTCTGCACTGCACTCCTGGCCTGTCACAGCAAAGTTGCTGCTGGCAGAATTCTAAACTGTCCTTTCTTGTGTGATCTGTTCCAGCCATTGACTTTTACCCTCATGTTTCTTGTTCTCTCTCAGTGTCTGCAGGGCCTGGATTTCCTCCATTCAAACTGGGTGATCCACAGAGATCTGAAGAGCTCCAACATCCTTCTGGGCATGGACGGCTCTGTCAAGCTGGGTGGGTGTTCCTGGCCAGGCACAGCGCTCCCGGGGTGCGGGGCTGATTCTCAGTGATGGCCAGAGCACCACAAGTGCTGCTGGTGACACTGCCTGGCCCCTGCTGCCAGCTGAGAGCCGCTGCCCCTGCAGAGAGCTCAGGAGAGGAGCAGGATGTTAGGAGTGGCTTTGCTCTGGCTATGGCCCTTCCAGAGGGGCGGGAGTTGGAATCTCAAGCTTCAAGGGAATCAGTAAAAGCCTCTGCATGGAAGCTGAGGGTTTCTTGAAGGGTCCAGTTCCATCTTTCATTATCTATAGCCCTGAGGACTTTTCCAGCTGACTTCACTACTGCATTCTCAGACTGGGAGAGTGGGGAATCTTTGTGCTTGGTTTCCTCATTCCAGCTGCCTTTGACAGGGTTTGCTTCTGTCCTCAGCTGATTTTGGCCTCTGCGCTCAGCTCAGCCCTGAGCAGGACCGGCGCAGCTCCATGGTGGGCACTGCTCACTGGATGGCCCCAGAAGTTGTGACCAGTTCTCCTTACGGCCCCAAGGTGGACATCTGGTCCTTTGGCATTGTGACCATCGAGATGGTGGAAGGAGAACCTCCTTACTTTAAGGAAACGGGAGCCATGGTAAGAGGCAAATTCTCCAGTGTCTACAGAGGCCTGTGAGCACAGAGTGACCCTGCACTGGGAGGAACACCTGGAGGTTTCTGCACTCGGGAAGGGAATTCCCAGAGGACTTGAGCCTGAACACAGAAGAATATTCTGCAGTCTCCAGCAACAATTTGCTTTGGGCTTTAAGTTGTTGCAATTCTTCTATCTGTGAGGATGACCTGCAAACGTGAAGCCAGTGTATCAGTTCTAATGTTATCTTGCAAAAAAAATCCCAAACCAACCCCAAAACGCACACCCAAACCCAAGAAATTGACGAAGGAGTTTATAAAAGGGATTTTGCAAGATGAACTCCCCCCGGAAATTTGTCTAAAACACAAAGATAATTATTTAACATCCCCATAGTCTAACATATTTCTTTCCCATCCCAAGCTCCTTTCTCCATGTCACCAAGCCTGAGCTTTCAGCAACACCAACCTCCTGTTTCTTGCCTGGCAGTTTCTAGGATGGGGCATCATAAATTAATTTACTTGAGTGTCAGTGCCCTGCAAAGATGCATTTGATGTAAGAATCCTTTGAAATAACAGTCAGACCACACTGACCCTTGAAAATGGCCTGTAAAGCTGGTGTCCATATTTGGAGAAGCAAAATGTGCTATTTCTGATGGAGGTGCCTACTAACAAAGTCAGCCAATGAAACTGGCTCTCAAGCCGAGATCATTTGGACGCTGCAATGGCCGTGGCTGCAGCGGGGTTTGGAATTTTTGGTTGGCGTAGAAAAATGAGCTGTGAGCAGCATCTCTGCCAGGGAGGAAACTGCCCCTGGAGCTGGGGCTGAGAACCCAGGGGCGATGCGAGCCCCTGTGGGTGTGCAGGAAGCTGGCAGGGCGCTGTGTTTGCTTTTCCTGCAGGCTCGGGCTCTGATCCGGCAGAACGGGACCCCGCAGCTGCAGGAGCCCCGGCGCCTGTCGGCTCTGCTGCGGGACTTCCTCGAGTGCAGCCTGGAGCCGGACGAGGAGCGGCGCTGGTCTGCCCAGGAGCTGCTGCAGGTGAGTGCGGAGCGGCTGCAGGGGAAACAGCAGCGCCAGGGAGGGGTTTGCTCCGATCATCTCCAGTCTCCTGCTTTTCACACTTCCTTTTCACAAGCAGAATCCTCGCCTGGTTTGGGTGGGCAGGGTCCTTTTGGGGTCATCCGGACCTGGTGCCCTCAACGGGCAGGGACATCTTCAAGCAGATCAGGTGGCTCAGAGCCTTGCCTGACCTGAGCTTGGATGTTTCCAGGGAGGAGGCACCTCCCACATCTCCGGGCACCTTCTGTCTGTGTTTCCCCACTCTCCTGGTAAAAAAATTTCTTCCTTAGATCTAATCTAAGCCTGCTTCCCTCCCTTCAGTTAAAAACCATTCCCCTTTGTCCTCTTGCAACAGAGCCTGTGAGGAACTTGACTCTGGAAAGTAACGATTCGTTTCTTTCTTTTTCCTCCTTTGGGCAGCACCCATTTTTATCAGCAGCCAAGCCTCTCTCCAGCCTGACCCCTCTGATCACTGCGGCAAAGCAATTAAGGGAGCAGCAGAGGAGATGAAGCCCTCGAGGACAGCTTTTTGTTAGAGTAGTTAGGACAATTAGTTAGTTATGGTAGTTAGCACTGCTAGTTGCTTCTGGTAGTTAGGACAGCCTGTTTGTTATGGTTGTTATGACACCCAGTTTGTTACGGCAGTTTTTTGAATAAAAACTCTTAAACCTCCAGCCCCTTGACCTGTCCTGTCCTTCTCCCCCTGTGACTCAGCTGCCCAGAGCAATGCAAGGGGAGAGCAGGCCCAGCCTTGCCCAGAGCTGAGCCCCAGCAGAGCCCTGGCAGAGCCCAGAGCAGCCTCGGCATCTGCAGAATCAGCCTGGAAGGAGGCGCTTGGAGCCTTCTCGGCTGCACCCGACTCTTGGTTACAAACTGTGTGTAGTGGAAATGCCACTGGTTCTGCAAGAGGGCAGAAGGGGCCTGGGGAAGGCCAGAAGGGCCATGGGGAAGGCTCCATGCAAGGGAAAAAACCTGCCCAGTGTTGGAGAACGAACATGTCTTTATCCCCTCCCACAGAGGGGATAAAAATTGAATCCTTAATTTAATCCTAAACAAAGCTGAACAGGGCCAGGGGAGGAGCCCCGGCCCTTCATCTTATGAAAAACGAGCTTCAGTTTTTATAAAAAATTATAAGTTTAATAGAAATAAAATAAAAATAGACAATTAGGAGACAGAAAAACAAAGCTTCTCGGCCGAGGGTGCAAACCAGCACAAAGGCCCCTTTCAGATCCCTTGTTTTAAGGATCTTTGTGTTGAATATTTAACAGACACTAATGCATGATTCAAACATTCAATCTGAATATGTTTTCTTTGTAAGTTTCAAAAACCCCCCAAATATGCAGCTTTTATCTGTGCAGGGCTCCTCTCCATCTGGTCAGGTCTCATAAATCCTTCTTTTTCAAGGTTCTCCATTAAAGGTTCAATTGTTCTTTATCAGGAACCTTCACACAGGAATGTGGGACGGCATCTCCCACCCTCTGGTCGGTTTTAGATGCCACAACCACCCACCCCCCCCCCCCCCCGCCCCAGTCTACTATGTTACAATTAAACGTGTGTCATGTCTGTCTGCCACACCTCGCAGCTGCTCAGTCCTCTGGGGTTTGCGCCAGCACTTAAGGTGAGAAGCGCGTGCTTCTGACAGGAGGGACATGTGGCCACGATCACCTTGGTCTGCTCCCAGGTAATGTGGAACCGGCGAACAAGACCTGGCGCGTTCTGATGAAACAGCTGGTGACTGATTTTCGCTTGTTCAAAAACATTTGGAAGGGGGGCCATCTCCGCAGGAGCAGCAAGAGCATCAGCTCTCCTGTTCCCCTCAGCGATGAACCCAGGCAAATCCGTGCGCGACCTCGTGTGCATTACGAAGAAAGGTTGCTCTTGGTGGGAGACTACTAGCCTTGAGAGCAATTGGAAGAGGGCAGTGTTGGATACCTCTTGCAGCACTGAATACTCTGCTCTGGACACCACTCCCGCAACATATGCGGAGTCTGTAACTAAACTGAATGGTTCAGAGAACCTTTTGAAAGCCCGGATGACTGCGGCCAACTCAGCAACCTGAGGTGATCCTTCTACCTCAGCAACGTCAGCCTCCCACTGCGGAGTCTAAGGGTCTCTCCAAGTCAGGACTGACTTGTGAGACCTTCCAGATGCATCCATAAAAACTGTCAGGGCTTTCAAAGGTCTTTTGCTCTGAGCGCTCTCCAAAGCCAACGTGAATTGGGCATCCTGATTGAAAATTTGGTGGGCAGGCCGATGAATCGAAATTTGTCCTGAAAAGGAGTCCAGAGCAAACTGCAATGCTTCGTTCTCTTGAAGCAGTTGTTCCAACATCGCCTTGGTAATTTGGCCCGTTTTCAGCCTGATTGGTATGTGAATGCACTCAAAGTCACATCGGCCAGTTCCCTAATTTGGGTCCTAGCCTTCTGGATTACTTCAGCTGCCAGCTCCTGTGGCCTTGTCATCCTTTTGGACCTCTGGTGGCTAAGAAAGACCCACTCTATCACCAAGAGGGGATCTCTCTTGCCTCAGTCCTTCTTGGAAGTGGAAGTCACTGTGTCCCATTGGAAAATGACCCGTGAGGTGTGGCAGGTTTCCTAAGATGATGAAATTGAAAGACAGGTCAGGTTCGCACCTGTTTCGCCTGCCCGGTGGACATGTTGCTGAACCTTTCCAACACCTTTTGCGCGTCCAGGGTGAGCGCCCTGGAGAATGAGCTCTCTCCCCCTTTTAATAAATTATAAAGA